>JAWWEW010000112.1:93826794-93901082 GCA_035583185.1 Anabacerthia variegaticeps
GGAAGTTCTCTTTCCACTCTGCCAACCTTTAACTGAGCTTAAAGATAGTCAATGTTACCGCCTGAAGCAAAATATCCAAGTGTTTGGGAATTTTGCCAAGGATCTGTTATCCAGGGATCAGAATGAACACTTGCACCCCATTAAAAGACACTAAACCTTACATTTTATGAAGACAAGTTCAGAACTAAATAAACCTGTACATCAATGATGAAATAAAATCTGTACTTAAGTGATGGAAAAGGGGGAATCTGATTTAGATACAGAAATATGGTCATATTTCACAAGTAGAGTTTAGATTTATATTTTTTTCTGTTACTCTTCAGCATGATCAATAGCAATAATGCATAGAATAAATAACCTAATTAGCAAGCAGAACATCCTCAATAGAGATAGAACTAGTTTTTACTATTCTTTTTGTGCAACTTTATATAGTCAGAATTGGAATGAATCCCATTAAACACTCCCCCAAACTGACATCAACAAAAGGGCTATTTTTGTTTTATTTTAATCACACCTGCATGAAAATGATGTTCCAAAAGAAACAAATGTCTAACAAGGACATTGATTCCTCTATGAAAATGAACAGATAAGAATGATAAAGCACGAATGTGTCAAATGCTGCATAGCACAAAGAGAGCTTAGGTAAAGGAAATTTCACCTTAGAAAGAGTCAGAAAGGAAGAGATTTTCTTCTTGTCATTCCTGCAGTATGACAGTTTGGACAATTCAGAGTATTGCCAATGAAGTTAAATGGGAAGTCTGAAAGATGACACAGAACTTTGCTTTTGTGAAAAATGTCCCGATGTAAAATAGAACTGTAAACTAGAAAACTAGAAAAAGAACACTACAAAAGACCAGAAGGGAAGAAACCAAAGAAATTTTGACATTTCAACAAATTTAAAACCCATAGTGTAAAATACAAATTTCAAGAAAGATTTAGAGTGACTCCTTTAAATACAGAAATATATCAGCACACTTCCAAGTGAATATCATTATTTGCGTTGTAATATATTGCAATTCCGCGTATGAGAATATAAACATACTAAGATATTCTTTTCGTTTTTTATTTTCCCTGCCATAATGCTTCCCTTCTTAAACAAACACATTGCTGTGGAAAGAGAGAAAAAAATAAATAAAATAATAAAATGGAAAATATACAAGCTGATGGATATTTCATAATCCTTTTCTTATATAAAATGTCTGATCATCTGAATTCTTGTGCCATAACTGAATGGCATAAAACAAGCTGAAATATCAGCAGTTTTGAGTTGTATATATTTATAAAGTGATGATGAAACTAATAACATAGTTGATCAAAAACATTCTCTGTATGTCAATGACAGACTTGCTTATATCCATATAAATGGTGATTAAAGGACAGATGAGCATCCTACTGGAAAACTTTTCCGGTAAAGACTGATCAGGTTTGCTAGAGCCTCAGCAGTAAATTTAATAGCTTTTAAAAGCTATTAAAGGTAGCTTAAAGGTGTTAAGGTAGTTTGTTTGAATCAGAACAGTGTTCTCTATCCCATTTCTGTTGTAATTAACAAGTCTCTATTCATTATTGACTTTATTTCAGGGAAATTATTTATCCTTATAAATCTTTCCAATGTAATGGCAAAGCAAAGTTGTAATAACTTAAAAAACCTGGAATGTTTATTAAAATTAAGCAGAAATACAGGCAAATGTGAAAACTAGTTTTCATGAAAGAAAATATGGGCTAGGACGACATTATGTAACTTGTTTTCCAGCAGGAGTTATGTCTGTATAAGTCAGACTTTAAGAACTATAATGTTGCTGATAAAATCAGTAGCAAGAGAAAAAAAAAGGTAATTCATTAGTTTAGATGATATCTTTAAATTCAGTTACAAAGAAAACAATTAGTCCCTGGATTAAGCAAATGTATTTTAATGATGCCTATGTATCAGTATTCTCAGTATATTTTGTTCTCTTAGGATATTTCTTCATGTTGTGTTGTTGCTAAAGCAGGTGTCATAGTAGTCTCTCCTTGTTATGGAAGGTGCTGTGTCACCAAACCTTTGAACAAAATGAATCTTCAAAGGAAAATTTAAAAATCAAATTTCTTAGAAGCTGTTTTTCGCCTGTTTTGAAGTATTATTGTTAATCCATAGGTTCTGTTCAAAAGGTCTGATTTACGTAATCATCTAAAACTTTCCAGTATTTGATTTGAGTTAGCAAAAAGAAAATAAAACTGTGATGGTCTGGGGCATATGTATAAGCCCATGGATTTATTTAATTTTCTGAAGTATCCTTTATGGTAGAAACTTCAGGACAAATTAGGACCTGCATTATATACCAAGAGTTGGTGATGTCTGGTAAGATGAATAAGGTTATCAAGGCATCATCAAAACAGATTATTCCTGTTCCGTTCAGAAAACGTGATTAGTATTATTGAAAGTACTGACTCTCAATGAGTGTGTGACAAGTAACTGCAGATTACATCCAGGATTGGGTATAGCAGGACATTAAATAACACTGGGTAAGAACAGGTAACAGATATGTAGGACAGGGCGACAGACTGCTTTCAATGGCAGCCCTTTTTAATGAAGAAGGCCATGAGAAAGACACAGTTTAATTGGCAGAAGAAGGTCAGAAGAAATTTTCTTATTATCAGAACTGAAACTTACTGAAACAGACTTGCTCACATGGAGAAGGCATTGATCATTATGCATAACAACCTAACTATTTTGTAATAAATGTAAACTGTATAAATTCCAAAGGCTTGGTTTAGCTTTGATGTCTCTTGAAAGTATTACAATGTGAGTCAGAGCAACAACAATAAATGGAGATTGTGAATGCTTATTTATGAGCTGACTGATTTAAAAATAGGCTTGTTTTGAGTGAAGATATAGCTGACCTCTAGAGGTCCTTTCCAGCCTAGATTTTTCTGCAGTTCTTTGAAAAGTACAGAAGCATCTTACTGAATTGATTTTGGGCCAAAAGTTCTGCAGAGGTGAGAGCTTAATCCCAAGGAAGAGTAGCACTGATGAAAGTGTTTCGGAGGGTAATTTTCAAGTAACAATATTCTGTAAAGGTCCGCAGTTACAGACAGTCTAGAATCTCTTAAAATCCAGAGGATTTGAATGAATATGGATTTGGTCTGAAAACCAAAAGTGTAGACGTTACTCAAGAAATGGATTTAGACTGAGGCTGAATGATCATGAATAGTTGAAGCTGTGTTGATGACAATTTTTCTATTGGGTTTGAAGGCAATAGCTTTCCTCAAGGCAACAAGTATTGGATCCATCTCACCATTTAGCTATCTATGTTTAGTCTATGAGAATCATGCAAATTTTCTCTTCAAATTTTTTCTCACTCACTGAGAGTCATCTCAAGATGGGATGCAATCTATTACAGAATGAATGGCTGATGTGGACTAAGTGACCATTGCATAGGTTTGAGAAGACATATACATATCCATAAGCTACATGAGGAAATCTACCTTGCATACAATACTGTGATTATGTCTAATGAGAGGAAGAAAAGGACTTGAGTAAAAAGATTCATGAATGTTTGTAGTGTACTTATTGCAGAGCTGAAGATTTGAAAGATGAGAAGGTCCTGAATGTAAGTGCAGCTATTAAGACTTGTAATCAAATTAATCTAGTTTATTCTATAACTATGAAAAATTTTTATTTTCAAGTGTCCTGCTTCCAGCCAGGACAGGGGTAATTTTTGCTGTGGCTGGAAGGGGGCATGGCTAAAATGTGGACATTATTCTATACCACCTCATATAATTGCTGATGGTGGGGGAAAGGAAGTCTCTTTTGTTTGGGGTAGTGTGGCTGCAGTTGGCTGGGGCTTCATGGTGAGCATTTTGCATGTGAATCGTTCTCTCTTTTGTACACTTTTGTTATCAATATTGTTGCAATACTGTTTGTTTTCTCATCTTACTGCTGTTTCCAGCCCATGATCTTTACCTTTTGTGCTTTCAATTATCCTCTCCATCCCACCGCAGGGGAGGGGGAGCATATCAGCAGCACATGGTTTGAAAAGCTTCAGTGGGAGCATGAAATTAGGGATTACCATTCCTAAACCATGACACCGAGATTATTTTCTGACTATTATATTAACCAAACTCTTTATGATGACTTTCTAACTCATAAGTATATTTAACAACTTTTTCTCTGATACAAAATCAGAAAAAAATTAGACTCATCTAGTTTTAGGAGACTCAAAAACTTGTGCGGCTACCTGAGATGAAATTAATAATCCCATAGGCAAAATAACTGGTCTAAAGACATAGATGACACAATGCAAAGCTGTAGTTCAGTGGATTATCTCCCTAGGCAATTTTTTATGAGAGTCAACAAAAGTCTATCAAGGCTATTCATATTTAAATGATGAGTCCTCTGGTTCAAAAAGAGGAAGAGTTGTTAGTATATAATCTCTCAATTTTTAGTATAGGTTTGAAGGAAGAAGTTCACAAGTGAATAAAATAAACTAGTGTGATCAGACCAATGACCTTTATGAGTCTTGGGTCACAGAAAATGAATTAGAATAAAAAATGAAGAAGAAATACAATGGCTCAATCTACTGAATATTTTATATACCTATATATATTAAAAAAAAAATAAAAATCAACAAAACCAAACATTGCCATAGAGAGGAGAAAAGAAAAATAAATTGAAAGTTTAGTACATAACCAACCTGAAATAATTTTTACTACTAATATTATTTTTATAGAATAAACTAGAATGATGGGATAAAGGTTTTCAAAATTCTGTCTCTATCAGAAACATTCATAAAGAAAAAGAAAATATGAGTATTACATCGGAATTGTATATTTGCCTTAAAATCCAGGAAGAAATGAGAAGCAAATATTTTGAAGGGAACAGGTAAAACCTTGTTAATATCAGGGTAAAGCTGATAAACTGTTCAAAAAGGAGGGTCATTCTTTTTCTGGACAAAATAGATTGCTTCAAAGTAATGAAAGATTATAGTTATATAAATACACACCAATTGAAAAAGTCTTATGAAATCATGTGAAATAGGAATGATAATACTGTGTGAAAAAATGGTTCCAGAAGTGCTAGAAGTTTTTTAAATTATGTTTATCTCATTTCAGGTAAATGTTGATACATTAGTGATAGCTATGTATAAGTTTGTATTCCACTGAATATTTTCCTAAAAATTCTTCTCCACACAAAGTGAAACAATATTTAATTGAAATATCTATATATTAAAACTTCATCTCTATGCAATGATTTCTGGAAATCAACATGATGATATTTCTACCTAACAAATTCTCTCACATTATCAGTATTAGATGGAAAAGTGTTACCCAGTTTTCCTTGACTATTTTTTCAATTAGTTTCACTGACTAATAGATTTATGAGACACAGGAAAAATCCATTATTTATGGGTTTGGACATGTTTTTTTTGTCTATATTAATTTACCTTAAAATACGTTTGCAAGTCAATACTGGGATACAAAGTCATATATTTCCTGCTTCCCTTCCATTTAATGACATGTATTAATAAGGATATGCTTTCCTAAAATATTCTGTTCCCAGTTGCCCACACCAAGAGTAACTCTTGAGTTTTCCTGGATACTATTATTAATTTTTTATCAAAATGCAATAAATCTCAATGCAGAAATTGAGAGACATTTTCTGATCTTATTCCAGACACTAATCCACACCTGCAGAGGTTGCTGATTGGGTTTCAGCTAGTACTTTCTAGCACTTTATTTATTATAGATAAAATATATTGTATTAAACCATACTACTTGTATTTGAATTTTATTAGTATTTTCTTAGAACCTATGAATTATAAGCATCAATCTAGTGGTCTATGCATCCCTGGAAGCAAAGAAAATGAAGACTTGCTGAATTAATTACACTAGTGTTTCTCTATTCTTCTCCTCTTATCTGCACCAATCTAGATTATAGATATCTCTTTTCATGTTAACTCAGGTAAAATACTTGATATCAGAGAAAACAAAATATCCTATAGCTTTTAATCAGATTGTTCTCAGTCTCAGTGGCAAGGACTGTCTTGATGTGTTGTTTTCTTCTGCTTTATATTTTCACAAAATTTAAGATGCAAATATGTGTTTAGTTTCTGTGCTTAAATCAGAAATCATTAAAATACCTTAACTGTTTTGTGATTGAACAGAAAGCAGGAACATGATATCTCTGAAGCCATATTCCATGTACCATGCTTAAAATGAAGTATTTACTTGGATTTCAAAAGTCAGCTCCTTTCGTGCTCAGAGACATCAAATTACTGTTGGATAAAAGGACTGCATGACTGCAATCCACGTGCCATTGAACAGGAGCCATGGCACCGGTAGAGTGCAATAACCTTATGGAAGTCCCAGAGATGGGAGAAAGTAAAATCATGAGAAATCTTAGAGGTTATAGGGGTCTGATCTAGTAATAAAGAAATTGCATATTCTCAGAATGGCACATACTGTCTTCTGTGCATAACAGAGAATTACCTTCATGTAGAAATTGAATTAGCAACTTCATATTTAAATTGTTAAGACTTAAGGCTCCTCTTACAATTCCACCGTAGCTGACATGTATAATTTCTTATACCTCAGAATGACTAGTGAGAAATATTTTTGGTAACAACTCTAAAGTTAGACATGCACTTTTAAAAGTACAGTACAAGACTTTCATTTGTCATTCTTCATACTAAGTTCTGAATATTTTATGGCTACATTCAGGAACTGGATGGCTGCTTTAGAATGAATAATTAAAACTTACTTTAAAATAACTGTCTTTGGGGAATGGGTGCCTCGGTGAACTAAACAATTCCTATTCCTATTCTCAACATTATTTCCCTGTAATTTCCTGACCTGATTTGCAGTACATTCCTTTATTTCAAGAAAGGAATATATGTCAAGGTATCATGATGGGAAATAAAAATCCTAATATTGTAGGATTCCCACAGAGAATTTAGATGACTAAGCAGAAAAAAACCCTCTTTTCACACAAGTTAGCTCCTTAAATGTTCATCAAGTCTGAAAGTAGTTTTAAAACCTCCTTTAAGAAGCTTGTCTGGTCTAGACAGACAATAAATCACTGTATTCCAGAGTTGGCCACAGATTTTTTAGGACATGATTCTCCTATCTAAAAATGTTGAATGATTAGAATTGTTTTATGGACATATACCAGTCTCAACTATTCAAAGGATGATGAAAGAGAGGGTTTTTTTCCATTGAAAACTGTATATTTAATATACAGAACAGAAGGCAAAAATATAGTTCGGAATGAATTTTTATCAGTACAAATAATTATTTTTTTTTTTTTTAATTTGGAAATTACATATGTTTACTGGTATCATGGCATTTACTAAGCAACAAAAATATAGTCTTATTACTTGTTTCTGTAGAATTCCCTAGATGCCTTGAGGAAGCCTTTTTGTAAAGAATATAGCTTACTTAGCAGCTCAGGAAAAGCTGTGATGGATTTCAATTCACTTCAAAGACTGCTTTTCTGTTGCTTAAATAAATATTGAAAATGAAGATAGTATTCTGTGACAAATATATACACTGCTAAATATAGAGAATATAACTTACATAAAAATTCTAAGCACATATTTTGCCAGGGCCTTACAATGAGACCCATGACAAAATATGTCTGACTTAAATTCTACTCTGGCATATATAAATATGACACAGTAGAAAGAGGGTCAGACAACTAACAGCTGTGGCAAAGTAATTTTTTATAGAGTTGCTCAATTCACAGGAACATTTCTAGTTTTCTAGGCATTTACTGCAAATTAAAATTGTATATCAGAGTCTAAAAGAAAAATCCTAATTGCATGAACTGTGGGGATACTGCAAGATTTCAGGCTAGTGACAGACACTGAAATTTCTAGGCTTCTATCTTTACTGCAGTTCGATTATTCTAACAGTGACAGAAGAGAAAGGCTCAGAGACAAAGAAAAATGTGGGTTTGGGAAAAAAAAATAAAATAATACTGTCTGGCCAGAAACACCATTGTATAAGAAAAAGTCATAAATCTTTTTCTTTGTTTTTCTTTCTATCATGTCAATCACAGTAATAGTGCAGTTCCCAAAAACTTGAGCATATGTGTTACAAAGTCATTAACCAAGCAAAACACTGGATGCATTCATGTAATCATTTTTAACTTTAACTGGTATTTTAGAAAGCTGTGGGTAGATATAAGAGTTCTGTAGTGTTCTGGGTTTTTTTGGCGTTTTTGTTTGTTTGTTTGTTTGTTTGGGGTTTTTTGAGGTTTTTTTTTGGGGGGTGGTTCCTTAGGGTTTTTTTCTGGTGTTTTGAATGCTTGTTTTCCCAATTTCATATCTCAGTGAAGGTCAGGGCCTTTCTTAAAAATATTCCCTGGCAGTTTATAGGATTATGTGTGATTTAATCTGAACTATTTTTCATCAGCATGTGATGAATAGCAGACTAAATCCAAAAAAGAAGTGTTTGCTATATCAGTTGGGGTTTCACTTCAAATATGAAATTTAAACTAATAAATAGTAATTCAACTATTAAATTTAAGCATTTGATTCATGCTTGCCTAAACCATGGAAACTGATACAAGTTTTGCAGAACTGTGGAGGAAATAAAGGCGTATTTCTCTCTTGCTTTGAGTTTGACTGTAGTACCCAGTTCCTGAAAGTAATGGTTAGATACGCAGTTCACATGTAGGATCATGCGTTAAGATGGAAATTATCATCATTTCATTACTCTTACAGATTGTTTATACAGACATTGTAAGAGGAATAGCTATAATAACAGATAATATCTAGGAATAACTATAGATAATAGATAATAGATAATAGTATTTAAAAGCTAGGCTAATAGATCTAACTTTCACTTTGTATACTCCAATGCACTTTCATAATCCTAAGAGGTATCAAATGCCGTTATGTATATTTTTCTCATACAAGCATTTATTTTGGAATCGTATATATTTCTGTTTAGATAGATAGAAATTATTTCTGTTTAGATTTTTGCTTTCAAAGGAGAAGTAAAATGTGCTGAATGTTAGGTTGAATTCTTAATGTAATCCTGATTCTTTTAATCTCACATTGTTATGCAAAACTGGTAATGTTTGCTAGTTATTCTTTCATGCCTTCATGTCTAATGACTTCATAAGTAGATAGACAAGGCAAAAGTTGTAGTGGTTCGTGACTCCATTGCTGTGACTCCTTTACTAGAGTTGCAAAAATCTTTTTAAAAGAGTCTTAATTTTACAAATGTTATGAGAAATTCCTAATGTCCAGTTTTAAGGAGGAAACTGAAACTACATTCTGGCATCATGCTAAATTGGTTGGTTGGTTTGGGGTTTTTTCTGTTACATTATTGGTTGGTTGGGGTTTTTCGTGCTAACTTTATTGGTGTTTTCCTTGTGTTTCTGAAAGCAAGACTCATAGACCAGCTCTCATTTTATGTTTTTAGAGTAAAAATAAGTAGTATGTCTATTGTTGTAGCTATGTCTAATATATTTGTATTTTTACAAAGGTAATTTTTCATGAGGGGATTTATGAGGCATATTACTTACGCAGGTGACAATGTATTAAAAAAAACCCAAACAAAAAAACCAACCAACCAAACAAACAAACAAAAAACCAAAACCAAAACCAAAACAAAACAACCAAACAAAAAACCAAACCAAAACAAAAGCAAGACTTGCATTGTGTTTATAAAATCCCTGTGGGTTTATGGAAGAAGAAGTGGAGCAAAGAAATTTCATTCCTATTACAGTTATGAAAAAAATGGTGTAAAAGTTCATGTCTTTCCACTTGAACTTACATGTAAATGTTTAAAATGAGATTGTAAAATAGCTGAATAGAATGTAATCTTATTGCTTAATAACGTATAAAGTGTATAAAAAATATATAATGATACTGAGGTAATAAAATAAATAAATTTTTAATAAAATAAAACTGATTAAATTATGAGAAAAGCCTCAGTTGTTATCATTCCTGTACACAGCACATGACAGAAAAGGCTTGGGATTTTTTTGCACACAATCCAGAGGACATTAAAATGAAGAAATTATCTTTGAGTTGCTTTGTTGTTTTAAAAGTTCGGAGCTAAATCCTTTTTCTTTTATGGTTATATTTTGTGTCACATGTGCAAATTAAAAAACCAAAATACCTTAAGTCAAGTTCAGTACCCATGTTTCATAATAATTTTATAACCTTCCTTGCTGCCCCATTGACTTCAGTTTTAAAACTGTATATATAGAGAAAAAATTAACCCTTAATCCTGAATACTCACAAGTTCCTCTTTCAGAAATTATTTTCTACCTGAATCTCACTATTCTACCAACGTTTCAAACTTAAAAAAAAGTCTTCCATAAGAAATATATAGTTTTAATTTACATATTTAATTAGAAATCATTTGCCAACATATTGCATTTTAGTCAATATGGGAATTTTTTTTCAATTATAACCTTAATGGTTTTGTAAGAAAGCTGCAAAACATGAATGGCATACACCTTTATGACAGTTTTACAGAGATATAATGAATGCAGGCTGTTATTTATGAAAAAGTACCAAGTCATTTGGTACCATAAACCTTTAGTTATTACATTGTGTGTGTACAGCAAAGCTGATTTACATTCAGACCTTGAACAGACAACTCTAGTTAATGATTCCATTTTACTGTGTGACATTTTTCCTTGGAAAAATAAAATATTATTGGTTTTGTTCAATTTTTTTTTTTTGTCTTGTTTTTCTTTCTTTTTTTTTGACGCTTTCTGGGAAGTAAACTTATAACATCCTTTTAATTCTATTTCTATGGCTCTTTGTTGACATCTAGTAGACATTCTTCCTTCGATTTATTTGGAAATGAAATTTTCCAATATTTCTAATTATACACAGTTCATGAAAATAGTGGCAGACAGAGAAAAGTACAAAATGGCTTGATTTTTTTGTAAATTTGTGATGACAGTTTCGAGTCAGAGAAATAGAGATGTTTCAGTCTTATTGTACTATAACTATTAATTCTAACACCCTTGTTGTGTTTCTTGATCTTTTTACCATGTTCTCAGGCTGTAGGTTGTCTTTGTTTTGGTTGGTTGGTTGGTTGGTTGGTTGGTTTTGGTTGGTTTTTTTTCCCCTTAGGTGTCAGATGCAGTTAATTATTTCATTTACAGTATTGGTCTTAGGATATAGTTTATCAGTTTTCATTCACTTCACATATCTGTGCCATCCTAGACTGTAGTAATCTACCAGATATCTGGCATTTTAGAATTAATTTTAGATAAAGTTTATCCATTGACTAATCATGAAAGACTCTCAGAGTACATGAAAATATTGGTTTAAGCAAATAAAACTTTGACAGTAGTGGCAAAGTAGTGTAACCACCACTAGTTGATTGTGTAAGGAAAAGTCTAAGAGATCAAGGACAAAAGTTGTTTGCTTCAGAATATTAAGAGCAGAAGTATTTGAAGTGTTCTGTCACAGTGATTTTTGGCATGCCTTGACATGTCATAAAGTCTGCCATAACAGTTTGTGCAGCATCGAAAGGCAGATCCATGTCCTAGAAGTTTGACTGGTGACAGATGCAAGTTTTCACTTCCCTAGTTTGACATTTGAATTCAATATCATTAGCTTCTCTAGAAGCTTCTTCTGCACACATTGCAGGTAATTTGACACTTTGAATGAACAAAATAATACATACTTAGATAGTAACTCATCTGCCTTTCAGCTTCAGAGGTTGCTTATGAAGAGCTGGAAGTGTACTGACATTATAAAACACAGAGAGACTTAGCAAGTATTCAAAGTAGCCATACAGATGCATAAACTTTCTATTATTCATCCTCATATATATTATCTAGGACAGTACGCTGATGATACAGGAGTTAGCACCTTCCTTTCAGCAGATAGTACCACTTTGTTACTATTATTTTGCAAAGTGTATACTTACTTTCGTGTCTCACTCCTAGACAGAACGGAACACTCAAGATTTGTAGATGCCTGTCATCAAAATAGAATGACAAAAGCCAAAAGGATCAAAAAAAAGCGCAGAAAGTGTTTAAGCAAACTACACACTTGGCATGGAATTTGGTAGATATTTTGCCCTAATAATAATAAAAATAAAAGAATAAAAAGAAGGAGGGAAGAAAGAGAAAATTAGAGGGAGATGAGACAGAAGAAGAAAGGGTATCATCAGTCCTGGGTTCAGTGTCAATCTGGCTGACAGAGTGTCCAAGGTCCTGGTGGTGCCAGCTGGGCTTTGTGAGGATACCTTCTTATGGAAAAGTTTTCCCTGCCCTGGGATTAGATTTTTGTCTCTTCTTGTAAATGAATGAGCATTTACAGTCCCTTCTTCCTGTAATCAGGATACACAGACACAAAGACCAAAGTATAAAGAAAATCCTCAGATTTTATGTAATCTGTTCAGGCTCATATTTTCACATTGCGATAGAGGCAACAAACTCAATCGTAGCTAATCCTTGTGGTGTACATAGCTGTATAAATTTTCACTTAACATTTTTGACTGTTGCCCTGGGAAAGTGGAATGACCATTTGCAACCATCCATTCATTTACCTCCACAAACAAAAGAAGGCCCTACAGTACCGTACCAAAATTTCATACAGAGGTACATGTTACACATCCAGAAAGCATATGAGCTTGAAAAGTACCTAGACTATAAAATTTTATCATGGCTCTTGCATGCTTTTTTATTTCTCACTGCCCGTCTGTCTGCAGATCTTTCCTGTCCTCTGATCCAAACTCTCTCTGAATCACAGATTCTTACTCTACTGTCCTCAGTTCTGTGAACTTAATATTATGGAATTTATTATATTCTGATTTTTTTTCTGACATCTGATTATGTTCTTGCCTCAAAACTTGAGCTGTCATATCTTTTGCTTTTCCTGATTCCTCCTTTGAGCTTAATATGGAGATAGCATTCAGATATTTCCACCATGAATTTTCATCATATATCCATATGTTCTCTAGGCTTCTCTGCCTTTTTCTTAGTCTCTGCAGGCACGTATAGAACAACTGATGCATACCGTTCAATGTATTTGAGTAGTTCAGATGATTGCCTGCAACACAGCACTTCCGTCTTGCAGGTTGTCAGCAGTCCCAAGATTAGACTTTTGCTCAGCACCATGAAGAGAGACAAACTAGCATTAGTAATGGAGAGAGCAGACTTTGTCAAAGTGTATCATGTCTTCGCGCTGCTAAGGCTG
Organism: Anabacerthia variegaticeps; assembly: GCA_035583185.1. NCBI lineage: Eukaryota > Metazoa > Chordata > Aves > Passeriformes > Furnariidae > Anabacerthia > Anabacerthia variegaticeps. The sequence continues at coordinate 93,839,955 of JAWWEW010000112.1, forward strand.
GGACTTGAGAGAGGAGACGAATTGAAAACTGGCTGAACTGCCTGATTCAGAGGGTGCTGATCAGCAGCAGCATGACATCCATCTGGAGCCCAGTCACTAGTGGTGTATCCCAGGGGCCCATATGGGGGCCAATTCTGTTTTCACATCTTCATTAATGACATTAACCACGGGATGTGAGGAGCGCACCATCAGCAAATTTGCAGACAAGGCAGAACTGGGAGTAGTTGATAAACCTGTGGGTATATTCTCAAAATTCATTCAGAGGGACCTTGAATGGCTGGAGAAATGGGTAAACAGAAATCTTGTAAAGCTGAGCAAAGGTAGGAAATGTAGAGAGGCAGCAGTGCCAGGCTATTTTGCATCTCTTCTATCTGATACTTTTCTTGTAGGTGGCAAAGTAGGTTAGTCAGTTTGATGCCTTTCTGTGTTACCCCAGAAGAGTTCAGAGGGTTCTGGTTTTGAATTCAAAGAACTATAAATCAGAGTATCTTTTTGTGAAATTTATTCTGATTTAGGAGACCACAAAATTATTATGTTTTCTGAGGTTCTTTTCCCTTTTATTTTCGTCAGCTTCAGTGTTCCTTCTCAATGCTCCTTTATTATGTTTTTTGAACAGGAACTAAAATGTTGACTTATGAAATAGCCATCTCATTACCTTTTAAAGATTTTACTTATAATGATGTGTACTTGATGCTTTTTTATAATGAAAATGGGATAGGATGACAAAACCTCAAAGAGATGTCTTGTGGAAAAAGTATATTTAATAAATTTATCTCAGTAGGTTGTCTTCAATTTGATAGGTCCTTTGATTTCATGTGACATTTCTCAGTGAACCATAGACTGTCCAAACATAAAAGGAATGATTTCCCAAAAGAATAATGTAGAAAATGTCTTAAAGACGCATCAACATCTTGCAAGTGGGACAGAATCACCATCTACCAGCTTCTTCTTTATGGTAACAAAGTGAGGATATGACAGCTAACATCCTGTATCAATGTATGACCTTGCAGTCTTGTCAGTTAGAAAGCACAAGAAAGCCAGAAGAGTTACTTATTCTCTATAAATGTATTATGGAAGGAAAAAAGTCAACATTTTAAAATCACAAATGCTACTGAGTAACCCAAAAATGAAAATTTAGATCAAATCACACTTCATCTAAGAATAGAAATGTCTTACAAGAATGAGAGTAGAATTGTTTCAAATTCCAATGTGATTGGTTTCTTTTACAAATAACATTTGGGAAAACTTATTTTTGTATAATTGCCCAGTATCCTATCTGCAGAATCATTTTACCAAAAATATCTAATAAATTAAGACATTAACTGTAAAACATTACAATTATAATTTTAGAACTCAGCAATAACTGAGAAATTATTTAAGCCATTATTTGAAAAGATATCTTTGAAAGATGTCGAAAAAACTACCTCGTTTGTAATATCTGTCCAAGGTCTCATTTAGTAAGCAGGAGTAGGTGAATGAAAACACTAAGCACACCGAAAGGTATTTGAATGTGCCTGACTCTGAGCTCAGGTTTCCTGGATGAGAAACAAATGTCTGATGCTTCCAGTCACCTGAGACACACAGCATAGAAAATTCTGAAATTCCCTACAGAGAAGGGCTCAATGTTTTAAGACAGATGGACAGTAGGAAGGACCACTGTTCTTGTAGCTAGTAACTGATTAGAATATTTTCCTGGGGTGCAAGAGAATTGTATTTGAATTGTTAGAGCTTGAAAATGGACTTGAACCATATTTGTGTCTGCTTCTTGATTAAATACCATGCTTCACAAAGGAGATCAGATCTTCTCCTGCTTATTAATCTGTCAGTTTGTGTTGACCACACAAACTGCACTATCCTTTACAATTCAAAAGCCAAGTAGTCTGTGGAATGAAGCTTTGAATTTCACCTCAGTGTTGAATGCATCATCTCCTCTCAGTTGTATCAAGGACCTCTTGGATTCAGCTAGGGATCTAGCTCTTGCCTGAAAAATTTTATTTCAATATGTTATGAATTACAATTATATATTATTAAAATATTTTTATAACTGATGGTATAAACATTTATATAACTAAGAGAGTCAATGGCTTCTTTCAATTTTTGTGGTTTTTTCATCACATAGTCCTTTTCTTAATAATTTTTAGTGGTAAAACTGTGATGAGATAGGCAGTTGCTATGTCATAAGAGAATTCAAGCAAGACACTATTGGTCACTGATCTCTCTTATTTAGAATTTTTCTTATGGCCTAAAGCTTAGAAACAGAAAGATAATTACAATAGCTACAAGGAATATAACAATAATTTTTAAGAGTTTGTCTAGTTTTTTACACTGCATTCTAAACGGTTGTTATCGGTGAATAAAATGACATGACATCTTACATGTGTTAACATATATGTGTGGCAATCATCTTATATGTGTTAGCTGTTCTTCCATATTTTCTTCAGAAACAGGCTTTTATGTCAGCTTTTATGTTAGTAGGGATTTATTTTTTCTTATATATACTGGTGTTAGTTTTTCTTCCATATTTTCTTCAGAAACAGGCCTTTGTGTCAGCTTTCATGCTAGTAGGGATTTATTTTTTCTTATATATACTGTTTTGTATATGGTTATGTATGGTTTAAGATTGTTGCATACAGTGCCAATACACATATGGTGCTGTATATAACAATGAAAGCAAGCCCAGAGCTATGCATGCTACACCTGGAGCTGAAACCCCTGTGGCTTCCTGAAAAAAATTAATTATCTGATTTTTCTTATAATCTCCAAGAATTACCCTTCCTAGTAAAGGTAGAGGTAGACTTTTACCTTTACTGTGGAAAACACTGTTACACAAGCTCATTCTAGCTCTTTTTCAGAGTTTCAGACATATTTAGCTGTTCTTCATTCCAGTTTTAAAGGTAAGAACATGTTCTGAACTTGATAAAAATCTGGTTGCTTGAGAAATGTGATAAACCAAAGAGAGTGGAAAAAAAACCAAAACCAAGAAAACCTAAGGCACTCAATCAATGGGAAGCAAATAACTGGAAAGCAGTAAAGTCAAAAAAGATATCTAGTTGACTGATGGTAATTTGTTCTGAGGTTCTAGTACTATATGAAAGAGTAAGAGGCTATACACTGAATATTAAAAACCAAATATTGCTCTAGATGGCACAGTTGTGATTGCAACAAGAGGAATTGGGAGAAAAAGCCTGCAGGCCAAGAAAACTTGCCTGTAAAAGGGCAACTTCAGTGATCCAGTTATAGAGGAAAAGGCTTGCAAAACAAGGACTGAGAGCTGACTGATAGAAACTGATGAAATCATCAATGAAGAAACAAAAGTATGTACTATATATATATATAATGTGCCCACCTATTTGACTGATGTATACACCAGGCAACAAGGGGATTATTACTCTGATAGGATTAAATAAGAGGATAATAATTTGAAAATAAACTAAATTGAAATTATCTTACAGTGATGCCTATTAAGTGGAATCTCTGAAAACTATAAAAACATCACTCTAGAGGTTTTTGTCCTCACCTGGCCAGATATTTCTGTGAAGCTTGTAAGAATTTAATATTTTTCTGCTTTTCTCTTGCTGTATGATTTTTCAAATGGAAAGCACACAGACACAAAGCAAGTGTGAAATGCTATTATGTCGGTTTCACAGTATTGGGCAGGGGCCCTTATGTAATAAGTACTTTTTCTACAAATATCCAAATTACTTTTAAGGTATTTTTCCTTACTGTCAGGGGAATTTTTTCACTTTGGTTTTCATGTCAAGCCCAAATGACATATCTAGCCATATATTCAAATGTTCCTAGAACCTTAGTTCCATGGTATCTCAGTTTAAAAGAAACTAAGCTGTCAATCTGGACTAGGAAGTGGGTCTCTTCCCAAAAACTACTACAACCTTTGAGGTTAAGAGATTTTAATCAGAAAATGTATAGAAGAGGATAACAGTTCTTTACTACAAAGATTATATATATATATATATATATATAACACCAAAACCAGAACAGAACAGAACAACAACACCATAACCAAAACTTTCAAACAAATCAAGTCCTAGCTCTGCCCCCTCGGTGCAGTTACATTTACAGACAGCAGGAGGCCAGGCCGCCCCTCGGGAGGCGGTGGCTGCGGTGACTCACGGGCTCAGGCAAAGACAGCGACCAGAGAGAGGCACTGGCTCCAAAACTCATGAGGGAATGGTGGCTACAGGGACGGGATGAAACCTTTCCCCTGGGCAGTGCAAAGGCCATCTCCTACCATCTCTGTCCAAACAAACGCTGGGGGAGGCGGGGAAAGGGGGGGAAGAAAGCAACAACTCTTCTGCAGAGGGTGTTGGTCCCTCAAGGAGTCTGAGGTGAATCCAGGAAACAGCAACTGCTCTCTCTGAAGAATGACACGTAGCACACGGCAAGTCAGAAAGAAGACCCTCTCCTAGTGCTTCCAGCAGCCCAGCAAACAGAGGCAAGCGTGTTCAACGCCAGGAAAAACCTCTCTCCCTCCCCCCTCACCTCTCCCAGCCATCAAACTGGAATGCCAAGCTATCAGCCATCATCCCTTTGTTAGCTCGTTCGGGGAGCGGGTAGTGAGGGGCTGGGCTTCAGCAAGCCATCTCATCCTGGCTCTTCAACTCCCAAACCTCTGAGTTCATAAGGGAGAGAAAAAAATTCCACGAAAGATTTTGAAACTGTAACGCATGTATATTCAAATTGGGCTGTCAAAGGATTGAGAGGCATTTTCCTTTCATGACAGTCTGACTTTCTCAAGAAATTTGTTGTCAAGTACCAAACAGAAACTGTTCAGTTAGAGAAAGGGGAAATAGTTTGTCACATAATGGCATAGATCCTTCTCTTGTGGTATTGACACAGCACCAAGCCTGCCAGAGTTCAAGAAGAGTTTGGATGATACTCTCAGGGCCGTGGTGTGACCTTTGGGGATGGTTCTGTGCAGGGAGAAGAGCTGGACTCCTTGATTCTTGTGGGTCCCTTCCAACTCAGCATATTCTGTGATTCTATTATGTCTCTGGTTTAAACACAGAGACAGCACCAGGTTTGTATTTGATTATGATACTAGGCTATCATGAAAATACATCGTGACTGCTTCAATTATGCATGCAAAGTCAGTTCAGTATTTCAAATTCTATTACACCAAGGCAAACCCACTGTCACCAGTGAGGACACAAGGATACAATCCAGAACAGAATCTCGCCTCAAATGTTAAAGCTATTAAACAGAAGGAAAAGACAAAATTATTCCTGTAACACATTTGGGTCCTTCCTCATATGGCCATTCTCCAATCTTATCTCAGCAAAAACACTCTTCACCCTGTTTAGAGAGGTAGTAATTATTCCTTGTCAATTATATTCTCAATCACTGAACTATAAACAGCTGGTGGTGCATAACCATCATTGCAGTTTAAAATTATAGTACCCTTTCTTCTGCTTCTTTTTTTTTTAAATTTCCACATGTTCACTAAATTTTGTGCCATAAAAATATCTTTTCCTGCCTTTAAAACTGCTAAATAAAACTAAGAGAAATGATACAACAGTCTGAAATTATAATGATGGTTATGCATCACCAGCTGCTTGTAGCTCAGTGATTTAGTGTCTAATCGACAAGGGATAATTACCTCTCCCTGTATAAGGTGAATTGTCTTGTCAATCTCTCCATATTATTCCTGCCTCTAAACATACATTACAAAATAAATTTGATGATATAATTTGATTTTAATAATTTTCAGTATTTAATTGTCCCAAAGGTATAAAAATAAACAAGTTATTAATTTGTTTTCAAATAATATATTATTAATAGCAGCTAATGAGAATATTTATTGTGCCTAAAATGGAAGGAAAGAACTTTGCAGACTACATTAGTATAGATAAAATAGATAATAGGTCCTTTAATTAAAAGCACTTTTAGGTACAATGAATACAAAAGTGCATGGTACAGTATAAGATTCTTACAAATCTATAACACTAATTAATTATCATATCTAATGGATACATGCAACCAGAGAATTGTCCACCCCCAGAACTTCCCTCAGGTCTGACTCTTGACATGCCTCCCCAGAACTGAGCTGGAGGTCTCAAGATCCTCTACTTCCTCACCATCACATGCCTTCTTTGGAGCTTCTCCAAGATTTCTGGGCCTTCTGTTTTGACTACAATGATGTCGTATTATGTCCTTCTATGTATGTGTCCCAAACAAGATGTCCTTACTAAAATCTTTTTCCCTGAAAAGAACATTAAACAAAATTTTGAGAATTTTGAAAAATTAATAAAAGAATGAGAAAGCAGGTTTAATAACTGTTTAACTGCTATTTTAAAGTGTTATAAACTATACAGCTATATTAAAAATCTATATGCTACAAATCTTAAGGATCATTTAGACTTTAAAAACTGTGGGCTATTAGAAGTTAAGACATACATTTTAGTCTACATAGTTTATTCTGATTTTACAACATAAAAAAAGATCAATGTTAGTTATTTACATTGTTTTTTAGCAAGCATGGTTTTCTGGACAAGACTGACGTGAGAGTCATCTACAGAATACCTCATGCACAAAAAGGAACCTACTTAAAATAGAGTTTCTTTGAACTGGGAACTATCTAACAAACATGACTTGTTTCCTTATGCTGTCATATCACTGACCCTAGGAAAGCTGTGGAGGAGGTTGGAACCCAGTGGAGTGTCCAAACTGCGACATCTAAAATTTCACAAAGTGGCAAATAAAAACTTGAGCCATAGGAATCATATCAAAGTCTGAGTGTACCTCTAAAGACAAAGACTCTGATTCTCTTATTGCTTCTACCAGTTTCAGTGAAGCAAAGTAAAAAGCCGCTCAGAAGGTAATTGGGCTCAAAGTCTGATCAAGGGTTTCATTGTTTAAATAATGTGTTTTCATAGAACTGATAACTATAAGACAATGATAAATGTAACTCATTAATGTGATAAAAAATTGTCACTCCAGAAAGCTCACTCCATATTTATTAGCAACCTTTGCAAAAATACAGTATTCTGTGCTCATGTTCCAGCATCAGTGAGAGAATAAACTAGATCAGCTTCTCTGAAATTCTTATGCTGTTTCAGATTTTCGCTATTTCTAAACAGGTTCATATCAACTAAGTTCCCTACTGATTTTGAAATCCAGGCTTTACAGAAACAGTTTTCTCTTACACAAAATACTTCCTTTAACAATAAAATGTCATGTAGGGATACTCTTGTTTGTTTTTGTTTGTTTGATTGATTTGACTTGTTTGCTTTGTTTTGCTTATCTCCCATAGGGTTTTCCCATTTTAATACTAGTATGATTTTCCAGCAGCATTTCCCCCCTGTAAGGACCAATGAATTTTTACCTTAGTCCTTTCTTTTAAGATACTTTCCTGTATCTGGAAAGTATCCTCAGCTGTGAACTGTCTCAGAAGTTTTGAAAGCTAGTTACTCACACTAATTGATAAATGTCTGTGGAATATGGAAATGTTTGTTTCATTAGGATTGTCTGATGAAAGATCCTGTTAAATGGGATACTGAGAAAAAGGTGGAAGTCATAAATATGCATACAGACACAAACTTAATCGGCTATCATAGCAGAAGCAAAGATGAAAAAAAAACCCAATCAGCCATACTATTTGGTTGGCAATCAAGAAACTGCGGGCAAACCTGGTCATTGCAATGGGTAAAACTCATAAATATAGCAGCACATGGGTTCCATCTTTCCTTTTCTCTTGTGGCCTTCTATTACCATGTGAAGCCTGGACTTCCATAGGACTCTGGTGGTAGCTATTTAATTTTCTTATTCTAATATCTTTCTTTACTCCTTTCTTTCTTTCCCTAATCTTTTTCTTTCTTTACTCTTCTTTTCTTTATCCTTCCTTAATCTATACTGAGTATCTTTAAACTGATGGGTTGTATTTTACTAAGTTGGTGGATGCTCCGTGGACCCTTCTGCCTTGGTTGTGTGTTACCTTTGTGAACCTTTTGCAGAAATGCCTACTTTCTCACTAAGTTAAAAGACAATCTCTTGGGAAATTGTATGTGCCTTTTCTTGAAGCAACCTCAAGGTATTAAAGAACTAAAAGGCTTTGCAAAAAATTCAGTGATGAATTATTTTAGAGCCTTAAATAAACGTAATAGTCCCAGTAAAGCTTGAAGCTGCAGGACTGGGGTGCGTAGGGGTGTAGTGTGCATTCACTGGCAGACTCTTCATAATCTGTGAAATGAAACATCTTCCTCAGAAAGACAATTCATCCCACCTTAATGTGGATGGCTAAACTAGGACAGATAAAGGTTTGCCTCTGTATAAAACAGTTTAATAGGCTTTTTCTGCAGAAAGCATTTAGGGCTCATTTAGCTCAACCCTGCTGACCATTTTTTTGAGATATATATATTAAATTAATTGAATTTCAAAATCGTTTTAGTGTTAGTCATGCTTAGCTAGACCACTTCAAGTAATTCCCTGCTGATGAAAAAATTTGACCAGGCCAATGTAGAAATGTGCAAGAATTTATTTGTTGGAATAACTCTTTAAACCACCATTCTCTAGTCTGTCTTTCCATTAAAAAACAAAAACAAAAACACAAGGGAGAAAAAAAAAAAAAAACACACCAAAAAACAAACAAAGCAAACCCCCCCAAAACGTTAAAGGGAGGGCATTATCACGCTACCTAATTTTTAACTGTGAATATGTCATACCAATTATTATTTTTAAGTGTTCTGAAAATGAGCTCCATGAGTCTTTCTTTACTGTGTTGAAACAGATTCCTAGCATCACTGGCTTTTCCATGTGTGCCAGCCTCTATGCTGTATCACTGTTTTTTACAAAATTAGCTATTTCTCAATACTGATATATTTCTTCACAGTCTAATTGGCTGAGTGGCTCAACTAAGAGACAAAAATGTAAGAATTTGCATGGTAATGACACAATTACTTTTTAAAATCTATGCAGTCTCTATATTTTGATCACTTTTTGATCACCTCTGAGCTTTGAATAGCCCATGTGCCCAGAATATATGTCACTAGCAAAGTTATGTTCACCTAAAACTCCTTTGCCTGAAATAAAAATGTCTCACTATCTTCCTGAAATAGAAGATTAAAAAGTACTTTTTGGCTAGAAATTATCAGTAACCTAAAATCTTTTATACGATTCTTGCCTTATGCATTCTTTCCTGCTTATTCAACATTTTTTTCTCTCCTTATAAAGAAAAAAAAAGTTCCAGAATAGTATCATATAATTTGGGTTTCACTGATTTCCATATGGATCTCTTCTGACTCTTGAAAGTCCTTTTTAAATTATAAAAACTTCAGTACCTCTGAAACATGGACTAAAGACACATGAAGGGGTAGTTCCTTCCACCTAAGGAAGGTAGCAAAAGAAAAGCAGTGGTGTAATAAACATGCCCATGAATGCAGAAGCTATGTTACCACAACTTTTCTCCTTCCCTGTGGATGTTTAATTTTCTTAAAGCATCTGGTGAGAAGCTATTATTACCCAGATCATTAATGTCCACGTGTTTATTGAACTCTTTAAAGAGCTTCAAGGATTTTTCTGAAGAAGAGCTTCACAAAAGTCATGTTGGCTTTTCCCAAATACAAATCAAATTTTTTCATGTGTCCAGTAATCTTTACAAGCCTCTAGTTTCTTTACTGTACACCTCAGGCTTTTCTTGAGATTTGTATCTCAGTTGCCATCCTCTGTTTTTCAGACATAAATGGAATTTTAAGTGAGACGTTCAAAACTGATTCCAGCCCAAGAGAATTCTTACTGTTTGTTCAGTCTTTTGTTCTGCAAAACTTTCACAATAACTCTGATTTCAGACAGATTCTCAGTTAACCTAAGCTCCACACTACTTTTGAAAAATGTGCTTGAGAACCTTAAAAGTTTTTTTTACAATTAACAACTCAGAGATTTGGCTACAGTCTCCGTGATGGCTTTGTCTTCTCTGAGTGTCCATGTGGGGTTCAGGAAAATTATCTCACTGATATCAGGACTCCAGCAAAATGTTGATCATGGCTATTCAGATAATTTCCCTGACTTACCAGTTTCCACTGTGTCTGCTGGCCAGAATTAGGAACCAATTGTTACAGGAATTAAACTAAGATATAAGTGGGGAAGGAAAGTATAAAAAAAGATACAGGCACACTGAAACAAAGGCCACAAAGATGACTGTGGAACTGGGGTATTGGTCATGAGGAGAGGCTGAGAGAACTGGGACTGTTTAACCTGGAGAAAAGAAGGCTCAGGGGAGATTTATCTATTTGTATAAATATCCGAGGAAAGGGAACAAGGAGAAGGGAGCCAGGTTCTTCTCAGTAGTCCCCACTGATGGAACAAGAAGCAATGGATGCAAATTAAAACACATGACAGTCTGTTTGGACATACAAAATAATGCTAGAATCAGGTTGTCCATAAAGGTTGTTGGTTGTCCATCCTTGAAGAGATTCAAAATATGACTGGACACAGCGCTGGATAACTGCTCTATGTGACCCTGTTTTAGTAGGCAATTTGGACCAAATGACCTGAGCAATTCTGTGACTCTGTAAAAAGTTGTGGGGTTTGTTGTTTTTGTTTGTTAGTTTGTTTATGTTTTCTTGCTGGTGCAGACTTTAAATTTTACTGTGTAGGTCTCCTCTTTCAAGTTAATAGAGTGCCTCTGATATCTTTGGCATGAGTAACAGAAGTAGTTTAACAGTAGCACAGCATTAAATTCAGGATGTTTGGCATGCTGAGTTATTTCCCTAGATGACTTTAAGCTGAAGGAAACCTAGCCGAACATTTGTGACTTTGGTATGTTCATCTATAACTATTTAGCCCAAAATTATTACCACAGAGGCACAGTTTTACTAAATAGAAATGGAGATATAAAGTAACAACAGTGCTGCAGTGGTCTGCAGCAAAGACTGTAGCACTAATAAATTAAACACTACCATTTTCTTATAGAATATCTGAAAGAGTCATTTACGTTTATATCAGCTCTATATCAACTACTATGATTTTATTATTCTGGTTACTGTTATTGCAGTTTAACCTTGCACTTTGTTAGTCACTGGAAACAATCCTAGCGAATAGCCTGAGGAATTCTACCTTGGTACGTTTTCAACAGGCACCATAATAAAATAAATATTTTAGGAATTATGCTAAATTTCTTGTATCAACAGCTACAGGTCATTAACTTATGTGAAGTAGCTTCCAGGATCAGAGCCAAGTTTATCTCTGCTACTTTTTATTAAACATTGAAGGATAAAAACTCAAAACCTTGTTATGTTTAGCACTTTCAGAAGTTAGCATATTCTCCTTTGTCAGTTCTTTGACTTCTCACAAACACAGTATACTAGAGAAAGCACTGTTCTTCATCCCAAGAAACAGGAGTATGATGAGTCCTTATAGATGATGTATCTAAATTTTTCAGTCTGAGTCCATAATTGTTTCATCCCCCATTTTTGAGGATTTTATTATATTTATCCATTATTTAACCATAGTTATCCATATTTATCCATTATTCTCTTAGCTAAAGGCAAGCTGACCTAAAAGAAAACTGATAAAATAAGGAAAATGCTGTAATTTAAGTGTATTTTAAAAAGACACCTTTCCATTATGTGTCATGCACTATTTTTTTCCTAAGTATTTCTGATGTTAAAATTACATTCACATATATACTTGAATAAATTCATATTTCTTTATTGTCTCTTTTAATGTATTTCAATTATAGTATTTTTTAAGCCACTTGTGTGACTCCAGATTAATTTTAAACTTGACTTTAAGACAATTAATGGTTAGTGAATTTCTTCATGTTTCACAGTGAAAATACTATTTCCAGTACTACACCAGAAACAATAAATGCCACTATCGTCAAGAACTGGATTCTGAAGGTAGAACTTTTTCTTCCAGAAGACTGGAAATATGACCACATAGTCTAGTTCACAGCATTCCTTATGCAATTCTTTATACGTGGTTTGCCAGCCCCTCCTGGCAGCTGCGCTGGCTTTAGGGAGTCACTTCAGCCTTGGCCTCCCGAGGTGTGCCAGCGCTCCCTGCCTGAACCCAAGGGGGAGCAGTATTTAGCTGGGAGAAAGTTTCTGGTGTTATGTTGTTGTTTGTTCTGTTCTGTATATTTTTAGTAAATAACTGTTATTCCCTTTCTACATTTTTGCCTGAAAGCCTCTTAATTTTAAATTTATAATAATTTGGAGGGAGGGGGTCTTCTTTCTATTCCAGGAAGGTTCCCACCTTCCTTGGCAGGCATTGTCTTCTAAACCAAGACAATTAATTGCTAAAAGTTTAGACAACAATTCGTTTTTCCAGTATCTCCTTCAGAAAAATCGTTTTATAAAACCCAGTACATATAAAAATCTTTAACTTCTGTATTCAACTTTTAATTCTATATTTTAAAAAAATAAAATGAAAAAGAAAAACAAACAAAACATTTTGAGTCTACTGAAAAGGAGTTTAAAATATTTACAATATTCAGTCTTTGAAGTTGTTGCCAAGATTTTACTTTTGATATTCCCAAAGAAATTAAAAATTTTAATTTTATTTTCCCCATCTGATATTCAGGAAAAATGCCTTACTGCTGAAAAATTCATTTTCAGGTGTTTTAACAGGAACACTTCACTGCCTTTAGGAGATGGGGTCAATGATTTGTAACATTTTTTACCCAATCTCCAAAATAAGGTGATGTGTCATCAGAAGTGCATTTTAATCTCTGATACAAACTATAAAATGTTTTTAAATTAGGTAGAGGAAAATAACTAACTAATTCACTACTAACCACAACATTAGTTTCTCTAAGTGTTATCATAAATAAATGTCATATCATTTGGTTTTGGAATATTTTAGCTTTTGACAACAATTTTGACTTCTATCTTGAAAACAGTCAGGCAGACAAGGGATTGCTCTCCTAAGACTATAATAAGAGACTTTGAAACATTTTGGAATTTCTGTGTTTTCAGGTATTAGAGGCATAGAGAAAAATATGTCCTTTTTCAAGTCAGACTTAATTGTCTACAGTTGAAAGAAGACATAATAAACTGTTAGTGACACACAAAGCTTTAGTGCTACCAGGAGGTTTCACTTCAGCTAAGACTGAGTTCTGGAAAGCAATATTATTTGATTTGCTTTTATGATCAGATGATCTGTGTGAATGACTATGGATAATGCAATGATAGTAATTTGTTGCTTCCACTGCTGTCTGGCTTTTCTTTTCCATGCCTTCACATTTCTTATCTACAAAAATCTATTTCAAGCCTCATATTCCTAGACCCCATGTTAAAATAATTTTATTTTGTTTCACCCTAGGTACATGTTGTCTTACAGATGACAGTCTAGCGTGATCAGTTAGAAATTTCTTCATTGGTGTCTTTACTGATCCATCTGAAACCATGTGTCTGCTCAGTTTTTACTGGGTTTCTGCTGATTTGCCAGGAATGTTTCCACAATCATCACATCTATTTTCAGAGTAAAGATGTAATCAATATAATCATACTAACAAAATGAAAATACACTAATTTAACATAATAATTTGTTAAATTCAATGTTAAATAGATATCACTTTGTCTGTACTCCTTGCTTTCGTGTTGATGTCTGGGCCTCCAAGTGTCACGCTGTGAGATAAAGTAACTTTCAGGCACAAATTTGACTACCTGCAGTAGTACATTCATCAGTTTTTACAGACTGACTGACCTATTTACTTTCCAAACTTGCCTTTTGGCACTGCAGGGTTGCTGTAGTTATTTCAGTAAAAAACCCAACCAACCAAACAAACCAAAACAAAACAAAAACAACAACAAAAAACAAACAGAAACAAAAACAAAACAAAACAAAACAAAACAAAAAAAACACCAAAATTCAAACCCCCAACATACTATTAGCTTAAAGCTGCTACATATGTTATTGCTGTCTGACACTGGGCCTGGTGCACAAATCAGTCTGGAGAAATAAAACATCTGTGAGTGAGGATAGATGAGAGTTAATAATTCAAAATTTCCCCTTGGGAATGAATGCCCTTACATCTTTTTTACTGATTTCCAACTCTTTTTCTCACTGACTAGACTTCTCAGTATTCAAGCAAGAAGTCTCATTGTAGGATTCAAGATAACTTTTGATAGTCTCAATTCTCACCTCAGGTCTTCTCTGAAACTCACACTTAGTTCTCTAAAATTTAAAGGCCCATTTCCACTAGACAGCTATTAAATCTTTTCAAAATGCTACAAAAAAGAAAACACAGCCAAGTTCCTGAGGACCACAGATATATTTATGAAGTGTTAAGTCTGAATGCAAATTTTCTGTAACCTTTAATAAGATTTGCTGGGAGAAATTCAAAACATTGATGACCACCTAGTTTCAAAACACTGCCCTATAATAGTACCCAGAAGTCCTTTGAACTAAAACCTATTAATTACAATATTTGGCAATCATGTATTCTGTGTACTCCCTGATGTTTAGTTTCGTTATGTGTTTAACACTCACTCATCCATCTTGCAAATACAAATACCATAAGTTTTGTGTGGTTTCCTGGTTTCCCATAGCAAGTTTTGAACATTCTAAATGTTTATTTCAACTTACTCTGTTCTCAAGACAACCTTAAACCTTGTGGTTAATTTCTAGGGATGTGATTTTTGCATGTAATTCTCTCACTTAAAATGCTGACTTATATTAGGGTTTTTTTCCCTGTCATTCTGGGAACCTTAACTGCACATTCATACCTCTACACCATCTTCTCCATTTTGGTAAAATTATTTATCCCATAGTGGACCAGTGATGAGTTGACTTGAATTGACCACAACCCTTGTTTTTTTCTGTAGAATCAGAAAAAACGAAATTTGCTCTTCAGAAAACTATCAGAGCCAAAGGTTAGGTGTGCTCAGCAAGATTTCATCCCCTAAAAATAACCTTTGTGTTCATGCCATGAGCTTCAACCTTTCCCTTACTCATGTGACACACAGATGAAATATGGAATGTTCCTTAAGACAGGAGAAGTGAGAAGGAAAATGTTATCCTATAAAGGCAAATATCACTAGTATTCATTTGAGCATAAACACTAGTACTATTTTGACTTTAATTTCTATATAGAAAATGATGAATTTTGTATTTAAAATCATATATGATTTGTATTTAACTTCGAGTAGTCTACACTGGATGAAAATTAGAACTGTGACAGAAAGTTGATTAATTTTTAAGTTTTAACCTAATAATTATAAAGGAAATAAACACACTTCCTTTATGTCTAAGTAAGACGAAGTAATTTTATTAGTCTTTTTGTGCCTTAATTATCTGCGCAACAGAATCAAGAAGACATTCCTCATGTACAAAAAAATTCCATTTTCCATGATTTTTCTCTTTACTAAATAGAAATTAAATTCATTCTCCAAACACTTCAAAATATAATTCTGCTCAGTTCATTTAAACAAAGAGCTTTACTGAAGGAACTGTATTGAGAATTTCACTTGCACTGGGAACAGGATTTTAGAGATAAGGTCTACCTATTTTGACAACCCTATTACTGTAAGATGTGTTTGAATGTGAAAAGAACGTAAATAGATTCATGGCCAGGTAAGGACGAGAATCAAAGGCATGGAATTACTCCCACAAAGAGTATGACCATACAGGGTATCTTTCTTGAAAATGAACAAGAGGGATACCTTTTGTGGAAATGTGATAGAAAATATTTTTATGATATGCTAGTGAAAATATGAAAGATATGGCAGAAGTGTATCAAATCATGGATGACATGAAGAGAGTGGTTTGGGAATGTTTGCTCATCCTTGTCATGTGAGACTTATCAGGCACCAGACAAAGTAAGAATCAGGATTCAAAAAGAGTCAAAGAGAGATCGTGATTATATCAAGTAACTGTGGAGTTCCTTGACTGAAGAAGGTTTAGTGAACAGTAAAATATACTAGGAGATACAGTGAAACAGGATGAGTTCGCAGAAATCTTCTGCATATTGTTAGTATGTGAAATATTTAACATCAATAGGTGTCTTCTATCCGCCACTTTTGGTGGAAAGATGCATTAAAAATACACTTTTGATTTATGTTCTTCATATCAATGTTCTTATGACTTCTACTGTAAGACATTTTGTTATAATCAGTTCTGCAGACAAAATCAAACTCTCACCTGTTATTATTCAGTTTCCTTTAAATCATGTCACATTGGATATTCTCCCGTAAGCATCATAACAAGTCCTCCTTAGCTGTAATTTGGAGTTATTATTTAAAAGATCTCTGCTCATATTTGTAATGAAATTCTAAGTTTTGAAATAAATGCCACTATATACTGGCCCATCATCTCATATTTGCCCCTGGAAACCATTTTTCTTCCTCTCATTCCAGGTGCAGAGCAACTGTCACGGGTCTTATTTGTTTTCAACGTGATGAACAAGTTTTAGCCTCATTTTTTCACATCCTCCTTAACCTGTTTGGAGTGAATAGCAGAGCTTAACTGTCAGCAAAATAGAACTTATTTGGAAAATTTTAGAGTGTTCTCATCAACTTGTACCATGACTCTCAACTGACCCTGTGTCATCTCACTAACTTTCCTCAGATATAGACAAACACTGTATGTCTTTATAACCTTTAGAGAAAAATTACCTGTCAAGTGATGCTCTTACCTTTCATGCCTGCAAAGGAATATTTCACTTTAAACATTTACTTCATTTTTCAAGAAGTTTTAAAGAAAGGAAACTGTAGTTTTGGGATTATTAGTGTTATTTTTGATACCTAATACTCCTCCAGAGACACACTATTGTGAAAGTTTTTCCTTTAGCACACTACTATCATATTAAAAGCCTGCATCCTGCCTGTGTATTATTATAATGTGGTGGTTATTGAAGCTGCTTTAGTGTTTCAGATCCAAGGTGGATTTTGTGACCTGGAGTTATTAGATTGTCTCGCATTTATAAAAAATGATGCAGTGTAATTTTAGATGGAAACAGCAAATAATACATTACTGATGTTTCCAAAAGGCAGTAACAATGTGGAGGAAGATACTGTATCATCTAAGCCATGGTTACAATCCATGCTCTTCATCATTGGTACAATAAT
Source organism: Anabacerthia variegaticeps (assembly GCA_035583185.1). Taxonomy (NCBI): domain Eukaryota; kingdom Metazoa; phylum Chordata; class Aves; order Passeriformes; family Furnariidae; genus Anabacerthia; species Anabacerthia variegaticeps. The sequence goes on from JAWWEW010000112.1 coordinate 93,856,979, forward strand.
TACATTCAAAAGTTTACTGTTCTAAATCATTCCATGCTTTTAATCTTGTAGTCCAGAGGGTCACACTGAAAAAGCTTCTCAGATCTACAGAATTAGTATTTTACTATTCATTACCTGGATAGCTTAGACCACCAGAATAATAATATGTACTATTCTAGGCTAAATTTTATAGACACTCAGAGACAATGTGACAAACATGAAAAGAAGAATCAGAACTGACAGTAATGAACACCAGAGCAAACAGCTGCAGCTGCTAAGTAGCAAGCAGCCAAATATAACAAATTTATGTTCCATATGCCACAAAACTCTTTCAAGAAGATTTGGGAGCTTAGTATTGTCCCACTAAATTCAGTTCCAAAGAAGTCAGACCTTCATGGTGAATGCTTAATTGCTCTCCCTGGGAATGCATGGAATTGGTCAGATTTGCTACAGATGAGGCCCTTTTAGAAAGCAAGAAAAAAACCCAGAAGTTTTGCACTGTACTGAGTGACTGCAGACTTCATGTGGTGCTAATTCTATGTCTATTGCTGGGTGAGCCGTTTTTTGAAGTATTAATGGCCACATGAAGGACTTGAAGGAGAAAACTAGCAAGTGAAATCTTGCCCTAGATATTTATAATGCCTAGCAAACTGATTTACTAAGCTGGGCCGTGTACTGAACTGGAATCATAGAATCATAAATTCATCAAGGTTGGAAGAGACCTTGAAGTTCACCCAGTCCAACCATTAACCCAGCACTACCACTCTAACTCCTAAACCACAAAACCACATAACCCAGCACTAGATCCAGACACATCCTAAACAACTCCAAGGAAGAGTGACCTCCCTGGGCAGCCTTTTCCAATGTCTTGACTGCTGTAACAGTGAAAAAAATTTCTCATATCAAATCTCAATCTTCCCAGTGTCAGTTTAAGGCCATTTTCTCTTGTCCTCTCACTGCAGGCACAGCAGAAGAGACCAACCCCCACCACATTACAACCTCCTTTCAGGTAGTGGTAGAGAGCAGTGAGGTCCCCCTTGAGTCTCCTTTTCTCCAGACTATGTAAGTACAGTTCACATAGCTGTTCTTCATAAGACAGGTTTTCTACTCCCTTCATGAGCCTCACTGCCCTTCTCAGGATACGCTCCAGCACCTCAATGTCCTCTTAATGTGAGGGGCCCAAAACTGAATACAATACTTGAGGAGCAGTCTCACCAATGCCAAGTACAGGGGGAAAACTGTTTTAAAAATCTTGTTGGAAACTTGTTTGTTGCTGCAGAGTGAGCTACAGTTCTCTTCCATCAGAGAGTAAAATTAGAATTTGCCTGAACATGGTGACAGTTGTACATATATTTAAAAAATAGACAGCAAAACATTACTATAAATTAATACTATAGTTGCTAGTGGGTATTGGAGAGAATTGAAAACTGTATTGCCTTTCATAACTACCAGAAATGAATACAGCTTTCCTCTTAAAGAAATTGGCTTACCAGTTTCAGTGAGCAGTGTTTCAATTTTGTATCCATTTTAAATTGACTGTAGCGTCCAAATGTGTTTGATTCTGTCAGAACAAACCCCAATTGAAAGCTAATCCTGAATTACATTCTATTTTCATTCCTATGGCTATACTAGTCAATGAAACAGAATGGGACATGCATCTGTGTGATGACCTATGTACATTTGTTCTGTGAAATTGTTAGCACCTGTTTCTTTTTGTATTGGGCCAGCTAACTTTTCTGGGCATTATCCAGGCATAGCTCAGGAGGAAACATGGGCCAGGGACCAACTCCAACTGTGTCTGTGGATGCAGACTCCCTGTTTTGCACAATGAGAGTGTTCAGCTGTGTGCACACAAGCCATGCCATACCACTTCATCTCAAGGCAAGAGAATAGCCCTTGAATGTTTATAAGAAAAAACCCCAAACCCCAACATTTTTACCACATGAATTTCCACCATCAGGATGAAAGTGTAGGCTGGGTAGCTTATTAATGTTGAATATGATTTGAAGATAATTTTCAAGGTAATTTTTTTTTTTCAGTCCTCACCTAACCAGAAGCTCTGTAGTAAAAGTATTGGCTCTTCCATGTACCTGCGTCTCAGTGTTACTTGAGACTTTCATTTTGCACTTCAACACTTCTTCTAGAGTGTCTTCCTTAGTATTCCCTCCACAGTCCTCTATTCCCTTGTCTATTCATTGTTGGAACATTAGGTTCTCCAGCAAGTCAGCAGACTTTTCAGGAACCTGCAGCTGTATACCATGCCTGGATATTCAGTATAATCATTACAAGAATTAACACATGAACTAAGCTTTTTTTTTTCTTTTTTTCACTCCATATCTGTGTGTGTCTGCCACTATGATCCATACTGAACAAAAATGTTTTGTTCTGCCATATATTGCCCCTATATACCTGTGCCTTTGGTATTTGATACTTCTGTCACTGTTAGATACACAGAAGAAAAATGAAAGTAGTAAATGGGTTTTACACTACTGAGATATAAATGGTGACATGAACCATCTTGTGCCATAGCAGTTTTTATAAGTCCTGAGGCAGGGGCTAGTCTCAAGTGCTGGTCTTCCCCAACAGATCTATGGAAAGCAGAAATGTACTTTTACAAGCCCGTCATTCCCCAGTATACAGACTTAGCAAGCAAATGCCTGAGAGTCATGCAATCTGGGATACAAGACAAGGCATTTATGGTGCCATCTTTGGAAATTAGTTCTAGTGGGGTTCTCTTCATTTTGTGGTGCTCTTTGCTGATTGCCTACCCATGTGTGAATTGTTTCACAGTGGTATTATGAAGCAATACAGAAATATGAAAATCCAACACTAAATTATCAAAATTAAAAAACTTCTAAATACCTTAGAATGTTAAAAGCAGTTGAACTTTAATATGTCCAGCTGTCATGAAAATCAACAAAAAAATCCCAGTAAATATCATTTGCCTTTGAAAAGATATACCCTTGTGAATTATAGAGAAACTGAAATTCAGGGGTTTTTTGGTTTTTTTTTGGCTTTTTTTGCCATGCTGTCTGCAAAGATCTCCATGTCCTTATAAGATCAGGCAAACTTATTCCCTATAGTCACAATAAAGTGAAATTTTGTAAGTAACGCTGAACTCTAGTTGACAGTGAACCTACGGTGGTGGTATTCTAGCTCCATTATTTTGTCATGTCTCATTCAGTAAGAAAATATTTATGCCATATTTCTTTTGAGCTATTTTAAAACTCATTTCTTCACTATTCTTTTGCATTCTTTAGAAAGAAAGAGAAAAAAACCCAAAGCAATGTTTAATTTTAGTATGTTCTTTCCTTGGCATTTCAACTTGCTCTCATCCCAAGTATATTAGCAGACACCAAGGTGATGAAGCTGTTTCTTCTATGCTCACTTGTTGAATTCTCCTCAGCACCACAATTGTGTTTGTTGTTATATTTAAAAAAAATGTTTAAATTAGCTTGTCATCACTACTATTTTTGCTGTTCAACCTGAATGATCAGTTTTCATAGTGACAATGACACTATCTAAATCTAAACACTTGTACATTTTGTGCTTATCCTATTAGCTAGATTAAAATTAGGAAATTTATCTTCCCAGTGTGAAGTAAGAACATGAATACTGCTTGCAATAAAAGCTTTTTTTTCGACTGAATGAGCATAAATGACAAACTAGCATGCATGATCATTTCAAATAGTACCAAAAAAAAAAAAAGTAATGTGACCAGTGACTGGAGAACATGTCTGCAATTTAGGAAACTCAGACATCACTTCTGTAGTGGCCCAAGTGAATAACAGTCCAGTAAGCTTGAAAAGCTCACCTTAACCTTTATTCACTGTTGCATTCCTATCTTCAAAAGAAAAATGATACTTCACAAAATAATACTGAAAATACCTTGTATTAACATATGAAACATATGACTCTCTTCATAGTTAGTTAGTTTTATGTGCATGGTAAAAGAGAGGTGAATCAACAAGTTAGCCCTTCCTGGTCTTCCGAGAGCAAATCTCATGTTTCCTTTTCACTAACTATGCCTTTTTCAAGTATTTTAACAGACTCAAAGCATGTGACTTAGACATTATTATTGAAAAGAGGTACATGAGGTCTAAGATCTCTTCCAGGTGAGTAAAGTTCAATGTTTGTGAAGTACTTAGTGTTTGGTCTCTCTCCTATGCAGCATCAGGATTTATATTGCATTCCAGGAAAGCAAAAGTTTAAAGAAATCCTCCAGGGTCATCAGCTCTGGTCCTCTGCTGCCAGAGAAAATTGTGTTGGTCCTTTGCATAGGATGATAAAGCTCTATATAAATGTTACTTAAGAGTTTTATATGGTTTTATTGGTTTTACTTTATTTTAAATCTTATGGCTTCTGGCAGGGTTCTTTGCTTTCAAACATATGATTAAAACCTTTTAATTTCTACCTTCCATTTAATTTTATAATAATTCCTCTTTAGTCTCCTCACTAATTTGTCTTCCTAATATGGAGACTACTCTTCCTTCCCTCATTTCACTTGCTTCTTTTGTGGTTTCAAAATATGTAAAATGTGAATATTGTTTTGTTCTTTCATAATTCTGCTTCATGTTTTATCTTGTCCTACTTAGCCCATTCTAAAAATGACTGATTTCTATAATCATATTAACCATTTCATTGAGTCACAATGTTATTTTATGTAAAACAGTTATAATGACCATGCTTTGTTGTCAGATGTTTAAATGTCCTCATAGTTCTATTATTTTACCTTTACTGACCAAAAAGTGACTTCCTTATTAAAAGAAATTTAATACATAGTCAATGTCTTTTGATTATGTTTTCTTTTTTTTAAAAAAAAGACAAATTTGCATTTCTTATAGGGTATTTTAATTTGAAATTGTTTTGACTGATTCAGGTTAAAGGATTTTATGAGTTTATCCAAGCAACAAGCTGGAAGTATTGGCAGCATCCATCTTTAGCTCATCATCTGAAGGAATAATAGTTTCAAATTCTGCATTAGTCATTGCCTAAAAGTATTGCTTTAATTACACATTTGTCAGAATTTGGGAAAACTCAAAAATATTATGCAAAAGATGTTATTCTAATATGAAACATTATTGCATTAACAGTCTAAAAACATGAGAAGTTTGACTCATTTCAGTAATCTATCTATCTATATATATCAGTTCTTATATTTTAGAAAACAATATTTGCAACAGGAAAAAAAATACATCTTCCCTGTGGTTAGATTTTTTGCTAAAAATATTTACCAGCGTTGATGAACATTTTGGTCCAATGATTAGAACAAAGATCTAACCGAAACTAAAAGACAGTGGGTTAGAACAAGACATGTAGAAGCAAAAAAAAAAAAAAAAATTGCAATATTTAGCTGAATTAGTAAATTGCAAGGAATGTGAAATATCTTGCTGCTGGTTTTGCAATGATTTGCCTTATGTTGCCACAAACCAGGCATGTAAGTGAAAATGTCCCATGACATGATAAGGGGTACATTTTATAAGCAGTACGAAGCCCTGAGGGATAATATCTTCAGCTTTCAAGTTTAAATCAAATGGAGAACAAAGATGCAGATTTTGTCCCAACAATGATAAATTACAAAGTAGGACTGTTTCTCATGTCAAAGTTATAAGAAGGCTGAATGGATAATGATGGCAGATAATGGATGCAGTACCCATGCAGATTAATTTGAATGTAAATTTAATTTCATACACAATTCAGAAGTGAAGTTTTCCTAAACTATATCACTCATCTGTCAAAGAAGACAGTCTTTAAGGAGTCACTTTTATAGGTTTGAAAAGCAATATTAAGATCAACGAGTAGGTTTCCTCTTTCTAAAATTCCTCACTCTATTATCCACAAAAACAATAGAGCTTTTTTGGGCTTATTTGCAACAGAATTATGAGTTCATATCGATATCATAAGCTATAAAAATTGCTTTTCTGAATGTGTTTTCTTTTAACTTTGGAATTTTTTTGCGTTCCCAACTGGAACGATTTGATATATAAAATAGAGGGAAAAAAGAGAGAGATCATTTCCGGTTAAGTTTTAGAACAAGTATCAGTTAACATTTAGATCCTAAATAATTAGAAAAAATGCCTCTGGCAGAAATCCATTAGTCCATGGCTAAAATAATATCTCATTGAATAGCTACAAGAGTAGATAATCCTCTCAAATTTGGCTAGGGAATTTCTAACATTTATGTCTTAGGAAAGCAGAATCCCCAACATTTTCACCTAGAAGTAGAAAAATTGAAGTAGTTTGTGTTTTCTGTTTGGTGGGTTTTTTTTGTTTGTTTTTATCAACAAAACGTTGTCCTGCATAGGAGAGACTGGAAAAAAATATTTATTTCTAAAGAAGCAAGAACAACAGAAATAGTGTGGCCAGTAAATCCACAGCAGTGATAGTCCCCCTGTACTCGACACTTGTGAGGCCCCACCTCAAGTGCTGTCTTCAGTTCTGGGCCCCTCACTATGAAAAGAACATTGATGTGCTGGAGCATGTCCAGAGAAGGGCACCAAAGCTGGTGAAGGCTCTGGACCACAAATCTGATGAGGAGCAGCTGAGAGAGCTGGGGTTTTTCAGTATAGAGAATAGAAGGCTCCGGGGAGACCTTATTGCTCTATCTGAAAGACAGTTGTTGCATTAGTGGGGTCAGCCTCTTCTCCCAGGCAACTAATGACAGGACAAAAGGTTATACTCACATGCTGTGCAAAGGAGGTTCAGGTTGGACAGCAGGAAGAATTTCTTCACTGAAAGATGGCTAAGCACTGGAACAGACTGTCCAGGAATGTTGTGGAGTCATCATCCCAGGAAGTGTCGAAGAAATTACTGGATGTGGCACTTAGTACAATGTTTTAGGTAACATGGTGGTACTCTGTCAAATGTTAGACTCAATGATCTGGAACATTTTTCTTAATCTTAATGATCCTATCCTATGATCCTATGAAAATTAAAATATTTAGAAAGCTCAAAATTTCAGGATCTTACTAAAAAAAAAAAAAGATCAAAAAATCAGGTTGCTTAAATTTTGTTTTACTTTGTCTTACTTTGTTTTATTTTAAAAGTACACTTTTTCAAATACGGCAACAGAGCTCTTCAGCCACACAAAGTAGTGAAAGGCATAAAAGAGTCCTAGATGACACATGCAGGTAGTAACATCATTCTGCTCTTTCAGTCAGCTGAGCCTGAATCACTTCTTCGAATTGCCTTGTGCATTCACTGTGACATGCTATTACTATTTCTTTCTATCTGGATGGTGTTTCAGGGAGATAGCCCTGTTTAAACCTCAGCCTTAGCTAATCATTGAAGACATCAAGCAGCTGCATACTCAATGTCAACTGAAATAGAGCCACAGAGTCAAGTGCCATTAGTGAACATCTGGCACTAAAGGCAAGCTATTTTAGTATCTCTGCTAGTGAACATACAGACACATCAAAGTTTTTCTCCTTCATACCATACTATCATGGCAACTCTATCCATGATTTCTATTCTGAATATTTCATTTCTCACAGCTACCTACTTCTAAATACCATATGGGTAATTATTAGCAGTTTGCTTTTCTTTACTGAGAGCACAATATTATTCTTCTCTGCTAGACTGCTTTTCATTTATTCCTTTAGTCATTCTAATTTTTTAGGAGGGAAGGAGAAAGGAGGAAGAGGAGATTATTTTCTTCTGATTGCTTTTTCTTTAATTTAGATGGTTCTCTTGACTACTAGACATCAGGTTTGTCACTGTGAATATCAGTCTTCAGCATCATACTGTTAAGCAACGCATTTATTAGAGTCCCAATCTTTTCAAGTTTCCATAGTAACTGCTGCTTAGTACTGATCCTTGTAAACTGATTAAACAAAGCCACTGTAGCTCCGAAAAAATGATACATCTGGGTGCCAGTTTATTATTAAAAATATATAAATATAAATGTATATACATATAAATATACCTGCATGTTAATATGAAGCAGTATATATATTTAAAATTATTAACTGTATGCAGATCACTATGTGTGATACATATACTGACTATTAGAACTGAAAATAAAGACTAAAAGTGCAAACTATACAAAAATATTCATTAGAAACACCTGTCCAAATGGAGACACAAGTTCAAGAGAAGTTGAATCATTTTCTCCTAGAGGTTCAATGGCTGTGCTGTCAGTTGCCCCTGAGTCTGCTGGTATACATAATACTTAGTGACAAGAGTACCAGATGCCCACATGTAACTGTAAGAAAGCAAGTGTGCACTTTATCCAACATATATGAAATAAATTGGCTAATAGTTCAATAATTTGTGCTGCCACCAGGAAATATGTCGTATTGGATTCCCCTGCTGATTGCCTTAAAACGTGGATATTGTAACAGGGGAATTGAGATCAAATTACTCTCTTGACATGGTCAAAGGTGAGAGGTAAAACAGAAAAAATCATTAAAATAATGCATCAACCCTTAATGCACTCACTCATACAATATTTTTGTGTAGTTTGGTTCTCACTCTGGAAAAGGGAAAGAGCAGTAAAACATGGATTCTAAGAATGTCAGAAATGTCAGAAAGATGTTACAGATTTAGTTATTCAGCCTAACCTGAAAATTATGTAAGTGAAGGGAAATATGACAGTTGTCTATAAAATCTATGGGGCATCCAATGAAATGAGCAGGAAGCAAGTTTAAAACCAAGTAAGAAATTCTCCCCTTGTGCTCCATCTAAATAGTGAAACTCATTGTTTCAGAAATGTAAAGAAATTAATATTAGATATGGATTGAAGAAGGATTAAATAAATTAATGGAGGATTTATTGCACCATTTGATTGCAGAATCATTTTGGTTGGAACACACCTCTAAGATCATTGAGTCCAATCATTAACCCAGCACTGCCAGGTTCACCACTAAACCATGTCCCTAAGTGACATATCTACATGTCTTTTACATACCTCCAGGGTACCTCAGCTACTTCCCTACGCAGCCTGTTCCAATGTTTGCTAACCCTTTCAGTGAAACAAATTTTCCTAATATCAAATTTTGACCTCCCCTGGCACACCTGCGGTGGCTTCTTCTCTTCAATCATTTGTTACCTGGGAAAGGAATCTAACTACCACATTGCTACAACCTCCTTTTAGTTAGTTGTAGAGAGGAATAAGGTCTCCTTTTCTTCAGGCTAAAAAAACCTTCCTCCGTTGCTTCTTATCAGATTCGTGGTCCAGACCCTTCACCAGCCTCCTTATTATTATTTGGACATGCCTCAGTGCCTCGGAGTCTTCCTTGAAGTGAGGGGCACAAAACTGGGCACAAGATTCCCGGTGTGGCCTCAGCAGTGCAGGGGGACAATCAGTGCACTAGTCCTGCTGTTTCTCTTACAAGCCAGGGTGCCATTGGCCTTCTTGGCCACCTGGACACACTCTTGGCTCATGTTCAGTGGCTGTCAACCAGCATTCCCAGGTCCTTTTTTGCCGGGCAGCTTTTCATCCAGTCTTCCCACAGCCTGTAACACTGCTGAGGGTGTTTTGACCCAACACTTGTTGTGGAGGACTCAACACTTGGCCTTGTTAAACCTCATTCCACTGGCCTCAGCCCAACAGTCCAGCCTGTCCAGATCCCTCTGCAGAGCCTTCCCATTCTCCACGAGATCATCACTCATGCCCAATTTGGTGTCACCTGCAAACATGCGATCCCCTCACCCAGATCATTGATAAAGATATTAAACAGGACTGACTCCAGTAGGGAGTTCTGGGGAACAGCACTTGTGACCAGCTACCAGGAACTTTTAACTTCATTCACCAACACTCTACGGTTTGGCAAACCAGCCAGATTTTACTCAGAAAAGTCCATCCAAGTCCTGAGCAACCAGTTTCTTTAGAACCCTGTGGGATACTGTGTTAAAGTTCTTGCAAAAGTCTAGATAGAAAGCATTTGCTGATACCATGGTCTAGGTGCAATCTGTTATTCTCTCAAAACCACTGAGGAAGATATGCTCTTTGTATCCTATTTTTATATTCTTTCCTACACTTTTGTTTACTGAAGTATATGTTGAGACACCATAATTCTTAAGATGAGTAGATGTTTAACTTGAACCAGTAAGGACGCTTACTGTTTTTTGTGTAACTAAACTCATGCTAAATATGATTTCCTGTGAACTACAAATTTGATTATTAATTTTGCCAGGTCTGTCAGTCACATTGATCTTTCAGATTGGTACAATACAAGCGAGGAATTTAACCAGGATTTCTTGGGCTGGACACAGAAACTGACAGTGAACATGCAATGTCATAAATGCCTTAACAGATCACATTTCCCATTTTTGTCTTCTGTGGAAAATCATTGAATCAGAATTCAAGCAATTTCACACTTGACAGAAATTGTGTTTATTTACAACACCAAACTGAGCAAAGTAATAGATACACCATTTAGAAGAAGATCACAGTATCGTCAAAACCCATCAGATCAGGCTACCTGCAGTATAATCAGATCAGTAATGTACTGAACTTGCTTAAGCATTAATGTTTGCATACTTTTTCTTCCATTTAGAATGCATGGCAATGTGCTGCCTACATCTTTTTTTTTTAGATAGTTAACTACATTTTGAACATTATGACCAAGTACAATTAATCATAACTATTTATTCAACTTATAATTGATAGAAAATTGAAAGATGAGCATATCTGAATATGTTTTCTTGCCATGTTGGAAAAATGAGGGAACTAAGAGCAGAAAAATGGGGAGTTTGGGGAGTTTACCAGAAAAAAAAAAAGAAAAAAAAATGTTATTTTTAAAACCTATAGAAGTTAACAAATTCCAACACCGGCTAATGAAATTTGGTGTTACTGCACCTAAGAAAGGATTTTAAATAGAATCCTTAACAAAATCTTGCCAGTTCTCTAACTTTAGATGAAGTATTTCACATTAAAGAACACTCTGAAACAAGCTAGGCTTAGTGTATCAAGTTTTTGAGAAGTTTGGGAGTTTTTTGAGTTAAATTGAATTTCTGATGAGCTATATTAAAAGACAGATGGTTAAGTCAAGAATCAGGTCTTCAAAGTTTCACTTTTTGAAACCTGAAATGATCCAATTTCTGTATTTTTATCTTTCATCATTAAAATTCCTCAGGAATCTGAAATTTTACTTGTGTTTGTACCTGCAGCATTTCAAGCCATGATATAGTGATATCTGTGGTTTAAAAAAAAAAACCAAAACCCCAACCTTGCAGAGTCCCATTTGCCTGCCTTCTATAAGGATTAGTCGCTTGTTTCTGCAGTCTGCTGCACTGTTATATGTGGAAATAAGATAAGTTCACTGAGGTGATTTCCAGTGTGGTTTCAGTATCATTTTGACACCAAGAAAGTGGTATGTTGCTTTACATTTGTGAGTGCCTGCCCATGATCAGGCAGTTTTCCATTGAATTCTCCAAAACATCTGAGTTATTCAGCCTGTAAAATATGTGAATGCATAGATTTTGAAGGCCAAACTACTCAACAGAAGTTAATGACTAAAGCAGAATGGATTGACTCTGTCAATCTCTATTCTAATGGCAAGAGGAAAGACTGGATTGCATAATGGATTCTCACCCCATGCCAAAAACTGGACATGTACTTTGCAGAAAACCCAATGCACACAAAATTTATAATCAGGCTTTGGAGCAAATATTGGATGGTCTTGTCCCCATCTTTCAGATGATCACTGTAGCCACTAGACACTGTCATGTTCAGCCTTGTTCTTCTCTGGCCTAAGTATTTTTAAGTTCTTTTACACAAAGTATAGAAAATTCAGTCAAAATCTATATCCTTTCTATAATACAAAACTCAAAGATGAAAAAACTTTCAAGCAAATGAAACTGGACTGTGGTTTTTCAGTCCCACCAGACGGTAGAATTATCAGTAGATCTCCTATATGACAGATAAGTAGTCTATCTGCTAATTCAGTGTTTAAAAGTTTAACACTATGTCTATAAAAAAACAAAAAAAAGAAGAGAAAAGTTTAATGATAATTTAGCATACTAGTTAGTTCCCACTTAGAGATTTCTTCAATTTGAATTGCAGTGTCTCTTAAAATCATATTACAATTAAATCAATATTAAAGGATCAAGATGCACACTTCTACTTGTGCAGGCTCCCAAGACTGTAAACACAGTTCTGAGAAAGCCAATTTCTCCCATGCAGTTTAGGCATTTAATTAAGGTATTGATTTCCGCTGTGGGGGTGTGTGCTACTTGAAAATTAGTCTTTGAAGCATTCAGCACTGCAATGCTTTATTTATGAATGTATGTAAAAAACACTAAGGATTTGGGCAAATATGTAGCTAAGTATCTGTGTAGAATACTTGGCAGTATCTAGTTATACACTAACTTAAAATACTTAATCATAGAAAAAGCTGTTCTCTCTTTTACTAAGTTCTTTTTTTCATTCTGTTCTTTCTTGTAAAAATTATTGAATCTTCAAAATTTTGTAACAAATATCCTTAAAAATAATAAAAGAAGAAAACACCCTTGCAAGGATTCATTGCAGATATTTTCTAGTTTTCTACTTTTCCTTCACTCTAGAAGCACTTTTGGAAATCAAATAAGTGGCAAAGTGATCTTTCACAAAGCTATATACCTAAACTTTCTGTACACATTTTCTGCTAGCTGTTGCTTTGTAGATCTATTCACAGTAGCATAAACCCTGATTACTAAGCTTGCTTATTAGAAGGTGTAATACTTCTCTGTTAATATCATCATAAATCTTGCTACAGTCAGATTCACATAGATTACTAAAACTTCACACCAAGAAGTTGCAAATTTATAAAATCATGCACCAACACTTTTTTTTTTCTTTTTTTTCTATCTTCAAACACATTTTTAGATTTGGAATCAGATTTGTGAGTCCTGCTGTACAAGCAGAAGAAGTGAAACATGTCTATATTATCCTTGCTATGGGTAAATATCAAACTGGGCAATGAAATACAGGACTGCATTACTGCATGAGGAAAGTGCAAGATAAAGAGAAAAAATATGGCAACAAAACAATGACAAAATGGTAGCAAAAGTGAAGGAAAGAGCTGTTGTTGAAATTTACAACAGCGGAGTAGAGAATAAGGCACCATGATGCAGAAACGGTAGTGTCACAGGGCAGCAAGGACAGACTGCTTCTCAAAGAAAGGCCGGCTGAGAGCAGAGGGTCTCAATGAGTCAGGCAGGAGCAGTGTCCTCACCACTGAAGGATGCAGTCCCACAGCGTCTGAGCAAAGAGAGCATGTCTAGAGACAGGAACCTGAAGCAGACACAGTCCAGTAATAGCCAGGCAAGTCCACAGCGGCGAGGCAGGTCTAAGATCAAGCTGCGAAGTCAAATCAGCAAGTCAAAACTATGAAATCAGCAAGGTACAAGGCCAGGCATAGGAACACATGAACTGCAGCTCAAAGAAAGAGTAAGGGTGGCTGTCTGAGCTAAACTGCACCTCCTAAGGGAGGTGAGGGGGCCCTAGACAAGCTTTATTACAGCACTCTCACACAGCTGTCTCCACCACAGTCTGACCCCAGGTTACATGAATGTGTTGCATCAAGATGAACTTGAGCACAGGAAAACTCCTGGGAGGGAATGAAAGAGGTGACAAAAACTGCTACTGCACTTAGAGCCCTGGCAGCTAAACTTTCCTGGGTTTGAAGGCAAAGATAAAAGGTAAGAGGAGGACAATATGCGACTAGAAGTGAAGGCATGGAAAGGTAATTGTAGAGTTAGTGTTATCTCAAAGATGGAGCAGTTGACCTGAGAAAGCAGTAATAAAAGCTGAACATCTTAAACTATAAAGACAGGAAAAAAGGCAAGCTAATTTATTTTATTTTTAGATACTTTGGATCCTGTCTTATTTGCTTACATAACTGGTATGAGATGAATTTTAGACATCTGTTAGGCCTGCTTTGCATGTAGAGAAAAAATTAAGAGAGCTCCTATATATCTTGGTGTTGACCTACATGGTAAGTGATAAAATTGATGTAGTAGTTGTGCAATGTGTAAATACTCCAGTTAGATACAAGAAAGATAATCCTGATAATCTTACATAGATTAGAAAGAAAAGGTAACATAGAAGGATTTCAGGAACACAGTGGCTGTATCACCCAGCATTATTTCAGTTATAATCTAAAGTTACAAATAAGTAGAGAATTAGAGAAGTTTGTATACCTCAATATTTGCATAGCCTATTCACATTCAAGTCAAGTGTTCAGGCTTTGTGCAAAGACAATGAATTTCACCAGAGGCCTGCTTAATCTGGAGATGTAAATCAGGTTTGGAAATAGAGCTTTAGTTCAGAAATTCATGATTTGTTAGTCTTAATCTCATGCTCAATTTAGTAGTTCATATGTCATATATATACTTTAGTTATAATTCTTTTATTTGTACAGGTAATGAACTAACAATGTTACTTAAATCTGAGTTCCTTTCTATCTCTTTCCTTCTTATGCTTTTTCTCCCCTTATGTTTAGCATAATTTCCCTGTTTCCTTAGTTTTTTAATTCTCTAAGGCAGCAAAGAAACAGTATTTTAATGTTTTTCTTTTTGTCTGTGTCAGGAAGAGTCATGATGACTGAATATTGGAGTTTAACAGAATTCAGATACTCATTTAAAGAATTACTTTCTATTTTCCCTTACCTTTTACTAATCAATCACGAACTGCTGCTCACTAATTGCTTTTAAAATGGACATAGATATTGATCTTAAAATTGAATAGGGACCTAAGTCTACTATTGAGTTTATTTACAGTTTAAGGATCTGTTCAACATTAATAGTGTGTTAGAACCAGACCTCAAGGAATTAGAGGTTTCTCTTTTACTTCTTGATCAAAGATTACCCATGTGTGACTTTCTCATTTTATGTTATCAACAAAAAACCTAGTTAGAAAACTAGCAGGAGATATCAAATGACATTAGAATGTGTTTATTTACTGTTTATTTTCCATTGGCTACTTTTTGAGTAGCCAGTGAATGTAATTCATTCCACTAATCCTAACTTTAAAATTGTGAATGTAACACATGCATAACAATCAAAGGCTTTAGGTCATTGTGGGGTAGACAAGGATGTGTGTTTCTTCTAATCATGCTATGGGGAAGTCTCATATTGGTTCCTTTTAAAAGAGTGTCTACATCTTGGGACTAGTAGCAAGCATAATTCAGTGATCCGGTCAAAATTCTAGTCATCTGAGTTATGATCTCAGTAATAAAGGTGGTATAAAAAAATCATCAAAGAATATTTTTGGCAAAGGCAATTATAATGATGGTGTGTTTGTCCTCTTCAAAACATGATACAAACATTAACTATAACATATCAATAACATAATAAAAAACATCTCCAACGATTCCCTTCAGCTAATTCCTGGGCAGAAACATTGCCATCATTTTTAGAAACCTGTGCTTTTCAGCCTCTGTGCTACCCCTTTCAAAACAAAATTTAAACTAAGTTTTGTGGAGAAAAAGAAAAACAAAACAAAACTCAGTAAATCTCGATGCAGTGTATGAAATCCATTTCACTCCCAACCTCAGCAATTAAGAACCAGTTTATATTATTCCACTAGAATGTTGGAACAGAGTTTAACAAAATTCAGAAAGTCATTTAAGTAATTAATTTCTGCTTTATTTTCCCTTGTCTTTTATTAATCAATCACTCTCCACTCAATCATACATTCTGTAATGGAGAGCAGAAATATTAACTTTCAGAAGATACAATAAAAAAAGTCAGATACACTAAAACAAATGTAAAATGAACAAAAGATGCAGATTAATAGTTACATACTGATATGAAAATGAGTTCTTAGCTTTAACTAAATGCATTAATCTCAGTAGTCATAAATGATCAAAAGCTGTTTGGTGGTTAATGTGATATGGAAACACAAATGAACTGTATTAAGATTAAATATATATGGATGCATATACATGTATATTCCCTTGAACTAAAGGCACTCATTCTTTGGTCATGTTATGCAGCCTCTTTTTCATTAGATCTTTTCCTTTCAGCTTAAAACCAAAGAAAATCCTGCATAATTTCTTTAATTCTATAAAGCTAAAGAAGCATTACTAAGAATTTTAATGAATGCTTTTAAGAAATAAAAGCAGATTATTTGAGGGAAAATAAGTTAATTCCAATAATAACTTGAATTTAAGATTTGAAAAATAATTTTTTTTCCCAAGCTTTATCATCCCTTTAAAATTGCTTTTAATCTTTTCTCTGTTTACTAATAAATCAGAAACTTCATCCTGAATTAAAATTATGTGATCTAAAAGCCATCTGCAAAAGTGTCAGCATTATTAGCATTCTGATCTTTTCTTCCTTTAAAGAAATGCTGGTACTGGAAATTCACAACATTATTTACCATATGTGACAAGGGGACAGGTAAAATATTGTGTACGTGCACATGTGGAGTAATTTCTGAGAGTGATAGGAAAAAAATCCTCTGATTATTAAAACTGAACAGAGAAATTACAACTCAGACCTTTTTCTCTTCTCCATCTCTTCTAGACAAATTTAAATCAGTCTTATGATGTTTGGCCTTCTGGAACAATTCCTTGGGAGAAAAGACAGATCCCCACCTGGCTACAACTTCCTTTCAGGCAATTTTAGAGAGCAAGAAGGTCTCCCCTGAGCCTCCCTTTGTCGAGGCTAAACAACTCCAGCTCCCTCAGCTGCTCTTCAGTGGTCCAGACTCTTCACCAGCTTTGCTGCACTCCTCTGGACGTACTCCAACACCTGCATGTTTTTTTCTGGTGAGGGGCCCAGAACTGGACACAACACTTGAGGTGTGGTCTCACCAGTGTCAAGTACAGAGGGTTGATCACTGCCCTGGTCCTGCTGCCCACGCTATTTCTGAGGCCAGGATGCCACTGACCTTCTTGGTCACCTGGGCATGCTGCTGGTTCACGTTCAGCCAGCTGTCAACCAGCATCCCCAGATTGTTTTCTGCCCAGCAGCTTTCTACTCACTCTTCCCCCAGCCTGTAGCGCTGTGTGGAGTTGCTGTGATGCAAAGACGGACTCAGCACTTCTCTTTGTTGAGCCTCATACCGTTTGCCTCAGGCCATTGATCAAACCTGTAATGGCTCAGCCTAACTTAGGGAAAAAAGATGTGTCAGATGACCTCTGTGGACTTCCACTGCAAAATCCTCATTGTTTCCTGGTCTCCATTAAAATTGAGAGGAGAAATAACCTTTGCAAATTACTCTGTGGTACTATTTAATACCTGTGTTTATATAAACCATCAAAAGAGAGGTTTTTCTAGTAGTAAAACATGTAACTATCTCTGCAATAAATTAATACTGAAAAGAAGCAAAAGCTTCACAATGTGATTTTTGAGCTATGCTAGGCATATATTAAAAATCAATACACAATAGTTTGATTCTTATTAAATGTACTAGAAATAATAATGTGATAGCATTTTTTTTAAGATGAATTCTGTTGAGCATATTATAAAATCCTATTTTCAGGTGTGCTTTTTATAACCGTAAATTTTGAAATGCCATAAATTGACAGTTTCAATTTCAGCTTGGCAAAAATTAAAATGCTTTTTGTCTTACTACTATCTTCTATTTGGTTCTGTCAGTGAGGTAGAGTTCTATTAAATTCTTACTTAGGAGACTGGAAAGTCTCTCAGGAATACTGCAGAAATAAACTGATTCTGAAGTGAGAGGGCTCATACATTTATGTTATAAATCAACTGCAATTTTGAAATATATCACTAGACTCTCCCATAGAATACTTCAGATTCTCTCCTTCAACAAATGAAGGCTGCAGAGGCTGTAGGATTACTCCATATGTTTTAGACATGTAGGCATAAGGAGAAAACACAAATGCACACAGTTTCAGCTGATGAATTAAGCAAAAGAATAAAATATAGATTTATAGCTATGTGAATTATTGAAAATATTTTGAATTTTCATTAAGGTGTAAGAGATCAAAAATTATATCTTCTGTGTCTAATACATCTTATTTTGGCAAAGCATTATTTTCATATATGCATGAATGTACTATATGTTATATATGAACTGTGTGTAGTGTTTTACAAGTGATCTTAAATATACTACTACAGATTTTACTTCAAAATATGGGGCTGGAAACTTCATGCATCAAAGACACAAAATAAATGGAATATTTTGAGGTATGTGGATCTACTTTGCTTACTGTATTATGTCTAATACAATTTTCATTATTTCTTTGGAGAACACTTACCATTTTTTAATATGAGAGTATAAATTAATTCAACAACACCTAAGATAAGATTTCTTTTCCTCTCACTAGAAGAGAAACAAATCAAAGCTTGTCAAGCCCACAGACACCAGAAAAACTAGAATGTCTATTCTGGGACTGTTCTTACTGAATTCTGAGTCATGCCCTTAGAGCTTAGAAGAAGCTTTAAAGTTGTGGAAAGTATTAGGTAAAGCCAGTCAGCAGGCAAGCATTTCCCCATGCTTGAGCACTGTCACACTCTTCATGATAAAGGGGATGGATTGCAATGGCTGGCTAAGAAACAACTACACTGGTCACAGGAATTGCTGTCTGGAAAGGAAGACCAGTGTCTGCAGAGGTTTGGTAGAGCTGGAGATTGTGTATACATACTTTGGTCAGGAATTATCTCCAGGTGCAAAGGAAGAGAGGAAGGAAAAGAGGGAGAACAGAAGGTAATGAACTGTACAAGCATATGTACATGTCGTGCTCTAAACTGTTATCTGCCTATGGTCTCAAAATCTATAGCATAAAGTATGTTTGCTGTTGATATTATATCCTCTTGAGCCTGTAACACAGTGCATAACTGCTGTAGAATTACTTATGAAAAGACAGGAGGTTTAGCTTGTATTCTAAACAAATTTAAAATGAAATGTCTGCAATTTATTGAAGGACTATAGGGGTAGCAACACCTGCCTTCTTAGGCATCTTGGATTCCTTATTGTATAGTGTACTCACACAGCCAGACAGTCCCCCTTTGTAAATAAGGGCTGTTTGGACCATGATGTCATTCTGTAAATAAATTTTTGTTGGCAGTGAAGAAAAACTCATCTCGAAACTCCGTGTAGCATAGTTGCATTTCATCTAGTTGTCATGTTTCTGCTTCAGAAAATATTTCTTCATCCTGTGGCATAAGATTTCTTGATAGCTTTTGAACAGCTGTCAAGTAAAATTTTATTTCTAGATATTTCTTTTGCTTGCCAAGTCAGCTGCTGATTTCCACCTAGTTGGAGAAGTATATGAAATATCTCATTCTCTTGGTTATGTAGAATCAACAAAGTCATCCACCCATCTGTCTATGGGTACCCATGGTCAGCAATTGGATCTCAGACCTGGACTTGTATTAAAGGCAGTACGTGTCAAATTCCAAGGCAGAATTGAATTAGGTAATGAAGAACAAATGCTGTGTCAGTAAACATATACAGGCAAAGAATAATTCAGCAATAAGCAGTGGTATTCTGTCTAATATGAGCAGAAATTTCTGAAGTTTCAATGCATGTTCAAAAGAATAATAATAAAAGCAGATAAACAAAGCAAGACAATAAATAGGCATGCATAAGAAATCAATTGCTGTTGTATACCAAGTCAAGACATTAGTTACAGCACTGTGTCACTCAAAGGCAGGAACAGTAGACAGCAGTAAATCATAGTATAAATGAAGTGGTAGACTTGAAAGGGTTGAAAGGAATGATGACCTTTGATCAAAGTAAAAAGTATTCTAAATGGGAAATTAATTTAAAATTTCTAAAATCTCACTCATTCCTGGAAGAAGAAACTAAGTCTTCACAAAGAAGGCTGAACTGCATGCCTGAACAAGATAAACAAGTAAAATTCTTGGAAGTAAAACAGATGAGAGGGCCTGTGAAGATGAGAGAAAATGAATCTGATGATTCTTACTGTCCCAGACTGCCTAGTCATAGAGAAAAGCATGTTAACACAAGCTTTGTGAAAGATAATTTTTATCCTCTCTTTATTGAGAAACAATTTATTAAAGTTATGTATCAGAAGCAATCAAAGCAAAGACCAAACAAACTATACGTTATGTGGAGTTCATAGTTCTATGTGTATTTTCTTCACAAAGCCACAACTTGTATGCATGAGTTTTTATTAGCAGTAAGAAAACATCAAATATATATGAATATATATAATATATATATACATTAAAGAGTTGTAAAAGCTATAAACATTGTGAATAGCTTGTAAGAACAGTTTTGTGTAACACAGTCAGAAAAGAAAACAGTCATACCTGAACTTTTATAGACAGGTTTGTAAGGCCACAGCTGGTCCCGGCCTCTACTGAACATTCACAGTTCTCTAACCATACATGAGGGAAGGAGGAAGCAAAAGAGGGCACCAGTATTAGAGTTTCAGGGGTTTCCCTACATGTTCTGTAAGATCTTCCAATGCTAATTTATTTTAAATCAGTCCCTTGTGAAATGAGTTTGTCTGTTCAATGTCTGCCTGCTGATGATAACAACAGGAAAACTTTTGGCCTCCTCTGTTTCTTTCTCATTAACACTGGTCAAAAATACAGTTATGACTGAATAGGAGAGATACATCATGAATAATTGAAATAAATTATATAAATAATATTTCCATTGATAAACATGCAGACTGGATCCAATGAACTATGAACAGAATACTGTGCCACAAATACCTCACATACATTAAATGTAAATGCTGTATTAAAACAAGATAGTTTTCTTGTTACCGCGTACCCTGGGAATTTAAGCTGGGGTTACAGCCCTTTGCCCCTGTAACCTGTTAGCAACTGTGATAATTGCCAAGAATCTGCCCTCCTTAGCAACATACATCTCTTATGAGCTGTAGAAAAAGAGGAACAAAATTTTGTCCTGTAACTTTTGTATTAAGCTGCCCTTTGCTGACTTATTACTGTGGGTTTAATTTATCATAACAGGTAAAGACAGGGAGTTAGCCATAAGGAATTGTGCTTGCTTGTGCCTAAAGTCAAGTCAGGACATCCCACTGTGCATTTAATTAATATTTTGATGGATGCTTTAATGCAGTGGAAATTCATCAAAATAGGACCTACACTTGCTGTGAATAAAAGCATCTGTATGCTACCATAACAGTAGAATGAGACTCTTTCTTCCACTTTTACAATAATTTCTAGCAGTTTAGTATGATTTTATAATTAAAAATAAAACATGACCATAAAAAAATAATTCAAAATGGAGAGATGAAAACTAAATAGTCAGGAAATATTCCTGTCACACACCATAAAAAGCCTTTGTCCTCTCCAGGCATTATTGACTTTCTCTCACTAATCACCAATAAGTCAAACAAGGACTACCATACCTCCAGTATAAATCATTCAGTTCAAACCCCCCCTTTGATTCAGACTTCACAGTCTCAGATTTTGTTTGATTAATTGCGCTTACATCATTAGTTAGTTTAAAATGTATGTGTTTGTAGCTTGTGATGTAAACCCTAAATTTAACAACTCATTCCCATACTTGTCCATCCCCAAGAGTTCAAATACAGTTTAAGCTGCTGAAATTAATGGAGAAAGGTGATGCTGTCAAAGAAGAAATACTGCCATGTAAGACAAACTTGGCAGTGCTCATTGTGTCATTCTTTTCTCTCTTTTTCATAACTATAAAACAGTATAAGACATTACAGTGCTATAGATTGTTTACAGAACATAGACTTTCACATATAGACTGCCTAGTGTCAGGAAACTCAGAAACTAAATTTCTTTTCTGATCTGCTTCATGTTCTACCTTTTTCTTCATCAAATATGATTGCCCCTTATGTACATTACTCCTTAGTACAGTTAATGACATAACAAAATTGATTTATTCTTGCTTGCATGTTACAACTCATCTTATATTTCTGAAAGTTTTTATTAAGGCAGTGATATAAGTCCTATTTATGCCTTAGATTTTGATCCAGCAGGTTATTGGTACTGTGACTGTAACTGTATTTTACTATGAGGTATATGAACCAGCACTCAGACAAGCTGATTGAATGATTTTTCTAGTCTTAATAAATTTTCTTTTGTTTATTTCTTTTACAATTTACCTAGTATTGAATGGTTTTCTGAATAACAGAAGCATAGAATAGTTCAATTTGGAATGAAGTTCTGGAAGCCATCAAAGCAGAGGTGACTTCAAAGTAGAATTAATCTACTCAGGGACATGACTAGACAAGTTTTGAAAACCTTAAGGAATGGAGATGGCACAACATCTTTTGACACTCTGTTCCAGTGTTTGATCTCCTACATTATGAAGAGCTTCCATTTCTGCAACTTGTGATCATTATATCTTCTTATTTTGCGCCACATCACAGAGAAGAATCCAGTTCCACCTTCTTCTCTATTATCAATTATATAGTTGAAGACTGCAATCAGATTTCTTTTTAGCCTTATGCAGAGTGATCAAGTACATTTCCCTCATTCTCTTCTCATCTGTCAGGTGTTCCAGGACCCTGATCATCCTGGCAGCACTCCACTGGATTCACTACAGTTTATTAGTATCTCTTGTACTGAGAGTCTTAAAATTAGACAGAACACTCCACATCCAGCCTGATGAGTGCAGCAAATGGGAATAAGCATTTCCTTTGGCTGTGCTTTTGCTAATGCAGTCAGTACACTGGCCTTCAAGGCAAAGGTGCATTTAGACTGATGTTCAGCTTTCTCTCTATCAGGACCCTTTCCACAGGGCTGCCACCTGATCAGCCAGTTTCCAGTCTGTGGTGTAAGTCTTCATATTTGTCTTTGTTGAATTGAAATAAGTTTTTGTTGCTCCACTTCTCCAGACTTTAGAGGCACCTGTGTGTGTCAGCCCCCTTTAAGCATTCATGCCAATTTGGCCTTACCTTCAAATGTGGGCAGAGTGCTTTCCAACCCATTGTCTATAACATTGCTGAGGATTGTAAAGAATTCTTGTTTGTTTGGGTTTTATTGTTGGTTTTTGCACAGGACATATAGTTGAAACAGAAACAGTATAAAAAAATAGTGAATTCTTAGAGCAGATTATTCCAGAATATATTATACATTGGCACAATTTCTAAACCTATGTGCTCTTCTAAGGTATTAAAGATGTTTCTATATTTTTCTCATGGGTCACAACAATCTTTTCATTGCTTATTATTAAAAGATTGGGCAGTGAAGAACCCAAAAAGATATGACAGCATCAAAAATGTTGGGTTCAAGTTTATTCTGTAAGAGAAAGAGGAGGAAAATTGCCAAAATTAAAGGTAAAAGAACTGGATAGAACACAAGACATTTATCTCTGCTTTACTCATTAATATTTAAATATTTTTACAACATTTTTGGCTGAATAATGCTATATTTTTGATTTGATGAAACCTGTATTTTGTCTAACAGTGTGGTTAATCCCACATACTATGAGAAATACAGGTAATTAATATAAAAGATTATTTTCTGTTGTTATCTAATGCCAGAAAATGTTATTTTTTGTGTAATTCTGCAATTTCATTTTCTCTGCATTTCCAGTTTCTTTCATGTCTCTAAGCTCCTACAGCACAGCAAAGTTTGCAGCTTATAACTGAAAGAAATCAAGAGGAAAATCTTAATGAATTTACATGCCTGTACCACTTGTGTTTTCTTTTGGGACACTAATGAAAACTGCCACCAATCTGCTAGCACCTCAACGGAAATGTCAGCGTTTGAATGAGTCTCTAGCAGTTCTGGACAACAGAAGAAAAATTTCAGCAAATGCTCCACTATTCACTTGACAAATAAAAAACTGTACCAACAAGACTTAAAACATCACATTTAAACTGTAGACCCTTTTTCAAGCTGTGTGTTAACTCAGCATGAGTGGCATTGTGAAGACATACCAGAAAAGCTGTCACTAGAAGCTAAAAGAACTTTAGGCTTCAGTGCCTGTTTTTCACAAGGATATATGTAAAAGGTTACTGTCAGCTCCTGCTTCAAATTAAATAAGGAGTAAGATTCAGGCTTGTCTCCCACTGTTCCGCAGAGAGCACTAAATATCTGCAAGCATGAGTGCATCTTATAAGTGTAGTCAGAAGCCATGGAAATTTGAGGAGATTTTTCAAGAGCTGTTCTTATACAAGCAGCCAAACAATGACTGACTGTCTGCCAATATCTGTATTAAAAATTATTTCATTAAGTATAAGCTGCCTCTTTGACAAATGCATTTATAATAACCTTCATGTAGTTTTAATGAAGTGTTTTGGAGACCTGATCACACAGTATTTACAAATAAGATTTGCCTCTTTCCCTCAGCTTTCCACCATCATTTTTTTATGGAGCAAAGTAACTGACTTCATAGTTTACCAATTAATAGAAGTATATTTTAGTTGGTCTTTTTAACCACTTATGCAGAGAATAGTTTGCATGTCTTTCTTCACACTGCTTCAAACATACTGAAGATGAAATTCTTCAAATTCTTGCAAGTGAAATTCTCTGCAGAAATAATAAGTGCTATGAACACAGCGTAAGACTTCAATTTGTTAAACTGCAATATACTTACTTCATTTGATGCCCACTTAAGCATATGCATAAATCTCCGTATGATGGCAATTAAACTTACATGACAGGATATTATTGCAGTTGCTATACCAGAATTTTAGTATAAACATTACTTCTTCTGCTTTCCAATATTGCCTAGAGTAATAGAAGTGGGACCTAGCCTATCCCATTTCTGTTTTCTGAATCTCAAAAAGAAGAAAAAATCATTGCATGTTAAATTATATATCATTTATAGTTTCTTTTCAAGTGCTTGATATTTAATAGTTCTCATGAAACCAAAATCACCTTTGAATTTAATCTATCTTTTGCAGTGAGAAAGGCTATGGGATCCAATTCAAATGATCTGTCCAAAAGTTTCATGTCAAAGTACTGATCATATTGATTAATCCTTTTCTTTATAATGGAGTATTCTATTTTGATGTACTCAGTTCAGTCTTATGGAATTGTATCTGAGCTCCAGGACAGGAAAAACCCATTTATAATATGCAGTGGTTTGCAAAAATTTGCAATAATTATTATATTATATATTTGTGAATTTACCTTTTAAAAAGTTTTCCTGCAACAAAGCTACCATTCCTTTGGAAGTTCCAGACACTGTTTATACAGACAATTGAGAGTTATTTCAGCTGGATATTACTACATCAGGATAATGTCACCTTACTCTACACTTACATTACTGCTTTAAAGTTCTTGAACCGGCTGTACAAAGTCACAAAAGTGACTTAGTGACTTACTCTGTTCTTGGGGGGTTTTGTGGGTTGTTGGGTTTTGTTTTTTTTGTTTGTTTGTTTATTTTTTTTTCTTTTTCCTTTCATGGAGCTGAGCTTCACTGATCTGAAGGGGTGGGAAGGCTGTCTTTGAGGAAGTCCTCATTCACTGAAGGGACAGAGATGTACATGTAGCACAAAGAATCAATTCAGCCTGAAGAGAGTTTTTCAAACTCTAATGACAGGCATAGGGTAAGAGATTTCTGTGTTGAAAGCAGTAACTTTTCTTGGAGGCAGATTGGAATAGCAGACAAGACATTGGACAGGCATTAGATGGTAGTGCCCATAGATTGTCAAGGTTTAAGTATTTTCTATTTTGAATACACCTGTGGTGCAACCTTACAGAAAAAAGTATATATAATTCCTCCCATATCCATCAAGCAAGGTGATCTAACTGGAGAAACCTAGATTTTAGCATGATTAGGGAATTGCTTTCAGCCTTATCTGTGGTGCTAGATAGAGAATACAAGAGTACTTTAACATTGGGTCTGCATTGTGCCAGCTGTCTCTCTTATAGAGGAGGCTGTTTTCACCAATTCCAGTCAATGCAGCTGGGATCATTTCCTAGTTCTGCTTATCTTCTGAAAAACTGGGACTTCAAGGACAGTGGTTGATGTCTCCCATTGGCTCTTTAAGGCTACTTGGTTTTTCGTGTTAGAGATTCAGTTGTGTTACGTTTTTCAACATGCCACCATTTCTGACTTAGACAGTCTGCTTATTAATTAGTGTGGGAAAGGCATGATGACTCTTGCTTGTTATGCTTACAGTACTGCTCATTTTAGATTTAAAAAAAAATAATAAAAAAACTTTAGCATCAACACAACTTTAAAAAGCAGCTATCTAATCTGTTGTTTGTTCATTATTTTTATTTTTTAATTCCAGGAAAATGTCCATGCAATGTCTTTCCACCCGGAATTTTAGCCAACACAGTCTAATCACACATGAAAAGACATGACATACATTTTTTTTCTGCAATATAACTTCCAATATCAATTCTGAGAAAAAAAAAATTCAGAGTAAAAGCTCTTGTTGGTTTTACAGCTGCAGACAGTATTTGTCAAGGTTAGTATTTAATATGACCGACTCATGCTGCTCTGTTAAAGTCTTCACCAAATCATTGGAAATAAGGCATGGTAAGTAAATAACACACTCTGTTCATATCAGTTCTGCCTTTTGGAACTATTACTCGAATTACAAGACATTTATTGTCAACATAATGAAGTTAGTTGTTTGTTTATTTGCATCTGGGCAGCTGTCCAAAAAGATCTGAGATGTATAAGAGAAAGCAAATTACATAATTATTATAATTTCATCAGGTATCTTTTCCACCCTAAATCATTTTAAAGAAAATTTAAACACCCTTTAAATCATACGTCAAGGAGAAATATCAGTTGAGTCTTGGTACAATAGTGACATGCTTTAGGAGCTAATCAGATCATAGTCTACAGAATAAGGAATAGAAGAAGATGATAGCTACCTTCAAAGCAGTAATATCCTATGGAAATGTGACTATTTGTCTGTTACTGACTGTTTCACAACAGTAAAAGTTCAAGGAAAATAAGAAGATTCTATACTAATTTTTTCATGGAAATTTATCCTAAACTCATTTTTGTCACTATGCTACCTGACTGTTGAACATGGTAGGTACACTAAATATATAGTTTATTAGTAGCAAAAAGTAAATATACCAGAAGAAAAGTAAATAGTGAAAAAAAGCCCTCAGTAGCAGGTGAAGCTACTAAGGTATGTGTGCTGGTCAAGCTTAAAGGCTGGAAGAGTCAATTTGATATCAATAGCTATGTAAGCATTGTCAGCTTATATATTGTCTAGACCTCTGAGATCTTAAAAAACATTTATAATTCATAATGTCTTATAGAAAACAGGATCTAACACATCAAGAAGGCAGGCATAGCACTTTTTAGCCACCTAAGCATACAGCTCAGTCTCCATCTTCTCAAATATTATGAATTAAATTGATACGGGACATGGTCATGGAACACTAATAAACAAAGTCAAAGCATGATGGTTCTCCTGTTTACTATTGATACCTACAAGGTCCAAACTCCAAATGAAATCCTCTTAAATATTTTCTTTTTCATTAAGCATCCAGAGTGCATTGAATTAGATATGCTACTCACTTTCTTTTATTCAAGTGAAATTTCTGCTTATAGCTACCAAAAATGTAATCCCAAGAAGGTAAGGTCAGTGCAATGAACCAGCTGAAACCTGCCTGGTAGATGACATTCCATCAATGGAATGTGACACATATATCACCAGGCCAATTTCACAGTGTGGATATAAGGTGTATTTGCTCTGATATTTGCTCTGATGGTGAAGAAAAGCAAAATAAACCAGTGTATAGACTATCTTCACATGATTGCTACCATAGAGCACTAAAAATATATGCTGTGACAGAGATAAGCTTTTCTTATGGATTCTTAAAAGTGTCATTGATGGAAAGATATCTGAAAAGCTCTATTGCCAACGTATTACCCAAATTTCTCTTCTCTGACAAACAGCTCAGTTGTTATATTACTTGTAAATGACAGATGCCAATAATGACAAGCCATGAAATGTCAATTCAATTGTAGCTCATGGTGTCAGGCACAGCACCAAGGCTGAGCTGACAGTCAAGGGAAGGTGAGCAGAGAGAAGAGAGCAACCTTGTTCTCATATCTAGCCAGATCCCTGACTCTGGAGAAGGGAGGACAGGGCAGTGATGTTATCATGGATCAACCACCGCTCAGCGATTGCCAGGCAAGTCCACAGAGAAGAGACAGGTCCAACATAAAGCCAGGAAGTCAAGTGAATGGGTCAGGATGAGGACCAGTGAAGTATCTGACGAAGCAGAGGCATAAAAGACCAAATGTGAGTGCCTGAGTTTACGGATACATTTCCTGTTTTCATGGGCTTTGATGATCTAATCCAATAATATCTTTGTTCTTTATAATTGACCTCCTTCAAAATATGCTCTGAACTCTACAGAACTGATTGAACAGATCACTGATATGAGTTACAGAAGTAACTCACAGGTATCTCCAGTGTTAACTGCTTTAACAGGAAGGGGCGAAGAAATTCTATCTTACTTAAGGCAAGGGCCATGAATAATGAAACAATTTGGATAGTCATTTATGTTTTTATTTGCTGCACGATATATTAGACTTTTTCTCCTTTTCAATTGTGTCAAATGGCTTCTCACTTATGAGCCTGTCTCTAAATATCAATTCTACCAGCAGCTCCCTTCTTTGGAAAGTCACAGTAAAAGTATTTTCTCCTTTGCATCTGCCTCTTAATTTCTCCCTCCACCTGCATTCTTAATATAATACCTGTCTGAAGTGGTTTTGGCTCCTTATTTAGAGTGTAGACTTTGCTAAAGATATTATGCAAAATACTGTATTTCAGCAATAAAACATTCCATAAGGATCGTTTCTTTCCCCATTCTTGTCTGTAAAAGGTTCTAATAAGCACTTAATCACTCTTCATAACATTTGAGAGTCATTTGGTTGAGTAACTTTCTCTACAATCATCCTTTAATATATTATAGCTGGCTAAGTGTTGTAAAATGAAAGTGTAACACAAAAATGTATTACTATATTAGCTGAGCGATATATATTTAAATGGGTATATATAAAACAATCATTCCAGTTTTTAGATTTAGTAAATTGTAGACTTACTGATGTAAATAAGTTTGCTGGTATTTTACTTGGCAAAAATCTTTGGAGCTTCACTGATTTATACATCTCAGGATCTGACCTAGTATTCGTAAATTTTGAATAACATCTCTCTCTGTGGTAAATTTCTGTTTTAAAATATGACACAGAGACCATTGCTATACCCTTATATATTCACTTCCTCTTCATTATCCTGTAAATGAACACATTTTACAAATAATGCATCCATAACAAGACCCCACAAAACACAATAAAAATGTGATGGCTGCTGTATGAATGATATTGTTTATCCTCAGTTTTTCAAAAGGAATTTTCTATACAAACAGATAATATTTATTTCTGTTAATACTACTTGGCAGTATATTTTAGACAGATGCACGCATACATACATAGATGCCATCATACATGTATGTTATGGATATATGTATATATGCAATATACATTATCATGTATATGTATTTATATACAAAATAGAATACAAATTTAATAAAAACATTATAACTATTTCATAATTGAGGCACAACTTGGAATGTAAATGTTGCAGACCAGACAAATGATACTTGCCAATGAACATGCTAAATTAATGCCTTGTTAGATGGAGAGGTATCAACATCACGGAAAGAGACAATAGAACACGTGACCTAGTTGACAGTTCCTGCAGAAAGGTCTAAAGATTACCTGAGTCAGAGAACAAAAGCATACAACTAGCAAAGCTGACCCCTTGTAGGAAAAGATAAGACAGTGCCTATACCTAGCTTGTGCAAAGAGACTTTTACTGTCAGTGCCGAACTTGTATTTTCTATGGATGAAAAATAAATTGCAGATTTAATTTCACAGTTGTGTCAATCCTGCATCTTTTATAAATACACAGTGTACTTGAAGGCTGTAGGGAAGACCTAGAATAGTTCACTCCAGGCTATTTTGTTACTGATTGGCAGAGAAATTCACAGTACTACATAAACTAAAATCAATCTATTATAAGGACATATATTTACTTATAAAAATGATGCTTGTTGGATTAACCATTCCTGATATTATTTTAACTTGAAATGGTACTAGAGAAAGAAAATTAATGAGTAGAAAGACTGACAAATCTTTTATCAAGGTCACTGCTTGCAAATTATACTGACCATATCTCAATGCTGTCCACACTTGTCATTAGATACTATGACACACTTGAATATAAACTGATCCTGACAGCAGAAGAGAGTTCTAGCTAAAATCAACAAGGGCAATAGTGACTGGAATAGTAATCGGCTTCACACTATCAATCTCTCATTTGTTAAAGCTGAAAATGTGCATCAAAACTTGGCATTTTCAACTATAGGCAGAAAACTGTAAACATTCTCTGGATTTTTACTTTACAATTCATTCACATTTTTTGATTGTGCGTGCTATCAAATTTATTTAATTCATTTCCTTTCATATTAGTACTTATGCTTTGCGTGTGTTTACACATTCAAGGGGTATTATGCAAAAGTAAGAATACCTCCTTGTTCTATTCAAGGTGTAACTACCATTTAATTCAATGGGAACAACATACGCTCATTTCATTTTAAACATTTAAGTATGTTTTCTAGTTCCATGTTTTCTATGGGTCTTGCAGAACAGGTTTGAGTTCATATTTGGTAGTTTTACCATGCATAACACTGGAGTGAAACTCGTGAGTTCTGTTTCTGTTTCTCTGTTACTTTAGGAAGACTTATTCTGGCTTTAATTTTTGTTGTCTTGCAACTTTTTTTCCTCAGTTGTAACCCCTGAACTTCCTTAGGCTCAAGACTGTAACCTGTATTTGTAGTTTGATTATAGAAGAGGCTCATGGCACAGAAATTCTTCATAGAGATGAAATCTTCTGAGTATCTAATTTTCTGAGCTCTTCTCAAGGGCTGAACATAGTGAATTGCATGTTAATGTATCCTAAATGTTTTCTCAGACAGGGATTTTCAAAAACCTCGAATATGTCATTAAATTATTTAGAATGTAGGTGTCTAGCTCCTTTGGACTACTCTGAAACTTCAAGAATTATTTATCAGTGAATTTAGATGTATTGCATTGTTGTGGTTACACAAGAGAGCTGTGAGGATGGAGATCCCTTTAATAAATTACTACAGTGCATGAAGATTGAGAGATGTATTTTATATTACTGCAATTAAATTAAAAACTATATGAAAATTTCATAGAATCAGGAAATCATAGGACAGTCTGAGTTGGAACAGGACCACTCAAGATCATCTAGACCAACATCTCTGCCATGAGCAGGGACATCTTCCATTAGAACAGGTTGTCAAAGGCTCATTCAGCCAGACTTTGAACATTGCCAATGATGGAATATCCCCAGTTTCTCTGGGCAACATGATCCAACATTTCTCCACCCAGCCATAAAATATTTCTTCTCTAAGTCCAATCTTTTTACCCTCTTTTATCTTAAAAAGCATTGTCTCTTGTCCTGTCACTACAGACCTTGGTAAAAGTCTTTCTCAGCTTTTCTCAAAGACACCCTTTATATACGCCTCTCCTCTGGACCTGCTCTAACAGGTCTGTTTCTTTCTTGTGCTGAGGGCTTCAGAGCTGAATACCTTATGCCAGGTCAGGTCTTATGAGAACGATGTAGAGTGAGAGAATCACCTCCTTTGGCCTAGTGTCCACGATTCTTTTTTTGAAACCCAGGATACCACTGACTTTTTGGGCTACAACCACAAAATGGTGGCTCACGTCCAGTTTTTCCTCCAGCAGTATCCCCAAGTCCTTCTCCACAGGAATGTTCACAGCAATTCTGAACCCAATCTGTATTAATATTGGCTATTGCCCCAACCCAGATATAGAATGCAGCACTTGGCCTTGTTGAACTTCATAAACTCATTCCCCAAGCTTGTCAAGGTCTCTCTGGATGGTATCCCTTCCCTGCAGCATATCAATCTCATTCCTTAGCTTGATGTTACCTGCAAACTTTCTGAGGATGCACCATATGTCATTAATGAAGATACTAAATAGTATTGGTCCCAGTGTGGGCCCTTGGAGGATGCCACTTTTTACAGGTTTCCACTTGAACATTGAGCTGTTGACTAACATTTTGGATGCTGCCCTACAATTCCTTGTCTGTCTAACAGTTCATGTATTGAACCCATTTCTCCAATTTAGCAGCAAGGATGCCGTGGAGTCCCATGTCAAAAACCCCACTGAATTCCTGATAGAAGTCATGAAATACTGAATCCTCAATAGAAAACCCAGCATTTAAAACAATGATAACAACTAAATCAAAATTAGTTTCACAGTAAGTCGTAAACTGCTACTGAATTGGAGTAGAGGAAATACAGTGTGTTGGAAAACTGAAGTATGCTATGATACTCAAATTTGACAGTATATACCTTATGTACATACAGTTTGCTAAATACATGAAAAGTAGAGGTCAAAGTGGGTCATCAGTTATGCTTGAAGCTCACACATCAGCCACTTAGTGACTGTGTGTATCATCTAGGGAACAGATTGTATCCAGCAGTAACAGTAGCAATCACATCACAATGGATAGACTTATTCCTAGAGGTTCTTAGAGGTTTTTATTTTGAAACCTTATCACCAGCCTTTATAGAATCATAGAATTATTAACATTGGAAGAGAACTTTAATATCATTGAGTCCAACCATTAACGCACTGCTGCCAAGTCCAGAACTAAGCAATGTCCCTAGGCACCACACCTCTGCATTTTTTTGAGCATTTCCAGGGATGGTCATTCTACCATTTCTCTGTGTCACATGAAAAGGGGAGATTTACTCAAACCCTTGACACCTTTACTCGCTGCCAGCAACTACTAGTGCTCTCGAAGGACTCACATTAACAGTTTACAGAATGATACTCTATTAATACAATTGTGACAGGTTAAGGTTCAAGAATTGCCAGTGTTGGTTTTTGACTGCAAAAATAAATTTAAATAATATAATAATTCAAAATAATATACTAACAAGATCTAATTCCCAATAAAAGCTATCTCAAGGTAACTCAGCACACACAGAGTATGTTTCTTACCCAATAAGCATCCCTGTGGGGGACACCATAGGTTCATCCTGGTGACTAATCACAGAAGTTCCAATGGAGCCTTCCCTAACTTCTCATTTTCAACTAATTTTTATACTATATGTTTAGGCGGAGTTTGAGTGACTTTAGTCATACATCTTTCTCAGTGAGTGACAATTGTATGTTGAAAATGGATAGCACCTGAGATAACTCTGGGATGGGGACTTGCCTTGGTCCAAGGAGAGTGATTTCACCACAGCTGCTGATTCAACAGCAAGACATCTTCTTTTATCTCCCTTGGTTTTCAGTTCATGTGCTACTTAACAGCTGTAAAGTATCACTGAGTTCCCTCATCTGCAAGGGTTTTGACAGAGCATGGCTGTGGTGTCTCCACTCCATCCTCCATTTAGTCCTCTTCAATTGTATTGTGTATGGGACGTCAGATATGCTGACCACATTCCATCCAAGGAATAACCACCACATTTTTGTGTATAACTTCAGTACCTCAGTTATCTTCCCACACCCTGGGCAGCCTGTTCCAATGCTTGACCATCATTTCAGTGAAGAAAATTTTCTTAATGTCCAATCTAAACCTCTCCTTGCGACACCTGAGGCCATTTCGTCTTGTCCTATCACTTGTTACCTGGGAGAATAAATGGACATGCACCTGGCTACAACCTCCTTTCAGGTAGATGTAGAGAGTAATAAGGTCACTCCTGAGCCTCCTTTTCTCCATCATAGTACTCCTACTATGTACATACTACATACTACATACATACTATGTACATAGTACATGCTGCTCCTCATAATACTTATGTTCCAGACCCTAAACCAGGTTTGTTGTCCTTCTCAGAGGTCAGCATCTATGCCACAACATATATAGATATCAGTTTTATACTAATTACAGAAGCTGAGTTACTCATAGTGAACTGAATTACTTCATAACCTTGAGAAGACAGTTTTACTAACAAGCACATCCTCAGTAATATAAATTGTACCATACTTGAACGAACAAAGGAGTGTCACAATATACACTCACTTAATTAATCTGGTAAACTGTTTATATACAGTTTATAATCATCAGTATTCATTATACACCCTTCTCATTACATTCTGTTTCAGGTTGGCAGACATGACTGAGACACCAGGTGACATATTTTAATAAGTGTGACCACATAAAGCTGAATATCATTCACACCTGGAAAGACCTAGACTTTCAAAAGCCATATCTTAAATCTTAACATAAATTCATAAAGAAATATGATAAAAATCTCATGTTCCTATTTGGATTGCTTTTGAACTAGGGAAGGATGTTTATGGATACCACTGGCTTTATTTAGACTAATCTTCCACTGGTATATAAACTCCATTGTAGTCTTGGCATGTTCCAATCAGAAATATGAACATTGCAGACTTTGGAAATGTCTCACTGCAACTTTCATTGAGGACTCTTGCTGTTTTTACTGTATTTATGCAATGTATAAATAAGTATTTTAAAAATTCAAGCTTGATACCACTTATTGTGGTGTAAATCAGAAATAACTGCACAAGAATAAATGCAGTTCCCTTAAGGACAATGTTATGTATCTCCAAGGCTGAAAGTTTTATACGTACATCATTGGGAAGGGAAGAAACAAAAAAAAAATGTGGGTTTTTTCCCTCTTATGAAAAGCATTATTCACAAAGCACATCACTATGTGACTAGTCTGAATTTTAAAAGTTTACCACGTTTCTCTCATAGTTCATGTCTTATTGTAATCTGAAAGTGTAGTGCTTATTTTTAAGAATGAGCACAGAGCACCAAGCCTGCCAGAGTTCAAGGACCATTTAAATGATACACTAAGGCACATAGTGTGGCTCTTGGGGATGGTTCTGTGAAGGTCTAAGGGTTGGACTCCATGATCCTTGTGGGTCCATTCCAGCTTCGTATATTGTGTGACTCTGTAATTTTAACCAACTCTAACAGGAACTTTTGAAGTTAAAAATGGTGCATCTCTAGTGGAGTCTACATTTTAAGAACATTATGCAATTAACTTCTCAGGTATAGGTACACTACTTCTGATTCATGCCAGAGTAGAATAAAATGCCCTTAATGTTTGGCAAGTGTCTTTTGCTGAGTGATGTAATTTCCTGTCTTTTCTGGCACAAATTTCTATGGCAATGATTCTACTTGAATATCCTCCTAAATTTAGTTACTTCCAATACATTGATGTAATTATTATGCATTTTTGAACATCCCTAATATAGTATATGAGAATATAAATAAGTAGGGAAAATAGACTGATTTCCCTCATCCTTTTACAACCTGAAGACAGTTTCTGAAACAACATGATGGATGTGAGTTTCTCATAGTTAAATGAATTGGACCGATTTTCTTTTTCTTTCCTTCTTTCCTTCTTTCCTTCTTTCCTTCTTTCCTTCTTTCCTTCTTTCCTTCTTTCCTTCCTTCCTTCCTTCCTTCCTTCCTTCCTTCCTTCCTTTCTTTCTTCCTTTCTTCCTTTCTTCCTTTCTGTATAGATGGAGTCTTACATTGCATTTCTCATCAGAATACACACAGGACTGAGGTAGAGAAGAGAACACTCATATGCAAAAACAGCACATAGATTCAGGGGAAGAGAAAAAAATAGTCCATGTTTAAAGATGATGCATGGGACTATTCCACTACCTGCTGCTCTGTGCAGATGAATGTACCTTCTTTTCTAGCAGTGCTAATTATTCTGAATGGAAACAATGTTAAATGCAGTTATTTCATTTTACTGGTTCAGATATTTCATGTTTTTTGGCTGAGACCTCTGTATTCCTACAGGTTTATTTTCTTGGCAACTAGTATGTCCTCTTTCCACTGCTTCTAACTTTCAGAGGATTGTTTAGTCAAGTCTTACTGAAAATTCCTGAAAAAGACCCTGAAAATTCCTGTTCTTTAGTGACCTTTTGAACACTCAATTTCTGATGCTCCTCTCACTATAGTGAGCAGTGCTTTTCTGCTTCTCATCCCACCCCACCAGTGAGGCAGCTGTGAACTTTCCAACAGTCAGTGCTGGAAGAGACCTTAAAAGTCATGTAAATCCTGTGCCCCTGCCATGAGTAGGGAACCTTCCACTAGACCAGGTTGCTCAGAGACCCAACCCTCCTGGTCTAGAACATGTACAGGGATGGCACATCCACAACTTCTCTGTGCAATCTGTTCCAGTGCCTCACCACCCTTACAGCAAAGAATTTCTTCCTGCTATCTAATCTAAACCTCCACTCATTAGGCTTAAAGCAATTTCTCTTGTTCTTCACGTAAAGTCCATCTCCAGCTCTCTTGTAGGCCCCCTTTAGGTACTGGAAGATGCTGTAAGGTGTCCCTGAAACCTTCTCTTCTCCAGTTTGAGCAAACAAGAACTCTTTCAACCTGTCTTCATAAGAGAAATGGTCCAGCCCTGTGTTAGTGGCTCTCCACTGAACTCATTCCAACAGGTCAATATCTTGCTTGCTTTAGGGATCCCAGACCTGGACAGAGCACTCCAGGAGGGGTCTCACAAGTGCAGAGTAGCAGGAAATAGTCACATCACTTGGCCTGCAGGTCATGGTGTTTTTGAAAGCCCAGGATGTGGTTAGCTTTAAGCACTGAAATCACACATTCGCAAGTCTTGTTGAGCTTTTCATCCACAAACACCCCGAAGTTCTTCTCCTCAGGGCTCAATCCTTTCTCAACACAGGCTGTACTTGTGCTTGGAATTGCCTCAACCCAGGTGTAGCACCTTTTACTTGGCCTTGTTGAAATTCATGAGGTTTACACAGGCCCACCTCTCAAGCCTGTCAAGGTCAATCTCTTATCCTTTCTGACAAAGAATAAAGAACTGGAATCTAACATAGAAGCAAGATCACTCCTTTCATAGGATCCTCTCACTCCTAGATGAGAACTGTTTCCTCCAGAGTAAGGACTGCATACCACAGGGCTACAGCAAGCAGCTGTACTGTCTATATAGGGGCAAGGACCTGACGAATCAGGGAAGATCTGGAAAGTAAAGACAACAGGATATGGAACATAGATGAAAATTATATTATTATTGCTACTGTTATTATTATCAGTAGCAGCAGCTGGGAAAATGTCCTTACAGCACCATTCAGAATTAGATACAGCTCCTCAATTCAACTCAAGGCAAAACAGCTTTTATGTCATGAATTTTAAATTGTGCACCAGGGCTGTGTTTTAGAAGATACAGAGATTCCTACACCATATGATATAAATGAAGTGAGCTTTTGATGTTCATCTCACATATTGGTGAGCATTCACTGATAATCACAGAAAATAAAAATAAAAGCTAAAGTTGAAAAATTACAGAGCTAAAAGAAAGTGTTGTGAGCAGAAAGGCACAGAAAACGGTGGTAAAATCAGGCCTTTAGCTGTGCCTGCTCTGTAACTTCATGTATTCCCTGGCAATATTATCCCCACTTCTGCAGATTCATGACTTCTACATATGTGGAAATTCTAGTTCTAAGTTTTATTGCACTTCCTTCAAATACACGTTTGCATTATTTATGTAACCCTTCTTTAATCTAATATGAACATCTGTTATTAAGAGATCCAATTACAAATCTAGGAGTCGATATACATCTAGTACTGCCATTTATTTTGTTGTAAATCAACGGTCCATCTCTTTCCATTATTTATAGAGGCATTTTCTATTTTGTACTAGGAATCTATTTAAAGAATTTTTGGATTCAGTGAAAAGTCCACTTACTGAAACTTTCAAAAGAAGACAGAAAGAGTAAAAAGGATCCTTAGGGTACTGATACTAGACAGAATTCAACAGCCTGATGGACAGTGAAAAAAACCCCCACAACACTATTCTAAATGATCTATTGATATAAATGTATAGTAGACAGAACAACGCAAGTGGCAGATCTAGAACTCCATTTTGAGTTCTAGGACCATTTTTAGGTTACATTGAAAAAAGAAAATAAAACCTGCCAATCAATAGTTGCAAGTAAGTCCAAAACTAATATCTGTCTAGGGTTATGCTGCAGTTATCTGCTTTGAACTTGATCCTGCTTATTTTCACTTGGGTGTGAAAGCACCAGAAAATCAGTCAAAAGGATCTGGTTGTAACACAAATATTTCATATGCTTTTACATTAAAATGCACTTGGTTGTCTGAAGCAAAAATTTGATTTATTCATTTGAGTCTTTAAAATATTATTTCAAAGTAATTTTCTAGAGGAAACTGAACACATTTATCTTTGCAATGCTCATATGTTTTCAGAACCATATATGGCTTTATTCTACTTGTCAAAGGAGATGTGACTTCCGTTCTGTTCATTCAAATTTGGGGTTTGAATCATTATTTATATTGATTAATTTTAGAACAGTCTGGTTTTCCAAACACCTATTATATTGCAAATAGTTAGCTTACTTCCATTTTATATTGACATTGTTTGCACTAAAAGGAAAAAAATAATGACAGGCAGTAGATATGCAACACAGTTATCTATGCACATATATGCATTTATATTCCCAACTACTACAGAAATCAAATAATTTTTTTTCTCGATAGTTTGTTTTTAATTTATTTTTAATGCCAAATATACACTGTATGAAGAGTTTATCTGTGTTTTTTTATATCTTGTTAACCTTGTGATGCTAAGTGTGTTTTATAACATCTGTATTACCCATGAAAATAATTACTAATAACATGAATACTAGTGGCCCAGTGGTGAATGCCCACTCTAACCTGATTTTATTTATTACACATGTACAGTTGAATTGAAAAAAAAATTCCAATTATTCAATAATTATATGCACTTAAAAACAATTGCTCTGCTTATCTGAAGTCTTGCTTCAATTTCATCTTGAAGGTTAGTAATTCTAATATAGCAAAAGAACTATAATGCCCTCCAGCCCTGCCCATATTTAAAGATATATTCTTGGATCAGAACTTCTAATAATCACTAAAAACATGAGCTGAATCTGCTAGTGATATGTACCAACAAAATTAAGTAATATGAGGGTAAACCCTTATGACTAATGAAATCTAAAACCATGTAAGAGAAATCTGAGACATACTTCAAATACCATATAGAAAGGTCAACGTGGTATTTGTGTGATAGCACAAATACACTCTAAATGCCATGGAAATGGCAGTAACATGGCATTTTTTTTATAGGAGAAAGCTTGAATTATCAGTCATTTGCCAAAATTTAATAAAGATGCAGAAGAACTGTTTTATAACATCTGTATTACCCATGAAAATAATTATTAATAAATATAAGACTTCAGCTTTTTTTGAGTACATATTGATATTTGAGATAGCAGCCACAGTAATGCTAAAGTTATTATAGGGCATCTGGAATTTGCTGTGATGATATCATAGTGGTAATTTGATATTCTCATTTATACTTTGGAGAATGTGTTAGATTAAGAAATTTCTAAAACAGTCTTACTCCAACTCCTTCGCATGCTTTCCATTGAATTGGTTGATCAGATTTACTGAAGTAATTTGTGATTTTTTTAATTTCTTCACCAGTTTGTCATTGCTGGTTATTTGTCAAAATGAAATAGGATTTATGGCTGAGATAGAAGGAAAAAATACCCAAGGAACAAAAGGGTAAAGTAGGGTGCTAGGAGGTAGTCCTTTAGTAACAATTTAAAAGCGAAAAACAAAGAAATGTCACTCTATCTCGATTTCCACTAGAAACTCGGTATGTTTGAAGCCTAAATGAGCACATGACCTTTGAGGCTGACTTGCATAACACAGGCAAAAATTTTCTGAGTAAAAATTCCTGCATCCACAACTTCTTGAGCCTGACTTTTGCAAAGATGACAGGTCAGATATAAAGACATCATGTGATATAGAATGCATCCCATTGCTACTAGAAAATGGTTAAGTTATCTTTTTAATTTAAAATACACATTTTATTTTTAACCATCTTCCAGCTCATTTATGTTGCTATTCTCTTGTTATTCTGACTAAACTGCCAATTAATAATGTCTCTTTCAGCTGAGTGGGTTGGACTCCTTTTAGCTTTGTCAGTAAGGTAGAGTTTTATACTTTTTGCGAACCCTTTCCAATTTGTAAATAGTTTTCCTAAAGCACAGAAATTTGAGTTTCAGATTTTGAGTAGGGAACTCACAGAATACATCTGGAAGTAACAGCTTCAATTTTTTCTACTTTCTAGTTCTTCTTTTGTTTAGCCCAAGAACTGCCTTTATTCCACTGTATACAGGGAATGGAATATCCTTGAGTACAGCACAGGACAATTTCCTAAACTAGGTTTTAGCTTTACAGGTGTCACTACACTCTCATATTCCAATGATCTAACAATTACTTGTTTGTGCTATTAATACAATTCAGTAAAAAAAATTATAACGATTTTTATGTCATGAAAACATCCAACAACGTCTAGACTTCTGTCCTTATCAAACAAATTGATTTCTTAAGCAGAAAAATGAAATTTCAAGAAAGAACAGTTATATTATTGTGTTCACAACAGCTGTGTATTTTCCCTAGCAAATATTTTCTGGAAGAGGGGTGGTGTTTATTTCTAAATTTTATATATGATCAAATAATATTTGTATATATTTTCGAGAGATAGAACTGCCAGTTTCTAAGATATCCTTTCTGATTCATAGTCAAACATACAAGTTGGGGAAAGGGTTAGAAGATTTTAACCTTTTTAAAGTAAAAATTTAAATGTGTGTGGAGAAATTAAAGATTTAGATTTATGTGTAATTACTGTCAGATGTACTGTCTCAAGAAGTGGCAGGCTGAGAAATAAAGGTATATAGAGCAGATTTTCCTGTCAGACTTGGAGAAGAGGGAATTCACTACTCACAGGGAAGTTTTCTCCGTTGTCATATATTGCAACCCACCAAGTACTTGTCCACTTTTATTTGCTCTCAGCTCTGGAAACCAATAACTAGCTCAAAAGTCCAAGCCAGAAACTAAAACGTGTAAAACCAAAAAATGTCTGAATTAAGAATAATGCCATTTCTTCCCTAAACATGATTCCAAGGTAAGCATATATCATATTCTTTTTGATGCATCAGTTCATGGTACTTTTGAGACTGACATTACAGTTTCAGCAACTCTTCTAGTTGGCCTTGTCTTTCAGCTGGCTACAAAGACCTTGACTTCTGTTTTTTTCACTCACTACCTTCCTGCTTGTTGCAAATGCCCCTTTTGCTCTGCCATATCAATGATGATTCTGAAACCTCTCAAACATTTAAGTAATAATGGGATAGTGAAGGCATTATATTATAGCTAAACCATTATGACTTCAATGGTTTTAGAGCAATTGTTTAATAAAATTTTGCCAGTTTCTTAAAGTATTAATTTGGGGGAAAGACAAAACAGGTATGAGGTATAATGAGAGTCTTTGGGCTCTTAAGGTAGAAAATAAAATAACACATGTAAACGTCTTAAAATTGGTTTTAAGGTATAAGAAAGTGAAGTGTTATTTCAATGTTTATTCTATTTTTTTTCTAAATAATTTTACTGACTTGATTATGGAATTCAGCAAGGAGGAGAAGCTCACTGTGCTATTCTGTTCTCTTGGGAGCTAAACTGAACAGAAGTCTGTGGATAATTAAAGCATATTTCACTTTCAAATTTCTTCACAGATATTAGTGAGCCACTCCTCACAATTTAAGAAATATTAGCATAAGTGGATCCCCATGTCACAAGAAATTCAGTTAAACCAGTAGAACTGCACATAGGACCACAAAGATGACCAAAAGCATGTAAGTAAAACCCTATACTTAGTTTGCTATATCTATAGAGCATCTTGGAAAAGAAAGATACTAAATAAGTGTTAAGTACCATAGTAAAAAGGGGTAAGTGAGTCCAAGACATTTCTACACTAGTTCATGTCAGTATATATAGCAACAAAATTGTTAGAAGTATATTAAATATTTTTTAGCACTCAGTCACAAAATGTATTTTTTGATCAAAATAAGTACTTCCTCTTTCAAATTTTATGAAAACTTTTCCCTATTTTTCAATTAAAATCTCTGAATTGCATGATATTACAATACAGTATTTTAGTGATAATTTCCATTGTCTGCAGAAGCCAATTTTAGGTCATGGAGTTCTAGATGAAACAATTGCCAGTGAATTCAAGGCCATTTAAAGGAGTCCCATTAACCTGATAAGTATCTTGTCCAAACCAAAAATTATTCCATAATGCTAAACTGAATACTAAAACAAAGCCTGTGTTCATTTTTTCATAACAATCAAAGCAATGTGCCAAATTGAATGAAACAAATAATTGATTTGATCAATCAGCTACTGTAAATGCTGCAAAACTAACTCATGAGCCACACTGACTAATGATCATAAAATATTAAGCAACAGATGTTGAAAACCTGGAAAATATGCATATGAATCATTGTGTTGGTTTATATCATCGTGGTGAATTCTAAATTAACTCAGTTTTGGCTGTTTGTCACTGACCTGCATATGTCAGTGCATGTGTTCTATAAACTTGTGTATCTGTCTCATCTGAGAAATTCAAGTTTGAATTTTACCCAAAAGCCTGAGTTCTGGGTTTTTTGGGGAGGACTTGTTTCAATTTATATTTCAAAATGCCCATCTGGTCTAGGGACTGCAACACACAATATCAACTTAAAACATAGAAACTGTCAAATACTACTATAGGAAGTGAGACGAAACTTCCTATAGTAGAAACTTCTTATAGTCCAGAAAACATGATAGACTCTAGTAATGCAGATCCCCATATTGTGCCTTGATTATAAAACAAGCTGGGCACAGAGACACCAAAGAAATTCCTTTACTTTAGTATTGCTATTTAGTTTGAATGGAGAATTTTAACATCTACAATCAATAGATAAATATATCAAATTAAGTTAAAAACTAAAAATTGTTTAGGAAGATAAATATCAAGATGGTGTGAAAGACATATTAAAAAATATAAAGATTCATCTCTGTTTGTCAAACTTGTATAAACATTCATTCTTGAAACATAAATAATTTAGAAATCTTTTTTTTTAGTTAGTTTAGTCCCAAAGTCATCCAGAGAAGGTTAGAACTATCATCTAAATGTTATGGAGAAAAAAAAAAGTTAAGAAACAGACTGTATCAACAATACTAGAACTATCCAAAATTTTTAATAGTTCACAAGAATTACAACTCCCTAAATTAAAAAAAAAAAAACAACAAGTAAAAAAAGAAACAATAAAAGAAAAAAAAAACCAAGAAATTAAACAATAAAAAAATAAAAATTCCCCTAAAACAATAATAATCAAGTATATTATTCAATGCTTCCTGCAACTAGATTCCTTTCAGAGGAAATTTACCCCGTCTTTTAATCCTGAAAAGAAAAAATTTTCTCTCCCTGCCTTGTTTTTCAGAATGATGGGTTGTCAAGCTGCTGTGATGACTGTGAGACTGTTGTACGTGTGTACCATAGATACACAACGTGATCTCTGAATCAAGAATTGATATGTGTGACAGGTATGAATCAGAAAGATAAAATTTTATTTACCATGAAGAATACAATCAGCTTTGAGTCAGGGGAGGTTAATCTTCAACAACCACTATGCTGATTTTCACAGTAGTCACATATGTCAGATCTGAAAACTCCACGGCTATCTCAATCAAATTTATTCCTTTCAAGAAATCCTCTTAGAAGAAAATAAATATTATAATACAATTAAAAATAGATCTTTAGGTAATAGTGGCTTGAGTCAAAAAGAGTAAAACCTCTATGTGACAGGATCTTGGTCAGTGCACCTGCCTTGGCCTCATAACAAACTCTCAAAAAACAATTATTTTATTTTTTTTTTTTAGATTAATAGTTAGAAATCTCATGTTTAAAAGCAGCAATACATTTCATGCTGGAAATAAAAATTATTTTATAACTCCTGCCTGCTATATTCTTCTTGGTAAATCATTATTTCCATTCAATTCAGTGACCTTAAATCACACCTTGGTGTGTGGCTTCACATCACCAAGACTGACAGAGTCCAAGGAATGGTTGGAAAATACTCTCAGGCACATGGTATGACTCTTGGGGATGTTCCTGTGCAGGCCTAAGAGTTGGACTTAGTGATGCTTGTGGGTCCCTTCCAACTCA
The DNA here is from genome assembly GCA_035583185.1 of Anabacerthia variegaticeps. Taxonomy (NCBI): domain Eukaryota; kingdom Metazoa; phylum Chordata; class Aves; order Passeriformes; family Furnariidae; genus Anabacerthia; species Anabacerthia variegaticeps. The sequence continues at coordinate 93,900,896 of JAWWEW010000112.1, forward strand.
GCATATTTTGTGATTCTGTGATCTGTGTTGTGGCTTCTACGCTCCTCTGCAGCCTCTGGCATGCTCCCCTCCTTAAGCAGCCCAACAGCTGCCCAAGAGATTCTCATTTTTGCTTCTAGAAGGGTCCAACTTGCCCTTTTGTTTTGTTTGTTCACACAAATTCAGAACACACCTAAACATTTTCAGT
>JAWWEW010000112.1:93901182-93962338 GCA_035583185.1 Anabacerthia variegaticeps
TGCTTCTAGAAGGGTCCAACTTGCCCTTTTGTTTTGTTTGTTCACACAAATTCAGAACACACCTAAACATTTTCAGTAAAATGCTCTAGGAGGACTTTGACAAGAGATTTGCATTATTAATACTGAACAGCTAGGGACTGCTTAAAGGAACTGCTTAGCATAATGATTTAGCAGGTCACTGAAGGACTTATCTAACTTTAAAAAGTTTTTACTATCAAAATAAAGACACAAGACACTCTCAGACAGTCCTTGTGACAGTCCTATTTTGTGTCACATTAGATAAAAATCAAGTACTCTACGTATGACAACAAAGTTTGAGATGTTAATATTCTTTTGCATTTCATTTGACACCTATAATAATATTCAATATCACCCTAGCAGAATCTGTGGCAGTAAAAACATAATTGCAAAGTTTTCTCAATGCTGATTAAAAAGGAATGCTTCAAAAGAAACGCAATTAGACGAAGAACAGAGAAAAGTCATTGTATAGAGTGATGCAAGGTCAAATGTCTTATTCCATTTGAGGAAAATAAGACAATCAGGAGAACATCCTTACAACCTACTCAATCCAAACTGAAATATCAATAATTAGCATACTAATAGAAACAACTGTAACTGTTCTGATAGTTTATTTTGGGGGTTCTAAATTTTGTTTTGTTTTTTAATAAAGTTTATTTAAAAAAAAAATAAAGCCCCACATTGGCATTTTTTATCTTAAGTTACAAATATGTAAAAACTACATGCCACTGTTTACATCAACAGTCACTTCAGGGCACCAGAACAGTGAGAATAAAAGAAGTTATGAGTAGATGAATAAAAGGCAGGTGACCTCTGTTGGAAATTAGAAAAAAAAATATAGAGAAGGATTAGGAGGATTTATTTGTCATATTGGAAAATTGAAGGAATTCATTTTGTCCTGTCACAGACACAAATCTAACATGTTTTACAACAAACCAGAAATTTCCATCAATGATGCATTACTTTAGAAAAGGAAAAAAAATACTTTTTTTTAACACAAATGGTGATCATGGCTCTAATGAGTCCCATGAATTCCTTGCATAAAAGATTGCATAACTCTAGTTCAAACCCTTAATTATGAGGATTTAGATTTGTTAAACCAGAAAAGAACAATTGAAAACCCTCCAATGTTTCCTTATTCTTGTTATTCAATTTTTTCTTGTTTTATAAAGTGAAGTAGAAACTAGAACAAAGATATATTGATTTGACTGCTGAAGTGCTGTAAACACTGGAAACCCAGCTAAGATGCTGTGCAAAGAGGTGGTTATGTAAGGCTGAGCAGCAGGTTTTAAAAAGTATTGTCCTTGACAAATTGATCAACATGATGGACTGTTGTAAAAGAACAAAATATTATTAAATATTATTATGTACGTATGTGCTCTTAGCATTGTCAGAGATCAGGATAGAGATACCATCAGCCAAAATATTTTGAAATGAATAACAAAGGACAAGAACTGCAAGAAAGAAACTCTAGACTATGTAAAGAATTCCTATAGTAAATCTTCCAAAGTCACATCTAAAATCCTTCATGCAGTAAGCTTTAATCACTAAATGAAGGACTCATTTACTAGTAATATTTTTCTTAGATATACTTACAAGTAGTTTTTATATTTATATGGAATTGATTTTTTTCTGAGTATTTACTTCCACAAAACATGATTTGAACTTTCAAAAAAGAACCTTTCTATCATCCAGCAATGACTGATGCCTTCTAAACTCTTCATGAATGATGCCTTCTAAACTCTTCGTGAACTTGGGAATTTTCAAATTCATGGACACTGATATTCTCAAATTATTCTCAAACTATTTCCCATTTTATTTCTTGGTCTTCTTGAATTACCTCCATCTCTAGAGCATTTGTAGGTATCATATTTCAGAATAAGTATAATTTCTACGATAATTCAAAATCATTTGCTAGTCTCATTTTTTCCTAACTACCTTATTATTTTAAACCAGAAAAATAATTAATGTGTATTCATAAAATCTAGTACAATATTATCTTTAAAATGCCAAAATAAAGGGAAATAATTTAACTTCATGCATAATGAAACAAGCTTCATATTAGAAGATGAGATTACAAAATACCATGGTAGGTAAGCAATTTATTTCATGTAAAAATTTAATGAGTACTTTGAAGACTAAAAAATGTAATTCCTGTTAAGAAGACACCTGAAGACTAAATTCCACTGACTTTTATTGAGAAACACCTGAGGTAGACATTGGTGTGCAGTGCCAGTACCAGATATCTGAACAACAGGGATCACAGGCATCAAAGTCACTATTGTCTCACAAGGTCGCACAAGGTCTCTATAGTAAAGTGACATTGCCAAATAGGAAATTGATGTGAATGAGGTCCTAGGCTGTAGGAAAGAGACCATCAAACAACGCCATTTTCAGCTAGGAAAAGGATTCTTTACTAAAGACAGATGTGGTGGTAAACAGCTTAACTCAAAGCAAGACAAATCATTGTTCTCCAACTTGATAATTACTCTAGTTGTTAATTCCCATTCTGTCAAAAAAGGACTGAAAAGTAAACAAGCACACAAAAAAATGGAACAAAATAATTAATCAAGACAGATTTTTCTTCTTCACTAGACAACATTACATGGCTAACAGAAGCACTGAAAAAGGAATATGATTTAAACACACACACAAACACACACATGCACAGAGGAAGCACAAAATCAAATATTTTAGAGGAACCAAAGTACCATATACTGCAACAGTTCTACCCTGAAGAACTGGACTATTCTATCACATAGTCATTTTCAGAAACTCATGAAACTCATTCTGAAAACAACATGTTCTCATCAACCCTTGGAGAACTGTATTTCAAACAGCTTTTAATCTCAACTAGAATTTGATTTGTATGAATCTGCTTAACTCTAAATGAGATATCTCTGTGAGCATCTGCAAAGATAATTAACAAACTTCACATAGCTCTGGTGGTAGCAAACTCACAGACTAGAGCATACTATCTTGAACTTACTTATTCAAGTAAATCTAAATCTTTGGAGTGTATTTTTCTCTAGCTGCAGTTTTCATATATTGAGAAATACATAAGGCGCAAAGAGCTATAATTTCCAAGGTCTCATTTATATTAGATTTCATGTGGAACATAATACATATTGATTTTCTCCCTGAAGTATGAAACGAGCTAACTAGGAAAGGGTCAATAGAATAGACTAATAGGCAGACACAGAATTCAAGGACTCTGTCATCCATCATATTAGGATTTTCAAGTATACGTAGAGGTTATCATTCTATCACATTGTCTACCAATTGCTCTCATAGACAGTTTCAAAAATGTGCAAGAGTAGCAAAGTTATACAACGGACTGGTAAGCACAGTTACTTTGTAAATGACTGCAAGATTATACCATGATTAGTCCACCACTCATTTATGTTTTATTAGACAGCAAACTAAAATCTTCTGAAGAGAGGAATTTCTTTTTTCAAAGCAGATTATTTTCCTTCTAAAAAAATTAGCAAGAAATTAGTTACATAGGAGTGAAAATATGCTACACAGGGAAATGTTTTGAAAGGGACATTAGAAAAACAGATCCCAACATACTTGGTTCAAATAAAAAGAAAAGTTTGTATCTGATCTTTGACAAACAACAGTTTTTAATCTATAAGAAAGTATTTTCATCCAGATTCCATTTGAGTTTGTGTATAAACCTAGTTCTTTATGTACAGTACAAAGAGATGGCCCAAGTAAACTTGCAGAATTTTGAATGGTGGAGAAAGGCTAAGCCGAGTGTGAAGAAGATGTGGTTGCTCCTTTGAACAGTGTTACTGCCAGCTTCTCATGCTGCCTGCAGCACATGGTCCCTCACTGATGTACCAGGCAGTCTGGTGTGTTTCTTCAGCCCTGTTCTAGCTGGATGCATTCTTTATGAAACAATAAAGGTGGGTTCTTATTTTATGCTGCAGTCTTATCAAGTGTACAAGAACTCTTTTGTTTCTCTAATTCTGATGCAAATTATAGTAATCCTTTGAAAAAAAGTTTGCCTTATTTTGAGTGATGATACTCATTATTCTTTCATTATAAGTGCGTTCCAGAGGAAAAGCTCCCAGGATTTGAGAAGAAACTGCCTCTGCAGAGGAAATCCTGTATTAGGTGTGCATCTGCATGACACTAGGAAATACTCACATTATGGTATCTGCTTTAAAAATTCCTCTTAAAAAAAAAAATAAAAATAAACATATAATTAAATAATGCAATGTAAAACTGATAGAGAAGAAGGACAGGGAAAAGAATTATTTCATTCATGTACATTTATAATTTTATGGATGCTGTGGTTTAACCATGCCAACAACTCTCACAGCAGCAAAACAGCCGGATAATCTGTGTTGTGTGTTGTCTGTTATGACACTGTTCCTTTCTTTCAGACTTGTTTCTCTGTTTTACAAGTGGATTGGAAACACCTTACTCTTCTCTTTTTGTGTTGTTCTATCCCTTTCTCCTTCAATTCAGAATTAGTTGTCCTAAGAGAGAAGCCTTGTAGCCTGTTCATCTGTTTCATTGCTGAGGAATTTTGAAACATAGACCAGTTTCAGCAAATATTTAACTTCAAATCTAAAAATATACTTGCATTGCAATAAAAAATGGGCCATAGTACAAGAGCAAGACATGGGTCAGAAAGAGGATTAGCAGTTCACCAAACACCTTCTTTCTTATAAATAAACCATGTTTCACTTCCTTGAAAATTATATTTTTCAAAAGTCTATTATTCTCATGGCTTCTCCTGGATTCTGTTTTAGGTTAAAATAAGAAGTCTTATGATTCCATTCTAATCAGTGTTTTTATCTAGTTTATGTGAAAATATCATACTTGTATATGCATTGTAGTGCACACACTATGCATTGCAGCAGCATATGATCACTGTCATACAGTTAATGGTACCAGAGTGTCCCTATGACCACGCCTGTATTTAATGGAAAAATTCTGCTACCAGTTTCAGTTTATCATGAATAGCTTCCTCAAGCTTGTTAGAACTATGTCTGTTTCATCATGACTAAGCCTCCATAAGCTAATTTTCTTCCTAATCCCAAACTTCCTCAGACAGGAGAAAGACTGTTTTCTGCTCACTGTACATCAGCATACGATGATCCAAATATCAGGTTTCCTCCTCTAGCAGAGTTATATTCACAGTTGGGCAACAGGGCTGAACTGCATGTTATTTTCTCCAAGACAGAATTCCTCTTATACTCTGAGTTCATACAAGGAGTGAAAAAAGAAAGAGCAGGTCCAGATGAGGGCATCCTCTGATCGTGAAAATGATCAGAGGGCTAGAACACCTGAGGCTGAGAGTTCAGCCCAGAGAGGACAAAGCTCCAGTGATCAGTCTTCCAGTACTTAAAGAGGGCCTACAAGAAAGACAGAGAGGGACTTCTTACAGGGGCATGTAGTAACAGGACAAGGGGGAATGGCTTCAAACTGAAAGAGGGCAGGTTTATAATCAATATTAGTGGAACTGGTTGCCCAGAGAAGTTATGGATGTCCCATCCCTGGAAGTCTTCAAAACCAGGTTGGATGGTGATTTGAGAGACATGGTCAGGAAGATGTCAGCAACAGGACGGGCAAGGGGGTTGGAACTAAAGGATTTTTAAAATCCTTTCATACCAAAGCCATTCTGTAATTCTGTGGAAAAAAAAAGTTCAACAAAACAGTCAACTTTCAGAATGTGCCTCAATGAGCATGTGTGATTTTATTTCATCTTGATATAATTTTATTTTTACCAGGATTGAGCAAGATAACTTTTATTTTATTTACAGCCAAGGAACAGATGTTACTGTTCAGAAACAGTTTGTCACAAAAATTAAGCAAATTCAGAAACTTGTGTTCAGTTTCCCACTACATAACCATAATAATTCTATTTCATGTGTCTTTTATTTCTATGTAGAAAGCAAGGTAATAAAAATAAACTACAATATAAATATGCTTGAATTTTTAAATTCTTTTTTTCTTTTCCTTCAGTTTCAGCCTATGGGAAACTAAATAGAAAACTGCTACTTCTGCTGTATTCCAGGTTTTGTATTTCTTATGTTTAGAATTCTTAAGTATTAAGAGAAGTAAAAGAGATATGTATCAATGGCTACACAACTTTGGATGAGGAAATAACAACCTCTCAAGAAATCCATTACAATAAGGAAAAAGCCAGAAGATGTGGGAAAAAAAAAAAAAAAAGAAACATCACGTTTTGTAAGTTAAATTTAATATTGAGAACAATCATTCATGAGTGAAAAGTTATTTATATAGTTTTGGTAATTTTCATCTGAATTAGATGTGAATTTTCAGTTGTTATCATTTTGAGTGTTTAATTTTCTTACCTGATATTTGACTGTATCTGGCCATATTTCCTTTTCTCAGTGCACAGTACCTTAAAGAAGCCAGGATAATTTGTGAAGGTGAAATTTATGCTACCAAAAGTAAAACAAGAAGCTTTTGAGCTCATAAAAAATAAATTTTATTGGAGTATAAACTAGAATACTTTTAAATAGATTTTTTTAATTGGTACTTTAAAATAAGCATTCAGAGAGTGGTTTGATAAGAATATGGAGGAGAGATTCAATGATGGTTGTTAAATACACAAATGATAAAAGGTCTGGGAATTTCTTGACTCGAAAGCAGTTGGAAGAGCACAGGTTGTCAGTGAAATGTGTCATGTATTCTCATCCATTTTCCTAGGAATGTCTTGACTGAAAACTCAAAATGACTAGGCAAGGACCAATCCAAAAAGATCATAAACAATTGCCCATTCTCTTTCCCTCGTCTCCTCGCCCTTCTCTTTCTGGTAGTTCTGGCATCTAACATTTTTTTCAGTCAAGTTGGCAACTTTTAATTTGCAATTAACTGCTCAATTCTTCTCATACTCTTAAACTTTGCTTAAGCCAAAGCCTCTTGAAGTATGGCTGTAGAATTCTCTGCCTCACCCTGCAGTATCTCAAATTTTTACTCAGTATATTTGATTGCTTCTCCTATGGGGAGATCCTCCTCTCCTGGGCTTCTTAAGAAACATAGATGAGATGGAGAGTTAACAGAGCAAACTTACAGACCATGTCACACTAGGAAGCTGAGAAACACTCTTAAGAGTTATGCTGTTATTTCAGGAGAAGTAGGTGGGATGGTATTTTGAACCTGTCACTATTGTGAGACTACTTGTTCTCTGTCCTGATCTTTATACCAATCTATGATGCACCATTACCTTGTATACAACCTTACATAACCTCAGTTATATAAATAAGGTATACCTGAAGTGGCTCAGAGGTTCTGTACGGCTCGAGGTAGTCTTGACGCAGGTGCATCAGTATACAAAATTAAAATGTTGTAAAGTATTGGATGAATGTACCAAACCAACCTGCTGATGGCATTACTACATCTGAGGAATTCAAATATGAAATTTAAATATGTTTCAGTAACAAAGTACATATCATACAGGAACCACTGTTGTAGCTTTATGTCCTATGTTATCTAGAAGGTCATAGAGGTGATGATAATCTAAAGTAGATTTAATCAAAAGTTATTCATAAATTTTTTAAATACTAGAGGACATCACTGAAGCATGGACATTTCAGAAGGAGGGGGAAGATGACAGTAAGTCAAAATATTGTAGAATCATGGACATACAAATCCCTCATAAGGTAATATTCATCTTCATCTTTTCAAACTGGATTCAGTAGACCCCAACTCCTGTCACAATACATCTCTAAAAATCTTCATTGAAAGGTATTTTACAAAGCATAATATTCCAGTGCATTACTGTCTTTCGAATTAAAACATTTCACATGACACCTAAATCATTCTAGCTGAAAATTAAAATGATAAACCATTTTTGTCACTCTCCCTGGACTTTCAAATGTGTTTTACACCTTGCTTAATCTGCTTTGCCCCAAAGTGGTTTTCAGACACTCCTTAAGGCTTTGTCAGTATTAAAAGGAGTAGAAAAATTGTCTCAAGCTTTGTTATTATATTCTTAATAATGCGTTTCTGAATTTTATCTATAATTTTTTTATTCACATCACATTGGTTATACCTATTCAATCTATAGCCCTTCATTGATAGCCCAATAACTTCAGACCGTTTTTTAACTGTAGTACAGCTGCTTAGCCTTTTAAGCACTATTTCACATTTGTACTCTGGATCTTTTAATCAAAAAGTGTTGAACATAAACTTTGCAGAATTTATTTGTATTACTATCAGACACTTTCCCAAAGTAACTTTGAATTTTCTCGTGCTTTTTCTTTCACAAGGAAATGCTGTACCAAGACTATAAAATTGCACTGTGTATTCCATCATTCAAGTCATTAATGAAATTATTGAACAGTATGTAGAAAAAGTCCCAATGGGATCTTGCTTAAAATGCCCTCTCAGTCTGACTTTGAGCTACTGGTAAGTACTTTTCAGTAAGGTTTATACATATTTCTAATTCTATGTGGTCCATGTCTTCATAGTTTGGTGTTGAGAATAAGAGAATATTAATCTTGAAAACTGTGTCAAGACATATCATTTATAAGGTTTCCTTCTCATACACAAGTGTAGCAACTCTGTTGACTAGAGATATTAGATTACTATGATATAATTTACTCTGTATTTATTGATGTTTTATTTTTCTTAAGTAATTCCTATAAGTTCTTTACTTAAGAATATGTTCCTGTATCTTTCCTCATACTGAAAATAGCCTACTGATTTATATCTTCTAGGCGTAACGTTTTTGTGTTTTAAAATTGTCCTACACTGTATGACCTTGTACATTCTCTCTGTATTTTCGAAATCAATAATGGATCAAATTGTCTCATATAATTTATTCAGAATTTTAAGGTGAATTTGAACAACTCTTACGGAATTAAAATGTTTGCACTCAGTATGCAGTCTTTACATTAGCACTTTTTTATTTGGACCTGTGTTTATATAATTTTGTTGTTCTTCCATGCACGACTGTTTTAGCTAACAGTCACAATTGTGTCACGTATCATGATTCATCGATTTGTCTTTCTCATTAGGCAATGGATTTATGTTTTCTCTTTTTTCTTCTTTGTAATGATTTGTAGGAGTTTTAATTACAACTATTTATGTTCCTGACTTGATTTAAATAGTCATATAGCACAGGTCTTATACAGTTACATACTTCAACCAAGGCTGGAGCTGGTTCCTTGTGTTCTATCTTGTGCAGTCAAGTTTGAAGCTGAGCCAGCACCTTAAGTTTGTTCTTTGAACAATTACTTGCACTTTTTTGTACTTCTTTTCCCTTTCTTCCAGGCATATTAATTCTTAGCCTAGAGTTGCCTGGATTCTACTGTAGTATTACCAAACAAGTTGTTTGAAAAAGTAACTTTTAAAAAAGTATATAAACACAATGATGTAGTCACATTCATCAACAAAACAGGCTGATCAAGGAATCTCCAATATTTCTTTACATATTTCTCTACATTCCAGTCTGTATTACCACTACAAAATGAGAAACATTATTTGAGGGTTTGATTTATAATAATAGATAATTTTGGTTACATTCTGATAAAATTTTTAAAAAAATGAAAAAAATCGCTACTGGTGGCATGGATGTAACAAGTCAAACACCAAGGCATCTATTCCTTTGCCACATTGTGATTTCTAGACCTCATCCATGGTTAAGCCCCAGAACTGACCCTGATCCAAGCCCCCAAAAATCAAGGACTTTAAAGCATGGTCTATCACCGAGCCATTAACAAGGTTGTTACAGTTAGAGACTACCCCTGCTTTAGTAATGTCTTCAGTAAAGATGGTATAGTCATATGCTGAAAAAGGACCTGGTCTGGGACACCTACTTGCAGAATGTTCTGGAATAGCAGTGCTCACCGAATCCTAAAATGTTTAGATTATTTGACTGGTTTCCATTTAAACACAACCATTTTCTACACAATCATTTCCAGAATTCTTGTTAGTACTTTTAACACATTTATTCATTTTCAGTTGTACCTCAGGCAGTTTACTCTATACCTCCACACATATTAACTTGTTAGCATTGTCTGTTTCCAATAGGTTGTAAGTGATGGTATTCATTGAATATTAAGCTGATAATGAATTATGCATTGTATCCTGGCAAAAATATAATTTGCATATCTCTATTCCTTTTTAATAGCTAGGAAATGTGTACAATTGCAAAATAGGATTGGCTATATTGTCTCTTTGAATGAAAAAAAATGGACTAAATATAGAGTGGTTTACAGTTGACATATCTGGATGGCTTTTCAATGAGCATTGAACAAAGTCTTTTTGACAGCTATTTTATATTTGTTTTGTTTTAGTTATTGTTACTGAAAATTTGTCTGTTACACTGTAGTAATGAACATGAAAGTTATCAATGTTTAAATGGCATATTTTTCATTATTCTGCATTTAGTACAAAAACACATACAGCTTTGTGGTGGTTTAGTTTTCTTGGTTTTGGTCTAAGTCTTCCCTGGTAACGAGGTCATAACTAAGGAAGTATTCCACATACAAGTAGCCCTTAGAGGAAGGCTTCCTCTTTCTCTCTTCCTTTTGTGTGCTTGGAGGACAGCAGGTCTCTGTGTTGGCTTAGCTCTTATCTCTATGAGCTGAGGCCTATTGGGGAAACTGTTGTCCCAGGTGCATGGACGGGAAGGACCTGCTTCTCTTCAGGGGAGTGTTGGTGAGAATTTATTGTATTAGTTACTTATTGAGCTTTTCCCTGAGTTTACAAGTGTGTGTATCTGTTTTGTTTGTTTATACCCATTTTTGTCCCATTTCCCTTTCCCTTTTGGAGTTTTTTTGGGTTCTTATTCTGTAGATTCATAGTGTTTGTATATAATTGTAATATATGTGAATATATATATATATATATATATATATATACACACCTTTACTACAATTGTCTTTGGGTTGGTTTTTTCTTCTCTTTTGGGAGGGGGAAATCTATGTGGCTGGCAGTTGGGTTTGGCAGGGAGCCAAGCCAAACCTCCACAAGCTTTATGTCCATAAACTTTTGTGGAGATATTCTCCCTCTTTTTTCTTTTTTCTTTTTTTTTCGTTAAGAGAATCTAAACATGGCAAGATCATGAGATAAAAAACACCAAAGCCATATCTTCCTTTATGTCATTAGGATTTCTTGACATCATATATGGTTAAGCTAGTGGGCTAAGCCTGATTGCAGACTTCAAAATCAAGGACATAGGATTTCCTGAATCATCTATTGTTGAGTTAATAACAAAACCTTAAGCTGTCAAGAAATAAAAATAAATCTAAGCCAGCTCCAGAGTCATGGCTCCATCAGCTTCTACTAATTTTGTCAAATGACATTGAAGGACTCTTAAGACGAAAGTCCAGTCTCATCAAAATTTGGTCTCAGATTTGACATTTCACTTGCTGGATGAAGAGGTGACAATCAAATCAATTGTTATAATTGTTCACTAGCCTCCTCCATCAACCCCATTTTTTTGGTAGCATGTACAGTAGCATGCTTTTGTATGACACCATGGGCAGGATAAGGAGAGAGAGGTGATACCTTAGGTACTGTTAGAAAAAAACCAGATTGCTAATAAGGATAACATGAATTATAATGAATTCCCCAAAGTTCATACTGAAACTGTTCTGTAGACTCAGAGAACCTTCCTCATCCCTCCCCCTAGCCCATCCAAATCCAAACCCAAACCCTAGAGAACTGTGGAGAGGTGTATATATTCCTTCATCAATCCTGGCTGCCTACAGTCTGCAACAGAAATGAGTGCTGAATGTGATGGGAGTTATTATCTTCCCGAACATCTTGGATACATTGTATTCATATCCAGTAAGCATCACCTCACCTGCATTTCCAGAGCTCAGAATATTCATTAATCTAGATGCAGTGAACCCTTGGAAGATTCCCAGCCTAAAAGTTTAAAGTCTATCTTCCAGTTATTAAAAGAGAGTCATACATAACTAGGATCGCTTCTGAGCTAAATAGGATGCAATTTTCTTTTAAATACTCAACAGTCCAGATGAAATGCAAAGCATATTTTGACTACAGACAACTACTGCCCATATGCAAAGTTTTAGTTTCTCATAAGCATGCATAGTATTAAGCTAGATTTAACCTTGCATATGTATATAATTAAAGCTAATATTCCACCCACAATGTAATCTAAATTTGTACTAGGACAAAACATTAAAACCAACTCAGCAGCACTTATGGTTGGTTTTGTCCCTTCAGTGTTTTGCAAGTTATTGTTATATAGCAACCTCTCAGTTGTATTTAATGTTGTTTACCATGCACAATGCTTTGAAAAACTCCAGATGGGCTGGTATGCAACAAAGCATTTCTTCAACAGTATGGGGAGACAAGAGATTTGTGAAAATTGCTGTCAGATGACTTCATGGACCAGAATTTCATTGAATTCCTTGTCTCAGTTTCATTTCTACTGACTTCAGTGTCTGTAGTTCATCACAATCAAAGGCTCCCTATGGTTTTAAAATAAAGACTGGAGGTGGTATTTTAATCCTCTGGCATGACAGATATTTTCAAATAAAAGAAAAAAAAATAGAAGACAAATTATTTTCAAGATCTGTTCACAATTAAAAACCACATTAGGTTAAGGTATTTCTCTGCTTGTCCAAGCACAAGGCATATTTCATTAACTTTGTCTAACTTAAATTCATAAAAAGATATAAAGAAATTATCAATAATAACCAAATAAATAATACCAAAAGTCACCACACACACACAAAAACAAAAAAAAAAAAAACAAAAAACAAGACCTATGCCTTTGAGACTGACAAGCTAAACATGATGCAGATGTTAACCACATCACTTTTTGCCAGACCAGAAAGTCTGAAGTTCTATAGCATTGACTGTAATCTATAGTTAAGGTTGGTAAGGAGTTACATTCTTGTCCTGTTATACAAATGTCTTCAGTAGTTATGAGAGGGTAGATCATTCTTGGAATTTCTAGCACATTGTAACTAATATTGATACTATTCAGATTTATTATAACAAATTAAAACTTCACCTTGTACAATGTTTATGTTACTAAGCTCATAATGCCAACAGTGAAATTATACATTACATTTATAAAATTTATTTACCTGCAATATGATTCCCAGGTGCTACGCTGGAAAAGCCCTGGTTTTCATTGACATTATACATATCAGGCTGCATTCCTCTGTTCCTTGAATATTACCATCAGACTTTCTGAATGAGTCTGAGAAAAACATGCAACAGAATCATCAGTACAGACATAGTTCTAATAAGATTTTTTTTGAGGGTAGAAGGAAAATCAAGGTTCATCCTGTCTTGTTCTTTCACTTCATAGTTTTGCATTTTGCATCCATTGTATTGTTATTTCATCTAGATGTTTTCTTAGCTTGCGTATCAAACCTGAAATGTCAAAGACTTATGGAAGTTAAAAATATATGCTATCTGCTGCTTCTCCTGTATTCACAAACCACTTAGTCTGTCATAAAAGAAACCATGATTCATTTCTTAGTGGCTTGTTCAGCTCTCCTGTGAAATGTTCTGTTTTGTGTACGGACAATCAAGTTATTACAGTAGGATTTTTCATTTGGATGTTTACCTTGGAGATCAGCTGGAGCACTTGATGCATCAGCTGATGGATAAAAATATCCCAAAAATAATTGAAGAAAAAAACTTAAGTCTGAAATCCTACATTAGGTCCTAATCACAACATTAAAGATTTCTTTTCTTTGTCTTTGGGCCAATGGTTTATTAATCATTTTCTCCAGAATGGAATTTCATGAAAAAGGAGAAAACTACAAATCCTGATCTACTTTTATTCTACTATCTCAGCCTGCTTTTACCCTCAAAATTTACAGAATTTTGGTTTGGGCAGTCTTATGAGAATTGAGAAATTCATTGCAAAAAATGACTGTGTAGTGAGACAAGGATTAAGAAGGTCATCTGTCAGAAACCAAAACCAGCAAAAATTGACTCTAAGGATTACTCTTTATGCCCTTTATACCTTATTGCAATAATTTAGCGGCCACCCTCTGTTTTTAACTGTATCAGTAGAAGAAAGTAGCACCTCCTGGCATTTAGCTTGGTATGCAAGAACTAGTCAGAGGATGTGAATCAAGATCTTTGTACTCAGTATCTCTTTATAAACTCTGTTTATCTCTACAGTTGTCAATAACTGTTTATTGGGGATCTCATTCTGGAGAATGTAAGTCTCCACACACACTGTTTGGAAAGTGGGCACCTAACACACAGTCATTAGACAATGAACATTATGTTGTTTAAACTCTCTATTCTATATGCTTCTATACTTTGGTCTGTGTATCCTTTAGGGTTGCAAGGCTCCTTGGATCAATCAGAAACATGCACAATAAATATTTCTCAAAGAAAGTTCCTGGAATATGAATATGGTGTCTCATTTAGATACACTCATTTGGATATATTCAGAATTAAAAGTTTGACTTTTCCTCTAAAAAGTTTCTTTACCCTAAGAGAAATCATGCATGTTTAAAATCAATACCACATGAGAGTTAATTTAGGTATAATGTTGAGAGTCATCATAGATGGAATAAAGGTTATCTGGTTTTGAACTCTGCCGGCACACCTAAATAATCATGTAAATGTCTTATGATCTTTCTCGTTTCTTATACCTTCATGTCAAATACATAACTATTTTAAGGGGCTTTTTTAAGAAAAGTTGTCTCATTTGTCATGTGTTTAGCAACTCTTTTTATGCTTTTGTAATTCTTAAAGAAAAGCTTAGACTACAAAAACTTGCTTGTCAACAAAATGCTTTTCAGACTATAGTGGTTGTTAATTTTTTCATAAAAAAACTGCTCAACACTGTATAGCACCATACACAAATAGTCGTTAGAAAATACAGTTGTGATGCAATACATTTATGCCAGGAATAAACATATCTGATGGAATGCTGTGAAGAGCAACTCATTCTTAAATATCCCATTCTTTCATCCTTCCTATTCACTCCCCATCTATTACCAGTCTATACCCTATTCTCCTGCCTTAGGTACTTTTATTGCACAAGATTCTTTAATTTTTATTCATATTTGAAAATCAAAGTGCTAATTGTTTTGAGCCAAATGTAAAATCTTTGTGATTTTAAAGTTTTGTGCTCAGGTAAATGGAAATTACTTTGCAGAACTGAATGCAAAATGAGTTTTATTTTTTTGATATGTAGAGGCCTCTAATCTGATTGTTTATATTTGAGGTTTTTATTAGAGCTGCTTCTGCACTCTGTTGCTACAAAAAGTCATCTTACATACAGTAGATCTCTGATGACATATATGCACATTTGGTTAGATGAATCCTCTTCTGTGAATGTAATTTTGCCCTAACTAAGTCAGAGGTAGAAGAATATATGCTCTGTAGGTTGAATATGTTTTCTATAGTATTTCATTCTATTTATAATATTGTGAATAAATACTGTGCTAAAAGTAGTCAGGGTAAAATTCTGTCAACTGAAATGTGTTTTTCTGAAATTCTGGTGTAATACAGAATGTAGCAGGAAAAATATGCCCTTCTACGGACAGATTATTTTTTTAATGTACCTGTTTGTGACAGAGATATTGGATAGAAGCAAGCAATTGATAAGTTATCATCTTCTCTTTAATGCATGCCAATATATTGTAAATAGATCACAATGTAGCACAATAATTTAGGGATGCTATAAATGTATAACTGGAAAACCACAGAAACTCACATGGGCATTGGTTTGTCATTAAACACTATTCCTGTAATACTAGATGGAAAAGGAAGAGCAGTTTTTTCGAATATTAAAATCAGGCATATTACTATGAAGTCTAGTCAACTGTGAATTATTTTTGAACAAGTTATAAAAACCAGAGAGGACAGTCAACTCGGGTCCAGGCTGAAATATCATTCAACACAAAGCAGCTGGAAGAGCAGGAATTTGAATGCTGCTTTAAGGTAGTAGAGATTCAGAGAAAAATAATCTCTTTCTGAGATTGTGTTTGCCTTCAAACACATTCATTTCTACATCAGTAGAACACATTCTCAGAGCAGTTCTGCGCATTCCCCAGTAATTTATTTCACTTCCAGAGGTCCCATAACATTGTCCTGTGGAAACCACTGTCTCATGACTATAGTGGAATATCAGGTAATTTTGTCAATGCCATGAAAACTTAAGCACTTTTTCTGGCACATCATGTCTTCTTATCCATGCTATTATACCTTTCTTACCAGAGAATAGTTTTGTCTATACTGGTGGCCAAGAGAAGACTGGCTTTTTTTATCATCATCCAGAACTGCACAAGTACTTGTTTGGAGAGAGCTCATTGAAAGAGATTGAATATCTAAATGTCTGCTACTCATAGAGAAATAGCTTTACATACAAGATCAAGACATGTAGGTCCTTGACCGCCAAGTGCATCTGGGGGACCCGATTCATCAGTACTTAACGAATGCTAATAAATAATATATTAAAAAAAAGAAAAAAAATATCCACCAAACATGAAATGACTACTGCAGGGAATCTTAAAAAGAATTCCAAACCTGAAAGGTTTACTGTTAAAGTCCTGTAATGAAAGGGAATTGTGACTGGAATGCAAGCAAAGAAGGGATAAAAGACTTCTTTCTGTAAAACAAGCTACAAAACAGATCAGAGAACATAATGAAACAGTCTATATTTAAGCTGAATAAGATGCATCCTTATAGACCATTCCTGAAAATTTAAAAGGAAATTTAATAAATATATAAGAGGGAGAAGATAGTCTTAAGAATGTAACGGACAAGCACTCTAACAAAAACTCCTGATATTCTGGCAAAATTTCACTGGTTAGGGACCTAGCTCATTTTCTAATCAGTAGTACTTAAAAATATTCTTTAAGACGAAGAATGTGAATAGCACCATCCCGATTCATTTTGTAATCAGGCAGTGTCATAGTAATCACAATGAGCTTGGCTTGCCCTGGCACTGTCAGCACACCTGCCTTATCAGTGCAGTTCCACTGGGTTTAAACCACATGGAACTCTAGACTATATGGTGCTACAGACCATAAAATATAATGCATCATTAAAATATTAATGCAAATGTTGGAAACATAGCACTCAATTTTTTAAGCTTTTATTTCTTCAGAAAATACTGAGGGAAAATTGTCACACATTACAGTAAAATATTACTGAACAGGAAGTAGAGAGGCCTGAGGTGCAGTACTATCATGTGCTTATTAAAAAATATTTCCTTATAATTAGCCTCTTAGTTTTATAAATTTAAAATGGAGTCTGGTATCACTGGTAAAAACAGTAAAATATGACAGATCACACAGTGAATGTGGATTTCCAATCTTAAAAACAATAAAGAAACACTATTAATTATTAATCTTCAGCACACAAATTATCCCTTATTCGTACAGTTGTAAGTCAAGGGGCTGGGTGGTTTGGTACTGTGGAATAGGAAAAACAAAAACTCTTCACACACCATTGACAGAGTGGCTGTGGGGTGTGGAAAAGTTCCCTTCTGCAGATTTATATCATAAAGACAAAATCCTGAAACAGAAAAGAGGGAGAAATACTTCAAATTTACACAGCGAGATTAAACACAGCTAATGCACTAGAGGCATCATCTGCCTAATTATCTTAAGTCTGATTTGAAGGATTCATTTCATTTAACTGCCTAAAGAATATGCACATACTTTTGAATTACTCAGCCTGGGTTCATTTTATAGTCAATGGAGAGAAACAGATACTCAGTCAGATTTGAATGGGTCTCGCTTAGATGTTAACTGGAGACTAAGATGAAGCACATAACAGAAAACAGAATCACAGTCCCTAAATGGTTGAGGTTGGAAGGGACCTCTGGAGATTGTCTAATCCACCCTCTCTGTTAAAGGGGCTTCACCTAGAGCAGGTTGCATAGGATCATCTCTAGGTACGTTTTGCATATCTCCCAAGAAGAAGCCTCCACAGACTTTCTGGACAGCCTGTTCAAGTGCTCAGTCATCCTCCCAGTAAAGTTTTTCATCATATTCAGATGGAGATTCCTATGTTCCAGTTTGTACATAGAAAATGTATTTACTTTTGTTCTCATCTTTAGTTCCGTGTACAGAATTGTATATAATTTCCTAGACAAAATTTTCCATTTTCTTTAGGATAAAAATTGTTCAAGCTTCACTACAAATTTACTTTTTTCCCCTACTTCTTTTGAAAGAATTTATCTAAGAGGTATAATCATTTGTCTCCACTAGAAGGAAGTGCTAGTACTGAAATACTAATTCCCACTGTAGCACTTTGCTGAGACTTATTGGTCTTAGATAACACTAGTTTGAAATGTGAAATTGGATTCTGGATTAAATAATCAAAATACGGTCCTCTTATTATTTTGTGAGTTGTGCTCAGAATCTAAGATAAATATATGGTTATTAGATTTAGAAGAACAGAAAATCTTTTGATTAGTGCTCAGATGAAAAGAGCATGTGAAAATATGGGAGTGACAAGGTCACTTGTGCTATACTTCTTGAATAACCTATCTGGGTAATGGGAGGAAATGTTGTTTCTGTGGCTATTTACAAAGTATTCCCAGTGCCAAGCTACAGTAGATACAATACCAGATAGTAGAGGAGTGTAAAACTTGTCAAGAAATTGAGGCAATCTGGGCATAAACTAAAAATTCAAGATAGAAGCATTATAATTAAACAACTGATTTATTTTACAAATTTTATATTTTTAAGAACCTGTAATGATGTTTTCAACCAGAGATGAGACAAGCTGAAATCAAGACATTTTCGAACAAGGACATAACCTAAACAGGTTTAGTTTTTATATAGAGTGGGAAAGGTGTAAGAGAGAATTAAATTATCCTATTTCTGCCTTGCCACTCTCTTCTCTGCCCTCAACCATTCCCCTCCCCCCACTGTAAAAATTATTTTTGAGAAACTAAAAACATTTATCATAGTTCCCTCCTGTAGAATTCTTACTCAGATAAGAATTACTTTCTTTTAACAGTTTGTGAGTTTTTCCAAATAAAAACAGAACCTGTGCCTGTGTCTGAAAACAGCTGAGATTTTGGGCATTTAGTCAACTCACAGAGCTAAATTTTTGTTCTCTGTAGGTGGCATTTTAAAAACTAATGTCATTTCAGGCATTAGTTTCATGACTGAAACTTGTGATTATGTACTATAAAATAGGTCCTTCTGGGTTTCTTGACTGTTATGACCTCTCAAGATCTGTTCCACAACCGAGGGACGTTTACATAGAACAGTTTGATTTTCCTCTCCTTTTTTTTTTTCTCCTTTTTTTTTCTTTTTTTCTTTATACTGGGTCACATCCACAAATATTCAATCAAACTACAAAGATTAAAAAAAAAGCCCAAAAACGAACTAACCAACTGAAAAAAAAATAGAAAAGAAAATTAAATAATGAAATGGCCTTTAGAACTCACTTGAAGGCTAATACAGTTTCATCAAAATGCCCATAGCTGACTTTTGTAGCAATTGTGGCATTTAGTTGTTAACTCCTTGAGATATAGTCAATTGAAGCACAATTAATTACATAACCCTTCTCCCACTTCCCTAATACTCCAGCTGCTGCAGGCCACCATTTTACAAATTGTGTAGTACAGCAACAGATCAAACATGATTATTGACAGAAGCAATGTTGATACATCAAATCCATATAATTTAAACCTAGTGAGTGTCTAAGAGGAGTCGCTATGTTTAGGGGGTTACAGTCTCTACTAATAACCATCTTAAAAAAAAATAAATTATGTTTTATGATGTGAAATAAAAATAAAGGGTTCTTATCAATGAGAGAGAGTGAGAGGGAATTTAATGGGCATAAAGATCACCCATCTCTGTTGAAACATTTCCTTGTCTCTTATGGTGGAGTTCCTGGGTTTCAGGAGTAGAAGCACTAGCTGTCTTCTACATGGTATATTTATATTTCAAGAGAGTCTTTGCTTCAGCTGCTTTATCTAGTCAGTCTGTCAATCCAAATACATAAGTGACATAAATCTTGCACTAAGTTGAGTTTCACCAGATTTTGTCTCACAAAATTCCCCCCACCACCACTTACTGCATTCTGAATCACTTTAATTATATTAGAAAAAATTAAATAGTTGATATTCAAACAAAAAAAGAAAACACTAGCTTAGTTAGGTATTATTCAATTAAATACTTTAGTGAAACTGCTTGAATTTATTTTTCTAAATGGGTTTGCAGCAAATCTGCTGACCACTAGAGAGTCATATACGTTCAATTTTTCACCAGAAAGAAGGGAATGTGAAATGTACCATAAATCACAGATTCTATAATGACACTAAACTGTTATTAGAACAAAATATTTTTGTAATTCTGGCATGTTGGAAAAAATATGTTAAGTGATATTTAAGCTTACCTTTTCATCTTCTTTGGTTATATAATAAAACATATGGGGTGACTGAGTGCAAAAAGACTCAGAAGTACTTATATTATGGGTTTAATTTTTCTAGAGTTATGTATAATCCATACAAAATAGTTATTTTTTTACTTTTAGTATTAAAAATTATTTTTACATGCAAAACCCCAACAACCTTCTGCTTAGTGATTTCAATGATTTACTCTCAAAATATTATTTGTGAGGCTTTTTTTTTTTTCTAGATGAGTATATGGGAGTTGTAGTAAAAGATAAAACCTACTATTGGGGTGATGGTTTTATTCCCCATTATTTGAAGACAGAAAAAAGGCAAAGTTTGTATTTGATATGCAACTTCATTTATATTTGCATGTATTTTAATAGCTCAGAGGAACTCTATGAATCACTGATGAACTTTGACCATAGCCACCATCTTCCTTCCATTTTTAGTCATGGTCCTGATAAATTTTTGAATCCAAGGAAGCTAGACCAAGAGTAAGACAAAGAAATGGAATGAAAATCTCACTTTATCTTTGCCAGAGCACAAAGGCACATGTGGGAATAATCAGAAGGCAATCAAAAGCATTTTACTTTCAACTTGGAATATTGCTCTATATAATTTGTTGTGATAATTTATAGGTTAATGTTTAACTTATAAAAAAAAATCTTAGTAGTCTGATATAATACACATAATAATACTCTGTCAGAGTGTTTTCAACTATGTGCCAGTTTACTTGTAGATGATTTTCACTACAAATACAATAGGTATATCTTTTATGTCATGGACATATATTATCAGTAACTATCAGTTCTTTTGCACTAGATTAGATTTCCAACAAGTACTTTCTTATCCCAAAATATTTGTATTTTAGATACTAAGGCTGATAATTAAGTAGATATGACTGCAGAAGCAATTTCTATAATAATTTAGATATTTATGTCCTTTTGCCAAAATAACCAGATCCAGAAATTATATTGCTATATTTGAATTGCAAATGTCTTAAAGGCTCCTTGCTGGTTATAGGGATTATATACAGAGTTAGGCATTTGAGTTCTTCATGAATCGAAAAAGAGAACTTAGGCACTGAATTCTGTTAACAGGAACTCAAACTCTGAAACGCTTTCTATTTGTTTTTTAAATTTTTGTTCTGGTGACAATGGCAGACTTGCCCTTTTCTTTGAAGAGAGATAATGAAAAAAGCTCCACATATATGCTCTCAGGTTCCTCTAGACAATAAACAGTAGACATGACTGTCCTTGTCCAGCCCCTCTGGGTCTCCCCCAATGCACGGACAGCCCAGGACTCATTTCAGCCCACCAAGGCTTTCAGTAATGGAAGTACTGGAGTGCAAATATGCATCTTTTCCCAGATACCTCAAGAGTGCTGCAGAGAGGGTGCATCAGTCAGTTGTAACCACACTTCACACAGGGTAACGCAGCCACAACTTCTCCCATCAGTGGAACTTTTCTTTCCCAGTGAAAATTTTGACTTGCAGAAAGCTGGGGATGTACGCCAGCATTTGTCTGTGCATATATTTCCTGTTTTCCTCAGAAGTGATTTCCAAATAAGGTTCACACATCGTGATTTCCTGATTTGATCATTTTTGAAAACTAATTTATGGAATTCAATAGGAAAATTAACTATCTTTGCAGCACCATATTATTCAATTAGCAGTTCCCTACATCTTCTGAGCTTTCAGTACTGACAACCTCTTATAAAACCTTCTGTCTTTCAGTCTGCAAAGAGAAAATGGGTTTTCAGGGAAATTCAGTGCATGTCAAATAGTTGGCTGAAATAACAAGGCAAGAAGAAAATGTACAGTATGCAAAACACAGTCAACCATTTCTGTGAAATGCTGGATTTTAATTACTATAACTAATTATAATTCTGCTACATTACTCTCACATCACAGATATACACTGGGCTAATGTGAATTAAGATAAGTGCTATGAGGAAACAGCAGCAAAAATAGGACATCAATTCATGTTTATAGCGAGGAATAGAGAACTTTTCCCTAAAGATCCGAGTCCCAGCTTCTGACATCCTATTAAATGCCATGTTTTTAGCTGAGTGATTAATTTCACTTATAGTGACATACTAGTCCTTCAGTGTATACAGTAGTCAGGTGAACTCTTGTTTTGTGATAAATAGCCATTTACTTAATAGCAATATGTTTGGACTGCACTATGAAACATGGTTTATCATATAATCACATTATTTTCCTTCCCTCCCCCAAAACAATAACTTAAAATTACAGCTATATTTTATACATTAATTTTGTTTTGTTAAGGGGTATTCTTTCTTAAATAGTAGTAATCTCTACTAAAACAAGCAAATTGTTGCAATGGAAAATCTCTTCTGAAAGAGTAAGAAATAATTGTTACACAGAATAAAGTATTGTTTTCCCCTGATTTTTATAAGTATTGGCTTCGCTGACTATTCTCATTTCCTGCAGGCTCCATTTGGGGAAAAAAAATTGTTTTAGACCTTGTTTACACATTCAGAAATATCGCTCTTTCAGTTGTATTCTTTCATCATTCTTTAAAAGTTGTACACTCTGTGTTAGACTCACTCTAGTAGGATTAATATTGCTTCTTCAACGGATTTTTCTTTGCGTACAATAATTTCACTACTGAATAATATAGATGATTATAGCTATGAATTTCATAGTTTGAAATTTAATCTTCAAGGCTTTGTTAATTCAAGCTTAATCTTTTAAATTAATGGAATAAGATGGATTGTCTAGTTTTTGTATCAGTTTAGAATTATCTGGAAGGAAACATATTCCTTCTTAAGGTAGTCAAGGAGAAGAGAGGCATCAAAACAACACCACCAAAAATTATTTGATACTTTCATTTTGGATCATAAATTCCCTGCACTGTAAATTATGATTTATGAGGAGCCATAAATACAGGGAGGTCTTATCAGCTTGATGCCTAGGTTGTAGCCCTGCTCTTACGATAGTTCAAAAACTGAAAGACAGTAATCCAGCCTCTAGGTTTTGTGGAGAAACTGGTCAATTAATAATGGTCAAGCACACACAGAACATATTCAATAAAAACCTCATGACTGTGTTTCATTTCATTAGGAGTAAAACAGATAATTGATGAAACTGTTGGAGCTGAGTTTTAGAATAACAGAATTGTTCAGTAAATGCTTTGAAAATAGAGCAGGGAATTATGTACAAGGCTGCTATGAGGTGATATATACCTTCTGCTCCTCATTTTCTTTACTAGCAAGACTAAAAGAAGCTTAAAGCATATAGCTGCTTTACAATTCTTTGCTTTATTTGATGAGACCCTTTGAGGGTAAGAAGGAGAGGCACGCTCCAGGTAGGGGTATGATGGAATGCCACATTTATTAAGATGGTGCAGGCTCACATGAGGGCAGCACAGAACTTTCCAGAAAGGGGGTTGAACTTGGAAGGGGCACGGAAATCCTCCTACATGAAAGGAAAGGTAGGGGAGTATCACAACCATAAACGGTAAACAAGGTGTGGAGATAACAATATAAGGAAAGGCTCCACTGTGGCCAAATCTGACCAATCAGGGAGCAGGGACAACATGAGGGAAAAAACCAAACTCCATTTTGTACAGCATGCAATAATGATATTTATCTTCACAACTGTGAATTCATAAACTAGGAAACCTGTAACAACCCGATATAGGGCAATAAACTTTCTCTTATACGAAACAGCTCTTGCTTGTAGCTCTCCTTCTTGACACTCAGTCTCATCAAGCAGTTTTGTGGTCTTTCTTCCATTTGGTGCCATTTCATACTCCTACAGCTTTAGAGGGGCTTCAGTACAGACAAGAAGGAAAACCTGTGGCACAACAAAACCAGGAGTAAAAGATACTTCAATTTTCTAGCCAGTGGTAAGTCCCATATTCAAAGGACTGCCCACTTATGTGGCCAGCTTAAGAAGTCCTGGACAACACACATGGCAGTTTTGCGAGATGGAAAGACGTAGATCAAATATCTGATTCCTTAGGCAACAACTCTGCAACAAAATAGGTGAGAGATGGAGTCTGGCCTTCACAAAAGTGGGAGTACAAGGCCGATGGAATTTTTAAACTCAAGTTATCTATCCTTCATAAAAAATAAATTAGGCTTTGGGTTTTTCTTTTTTTACCACTAAAAGTCTATTTCTGTGGGAGGAAAGCAAACTCCTTTCCAGCTCTTGTAGAGATTAGGAAGTTTATTTAAACAGATCAATGAAGTACTACAGAAAGTCAAATTGGTTCGGAGTAGGACAGAATAATGGCGAAACATAAAACATCTCAAATACAGTTACATCTTCAGAGTGACTCTGGTGCACACAAATGTCTCACTACTGGCAAAAAGTATTTCTATATAATTTCTTCCTCCACAGAGATGCAGAATCATTTTCTAAAACTGAGTCATTGCCTGATAAGTGAATATGGACAGACTCCAGAATTCATCATTTTCCTCTTTATATATGATCTTTTGATAAGAAAATTGATGAGATCAGAAGAGGTTTGTCACCATGTTGTGGTCTTAACAGCATAACAATTTTAACTAAACTGAGGAGCACAAAAGAAAAAAGTCCCTGCCTTGTCATGAATTGATATCAGAGCTAGGTACAGAACATTTTCATCCAAGTGCGTGTGCAGTGCGTCTGCCATTACAGCACAGATGTTTAGATGTTTGATAGAACTAACATAATTTTTTTTAGGATCTTCAATATTATTTTTCGGTACTAAAAATTACCCAGTATCTAACTGAACTGGATCTAACTTATGTATTTAGAGCTTTCAACAAAGTACTCCTAATACAGGAAATTATAAAAATGGTAATTCTTCCCAGTGGTGATCTGCACAATTCTAGAAGTTTTGCTTTCTCTACAAGTTTGTTTTAAACCAGTTATTGGTGCTTTTTCTAAGGACAGAAAGCCCATCCACATTGAACTAGATTTGTGCCATTTAAAGCACACCACCATGGTCCTTCATAAACTCAGATTTGCTGAACTCAATGTGCATAGACTGATACTTTGCCAATCTCATAGCTCTTTCTCTGTAGGATTTAGGGACTTTTTATGTACAAGATAACTTCACTTGCAAGAAATCTGTCTGGAATAAGTCCACAATTCTACAATCTTGATTTTTCTTCCTGTATACCTCATTATTACAATCTGTTTCCGCCAAGAGGTATGAGAATAAAAATAGTAATGTGGATGGGTGTGCTGCAGCCTGCAAAACACCAGAGGAGTGAAGGAAGGAAGGTCATTTCCTAAGCCTAAGGTGAGTGAAACAGACATTTCCTGAGAGTGACTTCAAAGGTCCAGTGTTTTACTCAAAAAAGATTCTGGATGTCATTAATTGCATGTACAATTTATCATGATTTTCCCTCCTTATAAAAGTAGACTTCTTTTTTCCCTAAGTGTCATTTCAGCCAACGTAGCCTGGGGTCAGGTTTCTTTCTTCTCATACCATCTGTCAGGCATACAAGACCACAGTCTCTGCTTACTGAAGTTTTCTAACAATGCAACATCATTTGATGATATCTGATTTATGCTATTCGAATGTTACACTACACTTCGAGATCCTTTAGGCTAAATAGTGACCCTAGGTGCACTTTTGCAGTCTAGCAATTGATATTCTCCTCCAGTGAGATTTTCATACTGTAATCAAGGCTACGCTTTGGACTGCAAAATTTCAACTGTTAGTGTTTGTCTGTGACCAGGAAAAACCTTAATTTGTCTCTAGAATCATAAGGGCAATTTAGTTCTTGCAACTGTCATTCACAAGGAAAAGAAAACAAAAACAAAAAAAAAAAAAAAGAAAGGAAAAGGAAGGCTGGGAAAATGTGATCCTGAAAGACTAAAGTCACTGAGGAAGAACCCCAAGATGCAGGTTTAATAGTCACAATCCAGACCAGAACACTGTTTTGAAGGAACAGTCAATAACCAAGCTGTCTTATAGGAATGAGGAAAAAAATTTTCCTTTTAGTCTTTGATTTTCTGTGACTAGACTAATGTTTCTTTTTTATAGTTCTCTTCCTATTATAAATTCCATTTCCTAATCAAACTAGGAAAATAAATCCATAAGAAAGGAATAATGAAAAACATTAAAACAAGAAGGTTTGCACATAGTTAAATGATATTTAATTACTAGTATTCTATATATATTACGGTGCTTTCGAAGAAACAATTTGAGATGTCCTACATGGGACAGTAGGGTTAGGAAGAATGTAATCTGTATTATTCACAAAGATGAGGAGAAAGGAATTTTGTGTCCTCCTCTTTCCTGTGAGTGTTTGAGTCTCAGAGGGTTCCTGAGCTTATTAGATGAAGTTATGCCTCTACAATCCTTTATGCAAAACTAAGGCAAAACTAAGACTTCATCCCAACTCTTCCTTGAGATATCAAAGCAGCACAAGGGAGCTTGAAACTTCACTAGCTTCTAGTAAAATTACCATAAACAGCTGATAGTATCCATCAACACTCAGATCAAAGGTTTGCTATTGAGAAATGCCTGCATGTCCCCTCTGCTGATCTGATCAGGGGGCCTCAACAGAACAAGGTTTTAGTTTGTAAATGTCTAGTTGAAACTTCTAACACAAAATGCAAAAAGTCACGATTTCAGAAAGAAAATAAAAAAGAAGAAAACATCAGGTGGAAAAAAGTAGTGAGAGCTCTGATGGTAGCTGTGTGCAGTATTCAGAAAATGCTGTGCCTGCTGTTTTTATAATAGGATGACCTTTTCCACTGCAAAGACACAGCCATCAGAAGCATTAGTAAAGCACTAATGAATAGCCTCCTATTCAAACAACAGCAGCAAAGCAGGAATCTCATAACTCCTTTGCCCCTTTCTCTGCACTGAAGTGTGAACTCGAAAATCTCATTGAAAACAGAACATTTTGATGAGAGAAAGAGGAGGAATGTCTCACAGAATCATTTGTGCTACAAAATTTTCAATTTTCTGGCCTTTAATATTGTGGTTTTGTTTTTTTCTTACTATGCATATGCTTAACACATGTTAGCGCAAGTTGCTCATTGTGCTATTATTGTGCTTAAGAGCCATGTTTCAGGTAAAGACTCACTGACTTGCCTAATATGCATCTGTGAAGATATATGATCCTGACTGATCTTGTGCTGCCATTTCTGACTAACATCATGACTTTCTTCTGACTCTCTTCTCTCTTTGCCATTCTTGAGAGGTATGAACCCTCAATATCTGATATTAGATATGTGCTCAAAAATGCTAATCACTTGTTATGATGAATTATTCAGACTCCTACTTTTGTTTTATTTCATAGGACAGAAAACTCTCTGTACACCACATTTTATACATATAAATTATAGTTTACCTTCAGCTTATAGAAGTAGGGTAACATATTGAGTTTATGTAAAGCCTTATGATACAGAAATTGTTTTGGATTTAGCTGTGTATAGAAAAAGATTTTCCCTAATAGTCAGATACAATGTAAAACAGGCTACAGATGAAGTCTTTCTCCCTTTTGAATTTTCACTGTCGGTAAAAAAGAGTCTGTAGTAAAACGTATGTGTTATATGAGCTGACTGTTTGTAGGTTCTGAGATTTTCTTCAAAAACACTTATTCTCTTAATGAGACAATTCTTACATTGAAAAATTGAAGACCAAAGTCTGTTCATATAAGCATATCTTCTCACTTTGCAAACAAAATAAGAGTTAGGAATTAAAAGTATATTTTCCAGAGCTAAGAAGTGATTAAGGACCTGTGATACCCTTGCACTGTAGTTAGGTAACTACTTTAGGAAAACCAGCTGATAATGCAAGAGCAGCCATGCCTGCCCTTTAAACATGAAAATATCACGTTATTTATGGAAAACGTCCAAGGCATGGTTTATAGATTGGTTCCTGGATGTAAACTATTTATTCCTGCTAAAAAGTTTCAGACATCACTTGTGCACGATAGTACACATAATGGTTGACCTGTTAGAATGGATTCAGAAAGGATGTGCACACTCAATGATCTGAATAGACATCTAGTTAAAATTTCAGAAGCATCAAACCAATGAGATCACTGGTTTTCATAGGTGTCAGTGAAAATTCTGAACCTTTTTATTTATCAGTAAGAGTTTCTATGTATATTTGGTCCCGATATTTGTATATGATTTAGCAATAAACCCCTGATAATTTGAAAAAGAATCTAGATCCTAATTACTTGCAAGAGAACTAAATGTCTAATTTACTTTAGAAAATAAATCTGAAACTGTTGCAGCTTAATATTATATAGATTTATTAGTATGTACTGTTGACATTGTTAGCCAAACAGGAAGTTGTGCTATAACATGGACATGAAGACTTGAAAATATTCTAAGGCTCAGTAGAAGACATTCAATTTTTAAAAGCTCAGTTACATCAATTCGTGCATTTTATTGATGCTGTGTTCTTCTCTCCATCAGCTTTTTATCTCGTTCACACATACATACAGAAAAAAAGGTTATGAGCTAGCACAACTGATATCAGAAGTCACAAGTCTACTGTTTTTTAATTTGCCTATAAATTAAGCTGTGAAATGGATTTTAAAATTTTTGATTAAAAACACTAAAGAATGTTTCCAGAAGGAGACAACTGTGCTAAGCTTCCTGCCATAAAGAAGTTTTATAAGTAGGTCATAAACCCCTGAAATGAAGTCAGAAATGCTGACAGACCCCAAACTTTTAGATGCTCTGTAAGCTCCAGTCTAATCATGTTCTCCCAGAGGGGGAAAGTCTTTTTCTTGAGACTAAATTGTAGAGTGTAAAATTGTTGTTTTGTCAAGTAGAGCTCTGAGTATACAGTAAAGAAATGTACAGCAAAAAGAGAAATGTGTTGTTACTATAGCAACTAAAAGTCAAAAATATATCTGAAAATGTCTTTTTCTTCTAAATTTGTGCTATGAAACATTTTCCAGTTTTGACTAATTGTGTTATACAATATAACTTTCATTTATTAGTATGGCTCAGAAGAACTCAAAGTACGTGGGATTACTGGAGGTAAACAGATATAAACTAATAAAAGATTTGTCCCCAGTGGACCCTACACATAGTGGTGCATGGGGAAAAACTACATAGAATTACACATCTAACATTTTTATTTTAGAAGCCATATGTATTTGCATGTGTATGCAAACAAATTATTTTATATAATCCTAAGAAAGGATTACTTTTTTGTTGGGGGTTTCTCAATTTTATTTTTTTTTTTCAAAAAAACAGCATGATTGTTATGAACTTTATTTGAAATGTTGTTTATGTTTAGCAGAAGATTTTGACAGAAAACATTTCTGGATTTTCAAATAGCTTGTATATCAAGAATGGAATTTCTCAGGTATGGAATTTATCAATTGGGGAATTTCACTTTTAAGTGTTTTCATATTGCAAGGAAAAACAATATAAAATAGATTACTGTTAAACATTATTTTTGTGCTTTGCATGCTATGAGCTATATATTAGAAAATCAAGGTCTTTAAACTTTTATTTCTTTGTTTTATGTAAAATAAAGCCAGAATAGAGAATCTGTCTTGGTGGTGAAGAGTAAGTAGAAAGTAACAAGAAAGAAACACAAAAGTTCAATGAGGCTACCCTGTAGTAGAAGCCATACTTTGTTATACTGCTTGCTGCTCCAGTACAGCTGAAATAACATAGAAGTTTGTTTTGTGCTACACTGGAAAAGGGTATGCTTGAAAAAAACCCCAAACATTAAAACCATCAAAAAACTTTCATACCTGTAGAAGACATATTAACAAGCCACAACTTGGAGTTTTTTATTGTGAAAACTCTGTTATGTTCAAGTCTTATGAATTTTCAAGCTTGTTTGCATGTGTGAATGTATAGTGTTCTGTTTCCCTTGTACTTCACTATTTTCAGTTGACTGACCTTTATACCATAGTATAAGTACTTCATATTATAATGAAATGTATTATTTTGTTTGCCCATTTACTGGCCACGTGGATTAGATGTGTGGTTGATGCCCATCCCTTTGATGAGATACCTGATGGAGATTCCATGGTCTCAGCTTGCAACTACAACAAAAGATGGACTAGCAGAGGCACCTTATAGTGAGAGAGTGAGAATGCAATCAGTTTTGCAAAAATATAGTTAACAGCTTCAGACTACTTCAGCCAAAAAATCAACATAATACATTAAAATTCATCCTATATTTTCAATGCAAACGTGTGTCTGTATTTGTTTTAAAAAACTTTTGTGAACGAGATCTGTTGCTTGTAAATAAGCTTGTTAGAGTTATTTGGTCTCCCTTTTAGGTTAAGTTGTCCCTAGCACCGAATCCACAAGGAGGACTTTCATTTCTTTGTATGACTGATAACAACAGAAATCCCACTTTCTCTTCCATGGCCACTGAAAACCTTAGCCCTTGAATTGCTGTCCTGGTTTCAGCAACTTTTATGCACTACTTTCCATTCTCCCCCCCACGATACATAATACATACCTGTAAGAATTCTTTATGACATAGATTATATTGTTATTTGGAGTATCATAATTTCTACTGTATTTTCGGATCACCTTAAAGTAATTGTTCTTAATTTTTTGGTGTTACATATTTATGGAAATTTTCTCTTTAAAAAAAACCGCCAAACAAACAAACAAAAACAAAAAAAAACACAAACAAAAAAATCAAACAACCAAACACAGAGACATTCATGCACACATACACCAAACAAGCAAACAAAAAATCTCTCAAAACCAGAGTTTTCTTTCCTCCTTCAGAGCTACATGAAACCCCAAGGTCAGGTAGTAGCATTGTGTGGCTCCATTCCTAAAGCTGTGTAAGTGAACTTCAGTGGCAATCTTGCAATGACCCCGTGCTAATATCAGAAAGCAATTTCCATTACTTACAGTCAATACAGATTCCTCACTCTCTTTGTGGAATATTCTAGACAGAAAACAAGACTAACTACCACAGAGCATGGGAAAAACTAACTCAGTGTGCAGTTTGGCCCAAGACAATTAAAACTTGTGATTTCTCAGTCTGCCTAGCATCTCCCTTAATCCTGTTTACTCTTTTCCTTAAGAATTCTAATTCTCCTTGCATTCCCTTATGTTTGCATTATCTACTTTATTTACTTTTTCCCTTTAGGCAAAATAGTCTACATTCTGACTATGAAAGTATGACTAGTATGACATTAGATAAGATAGCTGCTCAGAAAATCAAGGAATGTTTGTCAATATATAGTAAACGAAACATATTCTTACTGTTATTTTGTAGTTTCCAGTGGTAAGTATTAAAGATAATCTTGGTTATTATCCCTGTGTTGCAATCCCTATAAAGAGCTTTGGGCAAAGTTTCTGATAGAAAGAAAAAAAAAGCGCTAAAGTACAGAAACTATAAAAACACTGCAAAATACCCTAGCGTTAATAAATTGGTTATTTTTTTGCAAATAAAAATAAGCAATTTAACTAAAGAAGTCATTTAAGAAGAAAACAAGCCAAGGGAAGTAAGCCCATATAATTTTAACTATAATTTATCTTCAGACTATTTTAAAAGTTGTATCATCTATAGAGCATCTTATACAGAAATCATTTATTAATCAAATTAAGTATTATGATTTTCTAGATATCATGAATAATAATACAACATAGCAGTTGTATGTTAAATGCTAGCAGAACATTTTTTGAAAGTTGTGTGTAGCAAGCTTGCCATCTACTGATCAACAGAAAAGATCTTTGTATGATATTTTTGTATACCATAATTTTTAGTTTAAAACTCTCCTTATATGATGAATCAATACTTGTGTATTTAAATAAATCTTTCTCCAGAGGCCCTACAGGTCAATATTGTGCTAGTGTATGAAAGATCAGTTCCTGAAATACTTCTCATGTCCATTGAAGAATTTTTGACTGAAAGACATAATTTTATTCAGTATTTGGGAAACTCATTTCGTTTCTCTCAAAGAGTATATTCCAAATCCACATCTGTTCTATTGAAGTTAAAACATTATTTTATGAATAATATGTCAAAAGCAAATAAGTATTCTTACTTTTTTCAATTCTTTCCATTTCACAAAGAGAATTTCACTTGTCCCATGCCATCTGCCAGTTTTGCCCTCAGTCAAACCTTGTCAGTGCGCAGTGGGAAATTGCAGAAAATCCGTATGTCTGGTGTATTTGGGTTGCCCTCATGTTCCACTCAGATGGGTTTAGTCACAGAAGTTAAAATCCACAGTTATGTCACGTGTACAACAAAGAAAAGTCTTTATTCTTTTTTAAAGTCTGTCTCATGGCTTAGGATCCTGTATTATTATCACTAATACTGTATTGCCTTTCACTTTGGCACCATCAATTTATTTCATTCAATGTAGAATTATAACAATATGGATAGTAAATCATGAAAATTGATAACTTGTGACTAAGACCTAAACAGAGATTTTATTTTTTTTTTTTTAACTATACTTTTAAAATTATTTGAAATTTTTTGGACCTATATTTAGCAAACAATATCTTCATAATGAGTGAGAACATAAAACTTTTGAAATTTATAGACCAGAACAGTATTGAGAACAAAGAATATGCTCTTTCCAAGAAGACAAGGAAGTTCATCTTTCAACCTATACCAATTTAGACTCAGTGGCAGGCTATTTTTCCACACAGCTGCCATGTAGGTCACATGTCTGGACCTTTTCTCCTTTTAAGATCTGTCTTGCTTCCCTGTGGGATAATATTTTCCCGTAACTCCATTATTTAAAGTTTTATTCCAATTTCAATTGTACTGATATAAATCAGAGATGGTTTCACTTCTTTTAGGGGATGTAAAATTACCTCTGTTAACTCTAAATTGAATTAATGCATTTTGCTGCAGAACCTCGTCGAACTGGGACTAGGAATTTTAGACTGCATGTGACTATAACCTAAAGGTGGAAAGTCCCAGAGCAGTATGATTTGTGGAGACTAAGGTATTTCAAGAGATTTGTCTGCAGAAATCAATAAGCTTTGTCAAATAAATTTCCTACCTGGCATTCCAAATCTCCACTACAATTACCACACATGGCTTTGTTCATCCAGCAGGTTAAAATCTGTCCTCTGGAAGGTGTAGGAGTAAATCTGCAAGGTCTGGGGTATTTTGCTTGGGGCTTTTTTGGCTTTTAGGGCTACATTTCTGTACCTTTCAGAAGGTGACCTGAATGTACTCTGCATTTCTGGGACCAGATAGGTCAATCTCTATTCTGGGAAAGATCCAAATCTGTTGGGGCAAATGAGTCATAGCTATCCTGCATATCAGCAGGAATACATCACAGCATGAAAGCCATCCCAGGTCACTTTGCCTTTAATCTCTTTCCCCGGCTCACCTGCCTCATCCACACTTCAGCAAATGCCAGAGAAGAGGCACACAAGGTATACCTTTTTAACCTCTGCTTTGCTTTCCCCAGGATCCAGTTGCCCACCCTTGGTAAAGCCTTGATCCTAAATGCTACCTCTGGAGCATCCAGAAACGATCCACAAGATGGATAGGCTGCAAGTGAAGTTGATCATGTGTGACGGCACAACAGCAATACTATGTACGCTATCACTTCTTCCATGCCTTGGGGAATTTTTGAAGGAATTGTTTAGTTCACTACAAGAGATATTGGAATTAAGTATATCAATATGAATAATTGGAGATGATGACCTCTGTAAAATGAGAATGAACTAGTAGACAGTCCTTTAAAAAAAAAATCTAAATCTAAAATCATGTCTGTTTTTCCATGCCACCAGATTCAAAAGGAAATTTATAAAGGAATATAGTCTTGCTGTTTTTTTCTCTACTCTAAGAAAACTGAAAGGAAGGATTTACACATTAGATAGAATATATCTAAATTGAACGGCATGATTGGTCAGAAAATATTGTACTCTTGAAATAATAAGGCTGCACATATAAGAAGAAAGAAAAATAAGCAGTTTTCTACATATTTTATAATATAGAAGCACAATTTGGTATTCATACATACTTAAGAACAGGTAGCAAAATCAGAGAAATTGAGAAAATATTACAGATGTATTTGATCTTTGGAAAGAAACTGATTAAAAAGGGTCAACTTCATTTTTGTAAGAAAATATTAAAACTTTAAAATAGGACAGCTAAGATGGAGAATAGCACAACAATAATTAAGTAGTAGATTCTAGTTATTTCTGCAAAGTTTAAATAGAAAATTAGGTAAATATGGGATTTTGTACTTTAGCAAAATTGCTCTAAAGTAAACTTTTCTATTGATTAGGATTATAATTCCAAATATGACATTTCAGTAATACTTATGAGAGCATATTTAATTACACTACTTATGTAGGTATAGCTTCTTTAAGCTCTCCTTATACTAAACACTACATGCAGATCTGAGAAATCAAATCTGAACAAACTACGGCTTTTTCTCTGAGTTCAAGTCCAACTTCAAATATGAAAAAATCAGGAATAGTTTACTGAATTACTCATTTGTGTCAACTGAATTTGATGAAGCATCTCCTTAATATTACAAACTTAACCAAGATTAAGTTACTTGGAATTTGGAGGAAAGAGGGTGCTCAGGCAGAAACAATTCATTTTTCTGGACTTTATTAAGTGCTATTGTACTACAAATCTCAATGCCAAATTCATTAAACTATGTCTTCAAATAGATTCATCCTATTTGATTATAACTCTTTTTTCTCTCCTGTAAATTTGTTTCCTAAACTTTCACAACTGGCATATTAAGAATAATTTTAGCTCAACTGGAGCGATTAGATTGGAAAAGTGAACATTAGTGTTTTAAACCTGATTTTTGAAGCAATTACTATACTGCATGCTTTTATTTTTCCACAAATAATTTAAAAGTCTCATGCAGCTGCTAGTATTATTCCTGTGACATACCTCTTTCCTGCTGTTCAGTGGGAAAGATGAATATGTGACTCTCCTTGCCTGTACAGTCTTATTCCCTGGGCCAAATCTAGAACTTTACATCAGAACTACTTTGCTTTTTCAAATGTCGCGTGCTCATTTATTCAATACAGTGGACTAATTCCAGCACTATGTTCTCCTGGCTTTACCTATCTGTAAATCATACAGGAATTACACTGAGGAAAGACACAGAGTAAACAAGCAGTATCTCAAAATCATTTTATTTTTTTAAAAAATAGCAGTAAGCAAGCATTTCATGAATCACTGCAAGAGGTAGTTAAAACTGATGTGTCTTATGAAAAACATAAATTTTTAGGACTGGCTTAAGACCAATCTCTAAATAAAACAAGGGTGAGTGACAGATGTTAACCCATTCCCAGGGTGTTCTGCTGCTTATATTGGTACAGCAATTGAAAATAACTCACACCATTTCTAGAGCATGAAGTGTAGACGGTGAGTTTTTTACAGCTCCTGTAAGTTATATCTGCTACTTCTAATCCAAAATATATATTAGTTTTCCCTTTCTCTTTGGTTTTTACCAAAGTTTTCTATCACAAAAGTACTTATATTTGAATTACTGAATAATTTACAGATGGAGGTCCCTTAATTAAACCAGTTAATTCATTATTCAGTCCATTATTACATGAAATTTACTGGCATATACCTAAATAAAATAAGACTAAAAGCCTGTTTGCTAAACATCAGATACTCAATAAATGTGATGCCAAAAGCTGAGCAAAGAGGGACCTGCATTGTTTAATTTTCTGTGATCGTAAATTTATATTTTTAAAAATCCTTGGGAAATTCAGCACGAAACTTTATCCTACTGCAACTGCAAAATTGAAACAGAATGTGGTTTTTTTTTAATTATTAACAGCTCTAAAATTCTGATACTTTTTTACCACTAAATTTTTTACTACAAAAAGAAAAAATGCTAAGGTAAACCTGTACACTATGTGTCCAATTTTGGTGCTTTTCTGTCAAGTCAGAAGTACATTATTTTAATTAGATTGTAAAACACATATGATATGTCTTCAGAACTCCCTTTGCTTTCATCTGAGCTTATAATATAATATTAGAGCACACCAAATCGTGACTTACAATGTCTGCATAAACCACTGGGATTAGAAGCCAGTTCCTCAGTCTTTAACTAAGACCAGTGCAATCAGGTTGTGCCCCTTCACAAATCACTAAAAAGTGTACTTGATGTCCTGTTGCTTAACTGTAAGGAGCACCAGTGAAAAACAGACTAACAGCAATTTCTCACTAAAGATTGATATATTTTTGTCATTCCTATGAAGTATTTATGTACCAATAGCCAGGTTTTCTTCATTATCCAGTAGTATGTAAACAATATCCTCAGTCTACACTTTATGCAATTTGTTGAACATTTACAAAACCTAGTCTTTTTGTGTCTTTTGGATATGAAATAATGTGCAATACAGTATAAAATTCTGCTAACTGAAACTCAGATTTCTGATTAACATTAGGTAACTGTTCTGTTTATCTTTTATAGGTCTTCATCTGTATGTTTGTGTGCCCATGTATATTTATATGCTGGTTTTGGTGTAAAAGCACTGAATGAATACCCACCTGGAGAGTGAGTGTCTCTGGAGAGTAATTTTATTTTTTCCTCAAGAACAGAAGTGGAGAGAATTGGTGGATGACAGAGGGTGGTTGTATTCCAAAGCACTGAAGTTTGCTGAGCCTTAATTTATAGTAGGTAGGGAAAGATCAAAGGACCACCATCACAGGAAATTATTTATACTGCAAATGAGTTCAACAATTAATTCACAAAGCCATTAAATATTGTCCTTTTTCTGTCTTTTACAATTCTGTTGTAGAAGCCTATTTGTCCTCCAGCTGAGTACCTGTTTCAGAGTACATGATTCAAACAATAGGTGTGGTCTTCCATAGTGAATAGAGAAATGAGAGGTTAAGACTTCAGCAGACTAGAATTTTGCCCTTGCCCCCTTATCGTCTGGAAAAAATTCCAATTCTCTCCCTGTAAGAATAATACCTGTGATTTTCCTTCCCAAACTTTTGTGAGTAATCTAAGCTTGCCTTCCCTAGAAAGTATTCTCTATGTGGTTCTCTGAGTATATGCACATGCATGTACTTAGAAGAATATTTGCGTGCCTTATTTATCAAGCCCAAAATTTAGGATTGGATATATTCCTCACCAACATCAGGTTAAGTTCCTCGTAGTAAAAAAACAAGATTAGGTTGTGGATATCTGGCATTTTCATCTTTCCCACTGCTGGTTTTTTCCAGACCTTGTCTGAAGTAGTTTCTTCCAGTTCCTCTTCAAATCTCTGCAAAGGCATTTCAGCTATATAACCATCATGCAAAAATCCAAGGGTAGCCATATTTGCAGTCATCTCATTTCTGACACAGTTTTTCAGTGCAATCTTCTTTTCTTAGTAATTATTTCTAGTTAGACATCATGCAGCTGTAGAATCTCTGGGAAGAAGACCAACTAGCTGGAAATACTTAAATAGTCAGTGAAGAAAAAAAAATAAAATGAACTGAAGTTCAACTTTACTGAGATGTTCCCTGACTTCTTGCAATAACTTTGGCACCATGTTTATCAAGCTAGAATAATTCAACTAGGTAAGGGAGACAATTTATGGGAATAAATCTGAATTTTTTAGTGTTATTTTGGTACCAGTTCCAATTTTTTGCAGAACAAAAAAGGAAATAAAAAAATGATAAATATAGATATGGTCAATTGCTATGGGCTCAAGGAAAAATCTGAGTTGAAGTAATACTAAGTAATAGAGTAAATAGATTAATTGAACTCTAAATATAATTTAAATCCTTAAAACAAACATGAAACATTAGAGAAGAAACACACTAAGGCAGTGTAACCACAGCAGAGAATGTAAATTCAACCTCAAATATTTCACTAATATTAAACATGATTTTATTTCTTCTCTGTTTTTTGTTATCCTTCCCCAGCTCGACATTCTAAGGTCTACAGAGAGACTGTGTAGTCATATAAATACAGTGAGGTTGATAACAGTGGCAAACATGCTAATATGCTTACACCAGAAGGTAGCATTGCCAACGCTATTGAGAATAAAAATTTAAGTTCTGTATTAACAAAGAAACGATCTTTTGTAAATATTGACTGATATAGATACTGTCTGTAATTGTAATTTTCAAAAGAGAAACATTTCATTGAATGTTAGCCTTTAGAAGGCTTTTAAAAGATCAGTGGTGAGAAATTCTAGAATGAGAGTTCAAGTTTCCAGCCTTGAAATACTGACGTCCTGCTACTCAGACACAGGAGCACTCAGCTCTCAGCAATAAGGTAAATCAGAGTACTATGCAGAGACACCTGAGTAAAACTTGAATGAAACTAGCTTGGAAAAAACTGTGGGAGCAAGATAATTTTATAACACTTCAATTTTTTATTGCTTCATGTACACATATTTTTCAGAGTTCTGCAACGATTCAAATGGAAGAGAAAAGATACAGAATATGTTGTTTGTGGTGCCACTCCATCTCCTTCACTTCCTGCCCTGGTGAAATGTTCATATAGAATAGATGGTTTATTATTGCACAGGAACATATTGTTGATTCTGTTTCATCTTTCTTGCTCTTCTCCTAGCCAGAATATTCTTATATCAATATACACAGCCTCAGTAAAAGTAATAGAAACTCTTCTCCTCACAAAATAAATTACAGCCTTGTCATTAGGAATCACAACAAGTGCATTAAAATTTCTCAAGCCTGTTTGGAGGGTGCATTTCCCTTCCTAGAAGAATGCTGTATGCACTAAAAAATCTGTATTCAAGCAACCCCAGTTATATGTAATTATCTTATGCTAAAATTACAGTTTACTGTAATTTAAGTTTGGATACATGTCATTTGGGCTGTCATTTATTTTGAGCCTTATCCACAGTGTCTCCCAACATTTTTAAAGGTAGTATCCTATGATTCATTAAGGCTATCAGCACAGCTCCTATCCTTTCATCAGAGATCCTATTGCCTCCCTCTCACCCTATCAGCTCTGCTACAGACACTGATTCACAGTCAGCAAGACAGGCTGGACTTTCCTGCCTCTATCTCAGGATATTCAAATGTTTACTCTATCTCTCCAAAGCTGTTGATCCACAAACACTACACAGACACCTTAGTTAGCCATGTAGGGAATTAACATGGACCTGGCAGAACTAGTTGTTGGAAGGACTTGAGGGTGTTTGTTGTCAAGTAGCTCAGTGATCTGCACTGGGAAGCCATCAAAAGCAGCATGGCCAGCAGGTCAAAGGAGGTTATTCTGCCTCTCTACTCCACACTAGTGAGACCCCACCTGGCATACTCCATCCAGCACTGGGGTATCCAACATAAGAAGGACATGGATTGCTTGGAACAAGTCCAGAGAAGGGCCATGAAAATGATCAGAGCGTAGGAGCACCCCTCCAATGAAGACAGACTGAGAGCTGGGGCTGTTCAACCTGGAAAAGGGAAGGCTCTGGGAGACCTTAAAGCACTGAAGGGGGCTGACAAGAGAGCTGGAGAGGGGCTGTTTACAGGAGCATGTATGATAGAACAAGAGGAATGGCTTTAAGCTGAAAGAAGGCAGGTTTAGATGAGGTATAGAGCAGAAATTCTTCCCTGTGAGAGTGGCGAGACACTGGAATCGGTTGCCCAGAGAGGTTGTGGATGCTCCGTCTCTGAAACTGTTCAAGGCCAGGTGGGATTGGGCCCTGGGCAACCTGAGCTAGTGGATGGAATCCCTGCTCATGGT
This sequence comes from Anabacerthia variegaticeps, assembly GCA_035583185.1. Taxonomy (NCBI): domain Eukaryota; kingdom Metazoa; phylum Chordata; class Aves; order Passeriformes; family Furnariidae; genus Anabacerthia; species Anabacerthia variegaticeps. The sequence goes on from JAWWEW010000112.1 coordinate 93,941,111, forward strand.
GGAGAGGCTAGATGAACTAGATGATCGTTAAAGTCCCTTCTAATCCAAACCATTCTATGACTCTATGAATCTTGAATCCACACAGTTCTTTTTTCATTTTTTCATGATGTTTTTTTTTTCTCTTCTTTTTTTTTTTTTTTGTTTTTGGTCATCTGAAAAAATCAAGTGTTAAATAACCTTCATAGCAATTTTTATTAGACAGCAACTCTTAGCACAAATCTCATAACTTTTACAGAGAATCCCAAACAATGTGTCAAAGACTATTAAAAGAATGAAAAAAAAGAAACCATACAAAAATAAAAGATATTTTTAGCTAAGGGCAGTTCTGGAAAATATTTAATTATTTTTAATATATTGATATGTCAGCTCTTAGTTTATTGATGCTTAGAAGTATTTTTTTTACTGTTTTCTGACTTTGCAAAGAACATATTTGAGACACATGATTTTGTCATTGCAGCTTCAAAATGTGCTGTTTTGTCTTGCTGTGTATGGCCTGACTGAGATGAAGATTTTTGTTATTTGCAATATTTGTATTTCAGAAAAAATGTTGTTTGTACTGAGGCCTTATTTCCCAGTAAGTGGCTGGATATCACCTGCTTGATGCAAAATAGAGACATAATGGAGAATTTCTGCTGTTTTAATTGTGATGGGGCAAGGGGAGGTTTGTATGTGAATTTTCCACTTTGGGAACACCAGGGTCAGTGAAGAAGGGGATGAGGTGGTCCAGGTGTTTGAGCAGATATTTCTGTGAGGCCCATGAGGAAGACCATGGGGAGCCAGGTCCTCTCCTTGCGGCCCATGGAGGTCCAGGGTTTAGCAGATGTCCACTTGCAGCCCTTGGAGGACCCATGGCAGAGCAGGTGGATGCCTGAAGGGGACTGTGACCCCATGGGAAGCCCACACTTGAGCAGGTTTCTGACAAGACCTGTGAACTTGTGGAGAAGGGAGCCAGTGCTGGAGCAGGTTTGCTGGCAGGACTTGTGACCCCATAGCAGACTGGAACAGGAGCAGTCTATTCTTGAAAGACTGCAACCTGTGGATGAGATCCACACAAGATCATGAAGAGCTGCAGTCTGTGGGAAGGGCCTATGCTGGAGAAGTTCATGGGAGACTGTCTTCCATGGTGGGGATCCCACACTGGAAGAGGGGAAGTGTGAGGAATTCTCTTCCTAAAGAAGAAGGAGCAACAGAAACACTATGTGTGATGAACTGACTGCAACTCTTATTCACCATCCCCTGCACTGTTGAAAAGGAGGAGATGAAGAAAATTTGGGAACAAGTTAGGCCCAGGAAGAAGGGGGAAAGAGTTAAGAGGGTTGGGGAAAGATGCTTTTAGAATTTGATTTTATTTCTCATTATCTTCCTCTGGTTTGATTGGTAATTAATTAAATTTCTTTCCCTAAGATGAGTCTGTTTTGCCTGGGACAGTAGCTGGTAAGTGGTCTCTACCCATCCTTATCTTAACTCATGAGATTTTTGATATATTTTCTTTCCTGTGTTCAGCTGAGGAGGGGAGTGATAGAGCAGATTTGGTGGGCACTTGGTTTCCAGCCAGGGTCAACACACCACGCTTTAGTAATAAAATCATGTTAAGAATAAGGATGCTAGATGCTATACAGAAGACTTGGAGATGTTTTTTTTTTTAAAAAATGAATGGAAAGTTTTGAGGTTCTGTTCTTTTCTCTTTCTAAATATAAACTGCTATGTGTATGCATATATGTGTTTTAAATTAATCTGTTGGCTGAAAGTCTTGTTACTTGGAGATCAAAGTGAGCTCTTGAGTGATACAGAGTCATAATTTATGTAGAAATTCCTAATTTTTTGAAAGCACTAAATGGACTATAAATGTTTTTCTCTCACTTAGCTTTGGGCATTAATATTTTAGAAAACTTAATTGTAATTTAATATGAAAGACATGTTGACCTCTGTGTAACATTAGTTATTTTCAATGCAAGCTGCATTGAAATGCAAGGAGAATAAGAATGTGTTTTTGAGCAAAACAGTTATGAAGAGGAACTATTTTGATTATAGTGTATTGTGCTGAAATTTTCAGTTGAGAGCAGTTTCCATCAAATAACTGAAGAAAAATCTGTGAAATTTTTAAAAACCATTGGAGCTGTTACAGTGAAAAACTGTATATTAAGACTGGCCGAAATAATCATAATTTGGGATAATCTCAAATTCTAGTGATATCTGGAAGGAAAGTACATTTTTTAAAGTGTCTTGTCCATAATTGACATGATGACTTATAGCATCATTATAGAAAATATGTGAGCTTTTAGCTTTTTTCTTCTAGCAAGTGGTCTCTTTGTGTCATCAAGTTGCACAGGCCTACCCTTAATCAGTTTGCAGTCAACATTTCAAACTGAAAATTGGTTCTACAAAGAGGTGGAAGAGAAACATTTATGGCTCAATCTTTTTTTGAGATGACATACCATAATCCTAAGAAGATAGAGAAAACACAGAACTTCTTTCATTATGTATTTGAATTTTTAAAAAATAAGTGTTTAGGAAGTTGTACATATGTTTATTTGTTTGTTTAAGTTTCTTTTACTCGGCTTTTGTTTTAGGACATCTAAGGTCACTTTTCTCAACTTTTTTTTGTTAATTATATATATGTGTACCAAACAGAAAAGCTGTCTGGAAGAATATGTAGAGGTATGTACAGTAAGGATCATGCGATTGTTGTGGAAATTGCTATGTGAATGAAATATAATGTCAATAGAGCTATAGGTGATGTTAAGATTGATATAACCCTTTGAGCCCAGTCAGAACTGGGACAAGTGAATAATAAAAGCTGGTCCATTTAATAGAGATCTGTGTACCATACTGAGCATCTCCTTCCATTCCATCCTCTCCACTCAATTTTAACTATTAAATTAGAGACGTTTTTTGAACCTTCACTATTCAATATACATGGTATAAGGTCTGTTTAAAAAGAGAGAAACTCTTGCTCCTAATCCAACAGCATGAGAAAATAATGAACAATATTCTCACTTTATGTTCCATAGCTCAACAGAACACTGGGGGCAAGAATGTTTGGTATATGTGATTACTAGGCTATTCTGCTCAGAAGAAGAAGCTTTAATTGAGTACAAGGACCATGGACAATGTGCTACTCAAAAGGCAGTGATTAATCTTTGTATGATAATTTTTCCAATTATTTCACCAGTTTCATAAGCCAGTTTAACTTGCTTTTTAAAATTATTGTTTTCCTTCAGAGAAAAAGAAATAAAATTTTTCCAAAGTTTCCACTTTTTTAATATATTCTTTCCTATTTATCTAGCTTCATCATGGCAGACAGTTCTAAAAACTGCTTACTACCATTTCATTCTGAAGCTTTGAAGAAAATTGTTTCTGGGAAGATCCACAGCTCAGCTCTCTGTTTAGATACTTAGAACATGACATATCTGGGTCACTAGAGGAATGATGACAACTAAACCAGTGACACTCTAATCCTGACATTATATATCCCTTGCAAAGTTTCCATGTTATTGGATATTTATTTTCAAAAAAAAAAAAAAAAATATTTTGTTCCAAACCCACAAAATTATGTATTTACAATTCTGTTAGTCTGGGTTACATTCTTGTGAATTATCTAAACTTTTTTTATGATAATTTGTTTTATGAGATTCTCTGAACAAATAAAAAGTTGATTCTTAATCTATTTTGACAAAATCATGCCATAATGTATTCAATAATGCATATTGGAAAGCATGATACTTTACTGCAGTAGGCAAGCATGGAGCTGTGTGAAAATGTCTGCTGGTTAGATTGATTGCTTATTCAAACACAGGTGCTGTTCAGATTTTGTAAAGGAGAAACCTTTTTGGATTTTCTGGACTGACATATTTCTGTTATGTTGTTATTCAAACAACTGAGTGAAGGTTGATATGTCGCCTAGAAATCTAAAGCAGATTCCTGGAAGTTGCTGATAAACAAGGTTCTACTATTTTGATTGTTCAAGAGAATCTGATTTTTCCCTGTAGTATAAGCACATATGGAGTATTTTTATGAAGCTTTCAAATATGGATTTGGGGTGATACACATTGAATTGGAAGGCAGTATCAATATAGAAAACAAATCAATTTTTCTGCTACTGTTAAAGATGGATAAAAACAGGTTTATTGGCACTCAAATCTTATCAATTTTCTTAAACTGATATTTTAAATAATGAGGATTTTCATGAAACATACGAGTTTGTTTCATGTTTGGATCCTTCTTCATTGGAAAGAATGGCAACTGATAGGTTTCATTCTTTTATCAAAGAAGAAAATTTCACTACAAGTTCCAAAGGACAGTCACCTAGCATCTATCTCATGAAGAATCAGAGGGAATGAGTGGGTACCACAGGTTATTGTTTTAATCAAAGTCTTGAGGTTACTAAGAGCTATTGTTTTGGGGCTTGATTAGATTATATTAGGTTACTAATGAACAGACAACAAAATCACCTGCTAGCCATTAAAGAAACACTGGGAATTTGATTTTAATCTGCTCCAGTCCCGTGATCTTACCCAGTGACTAATATGGCATAAAATATTTGAAATGTAGAAACTAAAAATCAAAAATCAGCAAAAGGAAAGCATTTCATGGTGGAGAGGACACCACCACATTACAAGTTGACTCTTTCAGCTATTGCAGAACTTTTACATACCCCAGGTATGTAAAAAAAGCTGTCATGAAGTTTAAATAATTTGGAAGGATGATGCTTGAATTCTAACCTTCTTTGAAAAATTCGTAATTGAGAGATTTTTGTTTCAGGCTAGATGGGAAAATTCTGACACAGGTACATAATTAATATACTTTCATGGCATTTATTCTAGTGCAGACAAGCACAATTAAAATTATCAGAACTGAGTAAAATCCCTCCTGTATGGTCTACAGGAAATGTCTTTATAATATTTTTAATTATCCTCAATACACATCAACTTGATAATGCAACATTTTATGAGTTAATCTCTCTCTACATATATATTTATACCTTTTGATCATCTAGGATTTTCCATCAAAGAATTTAACTCACTTCACAAACATCAGAGTAGTTTTGTGAGGCACATTATTCCAAGCTTTCTTGTGACTGAAATGAGGTGCATAGTATAAGAACCATATCTGAAACGATATGTGTTTATGTCTGTGTGTACATGTCACACAAAGTCAATTGTGTAGTATTTGAATTTTTACTGTTCAATCAACAACTGGTTTGTAGAAATTCTGAAAATACTAACCCTCCACTGATGTTAATTAACACTGATACAAACTCCAAAAGTCAAGCCACTGATGATCAAATATAACTTAAAGCAAGGGAATAGCTGTTGCTATTGCTTTAGAGCTGAAATGCATTTAGTCTATTAATATGTCTGGCAATGAATAGTATCTTAATAGTTGTAACAGAGAGCTCTTTCTTTGTTTTTGTTTTGGTTTGTCTTTTGGTTTTTGGGTTTTTTTCCTAAATTACTGTGATTAGAAAATACTGAAAACAAAAGTAAGAGGTTTAGTCCTATTCCACAAATACAGTTTGTGAAAATTTTCATTTTCATTCAATATTTCAAACTCTAACATTTTGTATCACTATAAATATCTATCTGAATACAAACTTAACTTCAAGGTTTTCAGTGACATTGAGTTCTACAGTATAATCACATACTACGTATAAAAAAAAAAAATTCCTTTTTATCAGTTTAGAGTTTACTAACTTGCAATTTCAGCATGACACAATAGCTATATATTTATATGAAACAGAGAAAGGACAGTGTTTTTATGTCAATATTGGACTGTAACTGCAAACTATCCATTCCTTATGTTCAGCTTGTATTTTTATTTTCTTGTAAGCATCTGCATCTTTTAACTCCTCTCTCAGATACTACAGAGATTCAATATCCTTGCCATTTCTATATTGTTTAAGAACAAAGTTTTTATAAGAATGCTGTACTCACTGATATTTTTTTTCTTTTTGTTTCATCCTCCATCTTCATGATGACTTAATACCTAGATCTGAAGTAAAAGAACTTTAGTCATGAAAAAGAAGACTAAAGCTAGGTTGGAAGAATCATACTGACTGTATCCAAGTATGTGATTCTGTGAACATTTTATCTTCATAAAAGAAGTTCTGATAAACAGAACACATTATGTATTAAATATTAATATTTTGTCTTATCTATGTACTAGTGGAAGAGCCCCCCTAAAAAACCTGCCACAGCTCAAAGGTCAACACTGGGACCAGTATTATTTAATGTCTTTAATAATAACATAGTTCCTTCTCAGTAAATTTGCAGGTCACACCAAGCTGAGTGGTGCAGTTGGTTCACTGTAGATGTCATCCAGAGGGACCTTGACAGACTATGGGGCCATGTGAAACACAAGATACTCAACAGGGCCAAGTGCAATGTTTTGCACTTGAGCTGGAGCAATTCCTAATATCAGCCCTATAATTTTTTTATGATGAGAGTGGTGAGACAACTGAATTTGTTGCCCAGAGAACTTGTGGATGCTCTGTCATTGATAGTGTTCAAAGTCAGGCTGGATGAGGTAAAAGACATCCCTGCCCATGGGAGGGGCTTAGGCTAGATTAGCTAGATGAATATCCCTACCAACCCAAATCATTCCATGAAATCTGGCTCAGAAAACGACTGCTTGTATGTATGTTCATTGAAAAGCGATAGTTTAGTTCTTAAGGCAATCACAAAAACAACCTTTAAATAACTGAAAAAGCCTTTTTTTTATTATTATTCTGTAGAAGGAAAGGACAGTTTGTACTGAACATCAGAAATTCCTAAGATGTGAAATACCTGGCTTTTGATAATGGTCCATATAGATTTGTTGATGTCTGTGAGCTTTGATACCTGTAGAGTTTACAGCTAAGCAGCACTAGCAGGAGTACAGTAGCAAGAGTTCCCCCTAATAATCCTTTAAACAGAATGTCCACAAATAAATGAAAAGTTTGTTGACATTTTTTCTTGAATTTGAAAACATATTATTTATAATAGTAACACAAACCATACAGTTCAAAATAAAGTTTGTGACAATAATTTGCCTAAATAGAAATAGACGTTGTTTTTTTTTTTTTTTTCCAGAATGGAATTTTGATTCAAATGAAAGCATGTTCAAGCTTTACTGAGTGTAGTTAAAAGGGCACATAAACGAAAGCTTTTTTTTTTTTCTTCATTTCTTGTTCTCCATATTTTACATGGTTGACAAAAAAAAAAAAAAAGTTGGTATTATTTATGGTTTGCTATTGCCAATTAAGTGAAGTCATTATTTTGTTATTCACAAAGCACTGTGATAATCAAAGGCTAATCATAGTGGAATTTTGAACTCTAATTGTAATTAGAGAGGAATCAAAGAGCATGCTTCATTACAGTGCACCTTTAAATAGGGAAGTGATCATTGTGCAAAATACCTATTTTAGTTTAAATCTAATTACACTGAAAGTTAAACTCAGGGATTTTCACATTCATAGAACTACAAATGATGAATTAAGATTAAAATCTTGTGAAAATATGTGTTCTATACCATTTTACTTTCTCAGTTACAGCATTTTTCAGAGTAGAAAGGAAAGTACTCCACAGATTGGAAGTTTTTAAGCATTCAATACAGATATGTAATATTCAAAAAAATATGTGTAAATATAAAAGTTACATATATTTTAAGAAGTTTAGAAATCATTTTAAAATACAAAGTGCTCTAGATTTTGCTTTTTTAGAGAAGACAAAGTCAACACTTGTTTTCATTTACTAGAATATCCAAGCTTTTGAAACAAAACGTTACCTTCTCTGAATATCTCCCTCTGTCTTGTTATTCTTGAAAGGTCAAGTTGAGTAAATTTATTTCCACATTTCAGCAATGTGGATGAATTTCCTTGGTGGTGGTTATTATTCTTATCATTATTATTGTGATGATTATTATCATCATAGAATCATTAAGGTTATAAAAAGCCTTGAAGATCTTTGAGTCCAGCTGTTAACACAGCACTGCCATAGTCACCACTAAACTGTGTCCTCAAGTGCCACATCCACTTTTGCTTCTTGTTTCCTTGAATTTAACTTCATAATACTACCTTCTTCTCTGAAATACTTTATATGTTGAAGTCAGCTCTGTCCATGGCATAGAGCTTTTTGTCATATGTATTAAGCAATAATGGTTTCAGATTGTTTTTTCTATGGGCATGGATCTAGTATACTTTAACTGAATTCCACAATATATTCTGGTTTGGGAGCTTATATTCAGATTCTATCTCATAGCTAACCGAGCAATAGAGACTATCCCTGGTGTGGCACTCTGTTTCTAGGGCCATAGGTGTGCACTAGAATTACTGCAGTTTAAAAATTTATTGTGCATCCACAGTGTTGTTACTCAACAGTTACTTAACTGTGCCTCTTACTGCAGAAAGCCCATAGAAAAACAATCTGGTTAAAGCATTTTACTGTGACTGGAGTATTTCATTTTGTCCGACATTTGTCATGAGCTAAGTGTATTCACACATGCTGTCACTATGGTTATGTTCACATGTGGTAATGCCTCAAGTATCAGGAACTGAATCACTTGTCTGAGCTGTAAGAAATACTCAGTTCCTAGTAGGTAGTTATAGCAAAAGTGTACCAGAAAATGGAATCTTCTGTCTGGTCATGATCTACCCTGCAGTCATTGCTCCTGTCCCAGTCTCGCGGTAGATCAACCAGTGTGATTTTTTTTTTTTTTTCCTCCAGAGATGGTCAGGTTGTATGGCAGAGAAGGATCTAGGGTGTGCTCCAGTAAATTCCACTATCCAAATCGTGGGTGTTCTGTATAATGCTGTAACTGATGATGTGAACTCCACCTGTCACAGAATCATAGAATTATATAGTTGTTTTGATTGGAAGGGATCTTAAGGGTAACTTACTCAAACACCCCTAATGCATATCTAGGTGATTAAGATTATTTGTAAAATGCCTTTCAATTTATAACTGTGAAAGCACTTTTAAAGATTTTTACCCTGAATACCCCTAAGTACTGAATTTATTTTTCCCCACTTTCCCCGATAGTGTAGATCAGTTGATTTGCCTAAAGTCAGAAAATAAATTTGTTGCTTGTGAATTTCAATATGGTCCCTGTGTAACAGAACATTTTACATGTTTCACTGGACTGACTTTTCCTGTTATTATCTACAGAATATACCTGTGTGGATAATAAATCAAACACTCTAGGTTACAAAATTCTCAGAAATAATTCTGAAGACATATAAAATCTTGTTGTGGGAAAATCAGGCAAAGCAGATTCCATAGTACAAGTGTTTATGTAAATGAGGCAGACTGAGGAAAGGTAATAACATTTGTTAGATCAGCTGTTATAACTGTCTAAATAGAAAAGCTTGATGTAAGCACTCTGCTGAAAGGCATGCCACCTTTTAGTATAATTATAAACTAGGCAAATAAATTGTCTTAACTCCCCAAATATCTTGCTACAATGCTTTCTTTAAAATGGGTCTGGTTACAAGCCTTGAAAGCATGAGCCAAATAACCTTTTCCAAAAAAAACAAGGAGGAGTCAGGAAAACCCCCATCTACTTTCACTGTGAGAGCAATGTCCTCTACTCTTCAAAGTACTCTGCCAATCACATCTCACAGTCTAGACTCTTTGAGTGAAATTAATTTCACTTACCTACATTTGTCTAATTAACCTGTATAAACAACTTCTCCTTGGTCATTGGGGACATATAGGTACTTCCATACAGTCTGATTTTTCTTGATTTTAGCAGTCACTTGAGAACAAAACGACTTGTGGTCTAAAAACTCCTTTTATTTTTTTTTTTCCTTTCCTCTCCTTCCCCTCATTTTTTACAGGGAGCCTAGATGACCAGTATGAATATTTAGGCTGCAGACAAGATGTAAGATGAAACATTCACCCTTATGCTGTAAACATAGTGTATCAGAAATAATCATCAGAAATTGCAAGAAAACAGCACCCAAAAGCTGAGTAATCGCCTGAGTATTTCTGTTGGTTGGTTGGTTGATATATTTTCATGTTAATAGGACAGCCTGGTTAACTGGTTGCACAGCACACATTCAGAGATGCAGATCCACTCACTATTAGATGTAACAACTTTCAACCAGAGATCTTCCTATCTTATCTTACATTTACTCATGCAGTCAAACTTAAGTAGGCAGACAAAATGTCAACAGAATATTATCTGACAAGTATGGTGACAACTGTCACTGGTTTCTTTTGCTATGTTTATGCATGTAGCTTAAAGCTGGGAATGTTGCTGGATGCTGCTGGATTTCAACTGATTATTCCTAGATTATTCAGAATTTTCTTTGGCCAACTAGAAATCTCCCAAACAATTCTAGGCCAGGGAAAATTCCTGGTAAACAGTTTCCGTGTGTTTCCCCCAGGCTAAGAATTTACATGCAAACCCTTTGTGTCAGCTGACCTTAGTATACTGCTTTTTTTTTTTTAATTTGCTAGCAAAGCCAGATTTCCTAGAAGGAAGTGTTTGCTAGATGCGGCAAGTAAATAGAAATATTTGGGAAGTGCATGGTAAAGAAGAGGATAGTCCACCTTCTTTGTGGTCAGTGTACTATTGGAATGACAATCCATTTAAATTGTTACATGTTGAATCAGTTTCCTACAAATCCACATTACTCTGGTTTTGCATATCATTGTCTCACCGGCTTGATGTCTAGCAGCTGGCATTCAGCTTGCAGTGCTGATTTTTGAATAACATGCTAAAATACTAGAAATTCTATTGTTTTCCTGCATTTACTATGTGCCAAACAGCATGTATTACATCTTACCATAGGAAAATACAGCATAGAACAAAAGTAACTGAATGATAAATTCTAAAAAGGATTAATCAGAAGGAGATTAAAATAGCTTCTCACTTTTCCTTAATAAGAAATGGACTTCTAATGTTGTTTTTTCCTTCAATGGCAAAATGAAGGAACTGCAAAATAAAACTGTAAGAGAGGAAACTGTTCTGCAGTTCATGTCTTTGTAACCTCCTGGAGAAGATCAGATGCAGTGGATAAATTATACTCTTTTGTATTCAGTATATTTGGGAATGATCCATGATTCTGTAAGAGAAGTGCTAAAATGTGTTTATTATTAGTTAGTTTGCACCATTAGACTGGCGACAGAATTAGGAACTAGAGACTCTTTAACTTTGTGAGTAAAGATTTCTACAAAATCCTTAATAACACTCTGCTGACGTCAATAGAATTTAGTCTTTGGTGTTTACTGCCTCATCTATAAGAGAAGGATAATACTTATCAACCTCACAGGGATGGCATAGGATTAATTATTTAATAGTTAGACAGGCAAGTATTCTATTGCCTTCACAAATACTGAAATACAACACTGTCATCTTCTTGTATCCAGCTGAAGGTGAAAAGAGACAGTGTCAGTTGTGTCAGCAGTAACACGCATGAAAAACTGCAGCATTTTGTTGTTGCTGAAGACAAAAATAGGTTTCCACAGCAGTAGCTTGGCTCCACTTCTAAGCAAATTTTATATCCTATGTGTAGTTTGAGTAAGCTGGCCATGAGAAAAAGACTAAAGAATGGTAAATAGTATCTAGGGAGTGCAGTGCAGGTCATACACTAGGAAAATAAATAAATACATTTGTAAGACTCAGAGACATTTCTGTGGCAAACATACAACAATGATATGTTACTTGTTAGATCATTGTATAATTTTTCTCTTCTTGATCTGGATATTGAAAAAAGGTCCTCAAAAGCAGCTAATACTTTAATAATTTTTTATACTGCAATATTTTTGTGGTAAAATCTTTCATGAACTGGACAGATTCCATAATGCACAAAATGTGTATTTAAGTTCAGAAACTACATTTTACTATAACTGGTAATAGATTTTTACCATGCTTCTTCAACCAGTTGGGCACTCACCACTTTTTGAAAAATAGTTAGAGTAGAAACTGGTACTTTCTGGGACATTTAATTGCTGGACAACAGAAGAAAATCCATCTAAAAGATAATTGATGAAGGTACAAGCACACTTGTAGTATAACAAAGTTGTTTTCCAGCACAGAGAAGAAGGACAAGAGAATTTTCCTGTTCTACATAATGAACTAGAAAAGTATTGGACTAAACATGAAGTGTAGCCTGACAAGCCGACAAGAAATGTCATTCTCTGTATGTGATGTTCTTTGTCCATTGGTCATTAGCCAGGTGTAACTCTACCCCACTTGAGTGGGTAACCTGCAGCCAGTGACTGCATTCCACACATATTCATTTTGCTTTGCATTGGTAATGAGAAGGGTTTATTCTTGTTTTCTAATATCAAAATATTCTAAGTAAGATCAGCAAGGAATTACGATTCTGACCCTGAATCTTCTAATAAGCGTGGGTAAACTTACATATCTGAGTAGCTGTGTTGACTTCATTACGACTATTCACATGAGCAATGCAAAATGCAGATGCTTGCAGATCAACCCTAAGGCAACATTTTTTATGCACTGTGCATTTTACTTCACTGAGTGACTAAGGCATAATGTAAGTCAATACTCCCACAGTTGTACGCAAATGGGAAAAAAGCATTATTACTCATGTCTTTTGCTTCCAAAGTTATGTGAATACATTTGCAAAGTAGTAATTGACAGAACTGTTTCATTCAGTCTTTTGTGGTTTTTCTTATTTATCCAGTTCCAAACTCATTACCACCTCAGCGTAGGTATTCATGAATTATATACAATTTTAATCAGATTTTACTCTAAAGAGTTAAAAAGTACAAAAAGCTACAGTAGCACTAATACTAGCCACATTCTACCAATAATGTGCTGATGCACTGTTTTATGAGGCAATAATGTAGTTCTAGACTTGGAATAAAATGTTCATCTTTCAGCCTCATAGTTTGGGAACAGGATTATAACCTCATAAAATAGCACAATACTGCTATTATCACTTAATTATAAAACAAGGCATTCTAGCCTACCTGTTTATTGTAGTTTTATTAGAGTTCTATAGCTAATAGCTTTCCAGCATCAAAAAATTTTCCACGCTCATTCTAAAAGTTTTTCCAAAACTTACTATTTTAAATTTTTTTCATACCAAGGATAAATCAGAATTTAAACACATAGAAATCTACATGTATTATACAGATGGGACATCTACTGGAAGCAGTATGGGGGCCATTCACTCAAGAGTTGGACTTGATGATCCTTGAGGGTCTCTTCCAACTCAGAATATTCTGTGAAATCTTATGCAATTATACTATCCATAATTATTTCACCTGCATTGCCTAGTGCCATGTGGTATTAAAGCCACATGATTCTGAATGACTTTAATGGAAATTGGATGACTAAAACTGCTGGAACATGCAATTTTAAGAAAAATGTATGAAATACAGGACATTATCATAATCTCATTACAAACTCATGCACCTCTTCTACCCTTCTCATAAAGATGATTGTCATGATCATTCGCAGTCCTGTTCCTCCTCAAAGGAGTTACTCTTGAGCAAAATAATGTTTTAATCAGAACTTAATAAAATTACATTCAGTTTGCATTCACGTTTCACAGGTATAAATGACTACTCAAATGCCATTCAATACAGAATCTGGGTAATGGCTTTTAAAAGGTATATAAAGACTGCATAAGACACCATCGAACAATACTATGGAGACTAAATCTAATGTTATAGGTGTAAGTTGTTTATCCTGACTATTATTCATACAATGGTATTGTAAAAGTAATAAAACAAATAGCGTAAGAGATGCAGGGAAAAAAGGCATTAAAAAGATACCTTTGACACCTGAGAGCACAAGCTTTGGGAAGAGCCATTAATAAGCCTGTTGCACAAGTTTGAATTGTACAGTTTTGAAAGCCTGTGTACAATCAAAATGCTCCTTTGTTTGGTAGTTCTGTACATACAAGCCAAGATGAAAACACATCTATGCATTTACTGAACATGGGTGTTTAGAATCAAGTAGAAATTGGGTAAATTTTTTACTTAAAATTTTATTTGCCAGGTTTTCTTTGTCTCCAGAGCTGTTCTTAAGTTTTGATGCTTCTGGCATCATCTGTTTCACCATTAACCTGAATCTAACTGATTATTATGTTTATTCCCAAAAGAAGAGCTCCTAAAGAGAATTATTCCACCTATTTGACTTAGACTGAAATAAGGAAACACTCATTATTTTTTTCATAAATTTACATGACCTTGCTTGTAGAGGAAATCACAACGTTTAGAGAATCCAAAGAAAAGCTCACAGACCTAGGCTTAAGTAACATATGAAGTTATGATTTAGAAAAGCCCACCTTTTTCTATATATTATTTATGTTGAATTTCACAGTATTCTTACATTGCATTTGCTTCTGTAAATGAAGAAAAAAAAAAGGAAGCTATTTCTTCTGTTTTATTTCTTTGTATTTTCAAGTGTGGGATCAATGCTTTGGATTTGCTTCAAGACTGCATATCATCATAAAGTTTTTAAACAAATTCTATTCATTGAGTCATTTGTCAAATTTATTGCACTCCAAAGCAAGCCACTAAGTCTAGATTGAAGCTTTATGGGCATAAACCAACATGAGATTCTCAAAGAGGCTGATATTTAGGCAACAACATGAATAGTGGATAATACTGATTTGTAAAGTATTTGTACCATATATCACATATATCAGGTTTCAGTTCTGATTCAAGTACTTCCTTGTGGATAACATGAAGTGGGTTTTTTCTTTTTTTTTTCTTTTAAGGATTAACTTCCAGAATGTCTGTAGATAATTCAGAATAGTTGTATTTGGCTAAAAAGAATTTTATTCTTTTATAATTATTGCATTTGTTATGTAAGCTATGGAAAATACTTAAAACCTATTGTATACTTTTTAAAAGGCAAATACTAGTGAAATCTTAAGAGGTGGAAAATTAATTTGTTGAGTAGTTCAATATTTTAAGATTTCTGGATAGTAGGTTATACCTTGCAATACCATTGTCTGACCTTTCATAAATCCATGTCAAAAATATTTAAGTTATTTTAAGAGAAGTTCTAAAACACTGGAAAACTCTGGTGGGTAAAAAGGTTGTTATGGGTTTTGTTAGAGAGTTCCCATTTTAACAAACATGTATGCATTTTATAACAAGTTGTTTCTTCTCCAATGTTACGCTGCATGTATTTTTTTCACCTTTCCAAGTTTATCAGAAGCTTATTTTTAGAGAGAAAAGAGGATTACAATTCCGCTTAAAATGACTGATAGTAAACTATCTGACAGAAATTAAAATAACAAATATAAAATTTTATTTGTCAACTGAAAAATATCTCATATAATTGAATTTGATGAATGATTTACCTTTGGAAAACTGAAGCCCTTCCATAAGTCTTCTGAAAATTGAATAGTTTTACTGTCTACTTGTATACTCAGTAGAATATATGCACTTTATGGTTGTGTGGGTCAGTATAGGCAATCAGTGTAAGCTGGGGGGCATCAGGCCATCAACATTGCCAGCTGGATGAGAGAAGTGGTTGTCCTGCTCTGGCCTGCACTGGGGTGGTCTCACCTTGAATATTGTGTGCAGTTTTGGGCATCACAATGTAAGAAAGACATTAAGCTCTTAGAGAGCATCCAAAGAAGGACAAGAAAGCTGGTGAAGGGCCCTGAGGGGAAGTCGTATGAGGAGTGACTAAGGTCACTTGGTCTGTTCAGCCTGGAGGAGAGGAGACTGAGGGGAGACCTCATGGAAGTTACAGCTTCCTGGTGAGGGGAAGAGGAGGGGCAGGCACTGATCTCTGCGGTGACCAGTGACAGGACCCCAGGGAATGGCCTGAAATTGTGTCAGGGGAGGTTTAGGCTGGATATAAGAACAAGGATTTTCATGCAGAAGGTGTTTGGAGGCTAGAACAGGTTCCCCAGGAAGTGCTCACAGCCTCAAGCCTGACAGAGTTCAAGAAGTGTTTGGACAATACTCTCGGTCACATGGAGTGACTCTTGGATCTGGTCCTGTGCAGGGCTCAGAGTTGGACTTGCTGGTCCTTGTGGGTCTTTTCCAATTCAGCATATTCTGTGTGTTCTTTTCTGTATTCACCAGTGGTAGAAAAGGAGTTTTGGAAGCCACTGGGGAGGCCATAAACCTGGGCTGGCTACTAAAGAGATCAGCACATTTGAAAGTTGCCTACTGGAGGGACCAAGGTGGGCAGCGGTGGGTTAACCTTGCCTGGCTAACAGACCGCCATCCAGTCACTCTTACTGTCTTTCATCAGCAAGATGAAGGGGCAAAATAAGATGGAAGGTTTCATGGGTTGAGATAAAGACACTCTTCAAGACACTTGTCTTGAGCAAAACAGACTCACTTTGGGAAGATTAATTTCATTTACTTCCAATTAGAAACAGAACAGGATCACAAGAAACAAAGACAAAAATAAAAGTATCTTCTCTCTATTCCCCACTTCACCCCAAGCTCAATTTGAGTCCTTCACTCAATTTTTCTATCTCCTCCCTCCCTCCCTGGCAAGTGGCTCAGGGGGATGTGTTATGGGAGTTTATCAATCAGTTAATTTTTTTCATGCCATGTGTAATTTGGTTTTCACCTTCATTTGCTTGTTGAAGGGGAAAAAAAAAAAATAGAAAGAAAAAACCTCCACAGATTAAAAGAAGAGGAAAACTATTTGGGACTTTCCTGCTTGGCCAAATTTACTAATTTTTCTTTTTGAAGCAGTATAAGACTAGCTTGTTTGCTGCTTTTTCTAACACTGAATACCTTTTTGACATAAAATTTTACTTCCAGACAATATTGTGAATTTTGTCCTCAATAGCAGCATCTTATTCATAAATATTTAAGGATGAAAGCTCTACATACTCACTTCCCAAAGCAACAACAAAAACTAGAAACAAACCCCACTATTTATGGCACCTGAAGAAATCATCTTCTTAGAAATTTAAAGAAGGACAAGTTTACAGCACAGTCTCTAACACAGATCCCAAATACACCATATGATATCATTAGAATATTAAGTGAATTTCAATTATGCTAATATCTACTTGTAGAGAACATAACCATATAGTGAGATAGGCTATTTTAAATGTGATGTAACTTTCATTTTTGAATTAGGGAAGTAGTAGTCTAAAAATACAGCTCATTTCTCTGCCACTAAAAAAAAGCCTCAAGTTGCAGTAGTGCTGATACTTGTATGTTTTATATCATCGGAAATTCCTTATACAGAAAATATTATACAAAATATTGTATATTATAGAATTATACAGATAATATTACACAGAATATTGTACATTGTGTATATGCATATTATTTGAATATATATGTGGGGAATAAAACTTATTCTTATTTTCATTATAGTATATCACATGATTATATATATCAGATATGTTCTTCCTTTACAGCAAACACCATGATCTATCTAAAATTAATATTATTAGGGCTGATTGTATTCTATCCCCTGTTGGTTTGAATAGTTGAACTCAGTGCTACACTAAATGGTTTTATTTATAACTCATGTGAAAGTGCTACTTATGTAATTGCATGGAAGTAGGTATGTCCATAGTGAGTGTTTTGTCTTTTTGAAAATTATGCAGTCCCTGGTTTACAGCAAAAAATGTTGAACTCTATTTAATCTCATACAGGTTCCTTGACTTTAGTATGGCTGTAACTAGCAACATTCTTAATAAACACAAACAAAAACAATTCACAGATGAATTTTGAAAGTAATTCTGGAAATAGTATCTTCTTTCTTGACCTTGATGAACTCATAAAAGAATATATTTTGTTATAATCTTGTCTGCAATGAGTCTTTCTACAGCCATTGCATTCCTCACGTTTAGTTTTTCTTGACTTTATTCAAATCATTGCATGGGAAGATATTGGTAGACTACCTTTTCTGTACTTCTAGAAATAAAGGCACAGCACGAATGTATGTGTAACTTTTTCATTTACCATTAAGTTCATCTTGGATATTCTTCAAACCATATACTGCAGCTGATTAGAAACAGAATGATATTTTTTGCCTTTGTGGATTAGAAGTATTCTAACTCATGTTCTGCATTTCTTTAGCTGAGTTAAACTTCACTGGCAACTTATCCTCTGGCTTCTCTGCCTTTTAGTTCCACGCTATAGGTACTAGGAAAGCTTGTAAACAGAGATAAGTTTTGAAAATTAACACTGTTGTCAGAAATCTATGGTAACAACTGATTATCATTATATTTTCATTTTATTTTCTCATTTAACTTCATATTATTTTTACATTTTCAGTAATAAGTAAATAAACAATATTGTCTTTGAATTTGTCTTATTGACTTGATTCACAATCTACTCATTAATTCTTACCCTACTATTATCTCTTTTGCCCTCCACTAAAAGAAATGGACAGGAACAACAGATTTATACTCTTCATTTTCATTTTACTTTTCATCTTGTTGTCCTTTGTTTGGTACATACTGTGCATCTCTAAGCAGTTAAAACCAGAAATTAATAAAGCAGTGTTTGGGCCAGATATATAGATCATACAGATATATAGATAATTTTCCTGTTGTAGAACAAACAAATACTACTAAAGAATACTAAGACTTGACAGCCACAGTGATATAAAGAGACTATGCACTTGGGAAATCTTCCCACTCAATATGTTATATTTGTACATGCTGATACCTAGTGCCATCCACAGTAATATTTACTCAGTTTTTGTCATCCATGCAGATATAAATTAGTGTGTTGCTTTTAAAGATTAGTCGTTGGCAGAGGTCATGAACACTTGATAATATTGTTTAACAACCATCTCACTGTGTATTTTAGCAGTTACATGCAGTGAGGTGCACTTGCACTGGTAGTAGGGTCTTTTGTGAAGGCTAACAAAGATGCAAAGATGTCTTTTTTTTTTTTTTAAAACTTCATATTAATTTTATTTCCTTTGAGGGGATCATGTAAAAGGTTTGTTGTATTTCTTTTGAATACAGACTTTCCCACGGAGAGGTATTTTAGGCTATTTTGTAGTGAATAGATTTGAAATTAAATTAAATGTATACCAAGTTTCTAAATAGCAAGATGTTTAAGGTAACTAGAGATACCCTATGCTGTGAGTCAAAAGATAGGATGTCAATATCGTGCATGACATTATTTTTTATATAATCCTCAAAGGATAATAGAATTTTTTTGATCTTGGAAGCTTTTCTTTCAACTTATGTCTAAATGTCACTTCATCAGTTTTCTATCTGCTGCAATTTTCTTGGATAAGCTCACATAGATTTTCTTTTACTTTGGGTGCCATTTGACATCGATTTTTTTTTTTTTTTTGGACAAGCTATAAATCTGTATGAAAACTATGCTCAAATGCAGGGCTGCTAACACTTATTTTTCTAAGACTTTTATTTATATCAAATTTTGTTATTTTCTTCTCTCGCTATGGTAGGTACTTTTTTTATTTTCAGTGCAAGTGACAGCTGTGAACAGTTGGGGCAGAAAGCTTACGAGCTGTACAACTAATGACTTGGCCACTATCAACAGAGACTTTCAAACACCCTTGCCCTTCCTTCTCCATATATTTACTCTTTGGGTTTTACTGGTGGGTAGTAAACTTGTTTTAGCATTAAACTTCATTCAGTGACCCAGGAGATGAGATCACTTTCTGCTTTCCCATTCATCCATTTTGGTCAGAATAGATAGCCAGACAAACACAGAAGCAATCACACAAGCATATGTTTATCATTAATTTCTAGAAATTTTGACATGCAAGTCTCAACTTCTTGATTTTTTTTTTTTTTTTTTTTTTTTTGGTAGCAAGTTTTTGAACATGATTTCCTGATTCATATTCCCCAGCTGTAGTATGAAGTAAAAGATATCTTTAAGTCCCATGGAAATATTACTCTCTAGAGTGAGAGTACCGACAGTTATGGAGAGACAAGGAAAGGAACAATGAGAACAAAGTTATGTTTTTGTGCATGAAACATAGCTCTCTTCTCTGGTAAAACAGCAAAACTGTGCTGACTGCACTGCAACAATCTTTTTCTTAATTACAATTGTGTTCTTACTTGTAAAAATGTTGGAAAAACAAAAAACATTTTCACTATCAGAAAAGGAATATGCTACTCCTCCCCTCAAATCTCTGAAAATTGGAAAATAAATACTGTGAGGTTCAGACATATAGGCAATCAACTCTAGTAAGATAACCATGTGCTTTACAGGGAAGAGAGCATTAAAAAAGGGAATAAGTATTAATAGTCATTTTGGTTTTATGCTCTAATCATCACAGATATTGAACTAAGAAAAGCTCAGGAGTAATTATGATATCAAGTTCAGAAAATTGAATATAAGCAGGACTGAAACATTCTTATTATGAACAGAATGAAAGTAAGACTAGTGAATCTACAGCAGAGGTTTTAGAAAAATCAGTGATAAGACAGCAATGTAAATATTCCAGAAACAGATAAATGCAACTAACCTGAAAATAAGGCTAAAAGAAATTGAGGGCAGGATTATCATCACGCTGCAGCAAGATCTGTAAAGAGTTAGTGGACACATTCATGAAAACAGTATCTACATGTTTTATATGTTAGTAAAAAATCCAAGAACCATCAATCAAATGAAAAGTGTAGTGATGTGATCATGAAAAATATTCCACTTAATGCACAAACATCTAAATGCAATATTGTTCTGTTTAAACTATCTGACTTAGATGATGGAATAAGTACCTAAGATTGGAAAAAGGCAAACACAATACCTGTCACTAGAAAAAGAGGGAAAAAGACTACAGGCAATTATAAGCTAGACGGCTTTTGTTATTAGAATATATGGGAAAAGAATAATAAGAGGAATTATTAATAATCATTCGAACAAGAGTGATGAGCCAACATGGAATTCTCATAAATGGATCACATTAAACCAGTGTTATACAAAAGAGCCAAAGACCTTAAGGTTATTGAAGAAGGACTCCACAGACAAGCCTTTCATAGGTCATGTCTATTACATCTTAACACTGGTAAAGTTTTGACACTGTATTACACAGCAGCCTTAAAAGCAACGTAAGGTCCTGTAAATAATATTATTATACATTGAATATGCAACAGCGTATCAAACAAGAAAACCACACTAGTCAGAAACCTTAGTAATTTCTGTGGAGGGTTGAGTTGGCTCCGTGCCAAACCCAACTGCCGGCCACACGGATTCCGCCCCCCCACACAAAAGAGAAAAGGGAAAAAAGTACCAGAAAGACAATTATATGAAAGATTTATATATATATTAACATATATTACAACTATATACAATCAAACACTATGAATCTACAGAACAAATCCCAAGGCAACCC
>JAWWEW010000112.1:93962438-93979876 GCA_035583185.1 Anabacerthia variegaticeps
ATTTCCTAAGTCCTAGTTAACATAGCTTATCCCCCTCATTAACATGTCCTACCTCCTTATTAACATACCCCGCTCCTTGGTTCTATATATTGTAACGAGAGTGAACAATAAATGTCTCAGTTTCTACCCCCAAACTGGAAACGTGTAGATTATTGACCGACCAACATATAACTGCTGCAGGTGCTCTTAAAGGATGTGCAGTTGCCTTGTAGAAAAAGCTCCTAATTCTTTCTGTCTTGGGCTTTGACAACGTTAACGGTTGTTCTTCTCCTTGTTCTTCTCCTTCCTATGCATCTTTTTTTTTTTCTTTTCTTTATATGTGTGCTTTGTGCTTTGGGGAGGTCAGGTATATTTATTTATTTATTTATTTATTTATTTATTTATTTATTTCCTATGGAGTATATTACTTAAGAAAACTTAACAAATTTTCTCTATTATGTCCTTAAAGGTAATGAGTTTTATTTCTTTTTGTAGAAAAACTTAAAAGTAAAATCTTTTGTTGAGAACAAAAATTATTTTTGCCTTTTTTTTTTTTTCTTTTTTCCAGAATCAAAGTATGCTCCTACCTCTGTGGAATGTACATTTTTTGAAATGTTTCTAAAAATACATGAAAGCAGTTATTTTTGTTCCTGGCATGTCTTATCTACTGCAAAGAACAGAACAGTACAGGAGAGATCTATAATCAAATTGCTCTCACAGAACAGAAATTCAAGTTATATCAAGGAGAAAGCTTCTGCAGAAGCAACTTTCATGTGGGTGATGGAATGTGAAGAGAGTCATCAAGCGGAACTAGAATTCTAAGAAAGCAGCTAAGAAGTTCATATCTCAGGGTGATACTGAAATGTTCAAAAGCCCATGTGAAAATCATACCTGCAGGATTCTGGTAAATTACTAGGTATTACTGAGTATTACAAGACAGAGTTGAGTATGCAGGTGTGGGATTTAGAATGCAGTATGTGTGCTTTATAGATTTTCTTTTTTCATCTCTGATTTACTAGGCTTGAGGGATGGTTGAAGGAGCTGGTGCTCTAGTAGCCTCCATATCCCTGCCCTCCTGACATAATCACATTTGCTTCCCATAAACACAGAAGTACTGAGATAAGGAATATGCTACCTATTCTTATTTGGTGCAAGTGCAAATTAAGTTGTGTAATTATGGAAAGCTCACCTATTGGACCTTATTGCCTGCCTTATGTTGTTAATGCATTTATAGAATCAATTTCTTTTGTCTTTATGGCAGTACCCACACTAAGTCCTAGTTGAGCTTTGGCCCTTCTAATTTTCTTCATGCATAAATTTATTAGATCCTTGTCATCATCCTGGGTTGTTTGTTCCTTCTTCCCTCTTTTCTTCTGAGTTCCAGCCAAAGCTCTCTGTTTAGCTAGGCTGGTCTTCTTCCCTGCCAACCCATCTTTCAGCACATACGGATAGCCTGCACTTTCCTCTGCAAGATTTCCTTCTTGAAGAGTGTCCATATCTTCTGTACTATTTTGCCCTTCAGGACTGTCTCCCAAGGGACTCTCTCCACCAGTCTCCTAAGGAGGCCAAAATGTACTTGTGAAAATCCAAGGTATCTGTTCTGCTGACCTCCCTCCTTAGGTCCCTGAGAATCCAAGGCTCTAACATTTCATGATCACCATGTCCAAGACTGCCTCCAAGCATCCCATTACCCACTAGTCCTTCTCTGTTTGTAAACAACAGATCCAATGTCTTTCCTGCTTGGCTCACTCACCAGCTGTGTCAGGACGTTATCTTGCACACGCTCCAGGAACCTCCTGGACTGTTTTCTCTCTGATGTATTGAATTCAAGCAGACATTCTGCTAAGTTGAAAGCCCTCATGAGAACAAAGGCTAGCAATCCTGAAGTTTCTCCCAGTTGCTTATAGATTATCCTGTCTGTCTTCTGTAACAGACACTGGGATATCTGTCTTATTGGCCTTCCCCCTGATTCTTACCCATAAACACCCAAACCTATCATCACCATCACTAAGCTCCAGACAATCAAGACAGTCCCACAAGGATACCTCATCACCTCTCCTTCCTCGTCTATCCGTTCTGAAATGTTTATAGTCACCCACTGCAGCATTCCATTTGTGCTAGCCATCCTACTATGTTTCCGGGCTGGCAACGATGTTGTAGTTTTCGTGCTGCTCAGTGGCTTCCAGTTCCTCCTGTTTGTTGCCCATACTGTGTGTATTGGTGTAGATGCAACTTATTTGGGCTATTGATCCCACCACCTTTTGAGGGAGGAGCCCAAATACCTATGTGACCATTCTCAGGTACTTCCATGGTTTCTAGTTCATCAATAACCCTTGTATATTTGCTGCTGTATGTCAGGTTCTATTAAATCATAGAACATTATAGTTTTTGCTTAGGTGGTATGACAACAAGGAAATTTATGTTTTACTCTGCAATGTGATATGACATTATCTGATGAGATCTCAGAAAACTTTCATTAGCACTTGCTAGGATTTATAATCTCTCTCACTAAGTGATATTTCATTTCAGTAGGTGATTTCACCTAACATACCTTCTTGGAACATGTTTGTGTAATTAGAGACATACTGAAAGTTAATGAATAGTACTTGTAGGGCAAACAAATGTTAGCTTAACTACAAATAAAATAAATAAGTTTTTTTCTTACAAATATATCCTTGTCAAATGCCTTATCTGCAAATTCCTAGCTTCCTAAAGCTCCTCTTTCTCTAATCTTAATAATTTTTTTGCCATCTATATCTCCTCTAGTTCAGCCTAAGATCCCAGGATCTCTAGCAAAGTCATAGAGCAAATCCGGCTAGGACACATTCCTGGGCACATGAAGGAGAGGAAATTGACCAGGAACAGTCAGCATGTGGTTACTAAGGGTAAGTCATACCTGGTCATCTTGACTGCCTTCTGTGATAACGTGGTGGGTTTGACCCTGGCTGACCGCCATACACAGCCCCTACTCTCTCAATCCTCCTCCTCAACTTCATGAAGGGGGAAAAGAAGACGTACAAGCTCATGGGCCGACATAAAGACAGGGAGAGCACTTACCAATTACATTCATGGGAAAAAGATTTGATTTTGGGAAGATAAGATGAGTTTACAGGCAATTGCTAAGAGAGTAGGATGGTGAGGAAATAAAGATAAACCTAAAGATACCTTCTTCATATATCCACCTTCTTCTAAAGCTCAATGTCATTTTTTTGCTCTTCTACCTACTCCTATTCTGATCATTGCAGGGGAATGGGTAACAGGGGTTGTAGTCAATTCATAACACTTCATCTCTGCTGCTGTTTCCTCCTCATGCTGTTTGCTTTCTCCAGCATGGGATCCCTCCCATGGGACAGTTTTTCATGAACTATTCCAGCATGAATCCTTCCTGTGGAGTACAGTCCCTCAGATACAGAACATTTCAGTGCCCATCCCCTCCACAGTCTGTGCCAGGAAACCTGCTCCTCTGCACAGATGCAGATGGGAGCCTGGTTGTATACATGCATTCCCCAAAGGTTGCATCTTCCTTCAGCTGTATCCACCTGTGGCAACGTGTGGTTCTTCATGAGGTGCAGTGTGGATTTCTGCTCCACTCTGGTTGTCCATGGGCTACAGATAGAGAATCTGCATCACCATGGTGGTCTTCATGGGCTGCAGGGGATCTCTGCTTCAGGCAGGCCAGTCTCCACAGCAGCACACAGGAAGACAAGGGACATAAATGAGAAGGAAATGTTCAGAATTGATATGGGGATTGTATTTTATTTTTTTATCTTGAAGACAGTAAAGCATTGGAACAGATTGTCTAGTGAAATAATTTAGTCTCTGGCCTTAAAGGTTTTTAAGACTTGCTGGGATGAAGTCCTGAGAGGCCTGATCTTATTTCATTACTGTTTGAATATGTGTTTTCATACTGTTTATGTGTTTGAACTCTAGACCTCCTGAGGTCCCTTTGAGCCTGAATTATTCTATGATTCTGGGGTATATATATGAAGATCCTCTGATAGATGTATATCTGCTTCTGTCTTTATGTAGTTAACTAATATGTATATGTTAAATCTAAATATATGTCACATACCTATGTATAAATAGATGAAGTCCCCTGTATATATGATACATGAAGCTATCTATCTGTGTGGGATATATATATATTTTTTTATTTAACTGTATACCTACATCTTCAGGGATCTAGTTGTACACTAGTGAAGGTTTGTAGGGATCTACTGATGTTAGGGTGGGGAAAAAGGTTACAAAGCAAGAACATTTTCTTTCTTTGCCCTAAAATGTTACTGCATAATCTAGTACACATACACCTTTGAATTCTCTCTGTTCCACAGGATGCACTTATTCTCACAGTCAGTATGAAAGTTTACTGTATACTTTTGTCCTTGATATATAAGTTGGTGATTTAAGAAATAATTGCAAACTGTATTTCTCATCATCAATCAAGATCAATCAGAAGTCAGAAGCTTTGAAATTTATACCAAATTTTAGGAAAGAAACTTCAGACTTAATTCTAAAAATATTCCTCCTTTTTTTCTGGGGTTTTACACCAGTAAATTAAATTCTTGTGTCATTGCATTTATTGAAAAAAATATTTTTGTTCTTTATAAGTTTTTATTCAACTTAATAAAATCAAAAGGCAACTTTCTAGGGGGAAAAAAAAGGGGGAAATTATCTAATTATATCGTTGATCTTTTATCTCAAAGAGAATTACACCTATGTAAAATGTCAGAGATAGGAACAGCAGTAAAACTAGGTAAGAACTCTGGATTAGGGACCAGAGAAAGAAATATAACAAGGTGCTAAGTGATCTGAGACAGTTCTTGACTACAGAACAGACACTGGTTTACAGGAAGAACACAGGCATATTCAACTAGACTCTGCATAAGGAAAATAAAATATTATCATTTTAGGCACAATGTCCTATTGTCTTTTTAGACCAAGACCAGAAAGACGTAACATTACTGATAATTAACTAAATTTGCTTATTACGTTAAAGGATTTGGGATTTTGATCTTCTATGCTTCTATTACTTTTTACATTTACTTTTGGACTATATGTGTGTGACTAAGATATGGTTATGCATGAGTTTGTGAAACACATTTATGTCTTTACCAAAAGTTCTTTTACTAAGTGAAAAATTAACAATTTTTTTTTTGGTGGAAACAATATTTTCAGATCATTGGAGAAAAAAATGGCAGAGTTTAAATTGATGGCTTAGGAATATGTGTTCAATTCTCTGCTAAAGACCTTAGATGACTTTCATCAAATCAATTTTTCATCCCTAATTGCAATTGAATATTTTAGCATTTCTTATTTCTTATGCTTTTCTAAGAATTTTGACTGCACGGTCTCTCTTTACTGGACAGGCCTAATACTGTTCAACATTATGTCTAATTCACAGACTCCTGGTACTTTTCATTGTGGCTAATTCCTGAGAGTAGAAACTGGTGTTTGCAAAATGAGGCAAGGTGAGAAAATCTTAGATGATGGATCAAGCTTAGCTAATACCAAAAAACATCCCACTTTCCATATCATCATTAATTGAAGTGGTCTGCTATTCATACTGCTGATACTAGAGCAATAATGGAGGCTTTTCTTCTCTAAGGTTGTATTCTGATCAGAAAGACCCACACCTTGTTCCATCACAAGAAAATATTGCTGCTAATTTACAGATTAGAGTTCCAAAGTGAGACCTGCTAAGTAGCACATAGGCATGTAAGTTTTTAAGATCTTCTTCAGTTTTGTATGAAATAAGAGGTTTCTTTCCAGCTGTGCTTTGCTGAATACAAGTAGTTAATAGAGAGGAAAGGGGGGGTTCTGCCAATCAAAACTAAGGTTAGGCTTAGGCTTAGTCATTTAGTCTAAGGTCAATGCAGAAAATATAAAAAAAAAAACAATATTGTGAAGACATATACTTTTTTTATCCATTCATCATGGTAAAGAAACTGAACTGAACTTTGCTGACATTTAGTCTTTCAAGTGTTGCAGCATAAAGCTATCCTAAAGTCCTCTGTATCAACAACTTCCTGGAAAAAAGTTAGTAATTAAATGACTGGACTGTGTAATATCATTTCCCTCCTCAATGTTTATGCAAGATCTCACAGGTTTGGTTTTGTCTATGACGATCTTGTAGACCAAAAAAGAGAACAAATTGATCCCTCAGCTAATTAATGTAAAATAACACATGTTCTCTCAGCATAAAGCAAGTCCTGTTTGGAGTGACCTACCTGTACCCACACTGAATAGTATTTAGGACCCTTTTTTTTCTGTGGGTAATTATTTGTTCTATTAGCCTAAATAGATAATGTGTATGCCATTTCAATTTCAAAATACTTGAAATAATACTCCCAGGTCAAAAAGTTGCAAAAATATTTTGTGATATGTTCCTATTTTTCATGTCCTGAGGTAAAGAATGAAAGCACATGGAAATAATAGGCTTGCCAGGACACTGCTGGACAATCGTCCCTAGGACCTACACCAAGCGCAATGCATATCCGTGATCTAAAGCAAAGTATTCATTCAGTCTGACACCAGTTTACTTTTGAAGGAAGGCGGTCAGTGAGGGAACAAACCAACCTGTGCTCAGCACTGGACAGGCAATGCTCCAAGATCCTAGAGTAAACTGGTGTGAAATTTATGGGACAACAAAGACTTAGGCTTTATCCTCACCTCTCTTTCAGATTAAATAAACTGCCCTATCCAGCTGGACAGAAACTCTCACTATGCAGGTTAGAACTTTTTTACAAAAATAAGGAATCTATACAGAAAACAGTGATTTTCTTTGAAAATTTAAATATTGGAAAGTATATTTATTTTTTTTTTTTTCTGGAATACCTAATGTTAGCCTAGTCAATTTAAGCAAACTCTAAGCTTCTAGCAAAAGCCTTGCATATGAACGTTAACACTTTCTTAGCGTTTAGGCCAATATGTCCTAAGTGACACATAGGATATTATTGTCATTAAACTGACTTGCTATGATTATCTCAGCTTGCTATTCAAGGAAAAACATGGCCCAATAAGACACATCTCTAAACAGATTTCCCTTCTGAAAGTGGAAAGCCTGCATTTGCTTATATATCACTCTTGCTTTAGAAGGAACTACTGCTTTTGGGACGAAGAACTATCCATCTCAGAATAGTTTTTATGGCTTACCTACATAAACTCTCTGACAGATGTGTATGTGGTGTTTTCAAATACAGATGTACTCCTGATATGCATGTAATGCTATAAATGTCTACTTATTTTAAAAGCAAACAAGATGTATTTTTTTAAGAAACAGTATTGTTAATCTACATAATCACAGAATGGTTGAGGTTTTACAGGACCTTAAAGATCATCTAGTTTCAGCCACCCTGCCATGGACAGGGACACTTTTAGCTCAGTTGATTACAGCATGACTCTAATAATACCAAGGTTTGTGAGTTTGATCCCTGTATGGGCCATTCAGTTAAGAGTTGGACTGGATGATCCTTGTGGGTCCCTTCCAACTCAACATATGCTGTGATTGTGTGAAATTAAGTGCTCTAAATTTTGTGCACTAAGTTAAAAATTAAATACTATATCCAGAAATGTTTCATAGTGCAGTTGCACAAGTTCATTCCAACACAGGTTGCAGAAGTCCTGGTCACTAAAAGAAAGGTGGGGAGCTGAGTAGCACCAGTTTTAGGTAAAAAAAGAACATACATCCAACAGATGTAAACATTTTATATTTGATGAAAACAACATAAGCCTAAATGTCATACCCCTCCCCTATAAGAGAAACGAAAGGAAGGTGTTCTAAGCACTGTTGCAGCAATGTTTCTCCTGGTTGAGGATGCTGTGCCAGATCAGTGCTGCTGGGTTTTTTCAGTAAAGCCTCCCTTTCTTTTTGGTAGAGAAGGGAGCACTACTTTTTGATTTGCCAATCATAATGTTTTGTTATTGCAGCCCATCAATCATACTAAAGAATTCATCTTTGCTACACTTTTGCTTTAAGCAAATTAAAACTTTAGGGAATGGTCTGTGCGCATGTGTGCCTTTTCTTCCCCACTCTTCCCACATAAGTCAACTGATAGCACAGCACTGAGAGTAAATCTACACACCACACCAACAGCTTCTTATGGATAGAGTACTGGCAACATGATCCTGGTCTGGAAACAGAAACAGATGATGTGAATAAATTTTGGATTTTCTGATGAAACTGAATGGAGAGGTAAGAAGCAGACACCATAGAGAAAGACCAAATCCAAGAAAAACTAGTCCCTTAGAAATTTCTTACCTGCCAACTAAATAGGTGTATTTCCTAGTACAGTCCACAAATATAAAATTAAAGAGATTTAAGAAGGTCTTGTTGTCATCAGTTGCCATTTCTTCTGTGTGGATAATGCCTAACATCCAAAAGGGCCAAGTCATTGATTTGGTTATTTTCATGATATAATGGACCACTTCATCTCTATTGGGCTAATTAGTCATTTTTGATTAGCCCCTTGCGTTAGTGATCTAATTAGCTGATCTGCTTCTCCATCGACTCAGTGCAATAAAATCAATTAGGCGTTAATGAGAAAATGAGAGCCACCTAACCCACTGGTGGCTCTGCTGCCCATAAAGTTAAGCTACCCCACACCAGCTAAGCTATTTTTGCAGTGGCTCAGGTGTCTGCAAACATGACCTAAGCTCCTCGGAGACCCCGTCAGGCATTCCTGGAGTCCAACAGGTGTGCAAAAGTGGCAGAAAACCCAGCTTGGACCAAGCTCTCTGCAAAAGCCACCAGGGGACATTTTCAGGACGAGCTAAGCCACTTGTAGGTATCTTGCGAAGTCCGCTGGAGAATGACTGACAGCAGTAAAGCACGAGAAAGCTGCTACACTTTCCTGCCTTGGCAGGAAAACCTGGCTCACTAAATGTGGCAAATACCGGCAGACCAACCAATTGGTGCCAGGGAAAATTCTGCCTGGGAACCCAGGGTATTTGAGGCAATGCCCAGAGCTGCCCTGTGACCCATCCAGTATCCTGACTACTGGTCCCGTTCCTTGCCACTTCTGCCTCTGTTGCCACTTCTGCCTTCTCCAGTTCCTGCCTTCTTTGGCTGCTGCCTCCTCCTGTGACCCCTTCACCTGCCACTGTTTAGGAGACATCCTGCCTGCCTGCCTGCCTTGTGTCTTCAGCCTTCAAACAGCTTCTCGCTGGTGGTGATAACTTTTCTGTGCTTTCTTGCATAGCCTTTGGCTTCTTCCTACTTCTCTCTCTTTCCGCTTTTCCCCTTTGCTTGTGTTTATTGTTAAAATAATGTGAATTTCCTGGTTGAACTATGACATCTGGTACTGTGTACATTAATCTGTGCTTCGACTAACCATTCAAAGGAACCACATTGCAGCTCCATCTCTGTCCAGACTGTGACACGTTATTAGCTAGGGTTTTCAGAGAGCTCTTTCATCAAGGCATTATGACAATGTCTTGCCCAAAAAGTGTTTGTCTGACTCGAGGTGAGCTCACAGAGATATCAATGGGGTGCAAAGAGGTCATAACATCAAATTAGCATTATCGGTTCTTATGTTTCAATCAGAAAACACAGAAAATGGGAGGAGAAAATAAGATAAGTCCACAAGCTGTTGGTTTTTATAGTTGCTATTAATTTGCTTCCTTAATAAGAAAAATCACATTCTTTGTTCTGAATTAACATGTCTTTAAAACCGTTATGAAATCTTCTTCTTTTACATCAGGGTTGGGCAAAAATGCAAAATAAGATTTTTATTCTTGCTCATTCTGTAAACTACATCAGCTACAGCATAATTATTACAGAGATTGCATAATAATAATTAATATCTTTGGTACTTCAACAGCTATTTAAGCAATTGAGCTGGAATTCTGCTAGGCAAGGTTTTTCTATGTAAAAGTGTATCTTCTGCAGGAATTTGCAAAGACGCTAACTAAACAGATTTTAGTGACACTAACTTGCATTCTGGATTTTAAACATTTCTGCAGTATTTAGCATTTCTGGTGCCATTTTATGATGAGATATAAATATTAAAGACAGTTCTTTCTCGAAAAGTTTTAAATTTTAATGACTTTATTAATTTTTTTTCCCAGCTTCAGAGTACTTCTTAGGCTAGTGACGTGGTGTTTATTCTGATCTTTACAAGCTAAGTATATCAGTCTTGCTATTTTTCATCAAGGCTTGCAGATAAATTAACATTGGGTGGTCATGCCTCTGATACTAAGACAAGAAAGTACCATTTTCTTCCCCTTGTCTATGCTGAATGTCAGGTTATGGGGTAGTGTGTGTGCATGCAGACTTAAACAATCCCTTGAAATGGAAAATGTTGTGCCAACATAACATATGCAGCAGTAAATATTATTTTCATTATAAAACTATGGTTTTCTTGTTCTACAGCAATTTTGAGTTGCGAAGAACCATTTTTTTCTGCTCCCAAGCATTTTATAGTCGACAAAGTTTAAGTAAAAATCAAGTACTTCATCTGCCTGAAATACCAAAACCCATTTCTTTCCCTCCCAGGAGCAGAATTAGCAACCAAAGGTTAAATAACAATGTTATTCTTCTGTCAGCAAGCTGGTTTAGCTCTCATTTAGGATATTGATTCCATTGACATATGAACATTTTCACATATATGACAGTGTGTGACAATCCCCTTCATGTGTAAAGCTCTGAATAAACACTCTGCACAGTCACCTCCCCAAAGAATCACATAGCTGGAAAATATTACTCAGCCTAATGGTGAGGAGCTATATCTAAGAAATAAAATTTTATCAGGTGTTAAGTCATAATGTACCAGAATTCTACTGATCATTTGGATTTCAGAGTATCTGGGAGTCATCATGAAAAAGGGAAATTTTGGGTCTGAAGAAAGGATGGCTCAAAGGTGGGCTCTCAGAGTGCAGCATGGTTAACCACTCCTGTACACCCTTCACAGATCTTACCTATAGATATCTAACAGGCCAAACAATCAATTTAGTCAGTAATTCAGTTGAAATCCTTTTATTATCTAATTTGCACTATTGTAGTCCTCTGATCCTGCAGAGATCTTCCACAGCAATCAGTAGTGATTTCCATAAGGCTACAAACTTAGACTAGTTAAATTTATTTCAAACCTGGGATCAGTGCAAATGCCTAAATATAATATTCAGCTTATCACAGTTTTTGGTAGTTCTGGTAGGTTTTGATAGTGCTATGTTTTGGTGTGCATTTGGAATTTTTACAAGTCTGAAGATATTCAGAAATTGCTACTGTTTTCTTTAGTCCTTCCTACATGTTCTAGTGAAGTAATAATAAAATAAAAACATCCATGAAAATTAGTTAAATTTTTGTCTCAGATTTATTCAGAACAAAATGTTCATGCCTATGACTACGGGACATAGAGCTTCTCTGGAGAAAACTACAATCCAAGATGAGGAAGTGTTTTCAGTTTCAGGCAGAATTCTTTATGCTAGTCCAGCTAGATTCAATGTCTACTTCTGTGTGGTAAATTGATATTCAGACTATTCATAAATTGATGTAGAACTGGAGACTAATGTATGAAGGAATACAAATATATAATTAGTAAAAATGTTTGCAGAGTGCTATGTCTGACACTGCTTATTTACTGATGTCCAGAATATACTTGGCCAATCACTTAGCCTAAAGTCTATCTGATAAGAAAAAAGAAGTCATTCATAGAACAAGGAAGATAGAAATCATAACAGTGACAGTTTTAAAGTTCTGTTAAGGATTTATCTCTTCTTTAGATGCCACACTTCGTAAAAGTATGGCACATCATCTTCTTCTTAACATTTCTTCCTGCCCTCTAAAGCTGCCGTTTCTAAAGAAAACTGCAACATAGCACAAGTTGAAAGTTCATCCTCAGGTTATTCTTCTGAAGTCTATTCTGCAAACTTTCTTCAAAAATGCTTAGAATAAGGGCATATGAAGTGTTAATCCTTTTGAAGGCATAATCCAATTAATTAACTAGAGCATGAGAAGTCTCCCTTTTTATACACAGTGTACAAGTCAAGTTACAACATTTAACAAAGTTGTTCATCTGTGCTACTTCAGAAAGTCTTATGATAAAGGTTATTGCAAGCTGCATAGCTTGGACAGCAATTACAGTATTACATTTACTTTCCTTTAGACATCTGAAAATTGAATCTGAACTAAGTTATGTTTACTTTAATTGATAGCAATCGCTATATCATAGTCACCTGTGATAGTGAGCTGAGTAGTAATTAGCCAAGAGAAATAAAAATATAAAACCATAGTGGGCTATTTTGTTTGTTTGATTTTTTTTTTTTGGCTTTTATTTGGTTGGTTGGTGGGTTTGAGCTTGTTTTTTTTTTTTGTTTGTGAACTCTATTAACTCACTTTGGAAAACTTTGAACATTGGAAACTTGACAGGAGGAGATAGTTTATTTTACTTCATTTGTTCTCAGAAAAAAAAAAGCCAAAGCCCAAAAAACCAGGAAAAAAAAAAAAAAAAAAAAAAATTAAACTGGAGCTGTCTCACTGCAAACTTTTGATGTTTTATTAGCAAAATTAAATTTGTTCCCCAGGAAAAGACTCATCTTGCAACACTGGTGTCACAAGTGAAGAGAATGATTTCTTTAGAATTTATGTCAGTAATATGACAGGGAATGTTGCTTTTAAATAAAAATCAGCTGAAGATCCTTTTGGGATTTTGGGAGAGTCATTACCTTCAGATAAAATGGACATTTATTATTTTTAAGAAGAATTTCAATTTAGCTATCAGTACTTTTTTCTGAATAAAAACATTAAAAAAAAAAAGAAGTAGAATACAAAAATGTCATATTGTTTACTCCATGGTGGCCATTTTGAATTTTTTATTTTTTTTTAATATCTTCTATAGACTTTTCATTCTTTATCTGTCAAAATTATTAACAATTTTCTGTACATGTAAAATCTTCCTCATTAGGTATATCTGAGAACAAACATTATTTTTCTGTCACATAAAATAAGTCTATCAACATCACAGAAATGGCAAGGGATTCTATAACTGAACAGAAGGAAAAAAATCTCAAGATTGTAAGGGCAAAACCAGCTTTCCCCTAAAACACACCTCACTGACCTACTCACATGGTTGATTTCTGCTTGGATAATATTGGTCTGTCAGTAAGTCTTATTCACAGGTTGACGGAACACTTGGATTTATTTAAATAAATTTTGTATTGGGTCCCAGAGTGCATAAATTCACTGTCAGATAAAATGATCAATAATCACTTCTTCTCATTGCCTTTTTCATTATAATGGCTTTAGAGTTGGTAATTACAGCAACTAAAAAAGCAAAACAATCCTAAGGTCTAACAGAGTTCATATCAGAAATATATTAATTTCTTAGCTTTGAGTTATTTCTCCTCATTCATGTGCATATATATCTAAACAAGTGGATTACTTTTAAAATACCCAGCTATGTTCAGCACAGAAGGAAAAACCCACCACCTCAACCAGTTTATCATGACAAAACAGAAAATACCATGCAGAACTCCTATCCCCATCAAAAAATACCTTACCTTAATATGAACAGAATGAGGTGAAAAAATAGGTTTCTAATTTTTGATAGAAAATAAGCCTGCTTTTAGCATAAGATCACAAATTCAGTCTTAGTTTCCACATGCTTATAAATGCTGTAGTTTACTGTGCAGAATATATTGCTGTTTTTTAGTAGATCTGGGGCACTGCTGAGAGGGAATATGAGCAGCAGCACATGAGTACAGTATATGCAAAGTAGTTCATTAGCAATTTATAATTGTACAATTGGACCACGCTGCTGCCAAAATACTGTTTACCTGGCTTGCTCATTCCTACAGTGATTCCATGGAGCACAGTTACACAAGTGATGAATTTGCTGTACAGTACTAGAGGTGGGTGGCTATATTTTTATACAGTGTTGACCTACTTGTCCATTATTTCCCTAGGGTTTATTTAGTATTGAACATGACAGGAATGAAGGAAGTAGTCAGAAAATATGCTGAAAGATATTTCTTTCATATCAATATCTGTAGGCCATCCCTTTATTAGTCATGTTTATTGTCTTCAGGTAGAGCTGTAACTATAGATGGTGTCAATTTGTCTGTCAAATGACTGAAATGACTGAGGGGAGGCTTTCCACCTGTAGGCACAGAAAACGTTGCAAACATTTATCCTGGATCTGGTCAATACTTCTGCAGTCCTTAATTGGACCTAAAGTACTCAGCCTGAGACTGCAACTACAAGAAAACTACAGAAAAATTCCATTAATTCATGGTAAGTTGACTTACTCTTTTATAGTGTCAAGGTCAGTGCTTAAGATGAACACAGGTTTTACTTTTTTCTGATCTCACAGGGATGAATTTTGCAGTTACTTGAAATGCTATCCCAGATTTCTGGACAGAGGTCTCCTTTTTAATAAGCATGTATGGACAATCTGCATGGTAACATATCAGCCTGACAAGATGCTCCCCTCAAGGACCTTTAAAACACTGTAAACTGAAGGCAAAGTTTAGCAGCTCATTTGAAAATTAGTAATGATCTGTCATAGTGTAGGCAGCAAATAGCAAATCACCAAACATTATGGGCTCAGCTTCACCTCCTTTTTCTCTGGAGCCTGGGACAGATTCACCCAGACCAGTATTTCCCACTTAGTTCTGTAGGGCTAATGGGTCTCCTGTACCTTCTCTCTACACTAAAGTACTTTTGCAATCAGATTTTTAAATTACAGCTGAAAATTAATTCATCATCTTGTAAAAGTAGGAGTGTAAGCCAGGTTAGTAGATTTTAGGACCTGCATGGGAAAAAAAATTCCAGGTCTGGCTAACAAGATAACACACAAATTTCTTCGTTGATAGAATCATCAACAAAGTCCAAGCATCCAACCCAGC
The DNA here is from genome assembly GCA_035583185.1 of Anabacerthia variegaticeps. NCBI lineage: Eukaryota > Metazoa > Chordata > Aves > Passeriformes > Furnariidae > Anabacerthia > Anabacerthia variegaticeps. The sequence continues at coordinate 93,977,259 of JAWWEW010000112.1, forward strand.
ACTGCCACTGTAACTCCATAACCACTAAACCACATCACCCAGTGCCAGATCCAGATGCATCTTATACACTTCAGGAGATTGTGAGTCCACCACCTCCCTGGGCAACCTATTCCAATGCCTGACCACCCTAAGAGGGAAAAATTGTTTTCTAAGCTGAATCTAAGGTAGATCTCCCCTGTCTCAGCTTAAGGCCATTTCCTCTTGCCCCATCACTGCAGGCACAGCCAAAGAGTCTGGTCGCCATCTCTCTACAATCTTGTAGAGAGTGATGAGGTCCTCTCTGAGCCTTCTCTTCCTGAGACCCAGCTGCCTCAGACATTCTTTATAAGACATGCACTCTCATCCTTTCATGAGCCTTGTTGCCCTTCACTGGACACTCTCTGTTATATCCATGTCCTTTTTAAAGAGAGGCCCAGAACTGAACATAGTACTGGAAGTGCAGCCTCACTGAGTACAGGCCAGCTGTCCTGAGGGTAACCAGTCATACTGTGGAAGATTGAGGCAAAGAAGGTGTTAGGTACCTCAGCCTTTTTCTCATCTTTGGTGACTGTATTCCCTCCCTCCATTCAATAAAGAATTGAAGTTTTCCTTGTCCCTTTATCTGTTTTATATATAAATATATATGTATTTATTAAAAGACTTTTTATTATCTTTTGCAGAAGTGGACAGATTACATTCTGAGCTTTTTTCCCCACTCATTTTCTTTCTGCATGACCTAACAACATCATTATACACTTCATGAGTTGTCTTTTGTTGTTTGACCATACCAATAGTTTTTTTCCACATAATTTCCTATATTCAAGCATAAAGGTATACTCATCTGACTGAGGAAAACTGAACATCTTTAATGCCAGTCTCATGAAAACATTCACATCGTTGGCACACAACTTCTGCTTTTTGATTAAAATATCATTATCTCAACCTGAGAATATTCTTGCTTTCATTTTCTCCCTGTCCCAGAGAGGAGAGTCAGTGAGAGACTGGCTGAGCGTTGTCTAGGGTCAATCCACTACACCTACAAATTCCCAAATTTGAGAAAGAAGATTAAGAACCGTGGTGGACATTGCTGTGCATGGCATGACATGTTTATAACAGTTTTATGGGGTTTTTTGTTAGAGGAATTTTGCAACTGCTGATGGAAATCAGATGGAAGACTGTTAGTGTTCATTTATCAATGAATCAGAAAACACTGGTCCTCTTTTCAAATATGCATCTTGCACATAGCTTTAAAAAACACCTAAATTTTCCTATGAAAAAAATCTACTCACTTTAATATAGTAAGAACATACTTGTTTCACCAAAAATCAACCTCAGGAAGTGAACGAAGACAGATGAAGTGTTTAAAAATAATCAGATGCCCAAATTACTTAATCATACCTGAGATGAGGGTTTAACTTTATACATCAAAGTAGTCCCTTTAAATCCAATGTTGGCTAGATTTGAGCATATATCATGTTATTCATGATAAGCTTAATAACTCTTGGCCTCACTTGTTACTCCCTTCATTACTAATTTTCCTAAAAAAATTACAAGTGCTCTTTGAAATGGCACAGCTATTTCTGAAAATCCACGGTATTTTACACAGTAGGATTCAGTTAATGGTGAGCAAAATGAAAAGATTATGAAAATCAAGGTACGTTTAACTACAGAATTACAGCAAGGAATTGTTTGATTTTTCTGTTCCTAGGAACCATACACTTTCCCCTGTTCAGTCTGGAGAAAAGAATCAACTTATACTGTATAGTGACATATTTTCATATTTCCGGAAATCTCATTGTTATTCCAGAGAGAAATACTCTTCAGACACATATCATACCATAAACAGAGTATGTTACTAAGAAGGAATACTAATATATATTTAAAAGAAGTAAGTACTTAAGGCAAGGCTACTCTGTTCATAAGGAATAATACACACTCTTTTGTAAGGGTCACTTACTATTGCAGGCTGAAAGTCTCCACTATGTTCTTCATCACAAGCCAGTGCATGATCAATAATCTGTTACTGAAATGTTACAGCATTGCTACAGTCAATTCCAACTTGTATCTTACAACATTTTCTTGACAATCTATGGCTCTTTTCTTAACATTGTCACTGTAATTATAGCATTATTTTTTAAAATATCATCAAACCACATTTTTTAAGTTCATATGCACCATATAAACCCTTTACCATTTATTATTTGACAGTATAATTGATTTTTTTGTCTCATTCCTTATTACAAAAGTTTCACAGCCTCATGCATTCATATTTTGGATGCTTGGAGAAGCGGTTAGTTTGCTGTAAATAGCAAATAGGTGCTAGGAGAGATTGAAATGTTAGGGTTTGGTTCTACCAAAGCTTGTAGACAGAATCTTTTAGAAAAGTAACCTACCAGTATAATACTTATTTAAGAACTATTGAATGAATTTTTTAAACTAGGTAATGTTAAAAGGATTCAAGAAAAATAAAAGCTCTGTCCCACAGATTTTTTGCATGAAACACAAGGACATGATTCTTCTTCCTCCTGAAATCCCTTCAAATTTGCCAATAATTGGTCAGTAGCTGTCCTAGTTCAGCAGGTGGGACCAGTTATCACTGTGTGGGGGGTGATCAAAGCTATGTATTCTACCCCCTCTAT
>JAWWEW010000112.1:93990395-94008385 GCA_035583185.1 Anabacerthia variegaticeps
AATACAAAAATGGGAAAAGTGACTGATACATTAAATGACTGTCCTGCCATTCAGAGCAACCTTGACAGAGACGAGAAATGGTCAACGGGAACCTCTCAACTTGAATTGAGATAATGCAAACTCCTGCAAGGAGGGAGGAATAGACTGGAGCACGAGTATGCTCTGGGTGCTGACTGACAGGAAAGTAGTTTTACTACAAAGACGCTGGGGACCCTGCTGTACACCAAACTGAACATGAGACATCAATGCGCCTTTGAAAAAAAGGCTGACAGCTTCCTGAGCTGAATTAGGAAGTGAAGAAAAGGCTCGGTGGGAATCTTCTAGGGGTGTACCTAGTAAAGTGAAGTAAAGAAGTGAAGAAGGCACAGCCAGAGTCACCATGGTGATTCATAGTGAAGATAGGGGAGGCAATGAGTACAGACTGATACGCAGGAATTTCTAATTAACCTGTCTACTGTGAGCATGGTCACACACTGGAACAGGTTGCCCTCTGGTCCAGGTTATCTATTCTTCAATTCAAAACCTGAGCAATCTTCTCTAGCTGATCTGCTTTAAAAAAGATGTTGAATCAGATTATGTCCACAGGTCATTTCCAACCTCAATTATTCCGTGACAATTTTGTCTTATCGTCTTCATTCTACTGCGATACTTTCATTTTCCTTTCTCTTCACTTTTATTACACCACATTCTTTTAAAAGGTTTAAAATATTTTCATTTTTTAAAAGATTTTCTAACGTTTGTCTCCCAAATTTTGTGCATCCTTTACAAGGCTCAGATTTGCCCCTCATTTGTGTGCGAGCCATTGCTCTTGTATGTGCCTTTCAACAAAGTATAAAGAAAGCTTTCTGGCAGAAGACAGCTCCATAATGTGCTGCCTGCACCCAATGATGTAGTGCATCATCAAGCTGTGAATAGCCGATGAAGCTTACAGCAGCCTCAGTGCCCCAGTTAATTGTTTGTTCAAGTACCAAAACAGAGCTGACACCTGTGAAAACTTGGCTTGTGTTTCTTTGTCAACACATATGCATCATCCATAAATGCCTTGTTGATAGTTAATAGAAGAGATTCATGCGTGGAATGTCTGTTACATACTTCCCTGTATTAGATGTTTTAAAAATAAAGAGAGATTGCAGCACAGCAATGTATTATTCATTATGAATTACAGTATGTCTTCTTTATGACAAAGAGCCATAAAATTGGTATTGATGATTGATCAGTGTTATTTTAGCTGCCAAGGCTTAAACTGTACAGCTTGAACAACAAGCAGAAGTATTATCTGTCTGTGTAATCTGTAAAATCATCTTCCATAATGTTAGCTCCCTGTTCATTTCAATAGTTTAATAAGCTTGTTTACTTATGTATTTTCACTGATTAACTCATTTATTACTATGTCAATAATGACTTAATTACTCTGAGCTCCACAAGTATTTCTTTGGTTTATGCACATTAAGGTTAAGGTAAAAAAAAATTAAAACTGAAAATTTTGAGGTGCAGAAAAGATAAGACAATAAATATTTTTCTCATCAAACTTAATAACTCAAAAAAAAGCTTTCATCTGTAACCGGCTATGAAAAGAAAGAAAGTGAGCCTGCAATTGCTTATTGAATAAAGAAGAGGAGGAGGGGATTCTGAGTAGGGTTGAAAGCCAAGAATTTTTGACTTATTTTTCTGCTACTAACAGAAGTTATTAATGTTTTCATATTGTCATGTACAGTGCTTAAAATTTGGGATGAGGCTCTTGAGATTGTATATGTTGTCTGCTTGGTATGGAGCCCAGCAGTGAAATATTTTTAAAATCTGAGGCCTAGGGTAGATTTCAGCCCAAACAAATGTGAAGACGACTTCTGAGAAGAGAAGGTGAAGCTTAAAAGACCCAATCCATTGCCACCTTGCCTTTCTGGGGTAGTTTTGCCCAGAATGTACAACTCAGAATTCAGTTTAAGCTGAAAGAACCTGCAGCTCTCTGGAAGACCTCCATGCTGTGTTTGCACTACTGTGCAAGTTCTTACTTGAAGGCAAACCTCTTTTCTTTTTTTTTTTCCAGCATAGTTCTTAAACTAAATTAGACTACATCAGTTAGTCCCTGCACTTCTGTACAGATAACAGTAGAGGCCTTTCTGAATATGGATATATGTGCTTTACAAGGTCTTAATTTCTAACAATTTCTATTCCTTTTTTTTTTTAATTTTACTAATTTTAAATACAGTAAAAAATGAAGATCTGGTAGAAGGAATAATTTCTTAGAGATCATAGGATAGATTCATTTCAAAGCCAGGATTTGATGTGATGTCTAGGTCAATGTTTAATTCATATATAGCAAGGATGTTTAGACTCATCTTTTTTCTTCCTAATTTTTTTTTACTTACTACTTTCATTTAATTGCATTTCATATTACATGTATAAAAGTAAAAGAAGTGCATCTGTTGCTCTTGCCTTTAGCAAGTTTATATTTGCAATGAAGTAAATATATCACTTGCAGCATTCCATAACAACCCCTCAAGGCTATGTTAGTGTATGTTTTCAGGGTTATAATTTTTTTTTTTCTCCTTTTGTTGCTTTACTTTTTTATTTATTTTATTTTTGCTGCTTCTGCTCCTCTAATTCTGGAAAACTTGGTAATTATGAAACAAAACATAAACCAGCGTAATGGTGCAGCCTGAGACCAAAAATAGCCTGACACATAGTTCTGTAAGTTCTTAAGCATTGCATTCATCTCAGCTGGGGCTGTGGAACTAGGCATTTATTCATGATGGAACATGACAGAATTTTTTATTATGAAATTTGTGATTTTCTTTAGCCCAATACTCAACATTAATTTCTTACAGTAGTTTACAGGAAACAATTCCCCTTTTGTGTAGCTGCAGAAAGCAACCCGGATTTCCTATCTGGCAGAGAGCAAAAATACGTATTTGAAATTCAGATGATTGAATGGACTGTATATTGTTCTTAGGTGAAAATTTAATAACTAATAATAGCTGTAGGCTCCCCAGTCATCCAATGAAAGGAGAAAGTATTCAATCATGTGTAGTCTAAGACTCTTTCCATAGAGAAGAAATACCATAAATTAATTAAATTAATAAATTAATTTAGAAATTATAATTTATAATTTAATTAGCAAATTAACTACAAAATTGTTTTTAAATTAGAAGCATATATTCAGATCATGAAGGTTTCCTCCTATCTGGCACACTACAGATGGTAAAAAGAGTCAACATAACTAGAAAGACACTGGTTATCTATGTAAGATGATTACAAGAATAAACTCATCTTCTGCTACTCCCTTCATTTTTCTGATAATGTCAGACAGCACTTTCGCTTCTTGACTTTATCCAGAGGTAAAATTAAAACAAAATAAATCCTTCTACTTTGTATATCAGACTTCAAAATGCTTTGTAGCCCACATGCTTATTACCTGCTGGTTTTCACACATATTATAAGCATGAAACTCATTTCAGAGAAAAACAGAACAAACATAGAGAGGAGAAAATGAGAAGTATAAGAAATGTAAGCTGTTAGATTATTTTTTCTTTGTCTTTTGCTACAGAATAAATTAAGGCTGAGTTTCTAGGCTGCCCTATATTGTCATAAATTAGTGTTTCAGAACTTAGGTTCATATACGTTATTCCCTTTTTGGAGGTAGTTACAGAAATATACCAGATTTAGGTATACCTAGATATAGACAGATGATATAGATATAGATAGATATCTATATATAGATATAGATAGATATAGATATAGAAGACATAGATTTATAGATATAGATGAGATAGATTAGATAGATAGATTAGGTACATCTAGTATTTTAAGTGTTATATTAGGATCTGGTGCTCATAATTAAATAGAAATAATTTATTTCCTCAGTGACACCATCAACTTAAAAATCCATGATATAGCTATACAAATTTCTGATCAGTTGCCTAGTAAGGTTTTAGAAAGTTGATACTTCTTAAGACAACTGAATGAAATTATGGTTATATTTGTCCAGAATGAATCCATCCATAGGATGCTTTCTAGTCCATTGATACAATGTACAGAGAGGGAAAACCAGAACAAAACCCTTTGAATTAATGCAATAGCTCTTTCTCTTCACTGGACCAAGCTTGTATGATCCTCCTTCTTGTCTGGATGGTGCATGTAGTATCATAATGAAAAAACACTAAGCTTTAGACAAGGGTTCAACCTGCTACACTCACAGTCAGGTCAACATGGCTTACTTTTCATGTGATGCATAGTAGGCTATCATGAAGTACCTGATAATACAATGAAAATTGTTTTGGATTGAGGTGTTTTTTTAACAGTTTTCTTCCATGGAACTCTTCCCTGGTTTAGATGTTGATATGGGGTACCAGATCTCCTTGAGAACCAAACAGCTGTTCAAAGCCTTGCAATTCGAAATGTTTGTTTGAGCACAGGGGAGAGATTATGTTTTCCCGTTGCATGAGGCCTATTCTTAAGAAACACTTCACTGCCCAGTAGCATGGTGGGCTTTTTTTTCAGAGATATTCTTTTCATGGAAAGAATATAAAAGCTACTCAGCCCTTCCCAATACCCCCAGTCCTGTACTAAATTTCCAAAATATTTATCGGGGAACAGTTTCACACAGGAAAGGTTTAAAGTCATTGTATTAGTTGTGTTCTTTATGTATATAGTACTGTAGAACTGAATCATTTGGGTTTTATCCTCCAGTCTGATTGATGAACAAACAGTTGAAAGTGGAATGCTTTGTTAAGTGAATGAACAGTGCAGTGTATGTAGAAAAAGTGATGCTGTGTCTATAGCAACTAATCCTTAAGAAATTTACAAAATGATAATGTGCCAACAACTTACAATACGAATAGATTGACAGAAAAATATGAAAAGATTCTGCAGAGCTGTAATGTGAACTAGAATACGTTTACTGTTTGGATAGGGTAATTATTTGGCAAATTAAACACAAAATCATTTAGTTTCTGCAGTTTGACATGATCCTCAAGCATGGATGGCAGTAAGATAGGAACATATATTACCTCATGGTGGCATTTATTTCATGTATTATTTAGCACTTAATTTAATTTATTATTGATCTTCTCCTTTTCTTCCCAGTAGCTTCCAGTCATTTCTTGCTAATTCATATTTTATTTAGTGTCTGTGGTATGTGGTACCACTGTGCTAGTGTGCTGCATTTTATGTCCCACCAACAGCAACTTGAATGTAGAGTGGCACTGTGAAATTGGGTGTAAAAAATATAGTAATAGTAGGCAAATAGTAAATAATCTGGAAATAATCCTTTCCCTTTAAAAACAACAACAGAAAAAACCTAAACAAGTATCAGTTTAGACAATACTAAGTGCAAGGGTTGGAGACAATAATTGCATTTCAAACAATATAATTAACACACCTGAGTGCTGGACTAAACATGATGCTTGCAGCAATTTGAGTTTCAGAATATATCATCTTAAATAACTCTTCTGAACATGTTGCAATTGGTACAGTTATTATATAATTTACTCTCTTTTTATCCCATTTTATTCCACTGTTCTTCAGGTTATCTAACACTTCCCCCTATGCTCTTCTCTTGGTTTGCAATCTTGTCAGTTTGCCTCATGTAGAACAGGCTTTCTTTGTCACTCTATTTCTACAGTTTTTTCATTAGTACAATCTAACAGAAAAATTTGTTCCTTGTTCTTTTTTCTTTCTGTGATTGTAGTCATCTATGTTTGTAAGTTCTTTTAACTTCAAAGGATTTTGATGTGTGACACTGTATTCCTGTACTTAAATGAAGCCACATGGAGGTCTTGGTCTATAGTTCTTACAAAAGGCACATTGTCTATTTTTGTCCTCTCAGTCAGGCTACTGTTACCCAATATTGTCTTGGTCAATAATAACTCGCTGTCTACTCTTCTCTGAAGGTGGCTTTTCTTTGATGTAAAATAAATATAAGTAAAATATTTTGAGATAGATTATGATATAACATAATTTAGACTTGATCATTTTATACTTGTGATTTTACTTTTCTAATTTAAGATGCTTATATTAACAATAGCAAAAAGAATTTATAAGGCACATCTTTTTTACTGTATGTAAAAAAGCACTACTGTGTAGATAACGTCTGGGCAAAAAAGATTGCCAAATGGTAATGAATGTAAAATTTAGTTTTGAAGGTCCAGCATGACAATTTGAAATGACAGAGTAATATCAGAGAAATGTTAGGATCTGGTCTGTAGTTAGTAAAAGCTGATCTAAGAAAAGTGCTAGTTGCTTAATAACTAGATATTCTACAGCAAATAAGATGACTACGTTCCAAGGAGTGAAAAATTACCAAATTTCTGTCCTCATCTGAAATTTCATGCTGCTGCCAGAGGGTAGGAATAACTGTCATTTTGTTAGTTCTTTTCCCCTGCCTTCCTCTTGGAATAGTGCAATCCAAGAAAGAATTAATTTGGGAACAGACAATGGTGATAGAGACCATTTATTAGGATAGTGAATGAGGAAAAAAAAAGGATTAAAAAGTTCTTTGAAGTCCTCTAGGGTGATATTCCCAGAGTAAGGGAGAAGAAATTTTATAGTTTCTTGGATGGTATGGAAAGAATGCTTTTAGACAGAAGATTATTATGAAATCTTACAGAGACTAAATTAAAACTGTAAGATCAAACCAGAACTGGGTTATGAATTTCTGTCTATGCTTGACTCTAGCATATTTAGATTTCACTAAAGTATGGAATTATACTATTTACAACAGATATGCAATCAGTAAATATACACTAGAAAAATAATACAAATGTACATCTTCTAACTTTATAGCAGGAAAAATTGATATTTGTATATTATAAACATTTTATTTTTATATTTATAGATCAAACAAGAAAGTCCCAGCCTTTCAATGAACCACTCTTCCATCTTCTCTTGCCTAGGAATCAATACACACAACACATACAGTATAACATATATTAACAGTTGATTTCCTTAATCTTTTGGCTTTCCAAAGTGTCTTACAGTTTCCAGAATCCTATGGATTCTACTCAATCTTTTTTACTGCACTAACTTCTCTCCAAGTACTTCTATGTTTCATAATTTAAAAATTCTCAATTTCTTTCTTTTTTAACCTGGAAAGTCTAGGGGAGCAGACCTACCTCTAGCTCTTTGCCCCTTAAGTGTGTCAGATAGCCTGAGGAACTTTCTTATGCATTTTTTGCAGCCACACATTGCCATTATAGATAGATTATCTTGTTGATATCTACAGAAACTGTACATCTTTTCTAGCAAAATGAAGATGTTGTTGTAACACAATGTGGGAAAAGCTGTACTTTATCCTGTATTACAATCTAGAAATACAAGAAAGTGTGTTCTTTTCAACTCCCATTCCTGCTTATGACTATAGTGATAAATTAAGATATGAAAAGCATTTTTCATTTTTTTACTTAATTGAGGACTGTCAAGACTAAAATTCTTCAATAACCACAATATTAAAAATAGCACTTTGAATTTTGATTCTTTGGATCAGATTTACAATAATATCAAACTCACCTGTTTCTATCTCACCACTTATCTAATTAACTCCATTTCTGCTTTATTTTATTTATCCCTCTGGCTTTATTTTTCCTGTAATACATTTAGTCCTTTTGCTGACAATTCTTTATTACTTCTGTCACATAATGTGAGCATACAGTAAAAAGGTCTGATTAATTTTTAAGTTAGTGTTATGTGAACATAGGGGAGTGCCTGCTACAATAAACACTGAGAGTCTTTATTATAGGTGTTATAATTTATTTTTTTTTATTGTAACTACTATCCTTCTTGTAACTAATTATTTTCTTGTAACTAACTATTGTAACTAATCCGTCTTGCAGTGTCAAACCAATGTGAAAATGTTTGAGAAGACATCTACAGCCTGCAGGTAAGTAACTTCATGAAGGCAATTAAAGTAATAAACAAAACATCCCAGCAACTGAAATAAAATCATCACTTTCATTAACTTTGACTTCTGAATGCATAGCATAGAAAAAAATACATTATGCAGGACGAAGAGCTCTTACAGTCTTGTTTGTTTTGCTGCACCATGGGACAAATGTGTCAGACAGGACAGAAACACTGTTCCAGCTGGGTAGACTGTTACACCCACACAGAGAAATTCAAAAATCATTACAAGTCCCTAGGTTGAGCCAAAATTAATAAAAGAATAAATACACAAACAAAGTCAACACTGAAGTGATAGGGGCTCAGGTAAAGTTAATATTTAAAGGACAGTGATATGCATACATTTCTGTTTGCTCAGCCAGCAGGTTACAGATATATTTGCTTATGTACTCTTTCAACAACTGAACAAACAAGACATTTCACTGCTGGGAACTCTGGCTGATAACCACTCCTTCATCTCTGATGCACAAAAAAATACGTGTGATCAAAGCATCAAACACTTTCCTTAAAGTAGTTTAGGATAAGGTAATTTAGGTGTGACCTAATTGTGGTCTTCCAGTACCTGAAGAGAGCCTAGAAGAAAGATGAAGAAGGAATTTTTACTAGAGCATATAGTGACTGGACAAGTGGGAATGGTTTCAAACTGGAAGAGAGTAGGTTTAGATTAGATATTAGGGAGAAATTCTTCATTATGAGTGTGGTGAGGCACTAGAAGTGGTTGACCAGAGAAGTTGTGTATGACCCATGCCCAGAAGTGTTTAAGGCCAGGTTGGATGGACTCTGAGCAACTAGTCTAGGGAAAGGTGTCCCTGCCCACAGTGAGGCTTGGAGCTAGACGATCTTTAAGATCCCTTCAAACTCAGAACATATGATTCTAAGATATTAAAGAGTAATAGCATAGGAATAATATTGTCTGTATGGTAATGGTAAGAAAAACAGAATATAGAGAATTTTTTCTTATAGACCTATGTCTTTCTCAGGGAGTAGACACAGAAGGTGCATCTGATGGCTGACTGGTACCCTCAGTCCACAGAAAGCTGCAGGAAAGTAAATGCTGTGCTTTAACAGCTATATAATAACAAGCCTTTTGTACGGTTTGAATATGTTCTGCCTTTCCTACCACTGAGGGTTTTCCTTATCACTATGCTCATATCAGGAAAGTTAGAAAAAAATCATGACCTCAAGGGCAAGCAGAACAAATATGTATAACTTGTAACCATACAAATATGCCATCTGCTCTCATTTTTCCAAAAAAAAAAAAAAAGCAGAGTCTCGATCATGCCCAGGCACTGCTGAGACAGGCATGGGCTCAATAAATTGTGGAATCATTTTTTGTTGGAGAGGACCTCTGAGATTGCCTCACCCATTTTGTTGCTCAGGGCAGGGCATATTTAGTTAGTATCCATTCCCTCAACCTAATTGTTGGATTTATAGTTCATAGTCCCATGGCAACATTCTGGCAGGACTTGACATACACCTGTAAACTTCAGATCTTGACACCAGTGTTATCCATATCATAGAGCAGAAGGTGTCCATTTTCAGGTAAACAAGACAGAATTTTTCAAGAACGCTGTATCTCTACTATGTCTCTCTGTTCATTCACTCTAATAGGCACTCTACCTTCTGATAAAAAAATTGTAAAGCAGGGCTCTTATCCCTCAGCTATGATAGTGAGAACTTAGAGCAGTATGGGCACACACCAGAAGGTTTTTAACAATTATTTCTGGTCTAGAATAATTATTTGATAATGGTTTCAATTAAAACCTGTAAAATGAGAACTGAGTAATACTATCAAGATATTTTGTGTGCTCTAAGGCACTCTTATTATTTTGAAGCCAGAAGAGAGTTTAAAATTGCTGTCCTCTGAATTACTGCAGAATGACATGTGGAGCTGAAATAGCTTAATAATATGTCTATAACAGCACCTCTCCCAATTACCTCTCAGATGTACATGAAGGATAAATAAACCAGCAAGCTCACTCCATTTTGCAAAGATAAATTAAATATCTGGTTTATTAAAGATATGTCAAAATAGAGGTATTGTTCTGTGGCCTTAACACAGACAATAGGCTAGTATTTCCTAAATTTTAATCAAGGTCAGATAACTGATCTGTGAAACTGTCATAATAATCTATGCAGAAAACAACAAACTCACACCTAATGATTACTTGGGGTCCTTTTGAGGGTCGTTTGCTATATGTCAAGTACCAAATCCCAGTGTAAGTGGCATGATGATTGCATGGTATTTGGAGGTGCTTAGGAGCCTTGAAGATAGAAATGAAGTAATTTTATTTGTAGCTAAACTGTGAAATTACAAATGAGTTATTCTATTCTCATTTTGTCTGGCCAGGGGAGGGCTTGTGTAACACATCTTTGTGCTTCCATGTAATGTCCTCAACACTAGTCATTGAAAATATACTCCTCTGACAGAGACTTTTCATTTGGTCTTCACACTTCTTCCTTCTACAAAGCACATACACTTACCAGTTCAGCTCTGATCTGTAATTTTGTTAATGATAACATTCACAAAAGTTAATACAAATTGTATCTACATCACACATTGAATAGCAATGTCCTCTGTTTTCATACTTGTAGTCTTCAGACTCCAGACATCAGAATAATTATTCAATTTCTAGCCAAATTTGGGCTTTATGATTATGTCTTTTGTTGATTAAATTTGATGCACTTTTACATCAATATTTAGTTAGAAAACCTTGAATTTATCAACATACTGTATTTTTTCTACAAAAGGGTTCGTGTACTAAAGAAAAATAAATCCATCCTTTCTGACTTTTAGACTTTAGTTGAGAACAGTAAGCTCAGCCTGCTTGAGCTGTGCAGTCCAATATGAGATATTAGGAGGCTAAATGACAGACAGAGTTATTGTACCAAATGGATCAATAAGGTATTAGTATTGCTTGTTTGGTTTTTTTGGGTTTTTGTTTTTTTTTTGGTTGGTTTTTTTTCTTGTTTCTTTTGTGAAAAACAAATTCTAGGTAATTAAAAACATCAAAAAATACTGATATGCTTTTTTTTATTTAATGTCAAGTCTGAGAATATTCAATTTCAAAAGAATTTGTTGTAAAGTGAAATTAATTATTCTTTGGATAGTTATAATTTATGTACCAACTTTATCTTTCTCAAAAATTTTCACTATCAAAGCATACATATGGGAAATTCACAAACATTGATAAATGTTAGCTTTCTTCTATTGTTTCTAAAGTCAAAGATTTATTAAAAAAAAAAGTGTTTACTTCAAATTAATATATTCAGCATGTTTTTACTGTGCTTACAATTACTGTTATGTAGCAGAATCTATCAGTGGATCTAAAGTATAGCCATATGATAAAACTAAAATGCGCCATGAAAAAGCAGATAGTTAATACTATTAGAACCCTTAGAAGCACTATTAGTGTGTGTAAATATATTTGCATAGCTAAATAGCCTGACTGCATTACCAGATTCTATTCATTTAACCAATAAATTTTATTAAAAACTTGTACTAGTTTTGGCTGGGGTAGAGTAAATATTCTTCACAATGGCTGGTGTGGGGCTATGTTTTGGAGTTGTACTGAACACAGGGCTGATGATATAGAATTTGTTATGGCTGAGCAGGGTTTACACCGTGAAGGCCTTTTCTCTTTTCCATTCTGCCACGCTGGCAAGGAAGTTGGGGCTGCATGGAAGGCTGAGAGGAGACACATCCAGGAAAAGTGACCCAAACTGATCAAAGGGGTATTCCAGACCATATGAGATCATGCTCAGTATATAAAGTGAGGGGAGGAAGGAGGAACATTTGGAGTGATGGTATTTGTCTTCCCAAGTAACAGTTACACAAGGACCCTGCTCTCCTGGATTGGCTGAACACCTGCCTGCACATGGGAAGCAGGAACTAATTCCTTCTTTTGCTTCGCTTGTGCCAAGCTTTTGCTTTCCCTATTAAATTGTCTTTATCTGAACCCATGAGTTTTCCAGCTTTTACCCTTCCCATTCTCTCCTGGATCCTACTGGTAAGGGAGTGAGCGAGCAGCAGTGTGAGGCTTGGTTGCTGGCTTGGTTTAAACACAACAACTGCAAAAGCAGTCCCCAAAATATAAAGTCCACTAGTTTCCTAAACATCTGTTCTTTCTACTGATCTACAAAATTAGGCTCCCTAATACTGAATTTTATCTAGTTTCATAACTATATTATTCACTGTCCTTGTCTAATGTCTAGCTTAATGTTTAAGATCTTTGCCAAGCATGAACTAGCTATGACAAAACTGTGTTCCCTGAAGCTGAGTTGATCTTGGAACATTTTTTTCTAATTCCTTGGCAAATACGCAAAGAGAAAATAGAAAAGTATTAACATTGTAATGCAATGGAATTCCTTATAGATTTAAATGGAATTTAAATGTCTTCTTGACTACTTCTGAACTGCTCAAATTTGTAAGCTCCAGCTCAAACAGCAATGCAAACTTCTAAGTTTAGAATTGCAAACTTCTAAGTTCAGAAACCAATTTCTGTGAGTGTCCAAAGGTAAAAGGACTGACTTGGTTGTCCAAAATGAAGCCAGGGATCTCAAAGCTTGGCATCTCTGGGCGACACGTAGTCTGAATGGCTGTCTTGAGTTTAAGCATTTGTTTTCCATCAGATGCCACTTTATAAGCTACACTCTGAGCCTTAAATGATTTGATATCCATTTTTCCATTACCCTGGATCATGTTACAGAAGCGCTTTATTGCACTCAGGGTGGAAGAAAAAAATACATATTTCTGTGTCTTCTGTTGATACCTTTCCCAATTGTATAAAGCATTTTAATATTAATTGAAAAAAAATGTATGGATCATAAAATGGTTGTCCCTAATCTCAAGACCTTAATTCATGAAAGTAGGACAACAAAAGACTGTTTGTTTCTTCATCTTTTTTGCTCAATATTACCTCCATCAGGACTGTTCCAAATGAAGTGACAATGCTGTTTACTGGAGATGGCTTTTTATTGACATATTTCGAAATATCCCGTGTCACATCTGAGATACCTTCTCAAGAAATTATCAGCAGCTACTTCTCATGACCAAATTGTTATATCTATCACTAAGCAAGAGAGATAGCCTTAATTACATTTTTTTTATTAAATTGAACTTATATATACATGGCCCAGCAAAAAAAAAAAATAAATTTTTTTTTTATTTTTTTTTTTATTTTTAGAAAAAAGGAGTTAATAAGAATTTTGGAAATCACTGTTGCTAATAGCATTTCCAGATAATCAATTAAATGGAAAACACTATGCAGATAAAGTAACAACATACACAGGAGAGCTGGCATTGTACATAGATCTATGAACCTTAAACAAAGTGATCAAGGAAAAAAATTAACAGATGCCCAAATTTGTGATGTAACAAATGGCTTAACTGATGTCAGCATTTTAAGCACTCTGAATAGCTCTTGAGGGTACTGCCTGAAGAAATGTCAGTGTTAAAGTACATTTATTACCTCACTGGGGAGATATAGATTCAGTCAGTTACCCTTTGATTTTTGAGCTCAACAGCTTTTACAGAAGCACAGTCATTATATAAATGACATGTTTAAATGGTTTCACCTTGATGAGATTAAATAAGTCTGTTCAAGATGTGCATTTTAGCTGTTTGACCTACCACAGGATTTCAAAACAGTACATCACTTTAATATGAAAGAAGAATAAGGAATTGCTTATAAGTAAACATCAGAAGCTGGAATTTATTTTGAATATTTCTGGTGATTATATTTTTTTGACCAGACGAAAACACAGTTATATTACTATGAATTTCTTCTTAGTTGTTCCACTGAGATAACATATTTCTTATTTGAAAGCTCTGTCAAATAATTTTTCAAGTATTTTGGAGGGAAATAAAATATTAGAATTAATATCAGTATATATTAGAAATATCAGTCAGCATGGACAAAAGATTCTCAAAAATATTCACAAGAAAAAATAATCTGGGTAACAAAATAAATTTAATAACATGAAAAACTGTAATGAAAGAATAAGGAATAATAACATTTTTGCATGAAATACTGGTGTGGAATATGGTTAAAAAGGTTAGTGTTAGGTTTAGTGCTAAGATTACGCTCAAGACGTAGGATTGGATTTACATGGTCACAGATACATCTACAGGATTTTTATAAAAGTATTTCCTTGCGCCAAAATACAAAGTGCCAAAATATAGTATTTTTATACTAAAAACATATCATACATTTTTGGAACAGTGATAGATGTATCCATTTTTATGTGTATCAGATATATTATCAAAGATATATTATCTCCTGCCAAACAGGAGATTATTTTTTAATTATGGTTTTGGTGGGGGTAGAAAATTACACTGGATTGATAATAAGCATATTCAGTCTAAAATATATTATAGGCAAGCTCATAATTATCTAACAGGGATTACTGATTTTAAAGGTCTGCCTTTAAAAATATTTGGAAACATTTAATACCTCTAGTCAATGAAATTAAATTATGTGGGCTAAATTTTGATTTTGCAAAGCAATTAAGAAATGTTTTGGTCAAAGGTAAAAGGCCTGCCTTCAGAGTGTTTCTCAGGACAGGTGAGCTCTACAGCAAAAATTTTGGGAATTTTCCATATGAATACTAATCAGGAAACAGTGAAAACAAAACGCAAAGCAGAAGAACAAGGAAATTGAAATTAAAATTAAAAGATTCTTCATGTACACAGATAAAACACAGATAAAACATAGCACAGTATAGATGGGATACATTTAAAATAATTTAAATTATATTAAACAGTCTCCAAGATTTAAATAAAAATGTGGATTTATTATATCTGTATAAACGGTCAATCGAAGATGTTTTCCTTACTGTGTTTTGCCAATAATAATATTATAAGTGATTATATACTTACAGTGGTGGGTAAAATTGATGTATAGGGTTTTTTCCCTCATCTCAAGTCTGGAGTCAAGCACCATAATGTACTGGATCTATTAAGGTTCTGTAATATGAAATCAGGAATGGAAACTGCTTTGGCAAAACATGAAGCAACAAAACTTTACAAAGAAACAGAAGTCATAACAGTAATGGTATTTAATGGATCAAAGCTTAAGAAATGCCTTTATATTATAGGAGTTGCATTTAATTGCTTTTCAGAGAAATTGCAATGTATAAAAAATACGTTTCCTAGGGGAATTTGGGAGTTATAAAATTGTGGGTAATATCAGAATTGCCTAAAAAATAAATTGAGACAAATGAAAGAAAAGAAGATTTAAGTATGACCCCCAAATTATGGAACAGATGGAAAATAAATAATAAGATTTAGGCTTTTTGCTTATCTTCTTTTGACTCTTCACTGGTCTTAATAGCACTTCGAAAAATCCCACAGGAACATTAGAGTGGAAAATATTCTACGAAAAACTAAAAGCAACAGATCTCTATGCTCAACCTCAATTAAAGAGTATGATTTCTGAATAAATATGAAGGACTTAGATAAGAGTGACTGGAGAGCAAGTAAAAATTTCAGAAAGAGGACATGAATAACAAATAAGTGATTATTATAAGGAAATAAGAATGAGATATTCAGGATTATACCAGTACATAACATAAGTATTCAATATAAAAGTTTTTAATAGTCTCTGCAGATAAATAAGAACAGAAGAAAGACTTTGTGTCTCTCTTGTGTCCTCTTTCCAGCAGTGGCTGTCAGAGAGTACTTATAGAAGAGTAAACTGCAAAAATACTTCAGTTTAATGTCCTATTTTCAGTTCAGTAACTTGCTGATCTAGTTAAGGTTTCTATATATTTAGTGACCTAAACTCATTTCTTTTCTACAGATATGACCCCTTTATTTCTGTAGACATGCAACTTTTTATTTCTGCTGTGCCCTCTGATGAAGAATTCCATCTTTCAGAAGAACAACTTTATTTTCTTTGTTTTAATCTGGGCTTTATTTATATAGCCTCTAGTCTCTGACCTGCAAGTAATGTAGAATCCTCGAGCTCAATCCACACCGGTTTGTGACACTCATTCCACCCTGTTATATCTGTCCTCTCTTTTCCAGACTTAGACATTCAGTTCTTCTTTGGACTAGAACTGGACCATATTTGCAATCATACTTCTTCCAGTTTTGACTTCTACATTATCCTTTCAGAGACCATAATTGTGGGCAGCATTCAAGGTATATATTAACAGTCTTATAATAAGGTTTTTTCATTCTTTCACTTTCTAATATTTTTGAACGTTTATTTCTCATTGCTACTGAGCACTAAATTAGCATTTTATGGAGCAAAGCCAAATAGACTTACTACATCCAAGTTTGCACTGGTAGAAACATCCACTTCTGCTGTTTGGGAAGGTCTGCTCAGAAACACATTACTCTTTAAAACATTAACCTACTTATCACAGGTAATATAGGGTATATGTGCCACAGCATGGTGGAACACTCCCCCTTCCCGTTCCCTCCCGGCCACGTGGTCCCCAAGATGTCCCAGGAAAGAGACACACAGACACTACAGGTGGGGAAAGCAGAGAGAACATTTATTCCCATGGTCAGGGGTATTGAAAGGGCTTTAGGGAATTTTGGTTACAACCAACAGAAATTGAGAGATAATAGCCAGTGGGGAAAGGGTTAACAAAGGACCAATAAGGGGCCTTCACATAATCCTGTCAAGGCAAATTCTTGCATAGTAAGCTAGGGAGATAAGAGATTTCTCAAGGGGTCTTGGGAAGAGGAAAGGTGACTCAAGGGAAAAAAAAAGGCAAAGAATCCATTTTACAATACAGTAAAAGCCTCAGTTTTTAAGGCATTATGGCTGGTTTCTTCATTTTCTTCACAGGCCCACTGCCACATATATGATTGTTGAATTGCAGAAGCAAAATGTGAATGGTATTACTCCTTTTTCCACTGTGGGTGTGGGGCCCTGTCATAAGTTATTGGCCATGTGCATGCAGCATGCTTTACCAAGAAAGGCACTGATGGAGCAATCCACCTCCCTGCTCTTCCTTTCTTCCATGTCTCAAAAGAGCTCTGATCTCATCCTTTGCTTGTACTTTCTAATACAGACTGTATCAAGCAAGCTTCCCTTATCAACATGGTTATGGACAATGTTGGAAATTTGTGAGGCCAGGTTGAATCTTCCCAAGCATAACATACTCGTTCATGTGTCCACTAATTCTAGCTCTTGTAGGAGTCTTATTCCATAAAGAATTAGCAAGGACATTCTAGGATTCAGTCATGACAAATGTAACCCAACACTGTGCTAAGCACCTTTCTTAGAAAATTAAGCTAATAATGGTAAGAGAGTTTGGTCGTTAAAATCACTCAGATTTGCATTCTATTTATTTTTGATAATCAGCCAGAAGGCGATTTTTAAGTGTGTTGGGTTGACTCTGGCTGGCTAGGGAGAGTTCACTGACTTTACTACTACCCATGAAATTAGAGTAGGGTAATAAGAAATAAAAACAAATATTAAAAACACCTTCCCCTTACCTCTCCCTTCTTCTTGAGCTCAACTTCACTCCTGAATTCTCTCCCTCCTCTCCCGCACCAGAAGTGCAGGGGACTGGGAATGGGATTGCAGTCAGTTTATCACATGTTGTCTCTGCAGCTCCTTCTTCCACAGGGTCCTCACAGTCTTCCTCTTCTCCAGCACGGGGTCCCTCCCACAGAGGACAGTCCTTCATAAACTTCTCCAAGGTGAGTCCTTTCCACAGCCTGCCGTTCTTCATAAACTACCCTAATCTCTCTCCTGAACTTCTCTATCCACCTTTAACTACCACAGTGACTAAGTGGTTGGTATTGTAATTTAAAACCTGTATGGGATAGCCACAGACCGGAATGCAAGAAGCCAAATGGCCTGTCTGTCTGTGTGGAACAGCCTTCTTCATCTTCCTTCAAACTTTTTCCTAAATCTCACTCTACAGAAATTGCTTATTACAGTTGGAGCTGGCATGCTAGATGCAGACCAGGCAAAGGATCTCATCTCATCCCTGAATTTTAAATTTGTTTTTTTCAGAAAATAGATGCTCAGATGACATACTACCTATACCTTATTGTGGGAAAACACCTGGACGATGGAGAAGAGATCTTTCTGGAGTGGATGCAGCTGTCAGCATAATGCTGCTGGGAA
>JAWWEW010000112.1:94009836-94056987 GCA_035583185.1 Anabacerthia variegaticeps
GGACGATGGAGAAGAGATCTTTCTGGAGTGGATGCAGCTGTCAGCATAATGCTGCTGGGAAGAAGATTATCTATTATATCCCATGGCTTAATAGATAGAATATAATTGTATTAGACAGACAATAGAGCCTTATATTTGTATAGTAGATTGTCTTTATTTGCTGTTCCCTCTGACTTTCCCTGACTACTTTGTAATTAGTGGTTAGCTTTCCCCCCAAGGTTACCCCTACTCCCAAATTTCTGCATAATAATGCCCCTGTATAGTAATATTCCACCCCCTAATTACCCATATTTGTCACAGTTCGGCCCCTTTCCTGTAGCTTCCTAACCGAACCCATAAAAGCCTCATGCAAACTGCTAATAAATGTTTTCACTCCGCTACCCCTGTCTCGAGTGGGAATCAGTCCCTGTTACCCCGTCGAACCGTGACGCCTTATCACTGGACAACTAACATTGAATTAACTGCAGTTTCTAAACAACACAAAGCATAAGATCAAGAAAATGCAGTGGAGTAGGTACCTTTTAAAAATGGTGACCAATGACCGTTCTAAGCAGGGCTGTGACCAAGTATATGTCAATAGTATGTCACATTAAAATTTTTAAACATCAGCACTGGTAAAACAGGGTTGTGTTTTTACCCATTTAAAACAATCTAAAACAGAGTATTGATGTCACACTTTAGCAGTTTATATATATTGGTAGTTTTTGGTAGGATTTTATGACGGTGATTTGAAACTTTTGTGTTTTTTTCTTTTTTGCAATTTCTTGTTTCTGCTGGAAATCAATAAGTTGATTTCCAAGTAGTGAAAAAGTCATTGTTCAAAAGCTGGTCAAAAAAACCCTTCCAGGTAATGCACGAAAAGAAATGCATATGCTCTATAGCTATATGATACATAACTATAAAACTTCAGTAATGGAAGAAATTCATTTACAGATTGGCAATTCCCAGTCCCGTCCTTGGGTGGAAGAAACAACCTTCATAACTCTATAAGGGAAAAACAGGAGGCACTCTGTCATCCCATCCCATCCTGAAAACAGATCCAGAAAGCGTAGTGATGCAATGCCCAACATGTCTACAGAGCTCTGTGTTTCCTCTTTTAGGATCATCACCAGCATAGCAGTAACAGGTCTGTGCAATGCCCAACTGCTGTGCTACAGCTGCAGAAGTCTGGCAACAGGGAAGGAGAGTCCAACAACGTCAAGATCAGACTTGGTATCCAAAACAGTTCTGCAGTAGTACCGGTTCTCACCCAGCCTATGAATCCTTCTATTCATAAATCAGTGGCACCATTCTCCATCTGGAAAAGAATGTGATCTCAAAACTCAGAGGAGCTGATTTTAGCAGATAGCAGAAACCTGTCAAAGACAAGTCAGTATGGCATTTGTCACTGTGACAGCTGGCTTTGTAAAGCCTTGTGAGACTGCTCTCACGGTGGCAGGTTAATGTCACTTCCAAGAGTGTAAAAAACTTTTTATGAAAACACTTTAAGGACATGAGGCAGCCTTTTGCATCAGTTCTCAGGAGTGACCTCACAAATTAGTGTAGACAAATTGCTATACTGACCTTCTATAATCATATTATATAAATATAATATAAAATATTATATTTTTATATATTTCTAATTTATTTATAATATATATTCATATTTTATATAAATATAATTATAGTATAGACATATAAATAAATTATAATAGAGATAGATAGATAGATAATAAAAACTTGAGAATGTTAATCTCATCAAATTAATACTCTCAATATTACCAATCTTAAACTCTGAATTAATCTGTCTTTTCAAACAGTGTGTTTTGTTTAAAGTGTATGATATTTGTAAAAAATCATGAGGTTTGAATTCCTGCTGTTCAGTACATATTCTGAATTTTAAAATGTCAGCAAATATAACATCTGAAAAGACAATAAATTAATACAAAGAAACATGATACCATATCTTAGAAAAACTATTTCTGATTTGTTTCACTATAGACTAATAAAAACAGATGTGACACAGACTATACATAATATCAGCTTTATTTATTTAGATGCAAAGATTATCTGCAATTAAGATATACTTCTTTTATCTTGTGCATTGTTATTGCAACATTTTCTATTGATTGCCAGAGATTGACCAGATTGCCTCTGAGCTCAGGGTAAGCTATTCTTTTCCTCTTTCTTCTTTCCTTTTTCTTTTTTTTTTTTCTTTTTTTTTTCTTTTTTTATTAATATCGCTCTGTCTACTCTTGGTGGACTGACACTTATTTTTGTAATAATCTTTTGTGATCACTGAAAAGGATGATTGATGGTGTTTTTTCCCATGATGCATTTAATTGAAAGTCTGACAGTTTTCTATTCCTCTAAACACTTCATATCCACTGTTACTGTGCTTAGTCTCTGTCTTCATTTCATCTTTCTTGTCAGTCAAGGTTGAGGAGAAGAAATAGGTGTTTTGTCATCTGCTTTTTTTAAAAAAGAGAAGTTGTAAAGGCTGTTTTTCTGGTTTGCTGTACATAGACTCCATTGGGTAAAAAGCACAAAAAAATTATTTGCAGATTAGATATTGGCTTTATATATGAGCCTGATTTTTATTCATATAAATAATAAATTTAAAAATTATAATTCATCAGGCTTCTCATATATATTTCTTATAAGCAAGTCTCTACAGTGCTAAGACAAGCATGTCTTGGAATTTTAATTCTACTAAAATTCTACTGCACCAAGGTGTTGGTTTGCATTCTCCCTTTCCCCCTGCAGTGTGTATGTATATTCACAGTATTAGAATTTAATCACTGTAAGCATCCAAACAGCAAGTACTACTTCAGCACAAAACCATGGAAGCTTACAACTCACTTCCTCAACAAGAAATACCTTAAAATACTCTTTCAGATATTTTAAAGGTAAGAAGATAATTTACTGCTGGACAGAAATGTATATTAATTCTACTTTCCCTTGAGTTGTGAAGGGAAAGTGGAAGACAAAAAGCCCTAGACCTTTGTTTTGAAAATATGTTTGAAATATTCTCAGAGCTTGAACTTTTATAAGGAAGATGTTTCCGCCATCCCCTGACTTTAAGATAAAGACAAATTGCATGAAATATAAAGATAAATTGTACAAAAAGAATTCCCAAATTTGAAAATGCTTCATTTTCTTTTAATAAAATGTATAAACCATGAATTTTTATATTCGCATTTGTAATCATTAATATTTTTTTTTAAAGGGAGGATTTAACAAAAAATTAAAGAATTATCAAGTCAAACATATCTAGTCAAAGATATAAATGGATTAAAGGGTTCATAAATTCATAAGCAGAATAAAAAATCACTTTCTACTTAGCTGAAAGAATAGGAATGCAGTAGGCTGCAGGTTTCTATCTATTTCTTTGGTCTGGAAGAAGGGTTGTGTGCCCCCAAAGTTTATACAAGTCTTTTCTAATCCCATTC
Source organism: Anabacerthia variegaticeps (assembly GCA_035583185.1). NCBI lineage: Eukaryota > Metazoa > Chordata > Aves > Passeriformes > Furnariidae > Anabacerthia > Anabacerthia variegaticeps. The sequence continues at coordinate 94,013,268 of JAWWEW010000112.1, forward strand.
CACAGGGGAAGTGTAAAAACCTGATCTCTGCATCTCCCAGTGAGTGTCAAAGCTTCTTTCAGATGCTACATGAATTCCCCTATCATTCAAAATAATTTCCAAGGCCTCTGAAAAATTTCACACTTAAAGTAATAATACAAAAAAAAAATAAATAAAAAGCTTTGTTTTTTCGTTGTGTTTGAAGTCCAACAGAAAATGGGTGTTTTGTGGTGCAGCCTGTCCTTAAACCAGGTCTTCATATCTCATGTTGGAACTGGAAGCAAAACTGGCACATGAAGAGGACCTCAAAGAGCATTCCCAGCTATTCAGCTCATCAGAGCATTCCCCTTCCTGAACTTCTCTGACTGTCTTGTGGACCTTTCTCACTTGCAGCTGACTTGAAGACCTCATCCCCTTGTTGCATTTCTCCTCCTAAGAACACCTTAAGTCTTGATTTGGGTTCTGCCCAGTGTCTTCTCTTGCACACCTCCTTTCTCTGCTTTATTTTTCTGATTGGTGGCAAATTACTGTGAAGATTCTAGATGGAAAGATGAAGACTAACAACCTTTCTATTCCACATTCAATAGTGAATTCCTATGGGCTTTGAAGTTATGAAATAATGTTTCATTTCTGCTTTTATACTACAATATGGAATATTGCATCCAAAGAGGGTTAATATCCTTGCTTAAAACAAAACTGCTGTGCTTTTATGTAGCTGTACAGCTCAGGACAGGCATTTCCCCCTGTATAGCTTGGACTACTATTAAAAGACAGTGATATTTCCAAGTTCATAACTTTATAACCAAAACCTCCAGTTTTGGACTTGGAGCACTTTTACATTTAGCAAATCACTACATAATAAAAAATTTTGAATATATTGAATGATATTTTAACAAGGGAAGGAAGGCAATGGAAGGGGAAAGATGATAGTCTTCTGTTATTGTTATTCTCTGTTACTATAGCAGTGAGCTGAACTGTAATAAACAGAAATCACTGATAAAAGGATCACAGGGGAAATTCTTCTCTCCGTTAGCTGATTGATTGACTTCAAAGGGAGTTTCAGACAACTGAGTAACTGAGGACAGAATTGACCTCAGGACTTTAAGTCAAGGTCTCATTTCACACATGCCTCAAAATCAGATCATGAAATTTCTCAGATGCTGCTGTGTTGTAAATCAAGTTTTTTTGTTTTTTTTTTTTTTGAGATACATATTATCTTCCAGGAAAAAAACCCTCAGGTATCCAGAAAATTTCTGATTATGTTGCATAAGTGGTAAGAAGGCTTTTTTCATCATCATTTGAATTACATTGTTCTATCTCTGACTTACAAAATCATTTGTCTTTTGCATACATTTTATTTCTTTATGAACTATTTACTTAGGAATTATACTCCAGGATATACTCCTCAGTCTGTGCACCTATATCCTGCTCAGCTGTAATAGGATTTAGGCAGAACTCAGTCATACACTCCTCAAAATACTGATGTCTTGTACTCCATGCGGACAAGCACTTTTACCCCACTCAAAAAAACAATAAAAATCTATATTTTGCTACTGTCTCTTGTTTTTCTCTGGTGGAATCATTCCTCCTACATACAGATTTGCTATAACATTCTACAGCAAATCTATGATCAGCATCTCCCATGCTACCTTCCACAACTATCTTTGTACAATAGCAGGATCCTACAGTTCAGTGGTTTAAGAAATAGAGATACCTAACTTGACCAAGTATTCTGCGATGGAACAATGACAACTGTGCTACCTGATATGAAGACACCTCCTTGATTAACTGATACTAACTGGAGAGAGCAGGAGCAGGAGGTAGCAAAGCTCAGCTTCTGAGTTTTCCTTTTATTGTTGTCTGTGGAGTGTTCTGCAAATGGCCCATGGAGTAAGCAGCCAAATCTACAAATCTGTCAACTCACTGTCATCATGGAAGAAATTTAAAAATGGGAGTGATCCTTTGTTCAAAACAACAGGCAAGTGTAGCAAAGTCTCAGATCAAGGATAGGTTTGATAAACTTTGCAAAATCTGTGTATTAAAAAGTCAAAAGTATTTTGGAGTAGGAAGGCAGAAGAATTATGATCATGTATTTATAGCATATTTCCTGTCTGATTCATGATTTACAGGACTTAATGGTTAAATGAGGACGAAGTCTCTCTTCTTGACATAAAATTAATCAAAGATTCCTAAGTTTTAGATTCAAAAAGTGCATTATGTTCATCTATCCTGACCTTCTGAAAAATTGTATGTCATGCTTCTGTCTGAAATGCTTGTACCACAATTTTGTTTGGCCTGATTTATGTAGCTGGATTTTTCTCATATACCATCATAAGACTGCATTATAGACATCTATACGTGGCCTAATCACTAAGTCTACCTCTAATATCAGTGGAGAGAAATAAGTACTTTTATAGGGTGTTAGTGACCTGACCTATTGTTTTTTTTGTCAGCATTAGGATGGAATTAATTGCATCTTTAAGATGTCAGACAAAGGCATATGCAATGTAAGCATAAATTTTTCTTTAGAAGAATGCTATCAAAAATTACTACAGAAATTGTTTAAAAATTAATTATCTGTATTAAAACTGGTCACATGAATTGTTTGGCATAAACTTTAGATCACTGGACACAGCTATACTTCCTTCTCCTAGTTTAGAGAGATGTCAGCTACCTGCTGTTTCTGTTAATTCTGAAGCTTTTCTCCAGAGCACCTGTTTTCAGAAGGGTACAAGGGTCTGGAACTCTCTTATGTTTGTTTGGTTGTTTGTTTTGTTTTTTTTTTGTGGCTTTTCTTTCACCACATAATCCTTTTAAAATCTACTCTTCTGTTCACTTTCAAAAACTCATTAGAAACTGAAAAACTCTAACAAAGGGCAGTTCATCTACTTGTTGCACTACTGTAAATATGGACCATCTCTAGCAAAATAATGGAATCCCATTAGATTTGAAATTAAGTCAGAGATCTGTTACTGGTAAACAAACAGATTTAAAGTTTGTGCTTATTGCACTACCTTGAATATTTGCTTTGGAGGGAATGTTTTAGCTCAAACATTTACACTTTGTTCTTAAGCAGAGCCAACTGAAAAAATGACCAGATGAAAACAAAATTTCTTCTTCCTATTCCTCTTAACACATTGTTAGAGATTAGTGACAGAAATTCCTTGTAGCCAAAGTTCTGTCAGAGCCTGCATCCACAGGGATTTATAATGCTCTTAAAAAGTGGTGGTAAGCCCTTCAGTTCACAGCACTCTTTCCACTATTAATTCAAACATGCCAATTTACATGCAAGCCAGAAGAGAGGTATTTTTATTTCCTTTTCTTCTGTGTAAAATGATTTGGATATTTTTTTGATTTAAAGATATTTAAAGTCATACTACCAGTCATGTCGACCACTTTGGTGAAAGTGGGTAGCTTTAATCTCTACCTCACTGGGGTGTATACATGATTTCCCATAGGAGAATACAATGAATCACTCGATCTCAGTTGTCTTAGATGAAATTCTGAGGTGGAGAATACTGTATCTAAGATTACTGAAATTCCTCCCGGTAATTTTACTAGGCAGCCCTGGCATTTTCTTGATGTTTTCTACTAGTTTAAAATTAATCTTGTCAGAAAGTAACCTGTTTCAAAAGCAGTAATTTGTTAATTTCTCATCACATCTTTATTCCCTGATTTATAGAGATGTGTGCTTCAGGGGTAATGAAAGAAGGTGTACAAAATGTACAGCATGCAAATTATAGAAACACATAAGCACATGGGAGCTGACAAAACAGGAAAGGCAGTACAAGGATTTAAAGAAAGATCCCAAGATGACAATCAATTTTAATTAAAAAAAAGAGAAATTGTATTAAAAGATGCATTTATGGTATGTAGTTATTTTTAACTTCTTTTCTCAAGGATCCTTTTCCAGTACCTATTGCTAATCATTCAATAATACACATGAATTTCACTTCATGAACTCAGAGGTTTGAGTTGAACCTTTAGATAGATTTTTATTTTTTTTTTAACTTATACATTACTTTTGGCAGATTTATTTTATCAATACAATTAACACAATAGATCCACTAAGTTGTTTCTGTTACTGAGAATCTTGAAAAAAGTGCAAACACTGTTATGAAGAATTTTTTTTTGTTTTTGTTATTGCTATTTTCATAGGCCACCCTTAAGATAAAAAAGCAGCCTGAAACCAAAATATTTGTATGTTTAATCTTGAAGGTATGAGAAAGTCCAGTCAGGGAAGTAAATTTGTAATCCAGTATTAAGGTGCTTAAGCCTGCTGATACGCAAATTCTATGAAAAAGGTGTGGAAAAGCTACATTAACAGTTTGTTCTCTCCATCTGTGCAAAGAGATCAATCAATGTTGTCATCCTGGACTTTAGTAGCCTTTGACAGCATTTCTCACAGCCTTCTCTTGGTCAAACAGGATTCTCAGGGCTTGGATGAGTGCAGTTTCCTGGGTAAAAAACTGGATGGATGGCAGGGCCCAGAGAGTCGTGGTGCATGGAGTTGTATCCAGCTGGCAGCTTGTCACAAGTGGTGTTCCCCAAGGCTCAGTGTTGGGGCGAGTTCTGTTTAATATCTTTATCCATGACCTGGATGACAGGATTCAGTGCGCCCTCACTCAGTTTGCAGATGACGCCAAGTTAGGCAGAAGTGTTGATCTGCTAGAGGGTAGGAAGTCTCTGCAGAGGGGTCTGAACAGGCTGGATAGATGGGCTGAGGCCAATTATGTGAGGTTCAACAAGGCAAAGTGCCAAGTCCTGCCCTTAGCTCACAACAACCACATGCAATGCTACAGGCTAGGAGAAGAGTCACTGGAAAACTGCCCAGCAGAAAAAGACCCAGGATTGCTGGTCAACAGCTCACTGAATATAAACCAGCAGGGTGCCCGGCTGGCCAAAAAGGCAAGAGCATCCCAGCTTGTTTCAGAAAGTGTGGCCAGCAGGACCAGTGCAGTGATTGTCTCCCTCTACTGGGCACTAGTGAGCCCACACGTTGAATCCTGTGTTCAGTTCTGGCCCCCTGACTACAAAAAAGAAAGACTGTAGAAGTCCAGATATTGTGCTCATAAGACATGGGGAATGAACAGCAATTACAGATAAATTACCCTGTCAGTCCCTAGAAAAATCTGACAAAGTTGACAGAATTCAGATAATAAAAAACTCAAGTACTAGCGTGTAATTAAATAAAGACTGTTAGAGCTTTATTAGGTTTTATTAGGTATTTTTTTAGGTTTTGTAAAATGAGCCAAATTTCAATTGTTTTATTCAGTCATAGGTTTGACTGTGAGACAGCTAAACATCACACAGCTGTTTGCTTACTGCTTTACTTCCCAGCTGCGATTGGAATAAAAGTAAAATTTGGGTGTTGAGATAAAGACAGTTTACTGGAACAGAAAAGCATAATAATAAAAATAACAGAAATCCATACAAAACAAGTGATATGCAGTGCAATTTCTCAGCACCAACAGACCAATGCCCGGACTGTACTTGAGTAGTATTCCCCAGTCAGCTTTCCCCTAAGTGTATACACTGAACATAACACCTTATGGTGTGGGATATGCCTTGTGTCTGCTAGAGTCAACTGTCCTGGCTGTTTCCCCTCCCAACTTCTTGTGCACCCTCAGCCTCCCTGATGGTGGGGTGAGGTGAGGTGAGAAACAGAAAAGGACTTGACTCTGTGTGAACCCTGCTCAGCAATAACAAAAACATCAGGATGTTATCAATGCTATTCTCATCCTAAATCCAAACCACAGCTCTAGACCAGCTACTGGGAAGAAAACTAGCTGAGCTGAAACCGGACCACTGTTTTGATATACAGTATGTATAGCATTTTATGTAGTTTGACATAATGCGCTGAGGGGAAAAGAACTGTGTATATTAAATCACTGTGGTTTGTATTAAATGGATTAAAAGGGGTTAGACTGTAATACTAAAATAAAGTGACATTCTTCTGTTCACAGTGATAGCTTAAAACCTCATGGCAAAATAGGTATAAATGAGGACAAACACTTCAGATTGCTTTTTAATATAGGTGTTAATAATAGAGACTTTAAGAAAAAATAGAAGCTAAACACAGAGAAATAAAGAACATACATTACACCTACAGGATTAATTTATCCCTTGAAGAAAGTTTGTTTTTTATTAAGTTACTATATAGCAGATTACTTAGAACACATTACATTAAGCAGCATTTTAAATGGACCCAACTACCTGGCAAATATACAATAGCAGTTGACACAATGATGGAGTTATTTATATGAGGTTCCACAGTGACCAAAATTAAGGCTAAGGCTATTCATTATTTTAATCAATTATCTGGAAGTAAACAAAAAATTACTACTTACAGCACTCTCTAGATACCACATCTAGAATTTCTACACAGTTAAAAAGTGGTGAGGATAAGATAAAGGCAGATCTTTAAAAGAGAAAAATGCATAGGTATTTAGAAAAAAAAATAAAGACAGAAAGAATCACTGAATTTTTGGAAAAGTAGCTCTGGAGAGAATCTACATGTGTAAAATATTTGTAGTTACAACTTGTCATATAAATTCTGAACATTCCTCTGCTTTCTTCATGAAGAGAAATATGAGAATTGTCTCAATGAATAAAATCTTCCTACTTTCAAATAGAACAGAGAAAAGACATAATGACTTCAACTGGAAGGTGCATAAACTGAAATAAATAGGTTACTGAAATAAATGGGTCACTGGGGGTTTTTTAAGAAATAAATGGTAAGGAATTATAACAGGGTAGTAATGGCAGTTGTAACAGAATACTAATGAAAACAGATACTCTATTAATAAAGTCTCTTATCTGAAAACAGGTATTTTCCAAGTAAAATATAGTTCATTGAAATCAAATTATGCTACTGGACACTACACAGTGGATATCAATCTGGTAGACTATTACATAGGAGACGTAAGATGTTCCATCGATTTCTTCTGCCCTTAACTGACATACATACAAATAAACTTAAGACATCTGGATTGTCCTTTTTTGGTTGGTTTTCTTTTTTGTTTTCCAGAGTGCCTTGCCAATGATGAAAATACCAAAAAATTCCGGTTCCAAGTATTTTAAGATTATGCAGGTAGTAGTCTAGTAGTCTTTTATTTGGAACATTATACACCACCATTGGTGAAATTTTGCAAAAATGTGGGAAAAGGCATCTTGATGCTTGAGTACTAGAAACAGTCTTCTAAAAGTTCATGAAGGAATTAAATTGTGATACTAGAGAAGCCAAGCTTACCCAGACATTTTGAAGGAGGAAAGTTTTTCTAACAGTGCATACTACTTGACTAGCATTCATTTTTCTTTCTTTAATTTGTAAAATAATGTGAAATTAAGATCCTCAGGACCTTTCCCTTCCAGCTCTGTTTTCTTCCCCCCCCCCCCACCCCCAGTTATTGATTAGTTAATCTTTTTAACTGATTTCATCTAATTGAAGAAAATAATTATGTATTAGCTTATGAAAAAAGCAGAACCAGATACATTCACCTCCCAAGTGCGCACATAATCATTTTGTCCTTGTCTTTATTCTGTTCTTTTACTGTTCTCATGTTATTATGTTCAGTGAGTAGAACAAAAGTGTGGAAATGAGATTATGCAGTCACTTAGGACCCTGCTGTCTTCAATGGCTTTTGCATCAGCAACAGCCCTTCAAAATTTACATGATACTTTAAGAAAACGATCTAATAAATTCAAGAAAGACAGATGAATGTATAATTTAGGGTCAGTGATCATAGAATATGCTTCACATCACAGAAATTAAAGGAAGAAAATATTTATGTCCCTCACGAAGTCACAGACTGTTTGACATTGGAAGGGACCATCCAGCCCAACCCCCAACTTTTCATTATCTTGAGGGACAGAGACTCCACAACCTCTCTGAGCAACCTGTGCCAGTGTTGGTGACAGTAAAAGAGTGTTTTCTGTTGTTCATATAGCCCTTGAAGTGTTCTGATTTGTGCCCATTGCGTCTAGCTCTGTCACTGTGAACCACTGAAAAAGCCTTGCTCCACCGTCTCCCTTCATGTATCCACATACACTGACAAAACTCATCCTGAGCATTCATTTCCTTTCACTGAACATTCTTGGGTCTTGTAGGCTTTCCTCAACTTTCCTCAAGGCTGTCCAGTCATTGCAATGTATTTGTGGCCCTTTCCTCGACTCCTGTACTGAGAAGCCCAGAACTGGACACGGTACCCTGGGTGTGGCCTCGCCAGTGCTCAGTAGAGAGGAAGCATCGCCTTCCTCAACCAGCTGGCAAGAATGTGTCTAAAGCAGTCAGGATACCATCTGGCTATTTTTGCTGCAAGAAAACAGTGCTGACATGTTTAAGTTGGTGTCCAACAGAACCCCTCGGTAATTTCCTGAAGAGCTGCTTTTCAGCCTGGCGGACCTCAGGTTGTATTGGTGTTTGGCATTGTTCCTTACCAGGTGCAGGAATTTGCATTTCCCTTTGTTGAATTAAATGAGGTTCTGTCAACCCATTATTCCAGCCGGTCAAGGTCCCTCTGGATGACCAATCATTACTGTGGCATATCAGCCATACATCCCAGTTTTGTGTTCCTAGTAAAATTCCTGAACATACAGTCTCTATCTCATGGTTCAGGTCTTTCAGTAGGATAGGACTCAGTATTGACTCTTAGAGTACACTATTGGCCTCCAACAAAACTTTTTTCTACCGATCTCTGCACTTTGGGCATAGCTATTTAGCCAGTTTTCCACTCATTTCACTGTCTGAAACAGCTTGTCTATGAGAATATGCTGGGAGACAGTGTCAAAAGTCTTAATCTTGAAAAATATTTATAGGACCTCAATATTGATTATATTTAAGGAACTGACTAATCCTACAGAAAATAATTATCTATTGGAATTTGGGACACTTGTGTACCATAACTCTAATTTACAAATGCAACCTTCCCTCTCCTTCAACACTGGGATTCTAGATGAAAATAATTCATTTCATATTGACTATATGTGTGACTATTATGATGATTTCACTTTCTTCTCTCTTGCTTAATTTGTATGAAAAAAACTACAGCTCAGGATGCTGAAAGCACACATCTATTCTTACTAAATCTAGCTATTCAAAACTGATGTGTTGGACTCCATAAAATCTAAATATTGCTAAAAAAAATCCCTAAAAACAAAAACCAACCTCTGAGTCTGTTCCACAAGCTCCCAGGATGATTGTCCTTTCTATTTTTCTAGGTATTAGTTACAGATATCTACAAACAATACATGCAATGTCAGCTATATGATTAGGGAAAGTTTAACCCTTGGAAGAAGACCAGCAAGTTTCCCATACCTACCCTTATGTACTAAGACCTAACTCAGAAAAACATTTCAAAAGACAAGTATTGTCTGTAACAGAAATGGATCCATTTGCCCACCGTTTATTTTAAGGAGTTTTGAAATCTACAGTTCTTCCAAGTTATTTCAGCTGTTTCTAGATGGTTAGATAAGAGTTACAGACAGAAAAACTGTTCTTATTTATCGACTGCATGGGGCCCAAGCTCATTTCTTTTAGATAGCAGCCTTGCAGTTTCATCCATGCCTTAGTCACTTCAAGACTAAAGTTATATTTTGTACTGTGGTAAAGGACTACATCTTTTTGGTAACAGATGCACTGCATCATTTGCTAAGCAGTGTGTTTTCTTTATGAAAGCATTATATGTGTGCACTGCCATTTGTATTAGTAGCTGTCGTATCAATACTACAATTTGGGTTTAGATCTATAACTGCTGGAGACACACACATAGAAGAGACTTACCTGTCTTTCACTCTCTGCTGCATCTCTGCAAGTCTGAGATGAGACAAAGCTGACTTAAATATAAGAAAAAGTAGCTGGTGACTTTTTTGTTACCATTTGTCCATCTCTTGTACTGTTTCCTGTCTTCATTTGTAACATCTGGAATCTGTTGGTTTTTTTCAGTGTGTACCATAAAATGAATCATATTGTTCTGTGCTTACAGAAACACAGCACTTAGTTAAAGCTTGACAATAATATAGACATTGTTGGAAGAATAATTATTTGTGCTATATTTCTTTGTTGTTATGACACTTGATGTGACGGAAGCTAGCTAAAATGTACTAATTTGCTTTTAATGTGATTGTACCCGCAATGCTAGATGTATGCTTCTCATTTTAGGGCTGAAAAATTCAGTGAGACAAATAAATGGGTGAAGAAATCAGCATGGAGGCATTTTCCATGGACTGCGAAAAATATCAAACTAACAGTTTACGATTTATACAACAATATGCTCTTTTATTTCTAGCTTCATAATGACTCATGGCTTAATACTTTTTTCTGCTCCAATAATTTCTCTGATTTTAATAAAAATTCAACATTAACATACCATATCTATAATACCTTTCCAGCTTTATTTAAGTCTTTTCTTCTAAATTTACCATATCTGATCTATTGCCTAGAATGAGTAGAAAGTGATTGTCATCTGCATTACTTTTCTTGCTGAAGTATTTGGCAGGAAAAAAATATGTATTTTTTTACTACAGATTATTTAAATCAACAACTGTGAAATTAGTGCTTTTTATCAATCTATTATCTTAAATAACTTTCTTTTTGAAAAGCAGAGAGCCAATAAAACCCCACTTAAAACAGCTCTTTTAAATTATGTATCAAAATATATTTCTGTAATTAAAGTGAAGGGAGAAAAATGTTCCCATGGTTATCTTTAGTTCACTAACTTGGATCAAATGAACTATTTTGGGGAATAAGCTGCAACTCAAGTAAAGAATACATATGTTCTCAGTAAGTGAAATATTTCCATTACAGTAGTATCTGACATCTTTAAGCAGAATCGCAGTGGAGTTTACTTACATTTTGTAATAAAAAAAATAAAGACCTTAGAAATCTTTCATATTTTAGAAATTAAGCAAATGTATGAGACTGACAATTTCATAATACAGCTGGTTTTACTTCTTGGTTTAGATGTTGTTTTCTGTAATCATATAAACTCTGCCATCACTTTCAAATAGGAACTTTGAAAAAAAAAATGGTAGTTAAAACCACCATCATTTTAATCCTTCAGGCTTAATCAACTTGTTGTTTTTCACTTTCAGAGAGTATTCAGTCTCTAAGGGAATTTTCTTATAGAAATTCATTAGATTCTAAGTACGTTCTGCTATCTTAGAGTATTAGAAGAATATGAAGGAAAGTGTGAGTACCTTGAAGGCTTTGTCTGCAGGTCATGAGAGGTACAGTAAGTAAAGGAATTTTCATTCTCTTCCTATGTCTCGTATGTCACATAGACACACATCTCAATTACATTAGAAGACTGGGCCCTTTCATTTTATTTGCTATAGGAAGAGATGCTAAAGGAACTATATACTTTAATAAATACAAGTAGTCAAGAAGCTTTGACATTTTTCAAATAATGACTTGGGGAGAAATATTTTTCTTCAGGATTCAGGTCACAGCAAAACATCACCATTATATGTCACTAAACAATTGCAAGAAGAGGCTAGAGTTGTTGAAAAGCCTGGCTAAGAGTTTATTTGAAATACCTCAAGGTAATTGTTGGTATTTTTCAAGAAGGACTGCAAGTTAAAGGTGGCCCATAAACTGTAAATTAAAGAGATATTTTTAAAAAGACACTAGTGAAATTCTAGCCCTTATGGAGTCAACGGGATTTCGGTTTATAATTTGTCTGTGAGCTGAGGTTTTTTCTGTTTGTTTTTTTTTTTATTTTTTTTCCCTCTGGGTTTTCTGTTGCAGACAAAAAACATCTGAAAATGGCATCTTCAGGTATTTCCAGCCAGTCCCATGTCAGCCTGTTTTAGAGAACTTTAGGAAAAGATTCAACACTCAAGATCATAATGAGAAGCTAAGCTTTATCCTTACCAGTGGAGATTCACCCTTCATAATACAAACCACCCCAAAATTGTGACAGTCAAGTATTACATTTGTTTGTCTGCTGCTTGAAGGGTAACTACAGAAATTCAGTCATGCCACATAAGAAAAACCCATACATGCTTCCCTTCCTCCACTGTTTGTGCACTCTGTATTCTTCAGTCATAACAAAAAGATCAATATTCATTTCACATTTTAGTTTCTGCCTGTTATTCACAAACATTTTCTCCAGGGCCCTATGTTGTATCTTCGCCTATTGTTTTATTGAATTTATAACACTGTTTTTATTTGCTTTCTATTACAGCACAGATAATAAAAATGCATAGCATGATACTGGGCGAATATAAAGAGCACAAACACTGAGTGGGAATACCAAGTGTTGCTTTTTCACCTCACAGGAAGGAATGGATGATGGGAAATATGATCTATAAACCCTCATGAGGCAGTGAATAAACAGGAATTGCCATTAGGGTTCAATGCTGGATATTGATAGTTCTCTCAGGCTCTGCTTCTTCATGAAATCAGTGAAAGAAATTAAGTGCTTTCAGTTTCCACTGTGTGTTATGCTATCAGGTCCCAGTAAATCTCCTATAATGTCTAGAGACAGAGAGTGCCCTCCACTGAAGTTATAAAATCCTGTATACAAACAAAGAATTGTCATTATCATAAGATACATTAAGCCCAGCGAGAGATCAAGAACCAAATCCATCTCTGGAGTTTAGGCACCTAACTCTGCTATCTTGAGATCCAGAGGGTGGGTTCATCAACCTTTAAGAAGAAAAGGAAAGCTGGCTCCAAAGAAAGATGAAAAAATTCAGCTCTACTATTCCTTTTATAAGTGCCTGGCACCTGTATCATTCAAACAGAGGCTGGAAATTTTTTGCTAATTTCATTCTCACACTGAGCACATTCAAACTTCTTGTCTTCTTGGTTCAAATCCATGTAAGAAACTCAAAGCTGAAATATCCTTCACTTTGAACTTTTTCATTAAACATTCTTTTTGGCTATGGATGCTTTAGTGAGTAGGCTACCATGTAAGATGTAAAGAGCACCTATGTTAATTGTTTTTCTTCAAAAAGTGAGTACATTGCATTTCATGAAGGATGTAGTGACATCGATGTGTTAAAGCAGCTCATGGCTGTCACAGTGGTTTCTCAGTTCTTTGAGAAACATCATGTCTTCTAATTCCCAAACTCTCTTTCTATTTAATGCTATACTTGACTCTTTTAAAACTCATGAAAAGTTCCAGAGGCAGAAAACAGGTCTCCTGTCTTCTGGCATGTGTACACAGCCCATTTCTTTTCTTTGCCATTTTATACCTTGACAACTAGGAAATAGAAAATAGATTTAAATCCTGTCAAATATAAAAGGAAATCAAACATGGATCATCCATTTCTTGGCCAAGTGCCCCAAATGTGTGTTACTGGAAATGGCAGGTGGAACAACCATCATTGTTTTCCTTCAGGCAGAGCAAGCTTCTTTTCGATAGTATCCCATGTTTTTGAGCTGTTATGGTGAAAGAATATTCTGTTAAATTCAAATTCTTGTGTTTGGAAATAAGAGGCTGAGAAATGCTTGGATGTAGCATTTGGGCTCTTCTCTTTTATACTGTAAGTAATTTCTTTCCCAGGCTGCTGATGTTTAAATCCACATATCTGCCAGCTGTCATCCAGCAACTATGAAGAGTTTAGGCAGGGCATGAGCATGTGTTTAAATTAATTTTGGAGGTATCTGTTACCTAGTAGACCAAAGTACAAGGAATAACCGCATTTTTGTACCACTAAAACTTACTGGCACATTTTATTAGGTTTGGAGTAAAAACTTTCAATTAAGTCCTATTTCAGGATGTTGTTTCAATGTAGTGCATCACGGTATGATCCCACTATCACTGATGTCTATTTAGTTACTCCTATTGATGTCAACTAGCCATAAATTATACCATTAGTATGATTTTTAATTAATTAGCCAATATTTGGCTAAATCATGAGAATTATTATTTCAGTTATCAATATGATTTGATACAAATTTGGTTAAAAATTATAAAAACCTGTTGCATTTTTATTTTCCTCACTAGCAATTGTCTTGATCTGTTTGCCTCACTGTCCCAAAGATCAGTAAAACCTAATGCACACAGTCTTTTGGGACAAGCAGGAGCAAATTACAAATGACTCATGTGAGTGCTCTCTACAGTGTTTTCTACCAGGAAGGGTATTAGAAGATTTTGTTTGCTTCTTTTAACATTCTATCACAGAAAAGCCAACTGCACTCAAGGATTACTCTCTCTTATTTTGAGGAATGAAGGAAAGGTATACAAATTTTAGGTCATTGTCCTGCAGAACACTCTTAGGACCACTTAACTTGATGATTTGCAAGGGCAGGAACTCAGTGCCTCTCTAGAAATCTCTGTTCATTGCCCAAAAGAGGATCCTAGAAAATAAAGTAAATTAATAGGTTTGCCTTCTGATTTAGAAAACATTGTAGGATATCCTCACTGGAATTCTCAGATCCTTGATTTATGTGCATTATAGTTGCTATATTATGACAGTTTTTGATAAAATTCAGAACATTAGAATCACCCATGTAGAAATCTTTGAGAAGAGTCATACTTTGAAATAGGCCCCTTTAGACAGTCTTAAAGAAATGGCATTAGAATTAGTTTGTATTTATATGGAAAGCTGTAGAGGTAAAGCTGAATGTACTATTAAGTAAAATAAAATAAAATAAATCTTTAGGAGCTGAAATAAACAGGTACTATAGAGTCCTGAAATAAAAATAATATTTCATAGATGTCAGTTCTGTATCTGTCAGTTAGATTTTTTGTTGGAGATTCTAGCTCATGAAGGATCTAAAACAAAAGTATTTGCCTGTTACTGCTTGAAAATCACAATGAGGTAGAAGATAGTGACAGAAATGCAAATATTAAAGCTATAACTGGGGATAACTGAGAAATGGACTATTGGTTGTTTTTGTTGGGTTTTTTTTATCTGCTTCTGTTCTACTCCTTTCAATTGTTATTCTCTTTCTGTCTTTATAATTAAAAAAAAATTATTATGTTATGGTACCCTTTCTCAGGGTACTTCATTGTTCAAGTTTCACCAGCTTCTGAACATCTTACCACCAAACCAGAACTGATGTATCATTTGGCATAACTTTGCCTGTCAGAACTAGCTAAAAAATTATCAGTGAGGTCTTTAGAATTTATCATGTATCTGTATGAAATCTTTTTTTTCTGTAACAATGATGGGAAATTAATGTTGCATTAATTGTTGCATCAAGAAAATACCTTGTTTACATTGTTGTGAATACAAGAACAATATTGACTGTATTCTATTATAGGCCTTTCTAAAATACCAATAACTTGTATACTGCTATGGGATAAACTGTTTCTGGCATATGCAAGCTATTCAAGGCACTTCTAAACTCATAGGATCACAGAATCTTAGAAGACCAGATTGGAATAACTGATGAAGAATAGACTGTGGCCTCATACATTTATGCATTTACCTGAAAATCACCTTAAAATACTTGTGGGTATCTGATATGGATATGAGCTACATTTTTGCCATTAGAAGATCCAGTGGAAAGGATCTTTCTCTTTACAGTATGTTGCAGTCTGGTCTGTTCATTCTGACTGCCTTCAGAAAAGTAAACGGGTCAAATGTTTTCTCTGGATGAAGGAAGAGATTATTCCTGCCTTGGAGAGCTTGCTCAGAGAAAGGGGTTTTCAGAGACACTAGAACAACAGAGCAAGAGAGAGTCACAGCTGAGACTCTCTTGCTTGGTGTGTAGCTGTGTAACTTTCAATGTTACTATGAAGTAATAAGTTTGTGTAAATGTCACCAACATAGTTTTTTATTTTTAGATCAGCAAGAACTTAGCTTCAAAGAAGTGGCATATAAACAATTAGATTTAAATGGCTTGCTGTGATTTATATGCTTAATTAAAAGCTTATGAATATTCATTAATATGCCAGACAAGTTGGTTTTTTTTACTGAAAAATCAGTCACATTTGGGTCACTTCAAAAGTCAAACTCAAAGTTGTAGTCTGTATGCCAACCTAGTTGTTCTTGCAGTTTCTGAAAACACAAATTTTAGCTACAATTCTTTGGAAATAAAGGCCTGTGTTTTTTTGTTTTTCATTAAACCAATCATACGTGAGCCATTTGTTTCCAACCAAAGTGAAGCACAAAATTAGTCATGAAGTATTCTTGACCTCTATGGCTTTGTTAAACAAATTATTTGGATTGTCAAGAGAGTTTATGTTAAATTTGTTATTTAGACAATGCATCATATGAAGTGGTTATTATCAAAGTCAGTGACTTCCCTTGGGATATTTACCAGTAGATCCCTATGTTTACAGAGCTTCTCTGCTGGCTGCTTAACAAAAGGCACAAGGCTACATGTACTTGTTTGTGAAATCATTACTGAGAAGGACCAGAGAAACAGAACCTTTCCACTGAAGTACAGGATAATGCTGCTTTCCTCTGAATGACAATTTGGTGGTGGTTTTAAATGTTGGGTTGCTGGGGTTTGTTTTTTTGTTGTTGTTGTTGTTTTTTTGTTGTTTGAGGTTTTTTTGTTTGGTTGGTTTTTTTTAAAGTATTGTTATCAGAAAAACAGCTTAGTAACATTAGGGTTATCTCATTAGGGATTACAGAGTGTGGAGAACGTATGCAGTTTCTAGCTAAATTGGAGGTTTTGCCACTTAATGTCACATAGGGACAGTGTTTGTCCCCCTCTAATCTTTATCTCTTTTTTCCACTACTGCCACCTCCATGAACTTTGGATCATTCCCTGTGTTGTTATTACTGCTGATAGAAACACAAGGATAAAGGTGATAAACCTGAAAAAGCTTCAGAGAGCTCAGTAATATCTCATATTTGGGCCATTGGAAAAAGAATATCATCTCTGGTTTCTTCCTGTCAACAACAAAATAATCATGAAAATAAAATATGTATCTGCAAAGGGTTCTAAAAATCCTGCTCTACAGAATGGCAGGCTGAATGTAGCAAGAGGCATTATGAATATGCACAACTGAGACAAAGAAGGGCCAGGAAGGGATGCACAGGGTTGGCATGCCAAGTATCTTAAATGGCTGCATGCTAAAATGCTTTTTAAATATAAACAGTAGAGTCTGACATCTTTCTCTATAATCAGAATAAGAATATAATTTTACAAGTTTGGTTATGGCAAATGCCATATTTAATTTACATTAATAGGGCTTTACTGAAGAAGCATATAAATATGCTAATCATGGAACAGCAAAAGTAATGTTTCCTTGTATATTAAAGCCTACTCTGGGGACCAGATTATAGACACAGGTATCACACTGAAATGTTCTTCAGTGGCACTTAAAAATATAACAGTGTAGTTTCCACCCAGCAAAGGAGTTTGACATACGTTCATATTAAACCCAAAAAACAGAGTGAGGGTTTTTTTAAGGAATTGACAGAGTTGTATCCCAGCTAATCAGACACCCAGCTGACAACAGAAGAGATATACACCAAACAAGGTGTTGCATGTACTCTTGGCCACCATTAGTGGAAATAACCATCAGAGAGAAAAATCTTACAGACTTCCTTTCCCTCTAAAACTGTAGAATATTGAGGTGGAAGGAATTGTAACGTAGCAAAAGAATTTTTTTTTAACATAATAATGTGTGAAGTTAAAATAACGGACTCCAGGAAAGAAGACTTCAGTAAACTCAGAGAACTGATGGACTGCATATCCTGAGAGGTTAGTCTGAGCAGAAAAGACATTTTAAAAATCTGGCAGTACTTTAAAAAACAAGACTTAAAAGACTCAAGTGCAAGCTATTTCCCTGCAGAGGAAAGACGGAAAATATCGTAAGGGACCTACTTGTCTAATTGAAGAACACTTCATGGATTTAAAAAAGAAATTAGTGAAAGGGAAGTGGAAACTAGGTCAGACTAATAAGATGAACATGAAAGTATAGCATGAACATATAGGGAAAAAATGAGAACCATGGAGGAAAAAAAAAGGAACGGCAATTAACAAAGGACAAGGAGAATGTCAAGCAAGAGATGAGAAAAAACAAAGTAAAGGGTGAGTCTGCTGTTTAGTAGAGCAATACAGCTACCCACATACCCACAACTAATGACAGAAAAGCTAATATCTTTACTTATTTTCTGCACCAATTTTCAAAACATAGCTCTACTGCAACTAAGAGATATATCAACAACTAGTGGCAGACATAAGAAAATAAGGAGGTGAGTGACAAGTTATATGGATTTGTCATGAACGGATTGTGTCAACTAAAACACAATTTCTCTCTACTGAAGAATAGCAGGCCTTGTGAATAGAGAAGAAAAAGTAGGTTACATATATCCTGGCCTGAGCAAGACTTTGACAGACATTCTCATAAACAGTCTTGGGAGACATAATCTAGATGAAAATAACATGGACGAGAGAAAATATTAATGTTTCTCTGTCAGAATGAAGGCTGTGTCAAGTAGGGCTTTTCAGGGTTCTGTCCTAGGTCTAATATTATTCAATATTTTCATATGCTTCTTAAATTCACTGTTGAGTGGGGACAAATAACAAATACTAAAATCATTCAAGGATACACTGCTGAATAAAGGCAAATCACAGTATTACTAAACGCAAAAAGAACAAATACTATCCTATGCAACAAGTTGAACACTGTATTGAAAAATCATGCAATTCAGTTGTGTAAGGCAAAAAAAAAATCATACTTACATGAATAAAATGAGATATAGCACATAAAGCACATGAAGTAGCATGTTCCTCAGCTATGTACCAGGAACACATAATCTGAAGTGGTTCACTGATTTGGTCATTATATTTCAAGAAAGAAAGGATAGGATATAACAGTTTTCAGACAGAAAACAAGATTCATTAAATAAGAGAGTTATCCTTTCTCTCTGCGTGTATCAAACAGGACAATAATAAAGCAGTGTAGAACACTGCACAGACTCAGCCTGGAAAGATTTTCTAATGACAAAAATCGAAGCTGAGATTGATTGAAATTGGCTACAGTTGGCAGCACAGACAGTAACTTTCATCCCTAGTACTCTTTAAACCTGGGTTACAATGTGTGCCTATATATATATATATATATATATATATATACATACACACATGAATGACAGATAGATAGATAGATAGATAGATAGATAGATAGATAGATAATAGATATTTCTGACTGGAAACTAGGATTAGGGTCTCTGACAGTATTTTTCAGACCTGATTCTGTAGCTGTATTGGTAGAAGTTTTGCATTTAGGCTCAAAATAAAGAATCTTAGGTAAAATTCATTGCTGGTTAGAAATTAGATGAAAACATACTAACTAGCCTGAATTCATCAAAAAAAACCCCTCTGTTTATTGCCAAAAATCTTTTTTTTTTTTTCTTTTCCTTTGCTTGGATGGAAACCATGCTCATTCAGAAATAAAATGGGTTAGCTCATATGATGTAAAAATTTGTCAAAATCCTGAATATGCAGACTTTATAGCAGTGGAAATTTCTAAATGCATTTGCAACAAAACTGGTAACTAAGTATGTGTATCCATATTTCTGTTTTTCATAGAAGGCACCTTTCTTTCCTGAGCTCTTCAATGCATGCATGTGATTATCCAAATTATGATCTAGTGAACTGTATGCATAGACAACATAAATTGAAAGAAAATTGTTTGACAAATCAAAATAGAATGTTAAGTGAATAAAAATGGCAAAGTCATCATCACAGTTTAAATCACACCAAATTAATTTGTAAAAAAAAAAAAAAAAAAATAAAAAATTGTTTCTTGACTTTCATGCCAATCACAAGACATAAAAATAAGCAAAAAGACAAACAGAAGTATGGCTGCCTTTATAAAGGCTAAACCACAAATGAAATAGCCATTGAGAATGAAATTCAGAAAATTAACATCAAACACATTGGTCAGAATCCTGTAATCCTATAATTACAGCCAAATATTGATGCAGAATATATATATATATATGTATGGTAGCATATATAGTCAGGAAATTCTTCAGATTTTGTTTGATGGCATTTTAACCTCTTTGATTCTCTTTACAAAACATTTTTATCAGGCAATAGTCATTCTAAAAATGTCATAGAGAAAGAATCTTTATGAATATTCATGGAGTGCAGTTTGTATTAGTGCAAATGTACAAAACAGAATTGTTCTTTTTTGCCATTTTAAATGTCCTATAAGCTTGAAAAACATCCAGTCATAGAACAAAAACAGTCTTGTGTCTTAACATTAGTAACAAATTTGGAATGCAGAATATGCAAAATGGTGTTTGAAAATTGTTCCCAAGTACTCTGTATGCTAAAAGAGATTTGTGTTTCCATAATTACTCGAGTTATCAGTGAGTAATTTAGAGTGCTGTAATTGTTCATAAAAACAACTGGCCTCAAACACGCAGCCATTTTGAAAATATGGTGGTCTAAGGATTTAGCATTACTCTCCTGCTTGTTGTTATGCTTTTGATTACTACCCACTGCAGCTGAATACAGTGAATAAGAACAAGAGAGCATATCCTGGCATCACAGGTGAAGGCAATTTGAATTAATATGGCTGATCTAAATTCTGTCAAAGTCTGACTCTGACAAAGTAAATAAAGAGAAAAGAAAGACACAATAAGTGCAAAAGCATTTAATAGATACATGTTTAAATTTTTTTTTAGATTCTTTCTAATACATAAATTGCTTTTGATTAAGAGCAATTAATATGTTCTTTTGAAAATTATATTTGAGAGAAAGAACATATTTAAGTCTAGCTAAAGTCTGATCCTTCCTGTAAGGAGAGAGAAAAAACAAGCAAATAATACAGAATGGAGGATTCTGAGCAGTGAAGAACATTTACATACCTACAGATAAACTAAATGCTAGAACAACGAAAGTATCTTTTTTATCACTGATGTGCCTTTAAGAGCAATATATCCTTCCTAAAGCACTCTTATTGCTGACACAGCCTAGGATCACAAACTAAACTATCATCACTGGGAACAGTGACTTCCAAAAACAACTTATGAATGATGCAGGAAACAGATGAAAAAAACACCCATATATCAACTTTATCAACAAGTAGGAAAGTCAATAATAGATATTCTTAGCTTAAACCATAATAAAATATTGCTGCAAAATCAAAACATGCAATATAAAAATTATGATCATAATTGCAATTCAGAAAAAAAATGACATCTTAATCAGACATATTAAACTGATAAATCAAAAGAGAGCCTTTCTACCCTCCAACAGATCAACACTCCCACCAAATTTGGTGTCATCAGCAAACTTACTGAGGGTTCGCTAATACCCATGTCCCGATCATCAATAAAGATGTTAAACAAGGCTGGCCCCAAAAGTGAGCCCTGGGGAACACTGCTAGTGACCAGCTGCCAACTGGATTTAGCTTTATTCACCACAACCCTCCAGGCTCAGACATCCAGCTAGATTTTTACCCGTCAAAGAGTCTACCCACCTAAGCCACAAGCAGGTGGGTTTTCTAGGGTGATGCTGAGGGACATGGTGTCAAATGGATTACTGAAGTCCAGAGAGATCACACCCACAGCCCTCCCCTCATCCACCAAACAGGTCACCTTTTTGTAGAAGGAGATCAGGTTGGTGAAGCAGGACCTGCCTTTCATAAATCCATGTTGACTGGGCTTGATCACCTGGTTGTCCTGTGCCTGCCATGCAGTGGCACTCAGGATGATCTCTTTCATAACTTTGCCTGCAACTGAGGTGAGGCCGATAGGCCTGTAGTTCCCTGGATTATCCTTTTAACCTTTCTTGTAGATAGGCATTGCACTCGTTAATATCCAATCAGCTGGAACTCCTCCAGTTAACCAGGACTTCTGGTAGATGACATAGATGTCGTAGTCTAGAAACCAAAAGTGATTGCAGCAATAAAATCGAAGTTGTCCTGTTGCTTTGTAGTTAAATTTTAAAGTCCAGACACAAAAATATTATTTTTACTTTTTTTTTGCAAATCAGAAAGCTATTTGTTAGGTCTTTCAAAAAAATGTGTGACTTTTACAATAGGTTTCTTAAATAATTTTTTTAAATAACAAGTTTTTAGCTGCCTGGCTCTTATCATTCATACCTCATGCTTTAGTGATGGCAAAGTGTACTCACAAAAGTGGGTACTGAGCTGGCTGTGAACCAATGTAAACAGTTTAATAATTCTATGCTTGACATCCCTGACTGCTATTCACCTATGTAAAAGTATTTTTTCTTTTTGGGTCAGTGCTAGACAGCAGCTTGAAAATATTCACTCCATAGTAAAATCTATATTATAGGATTTCCCAGAGTGTGTTTCTGTTTTCTCAGTATTTTAGGGCTCACAGCAAAGGTGAGGGAGAGAGCGCTGTACACAGACTCCAGCTTGTTGAGATAGAGATCTGTCAAGCTCTGAAGGCACTGGAGGAAAGCACCACTGTAAGCAAAAGCAGCACTCCCCTCAATATTCTTTGTGATATCCCAACACAGCTGTTAAGCAGTCATAAGAAAGGCTCCACCATGGCACAAAATCGAAAGCAGCAAGACTAGTTCTTTCTTACCAGAGCTGAAAGAAGTTGCTTTCCTGGGAAGACTGGCATCCCAATAAGAAAAATTGTGAAAACTGGAAGATTGTGGAAAAAGGGATTTTGCAATGTAAGCAACACCATGACAAAAGTAAATGGAAAACTTCCACTTCATAATCTTTGACACTAATTTTTCTCCTCTCCATGAATGAATTAAAATCTTCTCACAGAATTCTCCTGCCCTCTTCCTCATGCCCTCCATGCCTTTCCACTTCACACTGCTGTAGAATACTACAGCAACTTTTGACTATCCTCTGGCAATAGCTTGAAACCTCTGTATTGGTTCACCCTTAGGAGTGATCTGGATCCAGTTTCCTTGTTGAATCTGAGGCATCTTTTTATGAAAAATCCCACTGTGTTATAAGTATGCACACAATTGAAAAGCAACAGGTGTAGTTGCTGCATGGAAAGTGAGCCTGAACTTGCAGGATGTTAGCTAGTCTGTAGTAGTTGCCCACGTGCAGCTTTTTACCCAGTTCCATCTTACCTGCAAAGAAACTTTTTCATTTTCATACTGAGAGGGAAAGTTTCGGAGCATGACTCAGCCTGTTTCAGGCATACACTTTAGCGTGAGATAAACTGCCTCCTCAAGGTGTCTATTGCTCTTTATTGACAGTAATGGGAGCCCCAGGGGTAATAACTGTAGATGAGATGTACTCACTGTAGTTTAGTTAAATGAATCCTACCTGAAATGAACCCACCTCTTTTTCATCATGGCTATAATTCAGTTTAATGCACAACACCCAAGGACAATAAGAGCCAATGTTCATTTAATTTTCATACTGTATCTAGTATGCCACTCATTCACCAGGGTGGGGTTTTTAGTTGCTACACTTAGACAAGTGAAACTACAGGTTCTTAATTAAATTATGTCACCTCCAAGGACACTTTGTCCTTTGATCCACGGTAGTTCAAAACACTTCATGGTTCAGTTATCAGGAGGGAAGACCAAGCATACAGCAATCTCTCTCTGTAGCAGTAAGGTTATATGTCTATCTGTTTATTCTAGGCAAAAGCTTACCTGTGAAAAATCTCTCAAAGCCAGCACTCATTGAACAGCAGCACAGAATTTCATCACTGCCATGGGTTGACCCTTTTCCACCTACTTGCTACTCACTGTTGCTCCTCCTGTTGCTGGAAAGATATGCAGAGGATGAGATATTACTGTTCAGCTCAGCAGAATTTACAATGCACATTGTATCATCCATTTTGCTGGTCCTTGACAAGTGACAGAGATGTGTAACCTAGTAAAGGGAATTTAAACTCTATTTTCCATATGTTTCTCATTTGCACTTCACTGACAGAATTCCAAATCAACTTGATGGCTGTCGTTACTGTTTGTAGAATTCTTAATTAAAAGTATAAAGCAGAATTTAATTCATACTACATTTACATTGTTGGGAGTGAATGTTCTTTTCAGATGATTACTGCATTGAAAAAACAAACATCTATGCATAACATTTAAGAATTAAACATATCAAAATACAGCAGAATTGATGAAATTTCATTCTTAAAGTGTGGAAGAATAGGTACGAGCCAGGCATCTTTTTAGAATATTTGACCATCACTTGGAATGTTCACATTGTTCCCTATGAACTCCAGCATGTCCTACAGATGAAGATCTGGAAGGACATATTCCTTTGCCTCTTTCTTTGTCTCTGACATGGGCAGATGAGAGCCTGAAGCCATGTCTGTACCCCATTAAATATGATATTTTCTCATTGTTACATAAAAGATACAGTCTGTCACCCAGTGGGGTATAGTCTCAGGACTTGTTTGGCCTTGTCCTGGCATATATTAATTTTACCTTGGTTTAGCTGTGGTAACAATTACCTAAGTAGTCAATTTTGGTCTAGGATAGATGTAGTTTATAGTGCAGCTGGTTGTTATTCTGTGTAGAATAACTTAGCTGCGTGGTTTGCGGGAGTGTAAACACAGAAGAGATTCTAGGTTGTAAACAGACATCTCAGTGGCCCGTCAGTGGTCACTGTAGGAGTAAAATCTTGTTAATGCAGTTTAAATAGAAAAGAAAACTGAATAATTGAGAACCAAGGGAGATAAAGCTCATGTTTACAGAATGTGTTAAGAAAAACTATAAAAATAAGCAGAAGAAGATACCAAAAATCAAAGAGGAAGTAATCAACAGCATCAGATTTTTCCTGAGAAGCTTAGGATGCTGACATCTCACTACAGCCCCACTGCCTTTAATTAAACAATACTAATAAATCTGAGGCAGTGTTGGACACACAATCTCATCCTATTTAGATATGCTAGTATAGATGCAGCCATGCATACCTGAAAAGAAGCTAAAATGCACATGATTTAAAGCCTTTTGCCCTGTAAGTCCTTTCTACAAGTTCAACCCGGATAGCTGGTGATTGAAAACTCTGGCCATCTGCTATTTTGCAGCTCAGATATAGTAAGTTGACAGTTTGTCCAGTTCCTAGGAGACAGATGCCCACATTACAAAAAAACCCCACCATTATAATTGACACTAATTGACACGCTCGTATAAGACTAATCAGTGAGGCAAAGGATTAAATAGGCAGGAGCTTCCCAAAGGTAGTTCTTCCCAGTCACAGCTGAAGGATATTGTCCATGCAATTACAGAAGATGTCTGTTACTTTTGCTTGAGATGCATCTTTTCTGAATCTGAATAGAGCTGTCACATAAACTCTGAATTCACTTGCAAAAATTTATTATAACAAAAATATTTCCAAAATACTATGGCCCTTCATTCTACTCTATTAGACATGTTATATTTATATTTACTGTATTAGAACCATGCGTCTGACAGTAAAGCAAGGTAATATTTGTTTTTCATAAATTATTTCTTGATTCATATCCTGAAAACAACATTTCAGCAAGGAGCTTAATGTTTAATTAATATGCATAATCATTTGTTGGTCAGGAGAATAGCACAGGCATAGCTCAGATTTCAGGCCTCAGTTAGGTGTTGCTCCATTCATAGTTATATTTTTTTGTCAATTTAGAAATCAAGGTCTCATTTTCAAAGGTGATTTCCTCTTACATGCATCTCTAAGACTCTCTAAGTGTCCAATTCTAATGGCTAAAATATTAATCCCTCAGAACTGCAGCTAAACTTCTCCCTATGTCTGTACATATTTGTGACCCTGGCCCTAGCTTTCTGCTGGTTAGAATTTGCTGGGTGATCCATCATAATGGTAGTTTCACATTAAGTTTTGCAGTAACTCTGTTGACTTCTACAGTGCCAGTGCTTACTTTTTCCCTGTCCTCTGTGCTGAACTTCACAGTTCAAATAATTATGCTAGTGTAAGGAAGATGGGAACCTTTCTGTTTCAGTAAATGTTCTCTATTTACCTAAGGATTCAAATAGCCACCCATTAAGGTTTTTAAGACACATGTAGCCACACCCAATGTGTTTCAGTTTGAGTTCAAATTAGGCAACTATAAACTTTTGAGAACCTGTTTCAGCCTACATATTCAGAATGTAAGCACCATAGAAGACTTGGTATTTGCCTTTGACTCACTCCTCCACAGTCACAAAAACAAACAAAAAACAAACAAAAAAAACCACAAACAAAAAACAAAAAACCAGTAACTACAAGCTTCTGTAAATGTAAGTGCATAAATTACTACTAACTAAAAATTAATGGTATATTATGAATCTTCATGTTATTTATACATTCATAATGCCTATAAATAGATAACATGGGAAACATATTTCAAAATGAGGTCTGTATAAAAAATTACAATATTACTGTCCGTATAGGTAGACAAGTAGGTTGGTAAAAGACTGTTTTGATTACGAGATTACAGGTTCAGATAATCATCATTAACAGGTCATTCTCTACCTTATGACTGGTAATAAGCAAAGTGCTGCAGTGGTCTGTTCTGGAACCTATCATGTTTTTCATCTTCACCAATATATCCTTCCAGCATTTAAATAGAGCTTATAAAAAAAGATGGAAGTGAATTTTCACATGGGCAGATGTTTATAGGACAAGGGAGAAGAGTTTTGAGCTAAAAGATGGGAGATCTGGCGCTGGAACGCAGAGGTTGCCCAGGGAAGCTGTGGATGACCCGTCCCTGAAAGTATAGTCCCTGAGGGGACTTTAAAGATCATCTATTTCCAAACCCCCTGCCGTGGGCAGGGATGTCTCTCGCTAGATCAGGTTGCCCAGGGCCCCAGCCAACCTGGCCTTGAACACTTCCAGGGAGGGGGCATCCACAGCTTCTCCAGGAAACTTGTTCCAGTGTTTCACCACCCTCATAGTAAAGAATTTCTTCTTACTACCCTTTTTCAGTTTGAAGCCATTCCTCCCATAATTACATGTCCTTGTAGAAAGTTCCCCTTCAGCTTTCCTGTAGCCCCGTTTTTTTAGGTACTGGAGAGTTGCTTAAGGTCTCCCCAGAGCTTTCTCTTTTCCAGGCTGAACAGCCTGAACTCTTGCCTGGGTTCATAGGAGAGGTGCTCCAGCCCCTTGATAGTTTTTGTGACCCTTCGCTGAACTCACTCCAGCAGGTCCATGTCCTTCTGTTGCAGGCCCCAGAGTTGGACATAGCAGTCCAGGTGGGGGCTCACAAGAGTGGAGTAGAGCAAAAGAATCCCATCCATTGACCTACTGGCCACACTGCTTTGGATGAAGCCCAGGCTTCCTGGGCTGTAAGCACATATTGCTGACTCATGCTTAAGTTCTTATCCACCAGCCCCTCCAAAAGCCTTTTCCTCAAAGCTGCTTTCAATCCATTCTTCCTTCAGTCTGTATTTGTGCTTGAGATTGTCTCAAGATAGGCTCAGGACCTTACACAGACTCTCATAGATATCGAGGTCGGAGAGGTATTTTATTTCTGAGCTGTTTTTTAATATTTCTTAAAACATCCCAGGATCGATGTTTCTGCCATTTCTCTTAGCATTATTCCCCAATCTTCTACTGCTCTATGATACATTTTTCCTCACTGATAGATTACCAAAAGTAAAAGTGGTAATCTAAATGTGTCACTGGAAAACCATTTTTTTTCACATTGGAAAATGCACCAGATGGTCTTTCTTCATTCACCTTCCAATACCCTTTAGAATATTACATGCAAAGGGAATTTTAGATAAAATTATAACTACTTCAGGTAGTCATAATATTTTCACCTTAATTTAGGAAGTCTAATAAAGAGAATATTTTCCATGTCATGAATAACACTTGATTATGTTGATTGCACTGCTGTTGTATCAACATTGCTGTTCTGACAGATAACAATGAAAATTTGTAACATGAAATGAACTATTCAGTTGTGTCAACAAAAAAAATATTAGATGATGATGGAAGAGTATAGAGACCACACTGACACTGGAAAACCCCATTTTTTAAATCTAACCATTAATGAGGTGAGACCATTGACCTTATACCACACACTAGTAATGCTGAGGGCAGAAATTGTGGCTTAGGTCTCTTATTATGACTTGTAGATTCAGAGTAGATCTTGTGCATTTGTAGTCACAGTGGGATAAAACATGGATATTCCTCTTACATATTTGAAAATTATTAAAGCTTGTTTATTCTTAAGGTCAATTATAGCTTTCTTTATGGGTTTTCTTGTGACAGAATCCACAGAAGCACAGCATGAAATCAAAATACCACCATCTGTGAATTAACAATCAAAGTACCAGAAAGCCTGTAAAGCCCCCAGCTCACTTGGCAAGTTTTTGTTGGTTTGTTGTTTGTTTTTTTTTTAAGGGCTTAGATACCTCAATACCCTGAGGTGGTGCAAGGGGAGAACACAAAAAAGTTCTCAGGAGATTGAATAACAAACTTTTATTTGCAAACTTTAGAACATTGAGGTAGAATAAGGTACTTGGCAAATTTTAAAGCAACATTCAATCAAAATAATGTGCTTCACAAAGCAGTGGGTTAGCAAACTCTAACCCATCCAACTTTAAGTTACCCAGATTTCAAGAGGAAGTTAGGAGAAAAAAAAAAAAGAGAGAGAGAAGAAGAAAAGGGACAGAGAAAGATTAATAGTCACTGCTTAGATTCAACAGACTCTCAGCTGCTATAAAGTACAAGGTGTTGGGCCATAATTACATGTGTGCTTGTGCTGCTGCTTTTATCTATTCTTCTCTCCCAGGGCCCTTCACTCCCCAGCTTCAGCTTTTGGTGTGCCAGTGGCTCAACAGCCATTCTGGGGCTGAGCTAGAGGCTCCAGGGCAGGATGAGAAGCAGTACATTTTCCCACCTATGCAGAACTTGCCCTGTCCCATCCCACACAAACACACACTTTAGTGGTTTTGAGCCAGCAAGCCTGACAGAGTTCAAGAATGGTATATGGTGTGACTCTTGTGGGTAGTCCTGTGCAGGACTTAACAATCCTTGTGGGTCTCTTTCAACTTGACATATTCTGTGATTCTGTGATTTTCCCCCGTCTTTCACAAACACATATAGTATGACACAGGGTACAGAATATATGGAGAGGGGTTGTGTGGTAAGTGACCAAGGGATGAAAATACAGTATATTATTATTATTATTATTATTATTATTGTATCATGTATCATTATGTGTCACTGGTCTCATCCACCTAAGCTGTTCATTAGCACCTAGGAACTCAAGAAGCTCATTCACCTCATCTGTTCTAAATGACTCTTAAAAGATGATATGAATGATGTTCCCTCAGTTTCTTTCCCTTATGTTTCTAAAGGAAGTTTAGAAAGACCAGTTGGACATATAAGACCAGAACAATACCATATTCAGTATCGCAGAGCAAATGTCAGCTGTCTGATCAACAGACATATTGAAACTTCCAAGTGTAACTTGATAAGAACCTTTGGAGTATGTACATGGTACATGTAGACAGTATAAAAATACATTAAGAGAGACATGGAATGAATTGGAAGCAATTGTAAAGATCATCTAGTTCCTATCCCTCTGTCATGGGCAGGGGCACATTGGTAAGACGTTAGTCTCAGACCAACAGGAAATGTCAGAGTCTCATTCACAGATGAAGAAAATATTTCACACCTCCATTATATTCTAAAGACCCTAATGTGTCCCTATTAAATAACACCCTTCTGGTTCTGGACTTTCATGAAAAATTATTTTTTTCAACTGTTGCATTAAAATTAATTAGAAACTTTGGGAGGGCTAAACATTTCTGTGTAAATAATAGAGTTCTCAGTTTATGAGTGGTATTATTGAATTTAGTTGTCCCACTGAAACCATGTACAGCTTGCTCACTCCTTCCCCTTCCCTCCCCCACTCCTCCCCCTGTGTCAGGAGGGCGAGGAGAATTGGAGGCACAAGAGGTAAATATCCTGGGTTGAGATAAGAACAAGTTACTGGAAACAGCAATGAGATAAGAAAATGAATCAATAGCAACAATACTAATGGCAGAGGGTACAAGAAAGAGGCAAACAATTCACATGGAAACAACAGTATCCCACTGCTCCGTCCACCACACTATGCTGACTTGGAAGAGATCCCTTCTCCCTGGAAGATATTCCCTTTCCCTCACTCCCAGCAATGATGTGAGGTTGTATAGAATAACTTCTGGGTCCCAGCCATGCCCCTTCCTGGATACTGCATAAATTAATCCTGTCCTGGCTGGAACCAGAACACTCACTAATTATTTCAATAATAATTTACATTCCATTCACTTTGCCGACATAATTACCTTATTCATAGACTTATATCTAAGGAAAAAACCTGTAAGTAAACTATGCAGTCAGTAGCAAGCAAATTTAATGCTTAGATAAGGTAAAGAAAATCTCATCTCAACACTTCACTAACTCTTATGTGAATAACTAAACAACAGAGCTAATTAAAACAATCACAACCATTGCTCTATATTTATAAACAATAGCTTTATTCTGAAGCTTTTGTGATGCTTTGGTGTGGGGAATGGATGTAATTTAAATTAATACAATGAAATTCAAATTTATGGTTATTATATGGGGTCATTATTATGCAGAGTTTACATTTTTGGGTGTCTTAGCCTCCATATTACCATACCCTATTATATTTTGATGTTTTCGTGTAATGGTAAAATTACTTTTCCTGACTTTGTGTTTCATTATGATGTTGCCATGCTCAAATGGTGATGTGTTTATTCAATTTTATTTTTACAGAGATTTCTATGTTACTTTTGGTTTGAGATGCACACACTGTATTTGTATTCTTGTCAGCAACTGTGGAGAAAGAATACAATAGAGATATAACCAGAGTCAAATCAAATCATTTTATGAAAAATATCTGATTTAATACTATTAGGGTTACTCTTCTTTCGCTTTGGAGTTTGATTAGCAACAGTGACAATAGCTTTATTCTGAGCTGACCCTTTACTAATTTAAGATGACTTTTCTAATATCATCCCTTGTGTGGCCACACTGTTATTAGACAAAAGCCTGTCTGTACCAAGTCCTGTGATGCAAAACATTGCCAGAGATAATTTTCTAAATTACAGTATGAAAGATACATTCAGCAAGGTAGAGCGGCACAAATGCCTGCATTAAAGGCATGTCTAGCAGCAGAGATGACTGATTTAATATGATGTGATGCTGAAGTTTGTGGTAGTGGGATGGTGCAGTTTTAAATGAATGTCTTTGTAATTCTCCTTAAGTAGATAACACACATTCTTCCCCACATCCTGTCATTATTCAGGGATGGAAGCAGGATGCATAACTCATTGTGTAGTGTAAACTGTTTGGGGTTATACCTTTGATACTGAGGAATATTTTAATAGACTCAACAGTTTCAGCCATAATTTTGTTTTCCCTCCCCCTCTGTGTGTTAGACATCATATATATTTGCATATATCTCCTGTTTGGGAGGAAGGGAATCAAATATCTGTGCGTTTATGTAACAGAAAGTTCTGATGCTGCATTAAAAGTCCATTTGGGACAAGGAAGGCAAGATACTGGCATGGATGAGTAGGGAACTGCTGGTCAAACTAGAGGGCAAGGAGGAAAGGCATAGGCAATGGAAACAAGGACAGGTGATCTGGGAAGAGTACAGATAAGTACAATTTTGTAGGAAGGGGGTGAGGAAGGTCAAAGCAAAATGGAACTGAACCTGGCAAGGAATGGAAAGATAAACAGGAATGGCTTCTTCAGGTATGTTAATCAAAAGGAAGATCAGAGAAGTCATACCCTCTCCAATAAACAACAACAGTAAACAGGTAATAACAGACAAGAAGGCTAAGGTACTTAACAACATTTTTGCCTCAGTCTTCAACAGCAGCATCTCTTCCCACCGATCTCAAGTCAATGAACAGCAGGATGGGGACAGGACAGCAAAATCTCTCCCACTGCAAGTGAAGATCAGCCTCATGACCACCTGAGGAACCTGTATATGCACAAGTCTATGGGACCTGACCAGATCCATCCCAGAGTACTGAAGGAAGCTGTTGATGTAGTTGACAAGGCACTCTCCATGATATTTGAAAAGTCATGGTAGTCAGGTGACATCCAGACTGGAAAAAGGGAAGCATAGAACCCATCTTTAAAAAGGAAACAAGGAGGACCCTAGGAATTGCTGATCTGTCAGCCTCACCTCTGTGCCTGGGAAGATCATGGAACAGATCCTCCTAGAAGCTCTGCTAAGGCACATGGAGGACAAGGAGGTGATTTAAGACAGTCAGCACAGCTTCACCAAGGGAAAATCCTTTCTGACCACACCAGTGGCCTTCTGTGATGGCCACATCAGTGGACAAGACAAGAGATACAGACATCATGTATCTGGCCTTCTGTAAAGCCTTTGACACCATCTCACACGACATAGTTCTCTCCAATTTGGAACACAATGGATTCAATAGGTTGACTGTTAGGTGGATTAGGAATTGGTTGCATGGTCATATCTAGAGGATATGGCTCAGAGTCCCAATGTTTATCAGTGACAAGTGGTGTCCACTCAAGCGTCTTTAATGGATGCATTGTTATTTAATATATTCATTAATGACATAGACAGAGGGATTGAATGCACTCTAAGCAAATTTCAAATGACACCCAGCTGAATGGTACTGTTGACACACCTGAAGGACAGGATGCCATTTAGAGGGACCTGGACAGGCTCAAGAAGTGAGAGCATGGGACTCTCATGAGGTTTAACAAGATAAAATGCAAGGTGCTGCACTTGGGTTGGGGCAACCCCCAGTATCTATACAGGCTGAGGGATGAACAGATCAAAAGCAGCCCTGACAAGAAGAACGTAGGGGTTCTGGTGATGAGATGTTGGACATGACCCACCAATGTGCACGTACAGCCCAGAAATCCAAGGGCCAAGGCTCCATCAAAGTAGGTGTGGCCAGTAGATCAAGAGAGGTGATTCTGCCCCTCTGGTCTGGTGAGATGACCTGGAGTACTGTGGAGTACTGTGTCTGGGGTCCCCAACCCAGGAAGTATATCAATCCTTTGGAGTGAGTCCACAGGAGGGTCACCAAGTTGATCACAGGGATGGTGCACCTCTCCTGTGAAGAAAAGGGTGAAAGAATTGAAATTGTTCAACCTGGAAAAGAAAAGCTTTGGGGTAACCTAATGGCAGCTTTCCAGTACCTGAAGGGAACTTACAAGATGGGACAAGACTATTTACAAGAGCATGTAGTGACAGGACAAGGCAGAATGGGTTCAAATTGAAATACATCAGGTTTGGATTATATATTAGGGAAAAAATCTTTACTGTGAGAGTGATGAGGCACTGAAATGAAGCCATTTCAGGAAAGGTGTGAATGACCCAATCCTGAAGGTGTTCCAGGCAGTTTGGTCTAGCTGAAGGTGTCTCTGCCTACGGTAGAGAGTTGGAACTAGATGATCTTTCAAGTCCCCTTCCAATCCAATCCTTTCTATGATTCATTTCCAACAAAGCAGCAGTCTCAAGCCCATGAAGAACGCACAGCTCCACCTGACTGTACCTTGAACTAATTGGCCCTGCTCAAACACAAGACAAATTAGCCAGGCCAAGAAAATGTGCTAAAGCAAATTTCTTCTTCTTTGGTCTCATCTATGGCATTGGCTTGAGTACCAAATTTCTCAGAGCCATCTCTGAAGAACAAAAGGGTGGGGGGAAGGTGTTTTAAAACTTAGTTTTCATTTCTCATTGTCTAAGTGATAATGAGAAGGAAGATGATCCCCTTCCTGAGGCCATATCTGGAATATTGCGTTCAGTTCTGGTCTCCACAGTTCAAGACATGTATCCAGCGGAGGGTCACAAGGATGATTAGTATCTGGAACATCTCTTTTATGAGCTGGGGCTGTTTAGTCTAGGGAAAAAGAGACCGAGAGGGGTTTTCATCAATAGATACAAATATCTCAAATGCCAAGAGGATGGTGACAGCCTCTTTTCAGTAGTGTCCAGTGATAGGATGTGGAGCAATACCCATAAGCTAAAGCACAAGAAGTTCCACCTCAGCATGAGGAAGAACTTTATACCAAAGGTGGCAGAGCACCAGAAAAGACTGCCCAGGGGAGTCCTGGAGTCTCCCTCTCTGGACATATTCCAAACAACCCTGGACATGTTCCTGTGTGACCTTCTCTAGATGACCCTGCCTTGGTATGGGGGTTGGACTAGATGATGTCCAGAGGTCCCTTCCAACCCTAACTATCATGTGATTCTCTGATCCTACTCCAATTTGATTGGTAATAAATTCAAATCATTTCCTCAAGTGGAGTCTGTTTTTTATGTGATGGTAACTCGTGAGGGATCATTCCCTGTCTTTATCTTGACTCACAAGTCTTTCATTATATTTGCTGTCTCCTGTCCAACTGAGGAAGTGGAGTAATTGAGTGGCTTTGGTGGGCATCTTGTGTCCTGCCAGGATTAACCCATCACACAGGAACACAACCAGCAAAGACTCTTCTCAGCACTTGTCAGGTTATACCTGAAATGCTGTGTTCAGTTTTGGGCCCCACTATACAAAAAAGATGTGGACAGGCTGGAGAGGGTCCAGAGAAGGGTTACAAAGGTGATCGAAGAACTGGGAAGCTGCCCTATGAGGACAGAGAGACAGTTCATTCAGCCTGGAGAAGAAAAGGCCTGGGGGAGACCATATTATTGTGTTCAAGTATTTAAAGTGTGCTTACAAAGAAGATGAAGACTCCCTTTTTACAAGGAGCCACACGAAAAAGGAAAGGGATTTTGGGTACAAGTTACTCCTGGGGACATTCTCATTAGACAAAAGAGGAAAATTTTTCCACAATGAGAGGAGTCAGCGACTGGAATAATCTCCCCAGGGAAAGAATGGATTTGTCAACACTGGGCATTTTTAAGACTCAGCTGGACAGGGTGATGGGCCAGCTTGTCTAGACTGTGATTTTGCCAAGAAAGGTTGGACCAGATGATCTTAAAAGTTCCTTCCAACCTGATATTCTGTGATTGTATGATAATGCTTTATTTCTATTTCAGTAGAAATCATCTTGCATTGATAGGAGTTCATATTATACATTTATTTCCTGTTCCACTCTGCATGTTCAAAGACCTGTACTAAACCAAGTAAATGCCCTCTCCACATCACAAGCTGCAGGTATCAGATCCATCAACAAAAATATTTAATCCTTCCTAACAGCAGTGGTTGGGGGAGCCCGGCTCCTCTATTTCCCCAGCCTCCCGGGGTCTGGAGGGGATTGCGAAATCCCCACGTGGTCAGGAGTGAAAAGATGTAGCAGTCCCAGGTTGGGTGGTCATAGAAAAGCCTTTAATTACCTTTGGCCAGGGTATTTGAGCCCCTTGGGCGGGGTTTAGGAAGGTAGGGTGTGATTGGGTAAGGGTTCATGGGGAGTGGTGTGGCTTGGGGGACACCGGGGCCAATAAGGGAGCAGGAGAACCAAAACCCAGTGGGAACCCAGGAACAGGGAATGACAGGGGATACAGCCAATAGGATCGGGAGGGAGGCGGGGCTGGATACCCAGGAAAAAGGAAAGCTCTTTTCACACGTGAGCAGGGGATTCTAGGGATTACAATCTAAACAGGGGAGAACCCGTACATAAAAGACGCGGGTGATGTTGGATTATAAAGTCTCTGGTGCTTTGGAAGCTGTCGCAGTGGTGGTCTTGTATCCTGGGGCTTCTTCTTCCACGATGTATACTCTGGAAAATCCTCTGTCTCTGTTTCACCTGTGCTGTCGCAGAAGTATTTCCCAACACCTTCCTACTTGTAGTGATCAGCCTAGAGGACTATGGTACGAAGAGCTGGTGATCTGCATAATGGCAAATTTGGTGTATATATCTAATATTGTTTAATGTAACAAGAATTATCTAATCCATGATGTAATTAAATAATGTACACCTTATTAACATGTAGCTAATCAGTGCATGTATAATCAATCTTATTGGTTTATACCTATTCCAGGATTGATTGCTGTCAGTGCCTGACAAACTGGAACTGTGACCAAGGTTCCCGTGGCCCCAGAGCTGCCAAAGCTCACAGCACACAGGATCTGCACAGCATGTTGTGCCCTGACCAGAGGTCTGCCCAGTGCTGCAATATCTTAGGCTTCCCTGCATCAGAAGGGTTGTAAGATATCATCTTTTCCATCACTGTATCAATAAATAGCTACTTGCCTTGAAAGTGTTTGTGCCTTTCTTGTTGGTATCTGAAAAGGACTGGCAGCTCCTGGTTCCACCATTAAATGTGACAGATTCCTTTTACTTACTTTCCCTCTTTACCTATTAAATGCTTCTTTTTCTGAAATGTGATTTAAAGATGAAGTATACAAGCAAAGCTATTTGTAATTATCTATGAGAAAAATACAGGAATTTTGAATGCTTGATCTATATCCCTCTAGAATCAAATTTAGAACACAAATGTTTAACAAAATATTTTTGGTATTGTATGGCTGTTAAAATGAGCTGTCAATTGCACTGCATGAGTTAATTTCTCAATTAATTATTTTTTCAATGCTAATATTTTATATTAGTGTCAAAATTATTTCTATTATATTTGTTTACTATCTTAATTTTTATTATAAATGTGGTTTATTTGAAGTTATTTTTTTATTTCAGAATAATTGATTCAAATTTTGATACACAGTTTAGAATTATTTAAATCTTTCCTTTTGCAATAGCAATAACCTCAGATTAAGAGGTGATTTCTGAGGAAAGTGGTGACATCTAAAACATCTGCAATATTATTCTTTTAAATAGTCATAAGGGTCTTTATGGACACTAAGTGAGAATGGAAATTGCTGTTAGACTTGTGCATCATACTGACTTCACTTGCAAAACCTCCTTTCTTAAATGTGATCAGAAACCATGACAAAAATTCTCCAAGGGTGTACTGTCACAATATATATGTTTTGCAGTGTCGCCTATAAAACATACTATTCCTAGAATGCATTAACATACTTTTGAGTAAGAAACATTGCTAACAAAAATGTCAGACTAAAGGAAACCGGGTTACATGAAGTGTCTCCTGTCTCCAGGCTGCCTCAGCTCAATAACATTTTGGAAGGCCAGAGTCTCTTTTTAATGTAAATACTGCTTTAAAGCGAGGAGCATATCTAATCTAAAAAGGGCTAAAGCTACCTTTATGCACTGAAGGACATGAGAAGGCTGGTTTTTTTATCTCATCTGGCCTAGGTGCACCCATCACTGTGTCATCAGACT
Source organism: Anabacerthia variegaticeps (assembly GCA_035583185.1). Classification (NCBI taxonomy): domain Eukaryota; kingdom Metazoa; phylum Chordata; class Aves; order Passeriformes; family Furnariidae; genus Anabacerthia; species Anabacerthia variegaticeps. The sequence goes on from JAWWEW010000112.1 coordinate 94,050,266, forward strand.
TCCTGTCTGTTGGTAAGAGGATATTTAGTTCATATAAAATGTTCAGATTTTATATTTAAAGGACATTGTCCACCTCTTTAAAGTTTTTTCCACCATCCTGCTTTGGTTGAGATACCAAGAGTAGAGTCACACATTCAAATAAAGAAAGTAAGATAGCAGTTAACACTAAAAGCTTTCTCTAACAGGCTTTCACTTTTCAGATTAACTCTTTTGCTACACTATACATCTTCTGCATGTAACCATATGTCAAGTTTTCTTGCCTCGAACTCAGAAGTTACACCCACAGCTGCCACCCAAGAAAGGCATGCACAAACAAAGCAATAAAACTACTGCAGAATACTTTATGCACCCTAAAATACAGTGGAGAGGTGGCAGTTATGAAATATATCATGCCAGAAAGCAGATGTGTGAGTTGTGGACTAACTCTGACATGTGTCATGTCAGGCTACCCTGCCTCTGAGGTCCTGATCTTGCTTTCTCTATTTAGGCAAAATCCCACTGAAACCAAGGCAGGGGGCTCTTCATTAGGTATGCAAAAATCAACAACCCACAGATTCAATCACCTCAAGTACTTCTAAGTGACTCAAAACTCAATACCTGTTTTAAAGGGAAAAATAATATTGTCTGTGAAAGAAATTAAGGTCTCTAAATATCTTTATGGATTAAACATCTGACAATCATTTCAGGAGTCAATGAGAAAAAATAATCCTTTTTTTTTTTTTTTAAATTTCCTAATGCTCTGAGGTGTTGCTGCCTAACCCTGAAGACCAAACTTAGAAACTTAGTTCTCATCAATAAAGTGTCCTAGACCACATTAGGAATATGCTGAAACATCTCAGACTCAAGAAGTCTCAGAAGCCCAGAGCTTAAGTCTAAAATCATATTTTTAGTGTCATGTATACTTAAACCACAAAGATGGTAAGGGAAAGGCAACAATGTGGCAGACTGTTCTTTCCCACCCAGGAATCCATTATTTTTCCCACCCATCTGAGGACAGAAAACCCTTCAGGAGTTCTTTATCTGTTTTGAAGCAGGTGCTTTTGAATAGAATGACTTAAAAAATAATTAAAATAAACCTTTGGAAAGGTTCACAAGATATCTGAATCTATGCTCCTGCTTGAAAAGAAATCGACATGGATTACTACTTATTTTTCAGAGATATTTACCTAACCCATTGCTGAAGTTCTATGTTTATGGACTCCACAACTGCTGGGCAGCATGTTTCAGCACTTTGATATTGCTTTCATTTGGATATTTTTTTCTTTTTCTCCTAAAACAAAACTTATACTTTCATTACTAGAATAAATCCTTACACTTGTCTTTTTTCAATTGGATCATAAATTGTTTTCTTCTCTGCAGCAACCTTTTACATGCTTACAGCTTGCTATCACATCTCCATCAATCACCGTTCCCTTCCCTCAACTTATAAACCCAAGATATTTCAGTCTCTGTTTACACATCAGGCTTTGTAGTGTTCCAGTTATTCTCATATGTCTTCTGTAGATACTTTTGAAGTAGCTCAAACTGGTCACAGTGTTCCCCCTGACATTTGCCCATGCAGCTTTAAGTAGAGATTAATAGCAACTGGCAACAAAGGTAGTGGGGAAGAATCCTATTCCAGAGCATTTAACATTTTATGCCATTTATTAGGATGTCTAAGTTGTGTAGCCCTCTGTCACATAACAGTATGAATTTCATCCCATCTTCAAGTGTTAATTTCACTACCTTAAAACATCTAGATTTCAAAGTCTCATAAGGCATAAAATAACAGCCCACTGGATAATGTCATGCTCTATATTTAACAAGTTAAACCACTTTTTATTTCCCCAACCAGAGCAGAACTTCACATCAGTGTGAGGATAATGTACTAATTTAAATGTGACAGTCTCAGCAGTTTTCAAAGTTGGCTGGGGTTTTTTTAGAAAACATATTTCCAAAAGAAAATAAAAACAGGGTTTCAGAAAAAAGATTTGTCTCTTAGGATACATCAGTAATTAATTCAGCTCTACCAGAAGTACTATAACAGAAAAAAATCAATAAAGCCCTTCTAGAAATACAGACTATGAGTTTGAGGTTTGTTTGCTTTTACTTTGCTACTCCTGATAGTCACTATTTCTATGATCCGTAATGAATATTAAATTAAAATAACTGATCTATAAATCCACAATAGTGTGACTTCTGGCTCATAATTTATCATAAAAACATTTTTAACTGTAGTATCTCTGAGTTCAATTCTTCACATGCTGTGCAGTTATGCTGTGCAACAGATGCTCAGGCAATAATTTCCTACTTAGGAATGTCATTATTTGCCTGCTTTAGATACATTGAGGCAGTTCACCATTGTTCTACATATTACAGGAGGGACACAAGAAATACCTATTTATTACCTCTCAAAGCACTGGGAAATGACCCTTAACATTCTAGTGGGGAAGAGTAAGTTATTTTCACAAACCTGTCACTTCAGAAAGCGCATTTCACATAACCAAATAAGACTTTGGGTCAGTCTGCAACAAAACAAGAAAGAAGGTAAGAAAGTTGGTTATAAAGAAAATATATCAGTTTATCTGAACAAAGCAAAAGCCCTCTTCTACCTGCAGTGGAGAGGTGAAAGAAAAAACCAAATAGTTTATGGTACTCTCTTGTGATGTCATTCTCAGTGGGCCCATCTCTGGTGAAAACTACTGTCTCTTTATGTGAGAGAGAATGGCTGAGTCTGCAGTTGCTTAGGAAGTTGAATATAAATTGCCCAGTTTATACTAGTTGTTAGCTGATATCATACAGATGTGTTATTTTCATTACTAATTTAATAATAATACTGATTAAAACTGAACTCTGAGCCTGTTGGGGTCACCAAAGTTTCCTAGTAACTGCAGTCTTAACATCAATACTTGGAAGTCAATCAATTATCACTATTGGTTCCCTAGATCCAGGATTTTTGTGTCTGATTATTCAAATGGGTTTCTCTTCACACTCAGAAGTAGAAGGGAGCAGGTAAGCAAAAGAACAGGGCTTCATTCCCAAACAGGAAAAAAGCAGGCGTCAAAGGAGCATCATGACATTTGATGTGACCAAGAACTGAGGTCTGAACATTGTCACCCGTGACTGATGGGGAAACTCAGATAAGAAATGATGCATTGGTCCTTAGTAGGGGCCTTGAAACTGCACGTGAAAGGAGAATGGTTTCTAAAACTGCTGGAAATTTGCACTGCAATATCACCATTGACTGGCTTGGCTGATGATCTGTACCAATAGCTGGTCAGAAACGCTTCTCCAAGAAAAGAAATTGGGGAAAATATCTCTACATGGACATCTGGCACTGCCTATGGAGAGAGAGCCCGTGTCAGGGTCAAGTCACTGACCAGAGCCTAACTGTGATGAGCACCATATTTCCCCAAGCCAAACCATCACAGTAGTGGGAGCAGGTGTTGAACAGATCTTGGCCACCCCCAGCTTTGCACTCGTGTATACACACGTGCATGGACAGACGCAAGGCTCTTCCTGACACACCTCATCTCTCACTTGGTCCACTTCAAAATTGATCTTAGCTATGTCCACGGACAAATATTCCTTCTTGTCTTATTGAAGTAGAAAATTGTGTCTTGGGACTGTAAACTATCTGGTTGGATCACCCACTTAATCCTAAGTGTGCCCCTCTGTAGGAGAAGTTATGTCACAGTTTCTTTGAAGAACCTACCTCCATTTACTGAAACATCTTACAAGTTCTTAGATGTTTCATGAACTAATAATAAAATATAGTAATCCCAATTTTGCTGTAACTATGCATTCTCCTTGATATTATGTCTCAGTTAGAGACGATTTGGAGTGGCAACCTTGGACCGAAGTTTCTTGCCTTCAATACCCCTGGTTTCTCCAATACAGAGACCAAATACACCCAGATGTAAGTCAAAAAAATAACTTTACCTAGAAGAATGCCAATAACAATACTGATAAAACTGGGTTAAATCAACCAACGAGGAGAAAATTCCAAAGCCGCACTCGCTAGACAAAATCAAGTTTGCATCTGGCCTTTTCCACCCTGAAAAAACACACATGCTCACAAGACAGGTCAAGATGGGCCACCCTTCCATGTGGTTCACTTCCCTCATGCTCAGAAATCCTGGCAGGAACATCTGGACAGTCAGCACTATCAGGAAACAAAGGACAGCTAGGATTTGATACTGGCAGATGCTTGAATTGTGCTGGACTGGGGCTGCAGAGCTGGTACAGGCAGTCGGAGCAGAGCTGCGGACACCCCAGGTGACTGGAAGGACATGCAACACATCCACCCATTGGACCCAGTGACAAGACTTGGTTGTTGCAGTTCTGATGTTCATTGGTTGAAGTGGTAGTCACAGTCTTGATCCATTGAGATACTGGTAGAAGCCCCAGGTGCTTTGAGAAACCCTGAAACTCAGAGTTTGATATGCTGAGGTTTAGGTGGGAACACAGTCAGTACCTCCCTGGGACAGGGAGTTTTACACTGGATGAGGTAATATTGTGACTCACAGGATACTTCAGAAGTCTGACACCTTCTAAGATGTTGGAACTCTCTCTTACAGGCCATTATGGCTCATCAACAAGAGGTGAATACCTTCAAGCTGGTTGTGAATATTCTGGGAATTTATCACAACTGAGTCATCTGTGTAAGGAAATAGAAACGCTACTCCCCCTCACAGGGTTTGCCTCCTTCCTTATTTAGTTTAACACCTAGTTTGTGGCACTCCTTCATCACCTGGACAGCTTGTCCACTCTGTACATTGTTTGCAAAGCATGCTGCTGACTGAGCCATAAGCACAAATAGTGCAGTCTGTTACAGCACCTGGGTGATCACTGCAGTTAGTTGAATGTTTGAGTCAATAATCACTAGAAGTTCAGTCTCTTTAAAGAAGGCAAAACATCAAAAAACCCAAAAAGGTGTATTTGGAGAAAAGAAAAGGTGGATACCAGAATTTCTGTGTAACCCAGGACATGTCCTTTAGTATTCTAAGTAGCTTTTATTATATTTTAATATTAAATATCTTAATAATTAATATATTTATTATATCATATCATATATTATTATATTAAAGATAAATTCCTAACCAATATTTTTGACCTACTAGCAATGCATTAAGCTATGCTACTAAAAACTGTTATATATTTAATTGCTCCTGTTCCATTTATTCTAACAGTTTCTTGTCCTTTCCCCTGTTTTTTTAAACAGTGTCTTCTTCAAATTTATACTTAAATTGACAGTTCTTAAGTATGGCATTTATCTGAGTTACTGAAGTCCAAGTAAAAGTCTTACTATAACACTTGAGAGCACTCTTTTGTAGGAAAGTAATCTTTCAATGTTTCAGAATTTAGCATATTGGTTAAGACCAGTAAAGACAGTTATTTGATTCAAGATATTATCAAAACAAGGAAATAAGTAATACTGTCTTCTTCCTAGTGGCAGTCTTAGCCAAGAATTATACATGGAGTTTTACTTTTTACGTGCTGGGTTTCCTATTAACTAATTGGTTTTATCAGCAAACTACTCTTTTATTAACAGGAATGCATATATCTGTGTGTGAGTATATATATACATATATATATATGTATGTGTATATATATCTTGATCAAAAACTTTTTGAGCTTGACTCCATTGTTGGTTTTTTTCCAAACTCCAGATTGGTGAAAGGTGGCAGAGATACAAGGAGGAAGGGTAGCTAGTTGCTCTTTTGTTATTTTTCTGTTACATTGAAATCATATAACCTAGCTTAATCACCTTTGTCTGTGCAGATATAAGTATAAATGCCTACTACCAATAATGTTAATTGCATTTTCTAATTATTGTTTATATTTTTGAGTATGGTTTTATAGCCCCTTCTTTGATGAATTAAACATCTATTTTTGCTGTAAGAAAGTCTGACACTTAATCAAGTCTTGTGAGGGCAAAAAGTTGCTATTTTCTCCACTGTATTAGTCAGTTTGATTAATATTGTTTTAATGATTCTCATTAAACTGTTGTACTGCCTCCAGTATGAGTTCCATACTACCATAAACAATTGATAACTCCCCTGTGACTTCATGACTCATATATTCATAGCATAGGGTTAACATTTTTATATAGATACAGAATATTTTCACAAGCTGAATTCATGTAATTTACAGTACAGAACAAGATGATAATGAACACTGCTTTGAACCAGACCTTTTCGTTATTATTTGTCTTGCCATTTGAATAAGAATATACTTGAAGTTATAGTCCAAGTGGACACTTATGCTACACTCAAAATGAAAAATAATGACAGGGGGAAAAAACCAAAACAAAATCCCTAATGATTTTATACCACTCAAAACCTCACAGAATATACAAAGCCCTTTTTCTGACTTTTCTGTGTGATAGACAATATTAAAAAAAAAAAAAAAAAAAAAAAAAAACAAAAACAAAAAACAAACCACAACAACACAAACTTTTAATAAAATATAAGCAACAAATGGGTCACCAAACAGGTTACATACATTTGCTATACTGAGGAAATATTTCCTGTGTATACAAGTACTCTTTCTGTTGAGTTCCATGGCACCCATTATGAGATATATCACTTGAAGAAGACCTGTGTTCTCCACTTGAAGAATAATTTTTTCCACTACTCAGTAAATTACATCTGAAAGCAAAACCAAACCAAAGCAAAAATGCAAGCTTATATCAAATTTAAATAATAAAGGGGGGGGGGGGGGGGGGGGGGGGGGGGCGG
>JAWWEW010000112.1:94057087-94145221 GCA_035583185.1 Anabacerthia variegaticeps
CCCCCCCCCCCCCCCCCCCCCCCCCCCCCCCCCCCCCCCCCGCGACACGGACAGCAGTGTTTTTACTTTTAAAATATGAAGTCTTTTTTCCTGCTCAAGTGTCTTGGTATTATTTTTTTAAAATGTGCTTTTTGGCAGCAGCAATAAATTACAAATGATTTATCTGTAGAAAACCATTTTCTGTTTGAGTACATAAACCGGCTTTAATGACATAGTGTGTTATTCTGCACAAAAGAATATTCTGCTTTAGAGAGAACTGGCCAGGGACTGGTGAAAAAAAACCTCTGTCCAACATCAGTTTGCATCAGTTTATTCTTATGTTTACAATAAGTCTTTGTCTAAAATTTTCCCAAAGCCTGAATCTACACAAGTTAGGGATTTGTTCAATCTTTTCTTAATGCACTTACAACCACTGTTGGTGTGAATTCCCATATTGTTCCCTACATAAAATAAAGTTACTGCACTGCATCCTGATAGCCTACACTATTTGATATTCCATGTAATCCTTGACTCATATGAAAAGTTGTGCTAAATTTTTCTCCGACACTATTCCAAATTCTGCTACTATACAACTTCAAAACCTGACAAGTCTGAACACTTTGCACTGATATTGAATAACAGTGGATGGGAGCAGAGAGAAATAACAATGGTTTTCTACTCCATTCCCTGACTCAAAGTCATATCAACCATAGCTGTGTTATCCATAATAGATTATTGCAATTTAGTTTTAAAGAGTTTTTCATTAATGAGGAGTTTTCAGTTTGATTCCTCTGGATGTAGACATCTAAAATTAGGTGAGATGAATCCCGGCTTATGTGCAACAGGAATATATAAATAAAATGAGAGGAAGGGGTGGTAAGAAAATTGGTTAAAAAAACCCCAAGAGCTATAATATGTGAGAACTGTGAACCTGAAAAGATGGTAAGGAAAAGTTTGAAGTGCTACATTAACAAGTTGTAGATAGATGCTCACAATCATGCATTGTTTAATAACCATCAAAAGATTTCTGCCCCAGCAACTGGAGGAGTCTAACCAACAACACCAGGATATAGCCATTTGTGATTATAAAGATCACACCTAGGACAAAAGAGAAACCATTGCAATAGAAACTTAGGCAATAAAAGATATAATATGGAGTACTAGTCTATAACAAAGTGGTTAGGACTGGGTCCCATAACTCCTATGCACTGTGGAGAGCAGTTGGATGATTGAAATATTCTTTCTGTTCCAGTCTAAGTTACAAATATACATGTAATAGGACTTATAACACTTCTAAAGGGGAGCATTCTTTTAGTGCAGCTATGGAAAGTACTTCTGCTGCTGAGGAATGAATTTTCACAGCTTGATATTGACATGAATCTTATGAATTCTACTGCAAACAAAATGCTTTTTAAGCTACAAGTGAAATTTGCTGTTGAAACAAATGCAGCAGAACCATAAGAAATATTGAGACTTTGGAGGTAACAAGACCTTGTATGATATGCAGGACAAAATGTGAGCCTTATGAATTTTAGCCCAGCTCTACTCAAACACACCTGAGATATATTTGGCAAACATGTAAAATATCCCAGAGACAGGGAATTTCACTGCTTTTTTCTTCCTCTAATCTTGTTTTCAAAGAAGAAGGGTTAAATAGGTGTTGGAAAGTCTACAGTGTTAGCAAGTGGGGTGGATATTCTTTTGTACATCACAGATTTCTATGTCAGTTTGTTTGATACATCATTCTGCCCAGAAGAGTTTGCCTAACTTCCATGCAGAAATACAGCCTCTTTGTTTTGTAGAATCACAGAATGTTAAGAGGTTGGAATGGACCTTAAATATCATCTCATTGAAGTCTCCCCCTCCCACGTGCAGGGAAACTTCCCATTAGACCACTTTTCTCAAGGCCTTATGCAAACTGGCCTTGAACATTGCAAGGGTTGGGGCATCCACAATCTCCCTGGGCAACTTGTTCCAGTGTCTTACCATCCTCAAGATGGTAAAGAATTTATTTTTAATAGCTGACCTAAATTTCTCATCTTTCAGTTTGTACCCATTACTCCTTGTCCTGTCACTACAGTTTGTGATGAAGAGTCCCCCTCTACCTTCCCTGTAGGCCCCTTTCAGATACTGGAAGTTTGCTATGAAGTGTCCATGCAACCTTCTCTTCTCCAGGCTGAACAGCCACAACTTTCTGAGTTTGTCTTTGTAAGGGAGGTGCTCCAGTCCTCTTATCCAATTCATGGCCCTCCTCTGGACTTGCTCTAACAGCTCCATGTTCTTTCTATACTGGGGACACCAGAACTCTATACAGTACTCAGGGTGGGGTCTCACAAGAGCAGAGCAGAGGGAAAGAATCACCTCCTTTGGCTTGCTGGCCATGCTCCTTTTGATGCAGTCCAGGATTTGGTTGGCCTTCTGGGCTGCGAGTGCACACTGCTGGCTTATGTTGAGTTTTGCATCAAGCATCACCCCTAAGTCCTTCTGTGCAGAGCTGTTCTCAATAGCATTGTAGGACTCTCTGGCATTCTAAGCCACTAAAATCACCTCTGCATATTGCATGGGCACTGATCACTATGAAAAAAGTGTTCAAAACTTTCTGCTGTGAAAAAGACAGATGCCATTTCTTATCGTAAGTTAGTTACATTCTCAGGACACACCTAAAAAAAGAAGGGAAATGGTGAAACTCCAATCATATTTTTCCCACCTTTCCCACGTCCTACAAACCTGAATTACCATACCTGTCAGGATCAATATTCCCCTTCAGTAATGACTGATGGTCATTAGACAATTGTAAATAATGCAAAATGCATCCAAACTTTGTTTTATCCTCAGTGAGAGTCAAGCATCTTGTTGCATCCTCTCTGGCCATGCAAACCTAGCACTGCTAGCTGCATCAGGGCTTTGCTTCAAACAAGAGCGGAAAGTATATTCAGCTTGTGTGCTGTAGTTTCAACCAGCTGAGACTGAGACAGACCTGATGCCCTAGGCTCTTGCTTTCTTGCTTTTACTGTGGGGGGAACTATTTAAAACCATGGATAATTTAAAATTATAAGCATTTTTTTAAAAGAGAAATATTCCTTGCTTCATCCCTTTTTTTTCCCTTCGCTCGCGTTCCCCCCCTCCCGCAACAGAGCACCTTTGTAAGACTATCTTCAAAAGAGGAAGAAGGGTGAAACTTTGGTGGGTGGAGCTTCCTGGTCATTAATTTTTACTGTTTTCTTATATAATCAGTGGCAAATATTTGAACTTGACCCTCATAGACAGATGTCCCTTTCTGTTAGTCACTGCTTTGTATACCTTCTATGGGTGCCACCTCTTGGCACAGCCCTACAGCTCTTGCCCAGTCGTGGCCCACACACACTCTGCTTAGCAATTTACCATTATGCTTACATTCAAAAACCTCCTCAGCTCTGCTGAGTGGATTGAAGTTTTAGTGGTACCAGAATTACCTAACAACAGCAGCAACAACACAACCTTTTCAAATTATTCGACATTCCCTACAGATTTTTGTTACATTTACCTTAAGATCAGAAAATTTTATATCAGAGATGGATAAGATGCCTGCGTAAACACAGTATAAAGTAGGTATTCAGTCTTCTGGTAAAACTCTTCTTCTTTGATGTCTTTTATCGTGAGGCTTTTATGATTACATATTTTTTGTATTTTGATGCTCATAATAAAAGCGTAGACTTTTGATCATTAGATTTTTGTGCTATACTTTTCAAGCTAATAATAAAAGCTAAATTTGAAACTATATCCTGTTTGTTCAACTTAATAGTATGAAGTGTAGGGACCCTTGTTTAAGGACTAAGGCTCTTTCATGTTTATTCAGTAAAAATCACTCACCATAAATAACTTGCAGAAAGTTTATAGCCTACTTAAATGTCAAGAAAGTTTTATTTTAATGACTTAGCTGCTAACATGGCAGTGGGCTTATGAATATTCTGAACTTAAAACACAAAAATGAATAAAACTACCCGTGTGCTTTGTTAGATTTTATGTGAATTTTCAGTGTAGTTACTTTATTCAGAGGACTATATTGATGATGATGATCAAATAAGCCACTCTTTTGGCTGATCATTTGTTGGCCTAATTCTTCAATATCAGTTCTTCAAGACTACTCAGCTAAGACTCTCAATGTGTAAAAAACCCCACAATCAAACTTGTGCTGTAACTAGTCACTTGGGAAAGAATATGGCTTGGAAATAATTCAAAGGAAACTAATTAGAATCAGGAAGAAATCACTCATCAATAGTGTTTCTGAAAATTGCTTTGATTACTCTTTGAATAATATAGATCAATTCAGTAGATCCTGACACACATACCAGTGTGCAGTGTTGATATAGCATGTGAGAGCCTACAGAGGCCATATAAACTTCTAATGAAATTGAAAGATAAGACTCAGTCAAAATAACATGTCCTGATCAATACACAGAAAGACTGCAACAGTAACTAAACATGGATTTATTCTAACAACAGTTATGAAACAAAATCAATTTTTCAACTAAGGTTATTTACTTTTCTACGTAAAGTTAAAACCAGAAAGAAATTCAAATAAGAACCCACTAAAGTCCTATGAACAGACAGGAACAGGGACTAGATTATCTCATTAGCTGGATATTGTTAACAATCCACAAAGTCCAAATTAAAAAACCTCCATTTTATCAAATTTGTTGTTGTTGTTGTTGAAGAAAAACCTGAAGAAAAACCTAAATAAAAATGCAGATAGTTTTTAACATAGCTCATCCATTCACAGAGCAGATGGATAGTAAACATTGAGAGAATGTTTAAAATACAGAATAAGAACAAGGCAGAGGAGCAAATATTTTTGAATTAGGGAAATACAACACTATATCAAACTATTTCATCATGCTTGTAGCTATTCTGAACAAAACAGAATGCACAGATAAAGTCAGGAAGGCAGGTGTGGTCTTTCTTTCTCTCTTTCTCTTTTTAAAATTAAAGAATGAAAACAAGTACCTTGTTTTCAGCATATTAATGGAAAGAATCAGATATATTTATTTTAAGATATGGAATTCTATGGGGAAAGTTTCATCAAATTAGGGCAAAAAATTGTATGCTACAAGTTGCTACATGATTAATTATCAAATAATGAAAAGCTCCAGTTAAAAAAATTACAACAATTGAATTTTAAGTGGCAGGTAACATTTGCCTGTCTCATACTGACTCCATCACAGAAGCATGCACGCCTTCATACACAGACTTAAAAATTATAAGAATATGGGTAAGGGCAAAGGCAAGAATACAAAAGAGAAAATAAAACTCATTGTGTAATTCTCACTTGTCCAGACTAAACACACAGTAAAAAGCATTTGTAAATAATGGTATTTACTTTATCCACTGTAAGACATGGATAGTTACACAGGAAATGCAGTGGAAAAGTTCATGGTAAATATAGTTCAGAATCCATCTATCCTTGGATTTAAATAAACTGTTCCAAATCTTCAAATTCTGTCACATGGAGGCAATTCGTACTAGTCCCTAGGAATCATATGCAATATTGTAACATCCAATCTGCAAAATTAATAAATTAACCTTAAGGCAAAGTTCATGCCTGTGTTTAGAAGTAAAACCTATGCAACAGAAATCACACCTATTGTACTTATTAATTTTCTTCCTCAATCTAATTTTGTATTCATTTAAGAAAAAAAAAAGGCTTCCTGAAATATCAATGCATTCCTCACATGTCCATTTGGAATATACGTCTTATGAAATTATGTTGAATGATTCAAAAGCAGCATCAAGGATTATGATTTTCTAATAATATCTACAGAGAAAGTTTTCTTTCATATGGGAAATTTAAATGAAATGAAAACTGATTCTTTCCTGAATTCTGATTACTGTATGTATTTTGTGTGATGTTAATGTAGGTGTGTTAAACTGACTAGGAAAAGTTTCATTTTGCACAACAGATCAAATAGAGTTATGTAAAGCAGTAGCTAAGCAAAGCTTTAAATGCTTGCATATATTAAAGGCCGACACTGTTACCTCTTGACTTGCTTCACTGTACCAGAGCAGCAGGATGTTGTAAAAGCATATTTCATTTTGTTATACACAACACCAAGAAGTGTGCTAGGTCATTTCCAGGAATAAAAAGCAATCCTCTCTCTCTGGGACATCTCTCTTTTATTCTTCCTCTAATCTGAAATAATAATGTATGCTTCCTTCTGGTATATTGAAAGCAAAACACAGGCTGCAGGATCAAAAGTTTCATCACTGCTTGACAGGCTGTGAAGTAGGTGTCCCTGGAGAAGGGCTGAACTTCTGCTCCTACTGCACAATTCCTGGCCAAAGAGCCTGGCAGACCTCCTCCCTTGCACAGTGATTTGCATCACAGACAGCTTCCACTAGTAAAGAAAACAAAATCAGCAGCAGTTATTCGCCTCCAGGCTGTAAGATGCATCATTTCAGGCAACTAATCTCCATTAAAAGGCTGTAGAATAAGACTTACTCTTGCAGGGATAGAAAAATGTGAACGCACTTTTAATTAAGGACTGGTATAAAGTGACAGAAGAACTGGGACTGTGTGATAATATTAATGGCATTTTGAACTGCAGCAGACAGAGCTTACTTGTGAAACTAGTGCTTCCAGCTGAAGTTCTCTTCACAAAAATGGGGCCCCAGGGCTTGATCTTTCAAGGTGCAGAGCTCTCTCACAAGGTACTGAGTGTGCTTAACTGACACAGAAAGCAGAGAGATTTGGTCACACCAAGCCCACACTGAAGTGCCTGGAATCAGCAAGATCAAAAGTATCTTGAACTGAGAACAAAATACAGGCAGAAAACAATCTTCTGATAATATTCAATTTCTTTGTCTCTTCCGAAGCCCCATCATGGATGATTAAAAACACACCAAAGTTATGCAATGTCAACTATTCCTGTTAGCAGTGCTGATATTTCTTTCTGAACGTTTTGTCCTGTAGCCCGCAGCACCTCAGTCTGAATTCAGCCTCCAGCTATATTGTTATGCCTGTAATTTATAGCCGGAGATCTGACACAGATTTCTACAGCACTATATTGCTCTTCCTGCTCTCTTCCAGGCTGAGATTTCAGGCTCTTACTTACATTTAGGTGTATCTGTCATTTTTCATTTCATTGCCTTAGATGCTAGACATACTTTGCTATGATTGCTGATATTCTACTCTTGATTGGCAGTGACTCTGGCTTGTCCTTTAAACCTCCATCTGTCTTTGCCTTCCCCTGGTCCTGCTGATGCCAGCTGTGCTAGTAACTGGACACCATTGCTGGAACATTGTGTCTCCCCAGTTCACTCTATTTGCAGAGGAACACAATGACCATTAAAAAAAAAAAAAAAGGCTTTCATTACAACAAATGTTACTCCAGAACTGATGGCAGCCAGGCCCTGGCACCTAGTGAGAGTCTAGCAGCAGTGCTGCTGTACAGAAATCCAGCATATGAGCTCAATAACTCTGAGTAACATCAAAAATAACAGCTTGCCTGATGCTCACAGTATCAGTTACACTAGGTCCATTTCAAGGTATTATTGTATGCAAACATTTGTAATTGTTAAGTGATCATTATGGGTTTTATATGCATTTATTTGCATGCAGACCCAGAGGTGAAAATGTTAAGCAAATGTTCTGTTTGAGAATTCAAATACCACTGTATAAAACCTCTGAAAGTCTTTTCTCCAAAGAGTCAAAATACATATCTGAAGTGTCTATGTTAGTCAGTGCCTCTTGCACATATACATATCTGCATGTATGTGTATATATAATCTAGTAAATCAAGTTTCAGATTATAACATGTATAAATAGCTCCTGGACTTTTAAAGATAAATAAATTTCTGTTTCTCTTGTTCTGTACTGCAGATTGTTTCCATATGTGCAGCTATTTATGTACATATTTAAGATGCTGATCCAAGTTTGCATCAGGCTTACCTTTTCAGGTGTGAATCATGAACTGGATTGGTTTCTGATTTAAGATGGGAATAGAGGGCAAATCAGGTGATGGCTTTGTGCTGAGCACTGCACAAATTTGAGATTATCATTTCATGTAACAATGAAAGACCTATCCTGTCTATCTCAAGTGACAGTCAGTATAAACTTTATGGGAAACATGTTTGTGTGCTTATTCATTCTGTAGTGTTACAGAAATAGAGTAGAGTAGAATACAGTAGAGCAGAGTTAGAGTTAGGAATCTATTTATTTATATACTTTTTTGTTGGTGGTGGGTTTTTTTTATGGTGGTGGCAGTATTGTTCTTAATAGCCCTTTGTCTATAAAACCAGGTGCAATCTTTCCCAGGAATTCAACTACCTTATACAGAGATAGTTTCATAGAACTCCTTAAAACAGCCTCTAATAAAATGTCTCCACTGTAAGACAAGTCAGAACCACTCTTTTTTGAGACTAAAATTGGAAAAGTCATTTGTCATTTGGGAACTAGAAATCTCTCTCATCCCTGATTTTATATTATGGTTTTAAAGCTCTAACATTCTGCACTACAGTTTAAACTACCATGTGCATAAATGCATACAGAGTTCTGCAGACAAACCATTTTTCCAAATCAAAGTAAATTAACAACTGCTTAAAAGAAAATGTTGCACTTGTGGGCAGAGAGAGTCATTTGCCCATTGCACGAGTAGTGATTTTTGATTGCAGAGGTTATTCTGCAGATGAAAAGATCATAGTCATATTAAGAGTTACTTCACTGAAAACTTGCATTCTACAAAACAAAGTAGAAAAAACCAATTCAGCTAACTGAATAAAAGAGCAGTGGTTACTCTGATTTTGTCCTTTTTTCTTGGACATTGTTGTAAATGACCATGATTTCTGTTCATATTAGTACTACCTAAACTGCTAAAAGGGCAAAGTGGAAAGATGGGACAAAAGAGGAAAAAAAGAGACATAACAAACTCTCTAGTCTAGTCTCTATATGCATGGGAAGAACTTGGCCCCAGTTCCTCTTCATCCTCCATTTCAGAATACAGAAGAACTACAAACTGTGAGCGGGAGTCAGTGTGTGAGTGTGAACTCAAGAGATCGGGGGGGAAAAAAAAAAGACTTTTGGATTGTAGAGAAAAAAAAATAAAATTAAATATTCAAGACAAGAATGCATAGCTGATGAGCTGTGTCCTGGAAGCACTTCAGGGCCACAGACATCATCCTGTTGGACTAGAAAGCTCCTGAAAACACCTCAACTTCTGCATCAGTGTATGTGTACAACACCTCAGACAGTGGTAGTCAGTTAATCATGTCAGGATATGGGACTCCCATATGTCAATATCCCATAAAGCCCCTAATCATACATACATAGTCCTTGTGTACCACACACAGGCTCTACAAAAAAAATGCAGGTGCAGCTTGTGCCTTCTTCAAAATGAAGAAACTGTCGTTCTCCTGCTGACCTTTGGTATTATAGTTCTGTGATCAGGGCACTCACTCTGGAAACAAAAGACCCAAGGTCATTTTTCTGCTCAGCATGAGCAGATTTAACCTCACATCTTTTACCTCCTATGTGAGTGTCCTAAATATTAGACTGCAGACACTTCTCTGTGTGTGACTAGGAAAGTATCATCCCCTCCTACTGAAACTGAGGTTTTGCAGCAAAAATTGAATTTTGCTGGAGTAATAGTGGAATATAGAAACCTAAAGAAATTATCAACTTCACTCTTGATTTTTTTCTATCTCCTCCAGCCTAACTAATGGGGAGAGAAAGTGGGGGTTGTGGTCAGTACACTCCTGTGAAACAGCCCTCCATGAACTTCTCCAGCACTAGTCCTTCTTCCCACAGGCTGCAGTTCTCCACAAACTGCTCTGGTGTGAGTCTTACACAGGGTCAAAAGTCTTGCCAGCCAATCTGCTTTAGAATGGGCCCCTCTCTCAGTGGGGTCCTAAAAAGAGCCTACTCCAACATGGGCTTCCCACAGGATTGCAGCGTCCCTTAGGCATCTATTTGCTCTGGCATGGGATCATCCACAGGCTGCAGGTGGATCTCTGCTCCACTATGGACCTCCATGGGCTGTGGGAGGACAGCCTGCCCTCACCACAGTCTTCTCCATGGGCTGCAGGGGAATCTCTGCTCCAGCACCTGGAGCACCTCCTTCTTAACTGACCTTGGTGTCTTCAGAGTTGTTGCTCTCACATATAATGCCCCCTCTGGAGGCAATTGTTGTCGCACAGGCTTTTTTTGCCTTCTTAACTATGCTTTTCCTCAAGAGGTGCTACCACTGTCACTGATGGGTTTGGCCTTGGCCAGCAGTGGGTCCATCTTGGAGCCAGCTGGCATTGGGTCCGTTAGATACAGGGGAAGCTTCTGTCAGCTTCTCCCAGAAGCCACCCCTGCAGCACACACACAACACCACACGCTCCCTGCCCCCACTACCAAAACCTTGCTACAGAATCACAATAAAAATTACCTTTTTGAGGTCATCTTTAATTTGCAAACCCAACAGGGTTTTTCTTTTTATTTACCACAAATTCTTTATTTGTTTAACATGGTGGTGTTTTTGCAACAGAATTCATCACATATAGAAAGCGAAAGTGTATAAGCAATACCATGGAGTACTGCAGTGTGTTGATGAACTATGCAAATGAATAGCGTCAAAATTACATTTTTTCAGATTCAAACCTCATGAAAATTTTTAATTCCAGAGAACTACATTCACTTTTGCAGAAATAGTTCCTTGCCTTAGAAGTGTTTCAGTTTTTAGCTATGCTACAGTACTTTATCTTGTTCTAAGAGATTGTTTTGTCTTTCCTTGGTCTTTATTGATAATTTTAGTCAGTTCTGTTCCTTCTGAAGAATCACATACCATCACCTTCTCACACTGCCAGAGATTTTCCATGAATAAAACGCTTTGAACATAGAGGAAGTGCTTTTGAGTCCAGCTAAGTTAAAAGGGATGCCTTACTCCCTTATTGTGAACATAGTAAGCAGCTTTCTTTGCAGTTATTTGAGTAATCTAAAAGGAGGTATTGGCTTTGAGAAAAACTTGAGTTGAATCCATATTTACTTGTATTTCCATTTTTAGGAGTTTTAGTAATACACTTTTTTTCCCACCATCTGCTTTAAACTACACCACCTTTAGATGAAAAAGATAAAAGTCAAATATAGTCCATAAGTTATGAGCAGGATGCAGGTTCTGAGTGCACACGGCTGGAGATGTGGTGAAACTATATTTTTTAATCTCCCTGTACTTGGCTTCATGATGTTGCTAGATATTCTTCTCCACATACCTGTTTGAAGGACTAGCTCACTGTGAGGAGGAAGATGGGCAGTTTTTCATTTCTACTCTTCAATAGTGTGTTTTTCTTGAACTGGCGTTAATGGTTTTTCCACTTCTATTTTGAGAAACAATGGGCTAAAGAGATGAGACTTTACTAAAATATAATGCAGAGCACAGAGAAAAGATTAGTGTGAAATATAAAATTACAGGGTTATTAAGGGAACGGCTATGGTTGATAAGGCAATATAACTCAAACGGCAGAGGCAGCGTGTAGTGGAGCAGTAATGTATGTATGCCTCAACAGAGCATGCAGTGTTTTGCTTTTTTTACACTGCTACAGAGCTAGCTGCACCCATCTTTGTCTTTTAAGTATCTCTGACGGCATTCCTGAAATGTTTTTAATGTTTCAAATGTTCTTCACTGAAGATGAGCATGAAGCACTGCCACATCTAGTCATACCAAGGTGCTTCAGCTGCTATCCCATGCCCAGCAGTGTTCAAGAGTGAAAGATTATAAGTGATGCATGCAGTGGGTGACACGGTCCCTGTCTTGCTTTAGCAGACTGTCAACTTTAAGAGTCTGTCTAAATAAGAGGCTGAACCTCGAGTACTATATCCATGTCTCAAAACAGATACAGGACTTTTCTTACTTTTATTTTTCTTCATTCGTGTAAATCCTCACCCCTGTGACTGCCTGTGATAATCACATTCTCAAATCCCACAGCCACGGAGCTGATCAGTAGCTATTAAAACAAAGTTGTCTGAGTGTTTGTTTGCTCATTTGTTCAGCCGTTGGAACAAAACAGCAGGCAAAGGGCTCGTAAAACAATCAGGCCACAGAGATATCCAGTCTCACCATATGAGTTTCTTCAAGCACAGTTAGACAAGCAGATTAAGTCAGATTCCACTTGAGTTGTGGAAATGCAACTGAGTCAAACCACATCCATGATAGACTGCTCGTCCTAGTGGCCTCTTCCTTTTTTAAGATGCATACCTCTGCTTCTAGGAATCTCTGTGTATTTGATGAGACTTTCTGAGCATGGTCATCATAATGATCAACAGGTTTTTTTTGCTTCAGTCTCCAAGTGTGAAGTCTCTGGGGCTTGAAATTGTTGGGTTTTTTTTCTCTTGGACTGATGAAAAATCCATACTGCAGAGGTTTATCCAGGAGAGCATCACATAACACTCACTCAGTGGTGTGGAAAGCTACACCTATGATATCCTTCTCATGAGCTGCTATAGAACTTGTGAGGGCTTGGTGACTGCTGTCAAAAAGCAATCACTGTCATTTATTGGTATTATATAAAGTCCTTTACTGATACTTCTTCTCTAGGCAAAACCTTACCATCTTAAACACAGCCTCAAAATATATGACCTTATTAATAAATATAGTGAAAATATAAGAGAAGGGAATTTTCCAGTTTACCAAACATCAAGATAACTGAGCTGACTATTATAGCAGTGAAGAGGTTATCTTTCAAGCTACCAAATTTTTAAAGTTTACTGAATCTGTTGCACTTACTTAGTTTCCGAGAGATAAATGGCATTAGTGAAGAATGCCTGCTCTGGATTGTAAAAGCATGCAATTCAGTCAAAATACAAATATAAAATATGGCAACTCAATAAAAATAAGATCTTACTTTACTTTTCTTTTTTTTTTTTTAATAAATACACTATTGTACTGAGTTGAATGAGTTGCCTTACTGTAGGAAATGGAAGAGCCCACATATGGGAAAGTAGAGGAAAGCAAGAAGGAAATAGAAGGCAAGTATACTTCTCCAGTAAACAATGAAAATAAAAATATAAAATGAAACAACAAGCATTTTGCATTAAAAAAATTGTTCTGGAGACAGAGACAATGAACCTGTTCATTTACTGGTACTGAAAATTTTGACATAGAAGAGGATCCTCCATCCCCTGATTCAGTATAATTCAACTCTAACAGAGAGGTTCAGAGCCAGCATCATCAGCCTATTCAACATAATAGTCAGTCCTGTTAATGTACCAAGGAGCCTTTCTTGGTACAAGAATGATTCTACAGTTCAGAAATATTAGGCTGTCCTGGATGTATTTACTGTTCCAGGAACAAAATGTTCTCTAACATAAAGTTCCTAACAAAACTTGTTTTGTCTCTGGAATTATTATGGGAAAAATCAGGGACAGGGGTGAAAGCAGGGTAGTTTAGGAAAAGAATGGTGATGTAGAGTAGTTTTTGAGTTTGAAGTTATCCACAAGCCATTTACCATCAAAATCCTGAAATTGCCATATAAACTATCAAAACTTGAACACATTTTCTTCTTTTCTTTTTGTAATAAAAATAATGAGCCTCAGGAACATTCTATTATTGTAAAAACAATTGTTTTCTCACTATCGTGATATTAGCATGTGGAAACAGTAGACAGTTTACTGTCATCTGCAGACAGTGGTATCATGCAAAAAAAAATTAAAAAAAAAAAAAAAAAAAAGGTTTTTCAGACTACTTTGAAAACTGCTTCCGAAGTGTCTCTTTCCATAACCTAAGATCATTCTTCTGTTTGGAATTCAGGAGTTTTTCTATCTGCTTGAGTTCAATGGCAAGCTTGAGCACGTACCTAGCTTTAAGGTTTATAGTATCTCCATTGACTTCACCAGAATGTGTCATAGCTCAGATCTGTAACATGGATCAAATCTAGCTTGGAGACAGAAAGTAGAGAATGGGATTAAATGATCAATTTTCAGTCCTACCAAAAGGTTAATAGTGGGAGCCTCAAGGCACAACAGTAGGTGTCATGATGCTTAATGGCCTGGAAAGGGGATGAGTAGTGAGAAGCGACTTTGGCAGATGCCACAAAGATGCTTAGGATGGTCAAGTCTATGATCTACTGTTAGTTGCTTCACAAGGGCCTAAAGAAACCAAAAGGATGGGCAAAATGATGATAGTAAAAGGCACAGTGGTTCTTCTTTTCCCTTGCATATTGATAAATGGAAGCTATCCCTGAAGGAAGGGGGAAGAGAAACCCTGCACAAAAGTTCAGCAAGATTCAAAATTGATTATTTGGTCATTAATGACACTTAGAAAAATATCTAACCGTTACTACGAAAATTCAAATTTTCGAGTATGCTTAATGCAGCTCTTCAGTTAGAAAACCAAAAATGTTAGGAGTACATGATGACTGGGTGATTGCTGTGGATACTGAGCTAGATAAACCTTGGATCTCATTCAACGCTGTGAAGTCATTCTTCAAATAGACAAGGATCCTCAGTGAATGAGTCCAGAAATCATCTACTAAAGAAACTGAAAGTGCTGTGTGTTCCTTGCTTTACTACATATACAATTTGCTTAGTCTAGCTTGATAATTCTTTAGTTCAGTTGTGAATATCTTTTCAAATAGAAAGGAAAGAGGTGAAAATATTGGTTCTAAATATCTTTTGAAATAAGATACGCCTGAGTGTTTTGGGAGATTTGGTCTTTCCGATGAAGGAGTGAGACCAGATGTTTTGTAGAATTAACTGAGTCAAAATGATAACTTGAAAGCACAGTGGGAAAAGCACTGTTATTATACCAATCATTTGATGCAAAGCACTGCACATACCAGGGGCTCAAAAGTAAAGGGGCAAATTCCAGCTAGAAAGAAGCAACATCCTTAAAAAAGGAGGAAATCATTGAGGAAGAGAGCAGCAGAAGGCCTCTCCAGTTTGCATTGATGTTGGCCATTATGCCACTGGTCAGTGATCACCAGGAGTACAATTGCATTCCTAACACACAGCTTTTACAAGGCTACAGGAGCTGTGTTCCTTCTATTTTTAAATATTATGTATATTAAAGAAAGTATACATGATGAAATTTTAAACCTAATTACAAAAGAAAAAAAAAAGAAAAAGGAAAAGAGTGTGTTCAATGATTGGAGAAAAAACCATAAAGAATATATTATTCCATGGGCGTATTTTACAGACATATACAGAGTAAAAAGCGAGAGTTGTTTTTGAAATACTGCATCTCCTATTTTGTAATTGTTCTATATATGTTTTACTCAGAAATTTCAATGCATTCCCATTACATTCAATGAAAAATAGGAAAACTTTCCTAATCAATTTTTGCATAGTTAATAAAACATTATGTAATGTCAGATAGAGTTTCTAAAACAACTAAGGAGACACAAACATTCGAATGTATATGTAATTCGCTTTCTTTCAATGAGAGATTAATTTATGGGATTTTATCAAGTGCAAGCAAATTAAATTTATAAAATTACATTTAATCCAAAACATATTATGCATATTAATGTGGCTCCGTTTCTTGTTCCAGGGTGGGGGTTGGGGGTGGGAAGCAACTTCCTTTTTATGCTCCAGTCCACAGGCAATCTTCCGTATGGAAATGCCTTTAGTGGCAGAACAGGACAAAATCTACCATTTCTATTGCAAATGAGACATGCCACAGCACTGAGACAGTGGCTGGCACTGGCTGCTTCCTAATCTTCCTCAGAGTGTTATTGCTCTTTTGGGATCTACTGTCAGATGAAGCCTGATATAAATCTGGTCCCAAAATCAGGGATCAACAAATGATACTGTGACTGGGCCGCAGTAGGTGGGAAAAGGCTGTGACTGCAGGATTGAAGCTATGACTGTGATGCCACAAGGGATACAACAGCTGAATGGCAGTCATTGCATCCTCCTTATGTAGACGCAGCCTTGTCAAACACAAGTTCCTCTGAATTCTTCCTGAAATCTGTCATCATTTGATCTGACCATAAATGGGTTGGATCCCATTGCTTAATTTGTAGAGCCATAGGCAGTCAATTATGATGCTGTCCTTACTACACACTTGTGTTTTGCTGGTTAGAAAAACTGATATGCCTGAACCAATTAAACCAGTGAACCATTTGGGCTTAGATGGATCTTTGACCCCTGCCTATGAAGGCATGTTAGTCCTGACATCCATCAGTAGAAGTGCTGTAGGGCCCAATTAGCCTTCATTTTGCCATTTAGACTGCTAATCCAGTAGCATTCCAGTAGTATACCATGGTTAGCTTGCTTTTTAAATTGACAGATTTCACTCTACAAACCCCTTTCTTTCAGTACAGCCTTAGACAAAGTACTTTGTAGCCAAAGTTTATTGTGTGGTAAAGGAAAATATTTCTTTTTCAGTGTATGTACTCATCTCAGAAAATCTCAGATCCTCAACTTCTCATTGCTATGGCATGCTATTTCTTGTAACTACTTGCCCATCATGCTTCCCAGGTCTCTGATCTACCCTTTCAGTGAGTAGAAGATGTAATATTTTAAACCTTATAACTTCATGACATTCTGTAAGAAGATATGTGATGGTCCAAGTGTTTCAAAGGCTGAGGATACATACAGTACATTGCAAAGTCTGATTCTCAGAAAGAAAAGAAAAAAAAAAAGGAATAATTTTCCTGCAGAAAAGGATTACAGTAACATTGGCACCATTTAAATGAATAGATCAAATCTCATGTAATTTTAGATGCATATCTACTTGCTTTAGTGACAAAAATAAACGTTTACCTTTTTTTTTGCTTTTATTTCTCTTAGCCCTGCAGAAGTAACATAACTATTTGAGACAGCTGGATACTATTCCATCTTGAGCATCATCGACAGAATTGCTTACTGAGTCCCAATAGCTACACCTGTTCAAAACCCTTACAGGCAAAACAATCACACAGGTACCTCTAAGGGCATAATTTAGCCCTCAGAAACTTTGTTACTGGTGATGATTTGTGATGTGGAAAGAATCCTGCCTGCCTTTCAGAGCACAGGATGAATTTCAAAAACTGCACCTCAGGAAAACCTCATTTCTCTTTTTAGGCAAGCTCCAGCTCTGTGGAAACGAGAGCAATGTCTGGACAGAAGGAGAAGACCCTCAGTTTAGGAAATGGGCTAGTTTCACTGGTAGTCTGGCAGATGAGGGGTTGACTTGAATTTCACCATGACTACTGGCAGCCCTAGTGCTTGCTGTGTCAGTTTGACAGCTCATTCAAGTGGCAAATATGTGAGCTGATGATCTGAAGGTAAATATTATGACAGAAAACTTGCTAGGAAAAGGTATCTTCTGTAAGCAAGTAATTTAATATAGGAGATTACTGTTTCTATAACATAAACTACATTAAGTACTTGGTGTCAGCAGTTTCAGTATATCCTTCACTGGCAGCAGTAAGTAAGCCTGGAAAATCTGACTCACAGGATTAGACTGGTGAAATCAGTGGGAGACAAAAATTGTTTAGTAGTCTGTGTGGTGGAATAGGAGGTACTTAACACTCATCGCCCTCCAAAAACCATCATTATTCCGCAGTGCCATCTGCTGGTCCAGACCCCAAATGCACTGAGAGCAACTCATTTACATGTATGACTGTTGCAGATTAATGATGTGGTTATCTCTTAAGATACAAACAAAACAAATAATCCTTATTACCCTAATAGCTTTTCACATTTTCTATAATTTTAATTTAATATTTGTCATTTCTTTCATAGACAATGTTTAGTATAACGGGTGCCATATGGTACAGAATGCTTCCGAAAATGAATGCATATACTGTACCTGAGCCAGAAATAACCCTATTTAGCTTATATAAATGCAGAGATAAACATTTCCCACTTCATCCAAGTGTAGACATGTGTTTTATTTTCATGGAATACAGACAAGCATGCGTAAGTACTTTTCAAGTTTTTGGACTAAGTAATTGCTCTAAAATGTTTTAAAAGTTCCATGGCTCTGTTAATGTCTAATGATTCTCCTAGATTTCTTACAGGAATTTAAGAAATTTACATGGGATTTCACACAGTAGGAAATGAGTACAGGGAGGGTAATTGCAGCAATTACAAATCTGAAAAGATTTGTGAGCATGTAGGTCAGATAAATTCTTCCTTTGTAGAAGCTGGTGGTGAAATGCTGTGATTCTCTGTGGAACCTTCCCTTGTGCTCAGTAGTATCGATTGACAGATATTTTGGCCTCACTTCTAAAGCTACAGGAAAGCAAGGAAAGGGTAATATGACAGCTCTTTCTCTAACTTAGCTCAAGGTATGATTATAGCAACAGTTCTCCTGTCCACCTCCTCAGCTTTGGAGGTCTGCAAGATTTATTCCTATCCTGTTTAACATGTATTTTGAGGCAGGAAAAACTTAAATTCAAAAAAACACGGTGATAACTCAATATTTATTTTATAAGAAGCACAAACCAGCATCTCCTTATCTCTACAACTAGCTGAAAGTAACATCTGGATAAAAACAACTGACTGAAGACAGATTTGGTGTAAGCTTGTTCTGAAAACATTCTGAAGACAGAACTTGCCATTTTTACAACACCCATTTCTGAAGTGATCAGATACCCTCAGAGAGAAAGTGGTTCTGCTGAACTAGTTGCCCAAATAACCAGTAGAGCAGAAAATACACACAGACTTCCTTGCCTGGCCCCAAGATAACGCCTTCTTATCTTAGACAAAGTTTCATGATCTCCTTCCTTGAATGTGGGTATTCATCACATGTAGCAATGAAGCCTCTGCTCTACACTAAGTCCTCAAAGAAAACTTCACAGTAATGTTTAGCAAAGTACACCGAGGAAGTCAGGTTCATCTAATTTTGTATGCTTTGAATGTGTGAGTTTCTGTTTTTTCCTTTTACTAGACATGGGACTCAGTGATCATAAATTCTAGTATCAGTCAGTTTCAATACAGTATATCTTATAAAACAGGGTATTTGAATGCATACATAGTAGAGATTGTTGAAAAATGTTCTTCTACTTCCCAGTCGTCTTCAAAATTTCTTTAGTGATTAACCAACAATGTGTCTGAACTGAACTACTGGTTTTCTTTTTTATCATTAATACTCATAAAGAGGCTTTTTATAAGTCTGTCTCCCCTCTACATGTCTGCATTTGACTTCTACTTGTCCTCACACTGTGAGGCTTCATTATTTATTTTTACACTGTCTTTCCTCCTTCTTGACCACACAGCTTCGTATTCTTTCTTAATTCATCTATTCATCAAAGATTAATTCCTTGCCCAAAAAACCATTACTTATTTCTCTTTTTCTTCTTCCTGGATGGATATATATATACATCTCAAGTTAATGGCTTTAAAATCTATAAGTTTCATCAGCTTGGCTGACTATATATTTTTCAGTCAGTATCACTGAAGAACACACTGACTTTCCTTATAGCTTCAGTGAGTTTTACACTAGATAAATAAAGCAGCTCCCAGTGGTACTCCTCTACAAGCTGTGATTTTGGTTGTTTTTTCTTTTTCAAATTTTTTTCATTTATATTTTTATATTGTTTTTGCTAAAAATTGCGTAGGTGTAGAGATGCAGCCAGAAGACTATTGTATAAGAAGGAAGTGATCCACATACTTGCCTCCTTCTCATGTATACAGGTGTAAGTTGAGTAGCCTGTGGCTTCTTACCAACTGTCTGTGGCAGAGAATTCACGACTTCTCAGGAGTATACCTCCATATCATGGAGGTCTATAAATAATATAATTATTCAATGTATGCATAATAAATGCATAGATAATCAATGTACATGTATTGAATGTGTATTCAAGGATGAGTAAAGTGCACTGTGTCCTCAGTATTAAATATTATCATTGAATCACAGAATTATAGAATGGTTAGGATTGGAAGGGACCTTATAGGTTGTCTAATTCCAACTGCCCTTTCATGGGCACTCACCAGACCAAGTTGCTCAGGGTCCCATCCAACCTGGTCTTGAACACTTTCAGGGATGAGGCATTCTGGGGAGAAAATGGAAGACTGGCAAGAAGAAAGAGAATAGGTTGATTCTAGAATTGTTTTCACTCAAAGACCAACCTCACAGCTAGGAAATACCAAGAATATTTTCAGTGTGGGAAATTTCATGTTATTTTGCTAGTGATGGTTTTTTTCTGTCTGCCTTGAGAGGTGGAATTTCTGCAGAAGGTAACGGCAGACTGTGAAAAGACTTAAAACATTCTTTGCACAGCTAGACCTCTTGGTGTGGGAGAAGAGAGACAAGAAAGTCCAAAGGTTGTAGAATACAGCCTGGTGAAGTAATGCACATGCATCAGGGTTGTATATAGAGATCCCACTCTCCCCGTATTTTCCCCCACCCTATTGCTAACTAGCAGTGTAGTGTCCCTGTCTTCCAGCAAAATAATAAAATAAATGTTTTCCTTACACTGTAGCTGTGGATTTCAGGTCACACCGTGTATAATAATTCACACAGACATCCACAACCTCTTTGGGCAACCTGTTTCTGTGCTTCACCACCCCCACAGTAAATAATTTCCTCCTAACATATAATCTAAACCTGCCCTCTTTCAGTTTAAAACTATTAAAGGTGCTTGTCACCAACTCTCCATATAAAAAGTTCTTCTTCCTGCTTTATATAAACTCCCTTAAAATACTTAAAGGCCACAATGAGGTACCCTGGAGCCCCCTCTTCTCCAGACTAAACAAGCCCACCTCTCTCAGCCTGTCTTTGTAGTAGAGGTGCTCCATCCCTCTAATCATATTCATGGCCCTCCTCTTTACCTGTTCTGGCAGATATATGTCTTTCTTGGGCTGGTGAGGGCCCCAGAGCTGGACACAGTACTACATGTAGGGTCACATGAGGACAGAGTAGAGGGGTAGAATAACCTCCCTTGACCAGCTGGCCACACTTCTTTGATGCAGATCAGGACAGAGTTGGCCTTTCAGGCTGCAAGCACACACTTTTGGCTCATGTCTAGCCTCTCATCCATGAGAATCTCCAATTCCTTCTCTGCAGAGCTGTCTTCAATGAATTCTTCTCCCAGTCTGTACTCATGCCTGAGATTGCCACCAAAATGTTACTTGGACCTGTTTGAGTAACTTTATTGACACATAGGTGTTGGAGCATATTGCCCAAGGGTCTCTTTAAGGCTAGGTCTGCTCTCCAAACTTGACTCTTCTCAGTGACTTTGGAATCCATACTGTGAGCAAAACCCTACCAAAATACTAAATAATTTTGAGCTGATGAACCTCACCACAGATGGGAATTCTGCACAGCTTGCCTTGATCCACAAGGAGGAATGAAGGGTAAGATTTCTTCCTACGTGAAAAATCTTCAGACCAGCCTGTAAAGATGGCAAGAATAATGTGGAGAAAGGTCTTTTCTAAAAGACATTTAAAACAACCAAACAAAGAACCATAATGAAGAATGGTCCTGGGCTTTAAGAGCGTGCTAGTCCTTGCCTCCACATCATGAAGGAATTTCTAATTCAAACAAAATCATGTGACATATCTTTGTGACATTGGTATCTTTCAATATGCTTTGTCATAGCAATTTCACAAATTTGTTATGAACTTAAGTTGTTATGAATTCAGCTGCTACTTATCCCAATTTATACTACTACAGTTTTTAATTGATTGGGCCTGATTGTCTTCCTAATTTACAACAGCATAAAAGAGAGAAACCCTACGCATTCAAGGTGCATCAGCACAAAAATAGAAGCTATACAAAAGATGGAGCCCTATTGCTGCAGATATTCTATTCACTGTGGGAAATTACTTGACAAAATAAAAAAGACAAAAAGTCTATCTTGCACACCTGTCAATCAGGAAGGGCAGGTAGGGCTACAAATAGAAGAGAAACTTCTGTTTGAAAAGCAGAGGACTGGCTGGGCAGACAGGATTTTCTGTCTAGGCAACCTGGTTAAGATTTCTGTTTTATCTATATACCATCCTCTGATGCGCTTTCACACCCTTTTGTTTTTGCGATCAGGCCTTCTGTCTAATCTCAGAGAAACTAGGAATAAATCCATCTTTCTCTACAATATTAGGGTTTTCCAGAACTGTGTGTCTCAATCTAGATATAATTCAGATATTCAGGAAGAATGTGCACATATCTTGGATTCAGGAGAGGAAGCACAGTTAAGTGCAAGTTGAAAATTCCTAAGTGCACATTTGATCCTGCGATCCCATGATCCCTCCTAATTCCTTTTGGTTCAAAGCCAAGAAAATGAGCTTAGACCACTTCCAGCAGGTATTAAATCTGATTTTGCAGTTGAAATCACCTAGCCAATATAAATATGAAACAGCTTAAGGACCTAGCTTTTATTGGCTATATTTCTCAGCCATTTACTTCTGTGAATAGTTCTAGCTAACAGGGGTGCAGCCAGACTGGTCAGATTAACCCACAGGAGTTTAAGCAAGCCTGTTTGATTTTGTACAGTAGCAGAGGACATGAGCACTGAGGCAATCTCATGAGTGACAAAATGACAAATAGGAGCTTAGGCCGATAATGGCTATAACTAACTCAGAGGGTTCTCCCCATC
Source organism: Anabacerthia variegaticeps (assembly GCA_035583185.1). Taxonomy (NCBI): domain Eukaryota; kingdom Metazoa; phylum Chordata; class Aves; order Passeriformes; family Furnariidae; genus Anabacerthia; species Anabacerthia variegaticeps. Next base: position 94,079,540 of record JAWWEW010000112.1, read on the forward strand.
CAGGGTGAGACTCAAGAAGCTCAACAAATTAGTCCATCTGCTGGCAGCATCAGCTGTATCCTCATTCTCTGTATAACACTCTATTCTTCTAGTGCAGAGAGAGAAACTCACAGCTTAAGCCTATGCAACTTTATATAACTGGCTGTGAGGGAACAGAAATTGTTGTTCAACTATTTAGTCTTCAGCTTTTCTGACATCTGATATGTTACTTAACATGATTTAGACGAAAAAAAAAAAAACCAAAAAAAACCAAAGCCACAAAAAACCCATCACCACCACCACCACCACCAAAACACAAAAACCAGAATGTCCTGATCCATATCTGGGCTAAACAAAGCCAAAAAATCATCTCCATCATGTCCAAGTTCTTCCTTCAGTGATATCTGAGAAATACTACTCAGGCCAATAAACTGGTATGAAGGAAAAAAAGAAGGAGCAGATTTAATTCCATATCCTTGAATAACTGTGCAGGACCTGTTGTTGGGGGTCATGCAGCTTCTATGTGCAAACTGTTTAAATTTGATATGGAAGTTGTTGTGACACAATAAATGTGGAACAGTGTCATTGTTCAAATCAGGAATGCCTTAAGCTTTGACTCACAACAGCCTTTTTACTCCCCTGTCTAATTACAAATTCTACTATATGAGAGGTCATGAAACTGCAAGGTAGGACAGCATGCGAGGGAGAGAGATTGTAGTCCTTTGGTTTGGCTTTGACCTAAATTAAGCTGACAAGTCAGCCAGTCTTTTTAACTGCAGGATGTTTCTGAGTAAAGGCTTTCAAACTCTGAACCAATTTTCAGAAATGAATAGACAATGACTGGATACCAAGACATAAGTCTTAAAGTTGTGTGCTCATAATTGTTTATACCTAAATTAGATAGAAATTAATTTACTGGCCTAGTAATTTTACATTTGCAGAGTTAGATGCTGTTCTATTTTAAAATCAACTACAAGTGTCCCGTTTATTCTAATTAAAGAAAAAAGTTTCAGTTTTAAGGATTTGATAGTTAATGTTATCACAACTTTCATTCATTAATCCTCTAACAATTTTTGAGGAAGATAAATGCACTAATTCCCAGTTATTGATTATCTGTTGATGCAGAGATACTCAAAACATAATTTTAGCAGAACTTCCACACCTCAATCCCGGTCAGGATAGGTTCATTGAAGTTACTTGTCTTTGTTCAACTGGAAGATTGGGGTAGAACTAACACCAAACTCAGCTTTTCCAAATCCAAGGTCATTGGATCTTCTATCATTAAAATTCCTCAATATTCACCCTCATTGTGAGATTAGGGGATTGCTGAATTCATTAGACAGACAGTTTAGGAACAGAAGTGACCTTGTCAAGAAACTATGAAAGTCTTAAATTTCCCCAACTGTAGTCGTCATAAGAGTATAGCTTGTAACTTTCTGAGTATTACTGCCTTATTACGCACACCTTTTTGTCTTCAAAATTGTTGAAAATTTTTGTTTTGCTTACCAGATCACTCACGGGCAGTTCTTTTGGAAAGTCACTGTTTTATGTTTGATAGGTATACCACAGGGGCTTGTAGTTTGTGCTCAGACCTTCTTGTGAAGAAGGCTTGGGGTTTTGAGAAAAAGAAAATCATGAAATATGCATCAGAGAAGAGCAGGATTTAAAGCAGTGCAAAATTCATATGCAAGACTCCCTGCTGAAAAAGAGTCTAAATTGGATATAAAATAATTCAGAGGAAGTGGGGGGAAAAAGAAAGGAAGGAGGAAGAATATCTCAGACCACAAAGTCATTTTACAGGTGGAACTCAAAGTTCATATATCAATTATAAAAAGGTGCCGCAGGCAACAGCTTGAAATTCTAGCTCCTGGATTTGAATCAGGGTATGTTTGTTTGATTGTTTTAAACACAAACATGAGAAAATTGTTCTTGTTTTAAATCAGATGGATAGTGATGAACATATTCACTCCAGCTTTCTTTTTTTTTTTTTTTTTTCCCCCATCTCTTAAAATGAAACTTTAAGTCAATAATTTCAGAATTTAAAAAGGTACATCTTTGTAGGACTTGTTGGGTCAAAATCTACTTTTAAAAAAATACTAAAATATTTATATTTGCATGATGACACATAATATTTTATTCATGAACAGAAAATACCATTTAAAAAACATTAGGAATTATTTTTACAGACTCACAGAAAGTACATTTTATACCTTGGATAGAAGGCCCCAGTACCAGCAATGACCATCCACTGTTGCCATAGAACCATCAGCTATAATGCTGCCCAGTGTCACCTTTGAATCTCTGACAAAATTTAGCAATAGATGGGAAAATGATCTTCATATAGAGCAAATAAGACAATCAACAGCACTCATTATGTCTGGTTGACTGCTAGAACCTATTGAATAGTAGAAAAATTATTGTTAAAAATTATAAGGGAATTCTCAAAACTGAAATGAAAGAAATCTGGACATAGTAGGATAAAGGGAACAGGAGCCACTGCATCTTCACCTGGATGTTTGCTTCCAGTTCCTGTGGTGCTGCAGCATAGTTATTTTCACACTGCACCAAAATAGTTATTTCTATGAGGCAATAGCTAAATGCTGTTGTAATAGCAACCAACCAAAAAAAGCAGCAAGATGATGTATCACACAGGTCTGTTTCCCGCAATTCAAATAACATATCTGTGGAAGAAAGAAAGACAACATTAATTTTTTGCTACTTATTCTAAAATCATGAACTTCATAGAACTTCAGAAACAAAGCAAAGCACATATATTGAGCACAGGCCTCACATCAGGCTTCAGCCTGGTGTCTCTTATCAGAAAATCTCATTCTTCCACGGTGCCTGAAACTAGCAGCAGTGCCATGGCAGGCTTACATGTGCACAAGCTGCCAGAGAAGAAGAGAGATGTTGGCAGGACACAGAAGATGTTGTACCACTGTTATCCACAATAGCAGCTTAGCCGTGGCACATGACCCGTCATGTAATCTGCTCTTTCTCACGCACATGCACCATGTGTTTTGTGAGGAGATGTAAGATTTCAGGCACACATTTTAAGTGCCAAGACAGTAGGAGGTTTCTAGACATTCTATTTTATTTGTCTGTTCCACTCATGACAAGTAACATCTCTTCAGCACCCTCAGAGGACACTTAGGGAATCAGACAGTAATGGCAAGATGGAAATTCTCCTGCCTACATTACAAATCTTGTTCCCAAGGCCCCCAGGGTTTCCACTTGTGCACGGGCTCTCATTTGTTGGCAGCAACTGTTAGGCTTCTTTGAAAATGCCAGCTGTAGAAACATAGATGCCTTAGGGAGTTTAGGCATACAGGGAGATTAGTGTTAGCTCTGAATTAGTGCTACTGTTCCCTACCTGGTTCACTTTGGTGGCTATTTGCTTGTTCAAGTGTCAAAATCACTTTTAAAAGTCTGGCCAAAGGCTGTTAGTGCTCATTATACAAACAAGTTCATTAAAAGGCTGTCACTACTGGATTGATATTTATAGCAGGGTTTCCATATATGCAACTAAGAAATAATTAATGACAATAAAATGATTTCTGTTTTGCATTCAATTCTTTAATATGGTTCTACAGTACTACTTCCAGAAAGGCAAAATAGATCGAGATTAGTTGATTTTTTCCAATTTAAAAAAAAAACAAACCAAAAAAAAACACCAAACCAAACCAAACAAACAAAACCAAAACCAAACCAAACCAAAAAACAAAAACACAAACAAAACACCAAAACCACAAACAAAACACAAAAAAAACAACCAACAAAAAAAAAAAAAGCAATTGGTACAGGCAAAAATAAAATACCCTTTTCAGTCCTTTCTTGTTTGGGCAGTCATGTCATCTGAACAGAATTATACATCTGAACTGGATTATTTGTGCATTTCATTTATGTCTATGATATCAGCAACCTAGGGAAGTTATATAGAAGCATCTCAAAATATAGCACAAATCAATCCATTTTTTTCCCTTATCATCTACACCCATGGCAAATACAGCCCTTTGAAACATCCAGTAGTGCAAAGCAAACAGGGAATGTCAATCATATCTTTAAACCTTTTCTTCCATTCTGCCTCCATACCCTGAAAAAAGGCAGTCCTGATGCAGCTGTAACACTGACACAGCTAGGTTCCTGCACACCCTCTGCTGCTTAGCAGGAGTAGCTATGGTGATAGTGAAGGGTAGATGAGAGGATGGACAGTCTTAAGTGAATTCAGATATGATCCCTCAGAAAATATTTGTCATTTAGTACAAATTGGGGCAGCTCTTTAGGTGCTTTGACCTGCACTTACCTTAATTACCATCACAAAGTTCATCCTCTTAGCTGTATAAAGCACACTTTGATGAGCAACAACAACGCTAAATAATTAAATTAGACTATTAACATTCAGCTACAGCACCACCTGAATCAGTGGACACGAAAGCAGACTACCTAGGTGTCATAAGTATGGATGGAATATAAATTCTGCATCCCAAAGCAGGAATTGTCTCATAATCTTATTCTGAACTGCAGCTTCAAAGGTCAAAAAACTCTTCAGGAAAATGCAGCAGGGAATATGACTTATATCCCATAATAAAGAAAATCTGAAATGTACTGAAGAACTTTGAATTTAAATAGCCTTAGTAAGGGGATGAATGAAAAACAAAAGAATGTAAAAATAAACTCCTAAACATATATTTAAAGAAGAGAAAAAGGCCAAAGCTTAGATTCTAGTGGCTCCAATAGGATGCAAGCATTTTTAAAAGTCACTAAAGATGAACTAAACAAAGGGGAAATGTAAACAAACTGAGAGGGAAAAGCTGAATTTGAACAGTGGCAATCAAAGAACGAAATAACAGACTTGTAAGAACAGTTCTCAGGTTGAAACAAACTGGCACGCTGCTTGAAATAAATGCAAGCAGGGCAGAGCCTGGTCTTTACGTTCATTTTGCTCTCAACCTGCAAAGCAAAAAGTGAAAGGAACAGGGCAAAGCAGTGAAAGTACACGGCAAAGAAATGAAAAGACAACCACTCATCCCCTAATGTTTCTCTCTTTGTTTTCCAAATAGGTCCTTCCTAACTTTCTAAAACCAAGGTGTTCCTTCTTATTTTTTCACCCCTTACAACCTTCTCCATGTGCTATTTAAAAAGATAAAAGAGTAAAAACAAAATATAAACAACCAAAACCTCCCCCTCAAAAAGAATTCAAGGAGACATAGCATTACAGAAAAGGATATGTAATTCAATAAAATCATATATTAAAAGACCTTCGTACACTGCTGATGATACTTTTATTTTTTAAGAAAAATCCAAGGACAAAGAAGGATAACATTTTTAATACACTTATCCATATTTTTTGCATTTATTTTGTCTACTTCTTCTCTTTTACTTTTTCTCACTTCTCCATCACTTTTTTAAATTCTCTTTCTTTGTCTCTGCATCCCAGTGTATTGTTCAGTCACAGACCACAGGACTGTATCATAGTTTTGCACAATCACCTCAGCTAGATGCAGTTGGCTGTAGTTCCTACACTCTTGCATAAATCTTCAAAGTTTCCTTTCTGCTCTCCCGTCTCTTCCAAGCGTTCATTTCCACTGTTCACAGTATTTCTTTTCACTGCCTTGTTGACAAGCAGAGATTACATGGGGAAGTGTTCTGTGAAAGTCTGAACATTGGGTTGTGATGGGTGGCAAAAGGCTCGCATGTACCATCATGCAGAACTCCTTAGAAATCAACAACCACCAGAGTGAGAAATGGTATTGATCAAAAGGAAGCAATCTATTAATACCACCCAAAAAACATGACAAAATCAAGCCTATTAACTGTGATAAAGGCCAGAAATTATGTTAGCATCTGCAATTAGGTTTATCTGATGAATAAAACAGTAGGACACTGTTTCATTAAAATAATCATGGGAAGGTGGGGGCAAGTTTTTTTTTCTGGTAGCAACTCCTGGAGAACAGATGGGTGTAATGTAGCAATCATTTTCTGGGATTTTTGAGGCAGTGCAGCACAATTGCACTTCATGGTTGTATACTGAGAGATGACCTTGAAAAAGGAAAGAATGAGCAAAATAAGGATATCTAAGTGTCCTCGAGAAATCTATGTCATTATTTCTATTTTTCACAGTACAAGAATTAGAGAGTTCCTGATGAAATCTTCAGACAGCATTGTCTGGCACCTGATATTGTGAGATTTAGTATCCTTCTTCTGTTCCTTGTCCAATGCCCCTCTATCTGGTCAACCAACTTTTTCTTTAGCTCACTATTCTGCCTTCTATTGAAAAAGTCTGCTTAACCAGGAGAAAATATCTCTTATACAATGTGACTGTGAATTTGACTGAAAAAGCAGCTATTAAAAAGAATTCCAAATAGGAAAAATATTTCTAGATCTTTAGTTGGCCAGTAGTACTGTGTGGGTTTCCTGACTGTCCTTAGTTTAGAAATTAAAATATATACCTTCTGTAACCTGTTTGCTATCTGGTTTTTTGTCTTCACGTTGCATAGTCCTTCTGTTTGCTCTTTCAGGAAGCATACTAGTATTGTGACAAATTAAATTTTGTGGAATACTGCTTCAGTTCGACTATTTTCTTTTCTTTCTTTCCTAGTGTAATGGAAATCTTTGACCACCTTTATTATGATGCGAAGAGTTTGTGAAACATTGAGATTTATTTTATTCTCTCTGAAAGGGAAAGCAAAGAAGGAGTTTCAAATATTAGAATGAATACCTTACTTTGGACTTTAAATTTCCAACTCTTTACTGTCCTTCTTTAGAGTTTTAAAGCCTTTCAGCAGGGACTATTTGCCATGAACTAACTAAGCTTTATTTACCACAAATGAATTCCCACTCAGATAAATGTTACTTGACATCTCCTCAGAGTCCCAGTGACACACAGGCTAACATCAGGGCAAACTGCACTTATAGACAGTCAAATATCACTATCAAGGCTTTCACAGATTTTCAGTTATATTCAGTGATGCAATTTAACATAGTTTGCTCATATTCATTAAAAAAAAAGTAGAATTACACTAAGTGTAAATATACTGTATTTTTATCTCCCTTGCTGAAAACCTGCTCACTAAATGCTTCTTGCTTTATTTCTCCATCTCATCAATTAACTCTTTTCTCTCGACTGTAAAGACTAAATAGTATAGGCAACAAATAAGCCCCTCTGTAACCCTCATTTTGACTGACCCAGTAGTAGGAAATTCAAAATATTTGTATAAAACTGTTAAAGAGGAGATATACACCAGCTGCAGTTACAAATGAGACAACTATCTCTGCCGCCTTCTGCATTGCCCACAGAATTTAGGAGTACCTGCTAGACTGGGAGTCTTGAGGATTTAAGTGCAGATAGAGTCCTTTTCTGTCTTACATCTATAAAGACAATTTGTTATCTTTTGTCCTACATAAAAGCACCAAAATTGAGTCATACTTCCAAAATTTAGACGCTGCATTTTACAACTAATCAAAAACATTTTTTTGTTAACTTATCTTGAATCAAGCACCCAAATTATAAATCTTTCAATCAGGTTTTAAAGTAGTATTTAGGTCCTTCTACTCCATATTTCTAACATGCTTGTAGGAAAACAGAACAAGGAACATGCATGTTATGCTCAAAGCAAGAGCACTAAGGCCCAGATGATTATTCTTTTTACCAGCTTTCATAGATACACTAATGCAATTATGCGATCCATTTCAGTGAAATGAAAAAAATCTCATGAGCAGGCTGAAAACAATCACTTTACCTGTCTTAGAAGCAGAATGACTCCATGAACAGATGTGGCATTTTATTTTTTTATTTCAAAATGCCACACAGACTGCAGTGCCAGTTCAAAGTAACTATTATTGCTATTTGATGGAGAGACTGCCTTTTATTCTGTGTTCACACAGCATCACATAGTTGGGTGCTGCTCCATCACTCAGGCTCATAAATTCTACGATTATATAAAATAAAAGTTGTAACAAGATTACCTACCAAATATAGAATAAAGGTTTTGAAAAAACTTTGGAACTCGTATAAAGTACTTTTAAAAACATTGATTTCCTGAGTCAGACTCATTTTGAAGAATGGTGGTCTATGGAAGGCAGTAAGTACAGTTTCCAGCCCTCATGTGGAGTTGTTGGATGGCAGAGGGACTGAAAGCAGTAAAGATTCTCCTTTGCAGTACTACTGAAGGGAAACAGTCATTACTGAAGGGGAAATTCTTCCAGGAACTCAGAGTCTTGAAGAAACTTTCTCATCTGTGAGAATTAAGCTGTCAATTACTGGCATGTTTCATGATCCAAGAGAGTTATAAGCACCAAAAGCCCACTCCAGCAAAAGATGACTCAGATGAATTAAATTGCTCAAGGAGAAGGTAATCGTTTCTTAAACTGTTTTTGTTTTCCTGTTTTTCTGGTGCCTCTTCATTGATATTCCCTCTACAGCTAACAAGTGTTTTTCAGCTTATAAAAATTAAACTCAGTCTGGGAAGATGTTGTGCTGTGTCACTGGGGAGAGTATGCTTGTCATTCTAATAAATAGTACACTGTATTCATATTTAAAAAAGTTACTTTAAAGACAGTTACTTTGACTGTAATGAGTTTCATGCTGATAAATCTGCATGGAGAAATCAGCTCCTGACTTCTACATTAGATAGTTATCCCTACAGTAGATGATGTGTGCTTTATGGTTTTCCTTGCAAATTCTTGTAATAGGATAAAAATTAGTTTACCAATAATCCTATGGCAACTGTATATAATCATGTTTTGAGATATATGAGTATTATGAGTGCTCACGACTTCAAATAGAGAACATCATGATGACAAAACATCAGAAACACATCTATTTTTTGCATGATTCTGTCTTCTAACTAGTCTTTTAAGAGAATAAAGAATAGAAATCAAAAGATGAATGGTCCCTAGAATTCTCAGCATTTGAAAACACCCTTAACAAAATCATTTTGAAAAAAGAACTCAATTCAACGGAACTCAAACTGTAAAAGTGCAAATATAGCAAAAAATTAGCTTCACTTTGAAAAAATAAAAATTAATACTATGGTGTGCATAGCTAAATAGTGGTAAAATTATGATTTTTACCCTGTACTCTTTGGATGCATAAAACTTCACAGCCAGAAAGACACTCAGTATAAAGTCCATAAGAAAATCTGAACCTTCTGTGGCACAGTTCCTAGGGACAAATTATTTGTTTATCTGAACTGAATGAATACCAGAAGCTGTCTAGCAAGCCTAGAGTTGCTGGGTTCAGTATTGGACTCAAGCACATGTGCCTCACTGGGACAATGGTAATCATGGTCTCAGCAGCCAGGTGATAGATACAACCACATAACACCACTTCTTAGCACACAAATGTTCCCCTTTCTGGTTTGCAAACCACAGAAAAGCTGGGGCAGAAGTAGCAGAGTGTTAAATGAGTGAATGTAAGGAAATATTGAAAAGTTGGTTTGGGTTTTTTTTTGGGAGGGGAGGGAGGGATTGTTTGTTGGGGTAATATGATAATGGTGATGATGATGATGATGATGATGATGTTTAACTGACAACAAAGTTGGAGATGATAAATCTTCAAATATTTGATGTCTCAAGATAAAGGCTGAGGTGAGTTAGTATATTGCCCTCTGATTAGAAAAAGTTAATCAAACAAAATGTAGATTGTCCAGCAAGAAAATGTAATACCTGCAACAGAAATTGTCAGTGTTGCTGAGCTTCTGTGTCATAACTGTACTAGTATGGCTTGCAAGCTAGAGCAGGGGTTTCTGCCATCATTGCCAAAGTAGCAAGGATAGCAAAAGTTAAATTCACACAAAAGCTCTCCACATTAGGATAGCAATGTCAAACAAAGAGTGGCTTACTGTTGACTACAGAAAAAACAGAGCAAAATATTGCAGTGATTACATGACCTTCTGTATTTATGTATTTATGGATACTTTGAAGAGAAGTAATGGAAAAAAAGAAAAATGTACAACAAAAATTCAAAGGATTTACCCCTGTATACATCTGACAGAATGAATCAGTGATATCATTTTATTTGTAAATACTCCTGATTCCACAAACCTTAGGAAAATTATTTTCTCATGCTCTGGTACCCAGAGTTCAAAATAAAAGAAGGAACCTCTATATAATGTTTTCAATATCTGTGTTTTTGTTGTGAATCTTTAAATGGAGCGATTGACTTCTATTACTTTTCATGTAATTTATCCTCTCGAAGTCTAAGGGTCTTGTATGTTTGAAGCTCAAGATTACTAGAACATGAATGAAGAGATAAAGGAAGAATAGGTAAGAAAGAAATCACATAGGAGGGAAGGTAATGAACCTGGATTTTTTTATCCTTGAGAAGAGAAGGAAAGGAGAGGAAGTAGATGTAGTGGCACCTAAACAGGGGTTGCAGAGAAGATGGGAAAAATTCTCAGAGCTGCGAAGCAAATCAACAGGATGAAATGTTCACTGTTTACAAAAAGTGAAACTCTAATTGGGAATCAGGAATAAATTAGTCAAAGTGAAAGTGGCTCAACACACTCTCACAGGAACCATTTACCCGCAGAAATTATGGAATCACTATTTTTGGAAATTTCAGAAATGGGATAGAAAAGGCTCTGAACAAACTAACATAGCTTTGCAATTAGTCCTGCTTTGCCTGTAAGACTGGCCTATATCACTTTCAGATGTGTCTTCCTTTTCTTCAAACTTAAATCTATCAGACTGTGAATATTCCCAAATAAAGCTACATAATTTTTCAGTCTTTCATGGGTTTGCTTGTTCGTAAATGAGATTTTAAAGTCAGAAAAAAATATTAACATCTGGTTTCTTAACCACACACATGTTGATTGGTATGCTTTGCCACCACAGATTCCAGAAAACTCCTTCAATCCAACTGTATAATAATACAGAAGACTATTTTATCTAGAAACTGGTGTTTGACTACTGCAAGTACTGGGTACTTCAACCAGGGCTCTGCTGCTTCTGACCCTGTTTGTCTAAAGGTCACCGTGTGATATGCTCAATATAGTTCTCAAAAGTAAGGAAACACAGAGAATCTACATAATAGAAATATTTCCATCATGACACTTATAAATTCCATGAGAATACATTTATAGCAGTGTGTTGTTCATTTCTATATGGCCTGCAACATAAGCAACCAAAGAAAAAACATTAGTGACCTCAACCTTCAAGTTATTTAAATACATCCTCCTACAAGTGGTTTTTTTTACATTTTATAAATGTTAGTTTCATTCCCCTGAATAGGGACTTAACTAAGAAAATTTGAAGAGCGTTTTAGAGGCTTACATATTGGACAGTCAAAACTTGTTTGATTTATATGAAATTGACATTTTTAAAAGCACTGAAATGCAGTTATTGCTTTAGCTACTGCAAATTAATCCTGTGGCACATTTGTGGACTGCTGGTTTTGGTCAGAATAAAACTCAGAACATTCAATGGTGAGTCTTTTCCTTCTGTAGGATTCCTTACTGTCTTATCAAATTTCAAAGAAAGGATATAACTTAAAACATTAATTCTATTCAATCTTCCTAAAAACATGAACTTATTCAGACGTCCCAAGGTTTCATAAGTAGATGCTGATGACAAAGTACCTGTATTTAATTATTCATGCTCAGCTCCTGTCTGAAGTGCACAATCAACCTTTTTCTTGCTTATGAAACTCTTCTTGTTTTCCTTTTCTCTATTTTTTTAAGTTATTCTGTCATGATCTGAAACAAGATTCAGTGTTGTGATGAATACTGTTGAAGAGAACAGCAGTAACGGAGCTACAATGTTCATGGCTCCTGAACTTCCTATATCTCTAAAGTTGCTGTTTGTATGTACATAATATTTCTTAATGCATTTTCAAACATTATTACTGCTATGTTTCTTCTCAAACATCACTTCAGCACAATTTTAAGAGCATGCAATAATGTGTTGATTATCATCTCACTGCAAATAAATCACATTCTCTCCTCTCCTCATATCACCACAGTCTATGGCATGATTTCTTAGAGAGACTGTTCTAGGTACCTCATTTTAGTAATTTTTTATAGTAGTTCCTGTGGTAGTGCCATCGTGGGAGAATTAAAGAACATATCTTCTGCAAAAACCTTCAACCAGTATCACTGTGAAACTTCAACATGAAGCTTTTGATGGTCTGAATATTATCCCTATAGTTATGGGTTGTATGGATTCTACTGGCACCACTTCCTGTGTAACAGCACTGCTACTAAAGGTGACACATTCTTCAGACTGGGTAAAGGTTTGAAAAAAGAAACAGCAAAACTGATTTCTCCCCCACGTATGAATCCTTGGCTAGCTACAACAGATATAGAAAAATAAAATAAAAGCAGGGAACATGTAAAAAACACTGACATCAGTTTTCTTTGTTAGTGTAGCATCTTTCTCCTCCTTTATAATGGAAACATGCCCAGAGGAAAACCAGCATGAAGTACAGAACTTTGTAGAAATAATTAGTTTTGAATCCAAATACAAGGCCTGGAGACAGACACGGGGAGTGCTGTTGCTACATGAGCATTAGAAGGAGCAGGAGATATTCTTTATCTAAACCGAAGGAAGCAGAGTAGGTGGACAAGTCCCAATGATTGGGTTAATTGACTCAGTTGTTTCCTTAACACTATTTTAATACTTGGGGACATAAATGGATGGATAGAACTCTGTTGATAAGGGTTTCTGGTACTATTTTCTCCTCCTCAAGATTATAGGAGACATTCTTCAGCTCATCATACTTAAAGAACTACTTCAAACTAAAATGCATAGCAAATATGAGGTCAGATTTTCAACCCTTAAACTCAGAGCAAAATACATATATGCATATATATGTATTTATAAAAAGAAAAAAAATCCTAATTTCAAAGTATTTATAACAACAATTTCAAAGTATTTATAACAACAATTTCCCAAAGCAATTAATTCTGTTTTAAATTCTTAGCATTGGAGGAGACAGTATTAAATGGGAAAAAACTACCAGTGGGTTGAGAGGAGTTGTTTGATAAAATTAACCCTGAGGCTACATAATTAACTAAAACTGAGCATCTTCTCAGAAGTCAATGTCTCAATGAATTTTGTAAGCTATTTTTCTGAAAAAAAAAAAAAAAACAAAAAAAAAACAACCACTGCCTGTACAGAGTCTAAATAAATTACTATATATCAATGTGGTCTATAGCCCTAGGTGTTATCAGTTAACATTAAGATATTTGCAAGTTAGTTTAAGCATATTAGGACTTTCTGATCATTTAGATGGTTAAGATTTTTTTAATATATATCAAAGCTACTGTTTTATAAATATCACACTGAAAGAACCCACTCCCACAAAGCACTTAACATCTCCCCCTGCAATTAAAACAAATCAGAACTGAGGCTCCTGAGCCCTCTGAGGACTGGGCACAAACATTAGCAAGATAACTTTTTTCCCCACTTACCATCTAAATTCATTCCAAACAAGATTCTCCTCTCCTCTTGAGAGGACAGTTTCTAATTTAAAATCTGATTATCGTCTCATTAATTTTTGCCAGTAACTTAGCCTTACAAAATATTTTATATAGTTCTTTACATTTTTGTAGAAGGAAAAATGCAAAGGAAACTATAATAAATGAGAAATTAAGGTTTGTCATTGGTGTTTGTGACAGTCTTTTTAGTTTTCCCTTTTTTGCCCACTCTTCTTTGCCCCTCATTATTATGGACCTACATTTTCCTCTCTACCTACCTTTTCATCATTCACTTTCCTTAGGGGAAATATTTTCATCTCTGTAAATAATATAAGTATACATATATATAAAAATACACACACAACCACACAAATAAATAATGTCAGGATGTGAACTCTTAGAATTCCAGTCCTCCTTTCCTGACTTCACCCTTCAAATTTACACTTCTCATCAGACTATACATTAAGCAATAACTTGTTTTCTTCCTTATAGTCTCGTTTTCTTCTACTAGTACTATGAAAAGAATCTGAATTCAGTTGTATATATGTTGCTTTTTGGTTTGGTTTGGTTTTTTGCCCAATACTAGTCATAGTTTTTTGTCTCTCAAGGCTTTAAAAAAAAATTCCTGCAAGTGTGGCATTATTTAAAGTCTTAAATTAGAAGGGAAAAGAGAGCAGAATAAACAGCATATTTGCCTGGGGTGAGAGCTACTGCCATAGATTAAAGGAATTAGAAAAGCCATCTCCTCTGTGCAAGATTAATTGAGCAGGTGTCTCTGCAGTACAGTGTTCAAAGGAATGCATCAGCTTAGTAGAAGTGCAGAAATGCTGTTGTAGGACAACTCAATATCTGATAAAAGTTGTGTTTTGCTCCAGGACTCCTGGACTTTCCCACGGGCTGCTGGGACCTGTTCCCTTTCCTGAAGTACACGGCAAAAACCTACACCTGAGCATTACCTTACCTTTTGCTTGTACAAAGATAGGCAACATAAGAATTCAGCTGTCATAAAAATCATGTTGCCTTCAGCTTTGCACTCAGGGCCATCTTCATCTTTTTTTTGAATGGAGGAAACAGGTGTGCTAGAAGGGAACTCTGGAAGTCTGTAGGCTGATCACCTTCTCAAAGCACATCCACATGAGGTAAGATTGCTCAGCTCAAGGCTGCATCCAGTCCCATTTTAAATATCTGCAAGGATGGAGAAGCCACAGCCTCTCTGGACAACCTGTGATGATTGGCCAATCTCATAATGAAAAAGCCCTTCCTACTCTATGTCTAAGCTTTGTTTGTTGTCTCTCCTCCTGTCACCATGCAACACCGAAAAAAGTCTGTACTTGCTTTCACTCCATCCCTCCCCACATTGAGTAGTTCCAGGCACTACAGTAAGATCTTTTTTGTCTTCACACTGAGCAAACCCAGGTTTCACAGTCTCTCCTATGTGCCCCAGTCTGATTGCTATTTGATGCCTTGTAACAAACCAACATGATAGAGTTGTCTTTGCCCCCACTCCCGCATTTGTATGGCAGACATACTCTGGCACAACTGCTGACTCTGAGGTTATAATCCTCTCACTAATAATTTACCTTAGGAGAGTGGACAAAACATGGAGAGACTGAGCAAAACTTAAATATCTGTTCTGGTAGATTCTATGCTATAAACTACGTTGCCTTTGCTGTAAAGTATTTCTTCCTTGTACATATCAGGATCTCTTCATTAGTTCATACTACATTCAGTAATGTCAATACCCTTAACAAAAAATTATTTTCACATGTATTATCTAATTATTTGCAAAGAAAGTGAGCAACATCAAGTAAAAGCCAAGATTATTTAACCTGTAACACATGGTTAGCCAAGCTTCAAGCTTTAACGATCAGTTGCAGATTTATAACAGATTCTGTTATTGACTTCTTGACTGCTAATGAGTATCTTATACTTTTATTAGCTACAGAAAAACAGATTCTTTTGCTTGCAGTTTTATGTAATAAGAGATAAAGTTACTCTGTATAACAAAAAGGTTGTATTTTACCATATTAATAATGAGAGAATTACATTGATAGTTGGTCTTGAGCATGATTCAATTTAACAAATTTGAATGGCATGCTGGTGTCTTGAACAATAATGGAGCAATTTGTATGTGAGAGGGAGCTCATGAAAATGTCAGTGACACAGAGGATTCCTCATCATGGTGCAGCGAATTAGATAATTTCCTTTTATATCCCTTGCATTTAACTTTCAGTGTTAAACATTTCTTTCCATGCAGCGCCGCTGAAGCTAAGATCTTCCCTAACACAGATTAGGCCACAATCTCTCCTTTCCATGGGAAAACCAAAATTATTGCTGTTGAGTCCATCTGCTGTCTTTTTTTAACACCTATTTGTTGCAGAGGGAACTCAGCTGGAATGGAAGAGCCAGGTTAATGGTGAAAATGAAATGGCTATTTACTGCACTGTCATCTGTGCCTGCTGAGTCCTGCTATTTCAGCTCACTAGCCATGTTGGGATGACAGCCACAGCTGCTGCAGGGAAAGGGAAGGAAGCTGAGTGAGGGCAAGGGGAGACAAGGGCACAGCAATCAACAGTGGCATACCACACAATGACAGCCAACTGCCTGGTTTAAAAGAATGATATGAGGAATTTAGTGTGGATTCTATGTATAGTGTGGGGTAATGGTTTTTGGGGTAGGAAGACATCCTTGCCTTGCCCTTAAAATTATAAATCTTCTTTTAAGTGATGAATAAGTTATTCTTCTAGAAGTTGGTAGACCTTGCAGAGCACTTTGCAATCTTTTGTTATTATTTATATTCATATATTACATGGTGCAAGAAATATTCATGACAGGGCTCTGAAGTAACCCCAGTTACTTCCAGTTTGCATTACAGAGAGGACTGTAAATAATCTCTTCTGATTTCAGTTCTTTACATGTGAAAAGTATGGGCCTGCCCTGAATTAAATACATGACCTTAAAAAAAACATTATGAGTCTAAATAGCCTGTGCATTTGTTGTATAGGTTTCCAGAGTAATTTGAAGAAATTAGCCTGACATTTTTTTGCTGTCCGGGATGGGAAATGTTAGAACTGATCCTGATGATGCAGAGAGGTCAAGTCTTGATTAACCTGTTCTTTTACTGTTCATTTCTATCTGGATTAAACTAGACCCATGAATACGCTCATTTAAAATGCAGGTGATGTTGCTGTGTTGAAAAGTTTCTAGAGCAGAGTGAACATGAATGACTTCTATCATGCAAGACACCTGCATAGATCTGCAAGTTGAACTACAGTCACATAGCCATAAAAGCCTGACCCGAAATCACAGCTTGGACTACATAGATGTGGAGGATATACTCTGAAATTGCCTGTAAATGGCAATTGCCCAAGTTATACTGCTTGCGCGACAGAGATTAATCCTCAGCCAAAGCTGTAATTCTCATTTTGCTGTGTAACTTTCAACTAGTTAAATGGTGCAGATGGTTCTTTTATCAAATTTTTCTATGTATTGTTTGTCTGTCACATTCATATATGCTCATTTTCACAGTAGTTAAACGCTTCATAATCTCTAACATATTTAACCTCAGACCACATTTGCAAAGCATACCATTATCCCTGCTCACAAGGAAATTCCAAAGTGGGGACCTCATTCATAAAAACTTTGGGGAGTTTGTACCAATAAAAAAATTTAGCAGAGCTGTCTTGAGACTCAGGTTAGTTGCTCATAATTTGTTTCTTCCTCTCAAAAATGTTGGGCAAATGATTAAAATAAAAAAATCCTGAAAATTGTAATGAGTGAGGGTAACAGATCTGGCAGATATTGGTGTTTTCTTCTGTTGATGGCTTATTGAATTATGCACAGTGTGAATTGCAAGGAAATAATTTAGAAGAAAAATTCAAGAAATCCTTTCATGTAATATTTCAATGACAATAACATCTTATAGTATGCTGGATCAAAATGCGTATTCTGTGGCATGTTAATTTGGAGTTTGCTAACTAAAGGCTTACAATTAGAAAATACATTTTATTGCATACAACCCAACAGCCTCCCATTTAACTCCACATTATAGCTGATCTCTTACTCAGAACAACTTTCACAATATACTGCTGAGTTTTTTTAAACAGTGGTTTTCTAGCAGCACTGAAAATTTAAAGGAGTATATTCTGTCTGGCTTCTGACTGATGGATTTGTGAGGTGTATGGCTGAAATAAATACATGCAAATACTGGCTTCTTAAAGACATGCTGACCTTTTACATGGGATTTCAGTAAATTAAAATTAAAAACCCCAAATCCTTACAGCTATCTCTTCAGTGTTGTATATACTCACAAATATGTCAAAACTAATATCAGAACAAAATCAGGTTGAGCTGGAAATGTGTGATGCATATATAAATGGGATTATAAAAGTTATACAGGAAAAAGAATGGACTCCTGTGGTTAAGTGTGTGGTAAATTATCCTCATCTTAATTCTTTCAAGGAATAAATACACAGATCTTGTGCTGAAGACCTGGCTTGGGCACAGTTATGACAAATGCCTTCACCACAAGAGCCTAGTCATTACGGTTTCAGTGCTGCGATCCATGAGAAAGACCACACCAGTATCTGAAATAGATAGACTTTGAATTTTGTGTTCCTTATCACATTGAGGTGCAACATGTTTTCATTAGTCTTGAACCCTTTTGAGCGTGAGTGTCAAGAATGCATGGAAATGGCTGCAGTTGATTAAGTAACCCTGAAATCTAAGACAGTTCTGATACAATTCTAAGCATTTTCTTAATTCAGAAAAAGAATGAAATAGGATTGCTATCATATATAACTGTGATGCAAATTCTTTTGTTATGAAATAATTTTTCCTTATGGATAAGAAAGATTAAAGGAAATAAAAAAATTAATAAAAGTATAATTTAATGATGCTCACTTTAGCCAGGGAAGTAATACAAAATACGTCAAGGATCTAAATCCAAAATGCTGCAAGATGAGGTTGTCTGTCCTAAGCAACCCTTGTTTTAGGTAACAGTAGTGTTAAGGTAAACCAAATGCTTATCTGAGTTTCCTGGTACACTTATATAATCTGACTCCTTATATATCAGTTGGAGAGCAAAGCAATCAAACTGTTTTGAAATACTTAAGGCAAAATAAGGAGATGAGTAATGGCCAGTGGGGATTTATTATGAACCAAATATGTCAACCCAGTCAGATGTCCTTCTGTGACAGGCTTCCAGCCCTTACGGATAAAGGGAAAAGCAGGCAAGCTATGTCTTGAATATAATAAGGCTTTTTGACACTTTTTCAGATTACATTCTTGTGGATAACTAAGTGAAAGTATTAGGTGAATACAAACTGTTCAGAAAACTGTACCTTGTAAGATCTACTGTGTGAGATCCTAAGGAAATCTGCTCTGGTTTTGGAACTAGTCAAATATCCAGTGCAATAGGGACATACCTTATTTAGCTTATTCACAATACCAGTAATGGTGGCCTACACCCAATTTAAAAAACATGCACTGAATTCAATGTTGTTCTACCATAT
This sequence comes from Anabacerthia variegaticeps, assembly GCA_035583185.1. NCBI lineage: Eukaryota > Metazoa > Chordata > Aves > Passeriformes > Furnariidae > Anabacerthia > Anabacerthia variegaticeps. Next base: position 94,098,450 of record JAWWEW010000112.1, read on the forward strand.
TATAAAGCTGTTCTGTGTAAAATCATGGTTTTATTCAAGAGGGTTACATGCAAGGATCCTAGTCAGAACGAGTCAGTTAAACTAATAAACAAAGAGTAACAACTGACCAGTTCTTCATACAGACTGGGAATTGAGACACTGGAGAGCAGTGCTGTGGAAAGGGACCTGGAAATCCTGGTCGGTGGCAAGTTGAATATGAGTCAGCAGTGCCCTGACAGCCAGGAGGGCCAAGTGTGGCCTCGGGGGTATCAGCATATGTATATACCCTGGGGTATATAAAGCATCACCAGCCGGTAGAGGGAGGAGATTCTCACACTCTGTTCTGCACTGGGGTGGCCTCACCTTGAATATTGTGTGCAGTTTTGGGTGCCACAATATAGGAAAGATATTAAGCTGTTAGAGAGTGTCCAAAGGAGGCCAACAGAGATGATCAAGGGTCTAGAGAGGAAACCTTATCAGAAACATCTGAGGTCACTTGGTCTATTCAGCCTGGAGAAGAGGAGACTGAGGGGAGACTTCATTGCAGAATTCAACTTCCTTGTGAGGGGAAGAGAAGGGGCAGACACTGATCTCTTCTCTGTGGTGACCAGTGACAGGACCCAAAGGAATGGCCTGAAGTTGTGTCAGGGGAGATTTAAATTAAATGTTAGGAAAAGTTTTTTCACCCAGAGGGTGGTTGAGCATTGGAACAGGATCCCTAGGGAAGTGGTCACAGCACCAAGCTGACAGAGTTCAAGAAACATTTGGAAAACACTCTCAGGCACATGATGCAATTCTTGGGGTTGTCATGTGCAGGGTCAGGATTTGGACTTCAGTGACCCTTATGGGTCCTTTCTGCCTCAGAATATTCTATGATTCTCTGACCAGGACTCCAGAAGAAGATTATTTATGGGTCTGGTGGTGAACAAGATAGGTCTGGACTAGGTACATTATGCAAAAAAGCACAAGAAGTGAACATTTTCCACCATACCATTCTAGGCTGTATGACCCAGAAGTCTAACCTACAAAAGGTATGATGCAAGTCAATGCTTTTACTAGTTAAGACAAAAAGAAAAGAGTATTCCAGGAAATATGTAGATTTCTTGAAGCCATGAGCAATGACAATAATCAAGAGGTCTTGAAAATGTGATCTATGAGAAAAAAACAGAATAAATTTCTGTTGTATATCACCAAGAAGTGAAGAGGATGGGAAATAAGGTAATAGATTTCAAGTATGTAAAAGCAAAAAAAAAAAAAAAGAAAAAGAAAAAATTACTGTGGAGAGAAAAGAATAATCTCTTCTTCATGACCATGATAAATAGGACAAAAACTCATGGGTGCATATTTCAGCAAGAAAAATTTAGGTTAGATATGAAAGAAAATATTATAGTAAGAAGTATAGTGAAGCACCAGGATGGATTGCCTGGCATTTCCAGAACTGGATGTCTTTATGAACAGGTTAGCAAAACATATATCAGGGTGACACAAGGTATAGTTAATCTGGCCTTGAACAAAAGGGTGAACTGGGTGAAATATTGAAATCTTCAAACTTCTGATTATGTGTTCTGATTATTTGGTTGTAGATTATTATCTGGCCTACTACTTCTGTAAAATAATATTGTCTTTAACTTATCCACACAGTATAGTTATGACTTTGATTTGACTCCAAAAGTGTTTGATTGCTTTACTTTTATTTTTTTTCAATGTTATTCTGAAAAATCTGTATGGTTAATGCCCACTTGCTACACGTTTTTGATTTCTCCATAAAAATTCACCATTGAAATTCAAACTGGTGAGAGCAAAAAAAAAAATTATTTTAGTTATTTGAGAACTATTTGTACATTATTTTAAAACTGTTGATACTTAATCTGCATGATTTTTCATATAGCTATGCATCTGTTGACATCATGTTTTGTTTTTTTCCTTTTTTTACAATTCCTTAAAATTTCTCACAATTTTGACTATTGATTTCCTTAAAAAATTGTGACATGCAAATTTTTCTATCTTAACCCCATATTGACTACATTCATAAACTTGTTTTTATGTTGCTAAACTGGAGAAAGCAATTAATATTCAATGAATCTTAATTTTTCTAAGTGACTGTACAACTCTCTTCCATGCCTCCTTAGTTTCCTTATTAGCCCTTCACTTTTTTTTCTGTGCTTTCCTTTCCTTTGAAAGAGCAAACTCAGTACTTCCACTGTTTTCTATATTACACATAACTTCACAGTCAACTTGAAACAGCCATGTTATGGATTCCTGACTTCTGTTGCTCATCAATTCAATGAGAATAACTCAGCTTTACCAGGGGTCACTCGGCACCAAATAACCTTCCTTCTAAACTTATATACATTCTGTTATTTATAGATACTTTCAATTTTATTTTTATGTTTATATTTTTTTCATTTTTCTATTCTTTTTTTGAGATAAGGAACATTGAAAAGAAAAAAAATAAGTGGACTGCTTTTTAAGTGGGTGATAACAGAACTAGTAGAATTGGACAGCACTCCACTTTACTTCAAGACAGTTTGCTGCATAGTGCATAATGCATATTCTAATAGACATGATAACAGAAAAATTAGAGTATTTTGATCCCTTTGCCTTTAGTTTAACAATATCTATATGGAACTGTGCAAAAAAATTCCATATTATCCTCCATCAATTATTTTTTTTTTTCAAATGTGTTCCTGTGTAAAGAATAACAATTGCTTCACATAATCATTTATATTATATATGGGTGGCATGTCACTAGAAAATGTTCAGTTTCCATAGAAGCTAACAGAGTAAGTTTCCTCCTTTGGGATACTGACACCACTGTTTTCTTCATATTTGCAAATGATAGATTTAGAGTAGCAGTTGAAAATCGCAAGAGATTTTAGATTCTCTTATTTTTGACTTTTAGTTTTGATAAGACTATGGCATGATGTATGAAATACAGAAGATTCAGTGCAGAGAAACTACAGTCTATAAAAGGTGAACAAGAATTCCATTTGAAACTGACAGATACCAAAAAAGTCTTTCCATAGGGAAAAAAATTAAATCACCTTAGTATTATTCAGGCAGAAAAAAAAAAATCACTTCTTTTTATTTTTATCTTTTTCTCCAGAGTGTATTCCCATTCCTGCAGCAATAAAATCAAAACTTGACTATACAATTAAATGGAGTTAGACATTATGCTAAGAAAACCCCTGAAATGCACAGATAAAAAGTGTTATCTGCTTTTTAGGGACCAGAACCATGTATGGTTGCTTAATGGTTTCCCCATGTAAAAAAAAAAACAAAAAACATGATCAATCAATGCTTGCCTCATCAAATGTTTCTTTTTTCATCTGATTTCCTTTTAGCAAGGTATCATCCCTGGTTTACATTTCATCTCAAGCTTTGTCTCAGCCTGTCAGTGTTCAAAGTTCAAAAGGAAAATGGTCCCATTTTCTGGGATTCGCTTAAACTCTGAAAATTTTAGATTGAGTTTTATCAATTAGATGTACATCTTCTAACTATAGTTTTATTTCATTGTTTCTGATAAGACCGACACTATGGTATTTCATTTATCTGAAGACGGAGGAGGATACTGTTGTATACGGTAAAGAGCAAATGACCTATACAATGTTCATCTGCTGTATCACTTCAGTGAAAAATTAATGCAAGTGGAAACAAAATCAGTTCTGCTATGTACTCGCATTTTAAAATAATCAGACAACTCAATTATTGCAGATTGTCAAAAATAAAAACATGATTGCACAGTCGTTCAAATTAAGGGTGAAAAGTTCTAATGAGTAACATACTCAGACACAACTTTGTGCTCATGTATTTAGTTCTAATGTTAACATCATCCTGGATAAATACTAATGAAGAACAGGAAGTTGTTAAAAGAAATCTCAAGTATGTCTGAGCCTAGGACCAATCAGTCTATATTCACATACAGTACTGTAGATCTTTAATGTTATCTTCCTCCACCAGTCTGGTTAATTAGGCAATTATCACTGTCCAAGTACTCTGCCTCTGAGTGAGTCATGGTCAATTTTTTTATTAAATTTGCATACAAATGTCACATCGCATGGTTTTTTTTGCACAACTCAGTGACAGAATTAATTCCTAGAGTGGTAACTAAGTTGGTTTTCAACAGCATATTTCATCTGCTAGGTGCTGAGGTGGGAAAAGGTTGCAAGTTTAATTGAGATAAAAAAAGAATGATAATTAGCAAAATTAAATTAGAAAAACATGATATAAGGATGGAGGAAGAGAAGTAAGTTTGAATTAAATTTAAAAATGTCATTATTAGACTTTAGTCTCCTTTGACCAACATTTCAGAATCTCCTCACACAGCATCTGCATTAATACAGCCTGGTTGTAGCCTGTTGTGTCTTGGTTGGAATAGGTTTGACAGAAAAAAAGCTTTTCCATCAGCAAAATGTGGCAGAACATAAGGAAGGATATACTAGAACTTGAAGTCACTGGGATATTCAGGGCTTCAAGACAGAAACATTTCCTTAAATAAAGATGTCTTCATTCTGACTCTGAAAAATACATTCTCTCTGCACCTCCGTCCCCTTTCCTCAATGGTTAAATTACTGGGGCCAGAGAATATTGATCTGTGATTTCCCTTTGGTCAGTGGAATGGAGACAGGAAGATTAGTAAGGAACAATCAGAGTTATGAACACAAAAGTAACAATTTCAGGACATTTTGGTTTAGTAGTGTTCAAATCTGTCGAGGAGACTCTTAACTTGAGAGAAATTCCTCTGACTACTGTCAGAACCTATCCATTCTTATGGTGAATATTTCTAAAAGTAATAAATTCTATTTCTCATTAATCTTAATCTTAAAAATCACAAAGGGACAAAACATCACAAGTGACAAGTCTTCCTAGGGATCAAACCTTCTCTCGCATTGCCAGTGACAGAGAACTTCTGGCTTATATGCCCAAATCTTTCCTGAAGAGCCGTCACACAATGTCTGTACAATTGGATCAGTTGCAGTTGTTATTGTTTTGTCTACTGGGGTTTTTTTCTGTATTTCTACCTGGTTTTTCATAATAGTTATTCAACTGTAAGAGAAAAAGATTTAACACTTAGATTTTATTGATATTTTTCACACCATGTAATTTACCCATTTAAAATATATTAGCTAATTATATGTGTGTAATGGTATTTAAGATGCAAAGATCTCTTTCTTTTGTTGATAGTAATTAATTAGTTTTCACTTGAGTGTTTTTCTAGCTGTGATATTTTGACATGTTCAAAATAATAATGGATAGATTTGGTTAAGTATATTTCACTAATTAGGATACTGTGGGGATTTGTAATTGATTTAATTGAAGTTGAATGAGTTAGTAGATATATGGGTAGCATATAAAAAGAAACACATGACACTGTGGGAGATGGAGATATTTGGAAACAGAATAACTGGCTGAGATATTATGTTTTAGCTGTTGACTGTTCATTAGGACTTGATCACAAACATAAAATTTCTCCTAATTTTTGCATTACACGCTAAACTAAAACCAGTTATTCTGTAGGGTTGTGTTTTAATATATGAACACTTGTTTGCATATGAAAACATACATATTTTTATATATATAGAAATACACACACATACATTCTATGTATGTATCTATTAATAAGCATTTGACTTTTGAATATCTGGTCTCTTCCCTGTTTTTACTACATGTAAGAATATACTTATATGTACAAACATATTTTCAAATGTACATATGCCATGTTTATATTTTATATATACCCAAAAAGTAATGAAGGCAAAGGGAGATAACCTTTTTTTTTTTAGACAATGGGTAAGAAATTAAATGATAGCTCAAAGTTGACACAGAGGACCAAACCATTAAGTATATAGAATAATCTGAAGGGTTTATGAGAAGAACAAAGAAGACTGGAGCCAAAGCTGTATGCCAAGTATTGTTCAACCACATGGATCAAGGAAAATTATATATGAACTTAAACCCATTGACCATTTGTCAGTCTATGTTGCTGTATCTCCTCCCATCAGTCAGAGCAGCTATAGGCTTCTCTCTGTCCTTGTGGCCAACTGCAAGGGGAGTTAATGGAGGACATTATGAAAATACTTTATTTATTGACCATAGAAAAGGGAGCTGGAAAGGCACACTGTCTGTTGGGCTCTGAGGCTTTGTCCATATCCAGAGGCAAGTTATGCAGGCAGGCAATTTTGCTCGGTTAGAAATCTATGTAACTTTCTGCTACATCAGTCAAGGATGTGACTTGCAGCATTAGAAGAATTTTTTTCTGAATGTTTTGTGTACATCTGAAATGTAAATACATTTGAGTAGATTTTTCTTATTTCACATATTATTTAGCCTTGATTTTTACAAGTGTAATTCAACACTGGTGTTGTGAAACTGCTCTCTGTACTAGAGTGCTGCAGTTATGTATAAGTGTGTCGCAGGGGTTTGTGCTAGACTGTTGGCATTGTTTTGCACCAGACTATTGCAGTTTTGAATATGATTTAATATTTTTTTCATTCATAGAGAGCCAGAAGCATGAAACGTTACCTATTAACTTCTATTTCATGGTACTTAAATGTGGTGGGCACTGTCTAAAACATGTCTACAACAAAAATGTGTGCACATCTACTGGTGCATAGCCAGGTTTGGAAAATAAGATGTACTTAAAATCCAGACAGGCAAAATGCATACATCTGTTGCACTGAAAGCCTTGTTTACAGTCAAAGAGGAAACACATCTCACTTACAAGTAAAACCAAGAATTAATTGTTAGTATAATTGAAACCTTTTGAGTCTGATAATTTTTAGCCCAGATCTAATTGTTGCACTTTTACACTCTTCTCTTTCTTCATTGGTGTGCAGCTCTATGCTATATCCAAACTCACTGTATATGGGGTCTTTTGTGTATGTTAGATATTACTTCTTTATTCTGTCTGTTACCCCTAAAATCATGCTTTTAACAGCTCCAAATCTCCATTTCTTTTACTTAACAAGTGAGGTGTTTATATACAAAAGGTTTCCAGTGCCAAGCTTGTGCTTCATCTCTTATTGCCCCATGCCTATACCTCCCTATTCTGCATCCTCTGCCGCCCCTTCTAAAGATCTCTGCAATTATACCAGATCTTCATTTCTCTACTTTGTTTCATTATATTAAAGTCATAAATACTCCATTCTACACTGAGTAACTGCTTGTTACAGTTATCTAAATAAAACTGTGGTAGCAATACACAAAGATAAACAAAAGCAAAGGAAATTAGCATCAGGCTTCTGGTGTGGTGCCTCAAGGGGGTGTTGGTTCACCCTGGTCTGAGCAAGAAAGACTCTGAAATTTTGCGAAGTATCCCTTAAAATACTCTCTATTTGAGCTAACACTAAAAAGATGTTAATGTAGGTAATTTTACACCCGTTCAGACCCTGGAAACTCCAAGTTGTTTGATATGAAATGGGCTCCACCCAGGGCACAGAACGTTGTCAGGTTCCTGTCTATGGAAATGTTACATTGTGTCGGTCATTTGAATTCTTACAGACCTTTTTTAAAGGCAAGCAATTCTATTAGTTATTTTTACCATCAGATAAAAAGGATGTTCACACAAGAACTTCTTGCTGTACTTCTATGCAAAGGCAAAGACACTCAGGAGATGTATTAGCCAAGTGGGAGCTGCCACCACACTGCTTGGTTACAAGTAGCTGGTTACATTCATCCTGCAGCAAGGGATGATGTGCAGCAAGGCACCAGCCTGAAAGCCTTGCTGCATGTGTTGGTAGCACAGCACATGCCTATGCGCACTCAGGCTAACTGCTGTGTGGATCACCACCTCCTCAGTGTGCAGTGGTCTTCCCATCAGCATCACTACCCCCAGTCTCCCAGAGAGATTGGTAACACTGCTAAATCAAGGGAAACAAGGCTGCAGGCAAGTCAGGAAGAGCTGAGTCAGTTATCTCAGTACTGAAACCCTGCAAACTCAGTACAAAGATTGCAGCCGTTTACCAAGAACACTTTACTTCAGGGCTACATAATTACAAATTAAACAACGTAGCAAGTATTATTGATATAATTAATTGTCTTATGCTAGCTGAGACATGGACACTATCTTTTGTACCTCATAGAGTAAAATCTGTTTTCATGTTCAAGTGGATTAACACCTACAAAAACTAAAGGAGAAAACCTTGCCTACAGTTTGAAAAATGTTTTTTAAAAATACACTATTTGAATATATGTTTCTAAGCATTAGTGAAATTAATAGAATTAGGTTAAATATAGTACACTGAAATGAAAGAATTTGCAAGTATATAACCGAATTCCTATCCCAAAAAAGCTGAAACTCGCAGGGCAAGTTGGGAGAAATAATACCACAATGAAAATGCAAGGAAGAAAATAGAGAGTATTTAAGGCTAAATTAATGTATATCCAAAGGTTATGCACGTCATGTAGTAATAAATACTGAAAGAATAAAAAAGGTCAGTAGGGATGTACAAGAGAGTCTAAAAATAATTGAAGCAGGAAAATAGCCTATCAAAGTTATAAAATATCCAGCAAGAACTTAGAAGAACTTAGAATGAACCCTGACTGAGAAAAGTAATATGGAAAATAATAAAAGGAAGAATGAAAATTATGTGATGTTAGGAGAATCTTTAAAATATCATGACCATTTCTACTTAATATGAGGTGTGGTCTTCACAGATACGAAATCAGCTTCTTCACTGTCACACCTCCGAAGGAAATAGGCGCAGATCATTTCAAAAGACTAATGATTAATGAAATAATATGTGAAGGCTTCTTTGAAGAGAGTTTTATCTGTGTTCAAGTATGAAATTATAAAAGCATTAGGATACTATTTCAATTTCTACTTTTTTCCTGTTCCCTTCTCTCCTTCACAGTATTTTTAATTAGGGTTGAATGAAATAGTTCAATTTCTGAAATATTTTATTTCAAGTTTGAGCACCAGGCAAGTGAAAATTGCAAACAGAGACTATGAACAGAAATAGAAGGGAATTATCTTCTTTCACTCAACAGCCTAAGCCTTTCTGATTTCAAGTCAATAATGATTTAATATAAAATAAAATGTTGGAATGAACACCGGGATTCAAATCTGTACTCAGAACAGGAATGACTTTGAATTCAGATCATGTTTTGCAGAATCTTCATCAATTTTGTATATCACCAAGGGTAGTTTGGCAACCTTATCAGGCAATCTGTTCCACTGTTTGCTCACCCTTGTGGTGAAAAAGTTTTCTTTCTAGCTCCCTGGAATTTTCCCTGCTGCAATATCCATTCTTTCACAATGCTCAAGAAGAGTCTGATTCTACCCTTTCCTTAAGCACCTGCTAGGTAATAGAAGATAGGTATAATTCCTTAGCCTTCTCTTCCAGTTTAACAAAGTCAACTTCCTTGGCCTCCTTTCATACATGCTCTTTAATTACCTTGATATTCTTCACCTTCTTGTACAGAGTAATGCAAAACTGTACACAGTTCATCTCATACTGTTTCAGCAGAGCCAAGTAGATCAGGATAATCATTTGACAAACTGCCTACACTTTGTTAATATGGCTCAGTATCACAGAATGGGTAAGGTCGAAAGGACTACAATGGGTCATCTGGCCCAACCTCACCACTCAGGCAGAGTCATCCTAGAGCACATTGCACAGCATTACATCCAGACAATTTAGAATGTCTCCAGTAAGGGAGAATCAAAAGTGTCTCTGGGTGATCTGTTCCAGTGCTTGGTCACCTACACAATCAAAAAGTTCTTCCTCATGTTCAGGTGGAACTTCCTGTGCACCAGTTTCTGCACATTGCCTCATGTTTTATTACTTGGCACCTGCAGATGTAGTCAGAAGAGCCTGACTACATATTGTTGGTATCCTCCCTTCAGATACTTAAATGCATTGATAAGGTCCCCTCTAAGTTGTCATTTCTTGAGGGCAAATAGATTCAGTTCCCTCAAACACTCCTCATAAGAGAGATGCTCCTGTCCCTTAATCATCCTTATAGCCTTCTGCTGGACTTGTTCTAGGAGCTCCATATCTCTGTTGCACTGAGAAGCCCAGAACTGGACACAGTACACCAGATGCAGTCTCAGTAGGGCTGAGTAGAGGAAGAGAATCGTCTCCCTCAATGTGCTTGCAATGCTCTTTCTAATGCACTTCAGGATGCTGCAAGGGTACATGACTGACTCCTCCCCAGGTCCTCCCTTTCTCTTTTTTTCTTTGATCTCCAATCCCCCACCCTGCCCCCAAAAAACAGTTTAAGTTCCTACTGGTTAGGTTAGTAAAGCTGTTGGCAGATACGCTCTTGCTCTGCTTTGTTATCTGACTCCTGCCCCTTTCCAGCAGCCCTTGTTCCTCAAGAACATAACCAGGAGTAAAAAAGCATGTCCATAAACGCTTCTCCTTCTCTCACTGGACATCTCTGAAGCCATATGACTTACTTACATCCTCCACCAAACTTTTCACCTAGTGACTCAGCAACTCAGCTGGAGCATACCTTCCCAAGATACATCCCACAAGAATTACGAAGGAACACTCAGCATTTCCTAAAGCCTGAAGCATAGATAACTTTGTCCTCACTCCTTTTTGAGTCTCTGATATGACAGAGAGATTTAATGTAGTGAGTGCTGAGCACTAAGTCTTATATTCCACCACCATGCTTGTTGCACTGAAAGTCTTGCCTGCCAACTTCTGTGTTAATTGCTAAGGCCCTGCTTGAATACCCTGCTTGCCAGCACTTCTGGCCACAGGTGCTCTCCAGGTGTTAGTTAAATCACATCTCAGTTGTCTTATGATGATTACTTCTGCTTTGTCTTTTTTCTTCCCAACTGAAACATATTGGCTGCAACATACTGAGTGCATGAATCCTGACTTTTCTGCACATTCCTTCTCCTCACCCTGTGCTCCTACCAGCAAATCCATAAGCAGAGATGAAAGCAGAAATTGTTTGAGGTGCCCTCTTTTGCATATTTTTGCTCACTTTGGAAACTTCTGTTTCTCTTTGTTGATCCTACTTTTTTTGTGCATATAGTTTGTTCTCAGGTTTTTTTGGCATGTTACTTTTAAAATTGAAGTCACTGGGAAGAGTTGGTGAGTTGTTCACTAGTATCCATGCAAGGAACTGAAGTCTTTTCTTTCCCAGTCACATGCTGCTGTAGTGTAATTGTTCTATCCAAAGGCAAAGAGTCCTTGAGGTGCAACACAGAAGAAAGGAAAAAAAAAGTCAGCAAAACTGAGAGCTCAAGAAAGTCCAGGAAGAGGAGCAAAGAGGAAACAGATAGGGTCAGGCCTTTGAGGTGACAGGAAGAAACAGTTCTTAGGGTTGAGACAAGAGGTTACCGAAAGTCACTGAAAGTACTAAAACCCCTTCCTTGCAGAGACACTGCTGACAAAAATAGACATTTGTGTAAATCTGTCTCATTTCTACTTTTTTTAGCCAGTCTTTTTTTTTTCTGTGAAAAGTGAATTATTCTAGTTTACATTTTATGAAAAGAATACTTTTTGAGGTTTAAACTGCTTTGTGATCTCCAATGAAGTTTGCACCAGGAAGAAAAATGTTAGGGAAATTCACTTCAAATTTTAGATTAAAAATGATCCTTCTGTGGCATTATCATACTATCATGAGAAAACTACTTTAAGTTTATTTGAATGCTATTGAAATCAGGGTTTAAACATGGTAATGTATTTATCTCTCCTCCAAAACAGAACTAATGTGAGCATTTCTCTGCTTAGACACTGTAGAAAAGCCTGTAACTTCTTAATGTTTCTTGCCCCTGCTTATGAAAGAGATGTTTGCAATCCAGACTAAGTTGCTTTTCTCCTGTACCTGAGAATCTTAACTATTTTGAATGATCAAAACATGGAAGTTCAAGGAAAACTGAGGAGACAAAAAAGTTTTTAAAACTAACTTAGTTTTTCCTTGAAACAAAGATCTATTTTGATTTGAGAATCTGCATTATCCTTTCTTCTTGATCTTGAATTCTACAGAAAGATAGACTGAAAATAAGTGAAGAAAATTCCTTTCAAGGCTTTTTTGGCCTTTTTGGCAAACATATGGCCACCAATCCCCAGTGTGGCACAGAGATCTACAGTATCTTTTTGTAAGCAGAGGAAAGCAGGATTCCAGAGTGAGCATCGTTGGTGTACCAGTTCCTCTCTCATACATTCACATGTCTTCTTCAGGGACCATTTCCTTTTTCAACCTCTTTTTCCAGTTTCAAAGGACTAAAGGCTACTCAGATTCAGTAACATGCTAAGAAGAACGTATAAAATCTTTTTGTCTCTTTTAAACATTCATTGTTTTACTCCATCATGAACCTCACTGAAGGGTATTGCAAATTCTGACAATTTTTTTAGTTTGTAATTTTTCTCCCTCCACAAATTCTCACAGTTCAAAAGTCTTCATCTCATATTGGATGTGAGACCAACATTTTTTTGTATTTTCTGCTTGTATAAAAAATTATCTCTCTGAAATTATTAGATAAGAAATGTATTTTTGAAGAATATGACTGACAGGTCTCTTATTACATCATAATAAAACTCTTTTTTTTTTTTTTCACTGAAATAAATTTACACCAGTATAAACAAAGCAAAATTTAATTTCTAGAATCTCTATTGTTCACCATGGTCTTTGCAGCTTCAATGTTGCTGAAAGTTAAGAGAATGAATGTTTAAATTACTGTAAATATACTCTTCTCTGGAAAATCAGTTCCTTGGGTTTTTTGTCTCTGCTGGTGGATCTCTGTTCTGAAGCCATTTCTATTACAGTTTGTCGGGTTTTCCCCCTTTTGATTTCTCATTTCTCAGGAGGATTTGTTCTTTACCTTCCAGAAAACCAGGCTTAAAGAATCAATGTGACATAGTTATTAGTTGTTTTTATCTGTTCCATCTTGCTTGCCAGTCTTCCTGCAACTCAGGCTTTTAAATTAACCCCTAACTTCTCCCTAGGCTTTTACGTGCTGCTACAAGGTGAGGGTAAAACAGAACATATAGTCTGCACACTGTAGCTGTCTGAGCGTTATATGCTAACAAAAAATTAGGATAGTGTCCTAATGATTACTCAAGTTCTAGTCTTAGAAGAGTGTAAATCCATCTCTATTATTGGCCTAAACTGAGATCAGAATATTTTACTGTATTTCTTCTCAGTATAGATATTCTGCAGTCACTTTGGGGTTTAGGATAGATTTATGTATGTAGCTGACAAAATTTTCAATATCCCAGAAGCGTAATAGAAGAAATCCTCTACTTGAAAAAGAAAACCTGCTACATCCAATCCAATTGTTTCAAAAGATTTTGTGTGCCTAACACTTGCCCAAGTCTTGTTGCAAGGGAGATGTCTACAGATGCCACAGAAGTGGTAAAGTATACCCCAAATTAAAAGACAGACATAGTGTGTGGCTAAGCTGTTGCTACTGTTGGAGGAAAAGCAATGGTACAGAAACTTTATTAACACTGGAAACAGTTTAACAGTTCTCTCAGGGTCTTGACAAAAATTTTAGCATTTAAGCCCTGCATGTGACCGCTCTGAGTATAAGATTAACTCATTGAGGTGAAGAAATACTCATCAAGAGGAATAGGATTACACAGGACAGAGTGCTACCAAGTAAGTGCCTACAGCTTGCACCATTAGCTTACTTCTTTCATGTCCAGATTCCATTTATAAGACACAATTCTATTAATAAGTGTACCATCGTTGTAGAATTTCTCTTCTCATGTTTCCCCTTAAAAGGTTGGGCATGTTCTCCTGTCTTTTTGTTGAAGCGCAAGCATATTCTCATCAACTTTAGTAAAGAAGATACTAATATTGTGGTGAGCAAGCAGACCCCCTCCCCAGTCACAAAATTACAGCAGCAAATCAATGATATTTTTTGTGTGCCTGAGATATGATGTCCAATTAAGAAAGCCCCTCCAGGTTCTCTTGTAGATGCTAAAAAACTCAAGCCAAGCAGAGAATACAAAATAAGCCTGAAAGACACCAATATTTAAACTAACAGAATCCATAGGTGGGTTTTTTATTGTTTTGTTTATTAATATAAGATAATCAGGGAGAAAAATGTAATTGTAAAATTAGAGCAAAAATAGCACATTTAAGACCTTGTTGGATTTTTCTCTCAGTGTTTTCTCCATTGAGTTTAATTAAACTCTTCACAGCCTGATGAGCAAACTTCCAATTAAGTTCTTGAAATAAAAGAGTAAACATACAAAATAACTGCCTTCATGGGTAAGCACATTTGAAAACTAGGTATTCTAGTAAATGTTAGTGCTGTGAAAGAATCATTTTTTTTTTTTCAAAGTTTAAAACTGGTATTGTTATAATTAAACTACTGTTCTAATGAAAATGAAAATAGAGATTAATAAGATTATAAACTTTATACTTATAGCAGTTTAATTCTCACAGTATCATTATGCAGTATTGTTGTGCAACAGGTTGGTGATACCAGCAACATTTTTCAGATGCAGTAATTTGGATGAGTTGAAGGGTCAGTTAACTCTTACAGAAATTCTGTACAAGGTGTTTCAGAGGAGTGGGATAGAAAGTTAAAAACTTGAAGAAATGCAGAAAAAAAAAAAGTAGTTTGTTGTTTCCAGCCAGGTCAGAGAGCTATAGATTCCAGTAGCCCATGTAGCTCCTAGAGACCATGAGGCACTCTATAGTGACGCTTAGCCTCAGAATGCTGTGGCCATTCAATGTTGTTATTAGGTATCTGTGTCCATGGTACTCAGCTTCTGGAAGAAACAATAAAAACTCATTTAAAAGAAAGAAAAGGCAGCGACATTCTGTGATATAGTCAAAATTAACATCTGATATTAATGCCAGGAGTCATGATGCTTTGGAGGAGAAATGCTGAGAAAACTTTTCCAGATGGCAGATAAGCACAGCACCTCAATTTGTTTCATAAAGAGATTAGAAAAAAGAATTTAAGACTTTGATATTCATGGAACATGTGTTGATATTTTTAAAAAAATGCAAGATGACTCCAGATAGTAGGTGTGTTAATACACAAACTTAACTGCCTTGGAAAATTGGAACTATTTCAACTGTTTCTATAGGCAGAGGAGATTTTATCTGCAGCATTGTTTTCATTCACAGTTGTCCTGTTCTGGTCAGTTCCTAAGAATAGTAATGTGGAAAAGACAGATGACCTTCCAAACATAAAAAATTCACATAAAGTTCATGTTGGCTGATCATGAGCAAGGTCTATGTTGCCATTCTTCTTTTCTCTTCATTTTGTTCTTTGTGGTTTATATTTTTATGAGATTTTGAAGTGCTATATATTTATATGACCTGAAGTAATACTATAACAAACTGAACAATGACCTGCCTTTCCTATGTCCCTTCATTTTCACCTCCTACAGTGAGCTCATCCTTTCCAGATTGTGCTCTGTAAGGAAATTACTAAATATAATGCTAAATTTAGATACTATAAAATATTAGATGCTAAAAGTTATCAAGTTTCAAATAATATTCAATGACAAAAATTGATTAAGTACTTATGCCAGGCTTAAAACACCAAATACCTAAATGTTTGCATTTTTAAAAAATATTTGTATCCTGATTCATTTCATAATCCATAGAGTTCCCTGAATAAATGGAAATATAAATGTCAGATTTATATGACAGTTTATCAATGAAAAATGACAATTCTTTTATTATATTGTTACTGCACTTTGACTACAGAAGTATAGCTTACTGAAAGTCTTATAAATAAAAAGCTAACTAAATGATCTAATTTTTTTTTTGTTTGGTTGGTTGGGTTTTTTTGTTAAAAATAAGGCTTATGGTATCAAAAGTAAGGCAGTAAGTGACAGTTCTGCTATGTACTGTCCTGGCCTTACTACTGCTCTCAATATGTAGCTGTGTGTCCCAGCATACCAAACTATTTGCAAGTTTAAAAATAGTCTGCTTTATTATGCTGATTTGTATGGAGTTCTGCAACCTTATTCATTCCTTGCATCTATAAATTCTTGCTGATATTTGCTGTATTTCTGGTCCTATATTACGCATCTGCAGAGCAAGTCTGGAAAGTTAAGTCTGATGCAAACTGTATTGAAGTTACTACAGAGTTATGCATTACTTGAGTAGCTTTTCAATAAAGTAACAGTTCTAAGAAAAAAAATACTTAGAGAGTAGAAGTTGCATTACTGGCTTGGAAAAGTCACTGAATATGCACTTCCTTCATGCGAATTTCTAGTCAGTTAACTACTAATGGCAGTTGATGTGGTTGTTCACCCATTTCAAATAAACTTTCTGTCTGAAACACCAATAATTTGACACTATGACAAAAGGAATAAAACTCAGCAAAAGAGAAGTTCTGCATTTCCCATTAAGATATCTTACTATTATTATTGTCTAGCCAACAGTGGATGATGCATCAGAAATTAATTTCTTTTCAGAAAGTCTTGCAAGTTAAATTTCAAAGACAAGAGCTCATCAAGTGACCTAGACTTCTTTTCCTTGGGCCTTTATATCGAATCAAGTCTGGGCCTTGGAGGGTGTACTTAGTAAGTGGTTTAGATTGGATCAGAGTGCATCTTTGAAGTGAACATCTCAGACATCACCACGTACTTTACTTTGGTTCACATTGCAAACTATCTTGGAACATATGAAATGTATTCTTCTAGGATAAGGCCAAACTTGAAATGCCCTTCACTAACAAGCTTAATGTTCTCTTGAAGCAAATCATCCCTCAGTTAATGAGGCTGAGCCTAGAAGTAGTTCAAAGCAGAGAACCCCTGAAAATGTTGTGCCAAGACATCCACTTACGTTGCTGAGCACAGACATAGTTATTCATTAGCTCTGTTGGTCATGTAGGTGTTTCATGTGGGATGTTAAATTGTTACTATCTGAGGCTTTGCTAAGAAACTGGTCTCTGGTAAGTCCAGTAACTGTCTCCTTGCTGTAATTTTATGTGATATGTGTGAGTTCTGAAGTGTTGGGGAATTCTGTGCTAAATAGTTTCTATTGGGTACTACATTTGTTTCCTCTTAAAAAAAAAAAAAAAAAAAAAACCAAAAAAAAAAAAACCTTAAAAGAAAAAAAACAACCAGCCAACCAACCAAAAAACAAAAAAAAAACACCAAAACAAACAAAAAACAAACCAAAACAAGCAAAAACCCACCAAAATCCAAACAAACAAAAACCCCAACAAAACAAAAATAAAACCAAAAAACAAGCACACCAAAAAAAAACAACTGCCAAAAACCCCCAAGATACTTTAGACCAAGACGAATTCAGCTGTTCTTTGATGCTCCCATTTCCTACCTTTCCAAATAGCAATGAAAAGTTACTCATAATACAGTTAATTAAAAAGGCCTAGTGCAGTTACAATGTACCAGTAAGAAATGTTAATGAATTTTGTGACTTGTACTTTACATCCTGGAGTGCTGGGCCTACCCCAGAATTCCCCAGTGTAAAAGACACATAGGCATATCGGACCAAGTCCAGCAAAGGACCGCTAGGAAGCAAAGGTTTTGAAGCATCTGATGTACAAGGAGGGGTTGAAAGATCTGAAAGAGAGACTGGTCAGGCTGCAGAAGAGAAGGGCAGAGCGATCTTATCAATACAAGTCCCTGAAGACAGGCATAGAGAGAAACACAGGAGATGTTCTTTGAATGTAAGAAAACACATTTTTTTAATGTGAGAGGGAGTGGTTGAACACAGACAGGGTTTGGAATCTTTGTTACTGGAGGTATTAAAAACCTGATGGGATATTGCTCAGCAGTAACCTGCTCTAGGGCACCCTGTTTTGAGCAGGGACATTGGACTAGATGATCTCCAGAGGTCCCTTCCAACCTTAAATATTCCGTAATTCAGTAGTTTGAGAAATTAAATAACTTGGAACTTAGTAATGCCAAATGCTTAACCTATTCAGTGCCTAGAATTGAACCTTTTAGGGTCTGTGTAACTGCACTTTTTTAGGATATGTGTAGACTAGTGAGTTGAAATGAAAAGGTCACTGTGTTACCCACTTTGTCACAAATAATTTTGGTATTTAAAATATGTTGTCACCCATTATTTTCTCACCAGGTTTTCTTGTCTGCTAAATGTGACCTGAAGAAGAGATTATGTTTCTATAAAATCATACCTGAGCAGCATTTTTTTTTCAAGTTTCTCAAAATATGATTTAAATTTTGTAAAAGCAAATATTATGTTTTCCCTAGCTGACAATAAAAGTGAGCCTCAAATACATTACAAAGCCTGTAAAAATCTGCCTCATGAATATTTTTGTTAGATGTTTGCTTATATATTACTGCAGAATGTACATGATAATGATTCTGAAAATTATGTATTATTTCTATATCAACGTTTCTTTAAAGAGGGAGAGAAAATATTAAGTTGTATTTTTTACGAACATTCCACTAAATACAGTAATTATTACATTAACTAAGCTGAATTGTGTTGTTAATTGGCTAAGATTCTGAAATACTTTTTACTGATCTAAAATGAGCAATGAATAGAGGGATGCTGCCATCATAGAGTACAGTGAACCAGAATATTCTGCAGCAGTAAAATGCTGGCAAAACTCTAAATTTTTCATTATTAGCCTTCAGTTGTAATACAATAGCAAAAAATATTTCCAAGGAAATTAAAATCTGTATAAAATATGAAATATACAGGAAGAACTTAATTTTTCTTCCAATTTTCCCTAAATCAAACAAATATGATTGGTTTCTATGGTTAAAATAAGCAGTAAACACAAGGTCTGATTCATGGAGAAGTTTACAGGAGAAGTTTATCAGTCATGTTGGAGGATGTCTCTTCCTAATTGATTTTGTCCTTTCTTAGAATTGTTAGCTAATGCATACCCGCAGTGTGAGCAATGCTGCTATACATCTTAAATAATTTAGGAGCCAGTACAGTAGCTTCCATCAGGAGGGTGTCTTGCTTCAGTTCCATTAATTATGTACACAATAAACCACAAGCTTAGCATGTCTTCTAAATTGCAATTAACTATACTTTCTGGAGATGTATTTTCTGTAATGTGACAGGTAGGCCATAAGTAGTTTGGTAGGTTTTGATTGGCAAGTACTTATGTGTATGTAATTTAAGGCACACAGAAGGTAGTGTGTTGGCCTTTAAAGTCCATCCAATCACAGACTAGACAGCATTCTGGCCATGCCTCCACCATGCTCCTGCCCAAGATAAGCAAACTCTTTATGAAGGACACTAAATTGCTTCCATGACCACACCATTTTTATTGCATCTGCTGACCCTGACAGCAATATTTTCTCTAACTACAGAATCCATGGTTTTTAGAAAGTATAGGAGTAGATTAGAGACAGGCCTGGGCCAATCACTTTGTAACTAACTAACATTTATATTTTGCATAAAGCAAGACAGAGCTTTCAAATAAAAAGATATTTTTATTAGTCGCTCATCAAACCTCAAACTAGAATAAATCACTCTTGCATGTCTATATGAAATCACTAAAATTGTACCATAATTAGTGGGGTGGGGCTTTCTAACCTTCCATCTTAAGAATTTCCTTTGTTCCACCGCTAAGAGAAATTATTGAGGAGAGATAAACCAATAGATAAACTACTGAATCACAGATTGGCTGAGTTTGAAAGGGACCTTTGGAGGTCATCTGGTTCAATCTCGCTGCTCAAACAGGGACACCTAGAGCAAGCTGTCCAAGACCATGTCTAAAGGACTTTTAAGTATCTCCAAGGAGTAAGTGCATACAATCTTTCTAGGCAACCTCTGCCCTTGCTCAGTTACCTCACAGTGAAAAAGTGTATCCTGCTATTCAGATGGAAACGCCAGTGTTTCAGTTTGTGTCCATTGCCTCTAGGCCTCTCGCTGGGCACCACTGAAAACAACCTGGCTTCATTTTTCTTAGCACCCTCCCTTCAAGTGGCTATAAGATTCCTCTGAACCCTCTCTTCTCTAGGCTGAACAGTCACAGGCCTTTCATGTTTTCCTCACAGATGACATACCTCAGACCCAAGTCAGGACTAAAGACACAGCCGGACTAAAAACCAATTTGTTCAACTACACTTGTGATTATGGAAGCTGTTGTACAAGTTTATTGTATCCATGACCACACTGTCAGTCTTCACGGGGATTAGCAGCAGTTACTTTCATAATTTGGGCTTTATTGTCTTACTTAATATATGGTTCAGCACACCAAAGTTTGCCACTCTAATTTCAGTGGAGATCATAGGTAAAGACTTCTTTTGAGACTGTGTTATAGATTCTGCTGGCAGTGGAAAATTGACCACAAGTAGCTCAGCAGCTAAATGTCTTTAATCGATTTTTTAATGTGTTAGTATGTGTTTCCTAATTATGGACTACAGGAGTAATGTAGATCTCTTTACTAATAATGGACATTTTATGCTCTGGGGTTTTTGCCTTTATTTTTTATTGCATTTCCTCATACACCCCCAATGAGCTACGTTTTTGCATTCAAAACAAAAGTGAACCGAATAGTATCTTTTTCTCTTTTCTGCCTGTCTTCATGCGAGTACTACATCTTATAAAATGCATTTTCATTTAGGCAGACATCATGTTAGCAGTCTATATTTTCCCACAACTCTTTCTACTTTGCTGCAGATACAGGGAATTGAACATGATTGCACTGATATGACAGTTGCTGAACCACTATCCACAGCCTAATGCAAACTCATATAGCAAGAGTAACTGGAGGCAGAAGCAGAAAATGTCTGGCAGGAATTACCAGTAGCTGGCCTTTCTCAACTATCGTCACACTCTGAATGAGAAATGGATACCAGACTACAGCAATTAAATTCTAGACACAGCAAAGGCAGGCAGTCAACAAAGGAATTTGAAGAGATGGAGGTTGAAGTTAAACAAAAGCTGCAAGAGGGAATTAAAAATAAAATAAAAAGATTTAGGAGAGCATATATTTATTGGTTAGATCTCTAAATGTCAGAAACAAAACATTTCTATTTTTGCATCTTCAAATATGAAATCTATTTTCTAGAGTTATTATTAAATGCTATTAAAATCTTGCTCTATTTTACTAAAAAGATACAAACACCTGAAATTCATCAAGTGACTCCATTCTTTCATTTCTAAGTCAATGTATCACCCAACAGGTGACAACACATAGTGTTCAGAGCCCATAAAGTTCAGGGTATATAAGGTAGTCCCTCATTATTTAGCATGAAATACAGTCAATACAAGGATATGTATCTAGAGTCATCTGTTTTCCAGCAATGTTTCAACTTTCAGGAATGGTGTGAAGGCATAATCATGCATGCTTGAGAGTCTTGCTGGCAGAAAATTGCCTTCTGTCTCCATCCATGACACATCATCAACACTTCTGTAACCTTCTGTCTCCTTTTCCACATCTGCCTCCAGGAAATCTCATCTAAAATACTCAAAAGATTCTGGTTCAACAATAAAGGTTCATGAAAATTCCTAGTAATTTTTTTTTCTAATGTTACAGAGCTTATACATGCAAGTTTATATGCCAGCCTGTACAACCTATTTAAGACAGCCAGTTGGTCTGTATCTCATTAAAATTTAATTTTAACTTACCTCCTTTCAACTAAAAATTAAATGTATTACAGAAAACAGAAAGGTCATAACCTTCCACTTGTTTACAAGTTATAGGTAACTGTCTTGAACAGTGTGAAGCAAATATTTCAGCCAAACAGCTGTCCATGGTATGCTCAGTTTGGTCAGACTAAATGTGGCACAGAACTTCAATTATTTAATATTCAGA
Organism: Anabacerthia variegaticeps; assembly: GCA_035583185.1. Classification (NCBI taxonomy): domain Eukaryota; kingdom Metazoa; phylum Chordata; class Aves; order Passeriformes; family Furnariidae; genus Anabacerthia; species Anabacerthia variegaticeps. Next base: position 94,120,084 of record JAWWEW010000112.1, read on the forward strand.
AAATTTCAAGTATCACAGAGATGAATGTGGTTTATACAGCTAGGTACCCATGGGAAAAGGTCTCTGAATAGATGTGTCTTTAAAAAGCAAATGTGAGCTGACAGCATACCTTTAAACATGCAATCACAAACCCAAAGCTTTACCATAGCCATTACATAAAAATCCTAGAATGTATTAGACTGTTCAGTAGTGGATGTAAATTTCCTCCATCAGGTCGGACACGAGATGATATCTGAGTTCCTGCTTCCTTTGACTACTTCTGTAAGAAATTATTTTATAGTAATTCAGTTTTATAAGTTAATGAACATGTAATATAGAGGGTTTAGCACTTATGTAGAGGTCTGTATTAAAGGTTGCTCACCCACATAAGGCATAGACAATCAGGACACCTCATAGTTACGAAAAGTAAGCAGATTACTTCATGCGGCTCTTCACACTCCAAGCTGAAATAGTAGAGCTGCATGGCAGAAGAAACGGACAAAAACATGACATGACCTTTGTCTTTTTGGAAGAACATTACTTCATCATGATTGAAAAAATCTGTTCTAGACTTAGTGGGGCGAACAGAAAGGTTGGTGCATCTTGTATCAGAACTTATGACAGGCATCACTTTGCAGCTATGGAAACATTTGCATCTAGTAGCTCACCCATACTTATGATGTATTCACCTCCCACCAAAAACCTCTACTTAATAGGGGTGCCCTGAAGACAAATTAGAAGGTAAGGCAATCTAAGTAAGAAGAAGCAAAAATAAGACACCATCAGATATGTATGATCTGTGTCATGTTTACATAAATGTGTGCCAAAATTAAACAGGACCTGTGTTTCAGTTGCTTGTTTTGAAATGGTGCCTCTGTCACTAAGAAATTACACCAAATTATGAAAATTTTGTCTTTCATGTCTGAAGAACACCATGTACTTAAAAGAGTACTCACAAAATGGAACCCCATAAATGTTTCCCTAAAGGGAGTTATTTTGTTCATGAGGAAATCTCATGACTGGACAGCTGTCCCCAAGGGGGGACCTAAGGCCTAATCTGGACCCCTTCTTTTAGCACATTTAAAAACAACACCTGCCAATGTTCACTTCAAATATGAATGAGTTTGGGTTTTTTGTGGAGTTGTGTAGAATCCTGATTACAAGGGTCCTTGGTAGTGTACAACTCATTCTTCTCTTTTTTATTCTAATAACATTCTTCGTTTTTCTAATAACAACAAACAAACTAATTTCTTTCCGTGGTAATTATTTCCAATAAACCAATAAACTGCAACCCAAGTTCTCAAATACATTCCCCTAGTATTATCCAGCCTTCTGTTTTCTGACTAGCTTCAACAATTTTGAAAAACATACAGTAGATCTAAATGAATTAACTTTGAAGGAGGAGATTTTGTGCTCTGCTTCCTCTTTACCTTTCTCTGTTCCTGCTAAATGCCCTCCTTGAAATTCTAGCACTAATAGCTATCCTTTTCTGGAGTAGTAAAGAGCACAGAGTATATACAAAAACATTTTGCAGTGTGAACACTTGTAGTAACTTACCATTCACACATCTAAAGGCACAAAAATGATAAAGAAACTATTGAATGAAAGAGCATGTTCTTCAGTTTGCTGGATGTTATCAAATGTATGTTTATGCTATTACTTAAGAATGTCAAGTAGATAATTTAAACCTCAAAGGATGTCATGACAGTCTGTAAACAGAATATATGTATGCAGATTGTTTCACCTGGGTAAAATACTGATGTGATTTTGTTCAGAAAATAAAACATTGATGTGTCAGAAATATATTTTTTAAACCCCAGAAACTTCTAAAGACCCAAAAGGCATCTTAATACTTTTTACCAGCTGTGCTTGGATATACAGGAAGAGAATCACTCTATACAGTATTTAGCTTTTATCAATATATGATACCAGAATACTTCTGTTGTCCTTGCAATGTCATTTTATTGCCCTGTCGTATTTCCTAATTCCACAGCAGCCATTCTGTTCTGCTTAAACAGATGATGTTACTGAACCTTAGATGTAAACCAACAAAGGCAATTGAAACTAATGGAAAGACAGATATCCAGAGACTGACTTATAATCAGCTGAATGGAAGAGCAGAAAATCTTAAAGTGAAAGAAAATGAAGGGGCAAAACTTTGCTTTTAAAATAGCTTGACAAAGGTTTAAATATTATGGTATATGATGTTAAAGATTCTAAAAAAAAAAAAATCTGCAACCTTTAGCTAGGAAATAACATGTAGAAATTCTGACTAAACATCTTGAAATACTGATTACTTATTTTTATCAACTTACCCAAGCACTATTTGGAAGTATATCATGATATTTTTTAAAAATAAATGTTACACCCACAAGCACTTAAAATTTCATACACAAATAACAACACTCACACCTCAGGCACTGTTTATTACGGTATTTTTTTTGTTTTAGAGAACTCCTGAAAGCAGCAATGTTAAGTAAGGTGTTGACTTTTGACCAGAACAACAATAACCTGTGGGCTGAAAGAAAATATGTATTACAGTATGATCCCTAGTGGACAGTAGTGCACATAATAAAACTACCAGACATAAAATGTTAGGGGTATAAAAACTTAAATTTTTCAGAAACTCCCTATTGACTAGCTGTTTGAAATATGGCCAGCTGGAAACACGGAACAAGAATGACACCTAGTGGCCCCATAGTCTTTAGATCGGGGAGGTTTCTTGTCTCTCTTCATTGGCAAACATACAGTCACATATATACACACAAACATATGTGTTTTCTCATTCTTATCCTTGATTTTGCTTTTCACTATGGTAAAATCAGTGTTCTTCAATCCCACGTAGTCCCTGACTCAGCTTGTAATCTTGTGAGACAATCTGCAAAGTAAATGAGAGATGTTCTTTGCTCAATTTTTGTTCCTGAAGTCTGACAGCTGAAGAATGCTGGTGTGCGGCACCATATATATATACTTCTTTGACTTAACCTCTTTTTAATTAAGTGGTCATTTTTAATCAACTGGCCCCCAAATTTTTTTTGGTAAATTTTGATTTTCTTTGAAGCATTCTTAGAAGAAAACGTATTTAAAAAAAAAAAAAAAAAAAAAAAAAGACGAAAATGTTCCTGGACTTTGGCTGAAGAGGGGTATTCCACTATTATCAGAGCTTTGAAAAAAGCTGAGAGATGGATTTGTTGAGAAACAACAAATGGACCTAGCATCTGTGTGTAGGTGAATGTATTGAAAGAAAATTCCCAGGCATAATCAAAATAAATTAGCATCTGTTATTTTAAAAGCTTTTTATGACATAAATGTTTTCTAGTGCTCATTTTAATTTAAAAGTAGCATTGTCATGTTCCCTTTCTTATTATTTACCTCAAAATAACAAATGCAAATTCTTATAAAAATGGTAATCCGTAAACAAGAAGAGAGGAAAAGACGGATTTGCAGAAACCACGCACCTTAAATAGGCAGTGATGCTTTTATTGCTCCCTGAAAAATTCTGCCCTGTGCTCTTCCCACAAATATTGTTGATTGACAAAAGCCTGCATAGATATGAATCAGAACCTTTTTATGTTAATTTATATGAAGATGTAATGGTATTCTACTGCATGTTTTTCTGCTTCAGAATGTATTTCAGTGCCACTAGTAATAAAAAGGCACTGCTTCTTTCAAAGGTCTAATTACAAACCTCTAGAGAAAACGGTGCAATGGAATTTAAACATTGTCACAGTCACTGACCTCAAGTTGAACAGAGAAAGCAAATCTGATACAGTCCTTCACTTTACTTTTAAGTGGTGTTGAAAATCCACATCTAATATTTGTTATATTTATTTACATGCCATGCTAAATTATAGTAGCAAGACCTAAGAAAATGCCTGGATTAAATCTAGACAGATAAAATGTACTCTAACTGTCTTGAGCCTATCCTTTGAAGTCAGGCTTGAAAAGTGCTATGAGCTTACCTATAATACAAACAACAAAGAATGCACTTTAGCAAAAAAAAAAATAAATTATGGGCTGTGTCATGGTCTAACCCCAGAGAGCAACCAGATATCATACAGCCTCTCACCTATTCTACCTGCAGCAGGATGGAGGAGAGAATTGGAAGGGCAAAAGAGAGAAAACTCATGTGTTGAAGTAAAGACAATTTAACAGGCAAAGCAAAAGTCACGATTGTGAGCAAAGCAAAACAAGGAGTTATTTCACCACTTCCCATAGGCAAGCAGGTGTTGATCCATTCCCAGGAAAGCAGGTGTTTCTCACACATAACGTTACTTGGGAAGACAAACATCATCACTCAAAAAATTCCCCCCACTTCCTCCTTCTTTCCCCAGCTTTATATGCTGAGCATGATACCAAACGATATGTGGCAACCCTTGGATCAGTTTGAATCAGCTTTCCCAACTGTACCTCCTCCCAAGTGCTTATGCAACCCCAGCCTCCTCACTGGTGGGTTGGGGTGAGAAGCAGAAGCTCGCTCTGTGTGAGCACTGCTCAGCAACAACAGAAAAAAAAATCCCTATGTTATCAACACTGTGTTCAGCACAAATCCAAAGCATAGCCTTGTACCAGCTACTGTGAAGAAAATTACCTCTATCTCAGCCAAAACCAGCACAGGCTGCTAGCTAAGTGTCTTGATATGCTTGCCACTTCTTTGAGGATGCATGCAGGTTCCTGAGAAACCCTGTTTTTCATGTTTCCAAAACTGCAGCCTAATGTAAGTCCTACCTGTGAAATGGTCTTGGATGTTTTTGGTAGGCTTGGTCAAAAAGAAAGACAGCTTTCAATAAATTCTAGCATAATGGGTGACACATCAAGGTTTCTATGATTTACATTGGGCGGGTGTGGAGGTGGTGGGATGGGGGTACCTGTTCTGTTAAAAGATTTGTGGCTTTGTTATCATGTTATAGCTGCAATTCCTTCTTCTTCTGCAATTCTTTGTACAGCAAAGAATTTATTCGCTGTACATAGGAATATTTTCCTCTTCTTTTTCAAAAAAAATTGATCATCTGATTAAGTTCCTGGTGAGTAGAATTTTGTTATTAGGTTTCTGATTTCTGCATAGACTGAATCTAAAACTGCACTTCCTCGTGATTTAAGTTCCCCACCTTTAAAACAGAGAAAGTAATTTCTTTCTACTCCATTTTATTCATTTCGGCCTGTTAGGTTGATTAACTCTTCCAGGTAAAGCATGTATTGATTTCTTTGAATGTATAGAGTTTAAGCAGCAACAGGGCGTTGGTTCTGCTCAGGTCACTGGAAGGACTGCAGACAGACTAGGATTAAAAAACAGTGGTTGTTGCCTAACATCTCAGGTCACAGGAGCCTGGGTTGTCTGTTGTTCCTTCCTTCAGATCCTTCACTCCCTGATTTATATCAAGTCTCTCACATCTGGTTTTTTTTTTCATTTTTTCTTCTTCACAAGAAAAGCAGCAGATGTTACCGTCTTTTTGACAGTTTCCCTTAGTTGTATCTCTGCTAGTAGATTTGAGAGTGCTAGAGGACATTCCCAGACATTGAACTCTATTCTTTATTGGGGGGTAGATTGCCAGAAGATTCCCTTGCACTGCTCTGGGATCAACAATTGACAGTTTTCCAAGCAACGACTGGCATGGTTGTAGTTCCTCAGTTTTCCTTTTAAGGTGTTCTGTGGCAATGATGGGATATAAAAGAGGTTACAGCAAAATGTGTGTGGTCTATGTTTAAGAGATATGTGACCACAGTGAATGGTTGCCAGCAAAAGAAATACATAACTTCTTTTCTCATCAGCACTGGATGCCTCTTTGAATCACATATTTCTGAAAATATTTGATCTACAAACTCAGCACGAGATTTCATAACAAGTTTCTTTACAAAAATTTCCTTAAACTTCTGGCTTATTGATCATCCTTTTGGGTTTGTTTTACAAATACTTTCCGCATCCTTCTGAAGTAATAGAGCTCTTCTAAAATAAAAGGGAAAAAAAAAGCAAAAAAAAAAAAAAAAAAAGCAAAGAGAAATTGCCTGATTTTTCTCACCTATAAAATCTTAATTTAAATGGTGTCTAAATTAATAATTCATGGCAAATAAATTGTGTGATTAACCAAGTCTCCTTTTGTACTATGCACTTATGGTATTATTTGCATTACAAATATACATTATTTATTTTCCCAATGTAACTGTTCTTAGAATATAGTTTAAGAAAAGAGCTGTGGTTTGACTATATCTGGGAGAGTTAGGAGAAAGGCAGTATTTTAAATGTGTTTAAAGTACTGGTTCTGTGTCCTGTAAATATTAGTTTTCAACCCTAAAATAAATTTGCTACCATAGTGTTTAGAAGCCTGATGCAGAGTAGAAATTGAAGACCTTAGTGCAAGCCCTTGCAAATTACTTCAACAGAACTGCACCAGTTTACTTGCAGTTCACACTTTGACACAAGAAGTTCCTGCTTATATGTTAGATCTTTGCCTGGCTTACTTAATTTCTTCAGTATCAAGCACATTACAAGAGGAAAGTGGTCTATGCCTTTTGTATCACAATCTCCCATATTTTCTACTTTCTGTTCATTGACAAAAAATGAGAGTTATTCTCTCTCTGGTCTTTGTGAATAAATCTCAGATGGCCTCTCTTCATAGATTCATGCTAGAATAGCATCCTGCTCTAAATGTTCAGTTGAAAGACATCATTAAAAGGAGGCACACATCGTAAAACAAGTTAATTTGAATAAACATTCTTGATAATCCTTCTACGATGTTCCCCCTACACCATCTTCAAGTATGGAGTGAAAGTTCAGGTCATTTCATGTTCTGTCTCCACACAGAATAACGGAAAATTCCAATTTCCCATTTCAGTGTGTGTGTAGAAAATCCACTTTAACACTTGAAATAGCTAGAATTTGAAATGTGTGTCCCTAAACCTACCCAGGTGAGTCTTCATATGACTTGCTTGCTCAGGAAAGTGAGGAGACTATTTCACCACACTTAAAGTCTGCTGAAGGAATTAAACAGTAAAAGCAAAAGAAGACTATCAGACAGTTTTATCCGCTCCAAGGTTTTCTCCCTCTCCTTGCAATGAGCCTCGCTTGGAAAAACATGGCCTCAGGACCTGTGATTAAAGACTGTTAAATACTCAGCAAATGGTCACAGCATCAAGTCGAAAGAAGAGGAGTGATGAGGGGAGAGAAGGAAACCCTGAAAATCAGTCCAGTGTAAGAGCAAAATGTAAGGTCTTGCCTTATCACCTTCACTCTATGCAACTGCTGTAAAAAAAATCCTTACTGAAAAGTGACTTTCCTGGGAAGTTAACAACAAATGACAGTTCAGAAGAGAGAACTGATATTCTGAACCAGAATAGTTAGTTGCCTTGGTAAGGCTTCTTTTGTTTTTGTTTTCTTTCATTTGTTCTCACTTTTATTACAACCCCTCAAGCTCTGGAAATGGGCATCTTCAATTACAAGTTATTTAAATCAGCTGTTCCAGAAATGTATTTGCTATTTTGATCAACTTTTGAATGCTAATTAGAACATTCTTCCTACTGCTTTTCTCCTTAGGAGCTAGAAACTCAGCTGTGTAAATCAGCTTTTGATGATGTACACAGTGGTGTGTTTGACTCTGAATGTTTAAAGAGAAGGGAAATGTTGCAACAGCATATTTACCACAACGGTATTTGATTTCTCTTGGTAAAAAGGAGCGAAGAATGGCAGAGGGAAAAGAGATAGTTTTGTACCTGAGAGGTTAGACTGCAATTCAGGAGACCAGTTATTTTGAATCGTTTTTTATTGAATGAGTTTCTTAAAATACTAGGTCAGTTCTTTTTCCACAACATGTTTCCTGTCCAACAATTAAATCCCAGTCCCTCATCTGAAGAATGGGAAGAAAATTTTCCTACCATACCAAAATGCTTCTAAATCCGATACCAAAATTTTTCTAAAGCTTTCATCACATTCCTCAAAAATGATAGGAGCTACCCAGGGAGTAAATTTATATTTTTTTTTACTTTTAAACAGAGGAATATATACAGGGCAATGAGTGACATTTTCCTTGGCACTGTCCATGATACCTTTCTCCCAATGGAATTTTCTTCATTATTAGATTGTGTAGGGTTCCAACTAGTGGCCAAACCTAGTGCACCACCAGGATGTGCCTAGTGAAACCAACATGATTTTTCCTCTCAGTCCACTGAAACAAATTTACCAGAGTTAAGACACAGTGTGCTCATCCTGGGTGTGCTAGGCATGAGGGTGCTGCCATTCCTGGTGCCCAGGCCCAGACTACAGTGACATTGAGCACTATATACAAAAGCAGCAGATAAATCCCAACACAAAAATAGTGCCTTTAGAGCTGACACACATATAAATTTAAACTAGCCTGATCAGGATTGGAACTAAATGGGAGAGGATCAAATGGCCCCATCTTGCTCTTACTTTTCACCTAACCAGACACAAAGATTACTAGCAGATCTTAATCTCTCCACATACAAATCCTTACACAAGGCACTCTGTAGCAGGCCCAGACTTCCCATTAGCCAGTCCCCAGATTTCATGTCATACTTACGGGCTAGTCTAGCTTGATATTTGCTGCTGTCTCAGAGAAACACATAGGTCTCGACAGTACCTGGCCAACAGACCTGTGTTCTCTTCAGTATCTCCCAGACTCCTGAACAACTCTCCGGTTTGTCTGCTTTGAAGTCTGCAAGCTTCCTGTACACAAATGCACACACACAGAGACCACATTCACACAGAAAAATGTCTAGCGAATGCTTCGATGTGACTACCTCTACTATTCCCATTTCTGTTTTCCCATGCTTGTTCCCTCCAGATCCAGCCTTTCTCTGCTCATGTTTCTTCCCAAATCAACAGCCTGACTCAAATTATTTTTTCTGCATTTATCCCAGTCTTGCTACATCCACTCCTAAGTCTGGTGTTTCTGAATGACCGGAGACAAGACTACAGGCTTGTCTATGGGAATGTTTTGTAATAAAAAACCTCATTAAAGGAAGACTAACAGTCTCATTTGGTGTGTGGAGTTAATATCTGTGCCTGGATGTTTGTCTGTATCTGTATTCTACTTGGTAGAAATTTACCTGAGCAAAGAACTGTGAGGTTTATCTCTCTTTTGTACATAATTTTAAATTAATCAGGTGTTAGATGTCAAGACCAAATTCAAAGCCACTCAGAATTTACTCAAAGCTTATGTTGTTAAGACTGAAGAAGTAGGAGAAGGCAGTCAGTATCAGATTGAAAGCAATGCTAAAATTTTAGTTTATTTCATTAGCTAAACCTTTTAAGTATCAAATATCTCAAGCTTTTGCAGCCTGACTCTTCTCTTTGGATAACTGAGTATCTTTCAAAGCTAGCATTAACCACAAGCTGATTCTGAATTACAATCAGAATTCTGGCTTCACATGGACAGCCAACACTTGGCTGGATTGCACTACAGGGATCCAAATGAATATCTACAGTTTGTTCTGAGGGTATATAAAATCACTTTGTTACAATGGTATAGTTACAGTTTTTGTAATAATTCTGTTCTTGAATTTCAGATTTGAGCACTTCTGAAGAGATCTCAAATGTGTTAGATTTCAGAGTATCTTGCAATGCTTATTGTTTCCTCTCAGGACCTGGAAAATAGTGGATTTGTGTGTACAAAGCAGGGAATAAGAGGGTGTTCTATTTATAAAATAATTATAGGATTTTTTTGTATGAGAAGTTCAGAAGGCATCCATATTTGGTGATTCTGGGTTGGTAGTTGTGTGTGTTACTGACTGCAAAGGTATGCAGTGCTTCACATTCAGTGGAAATAAACAAAGCGAAAAGATTTTTTGCCACTGTGTATTTATGTGACTATCGACAGAGCTTAGAGGAAAGAGCATACTAGTACAATGATTTCCACTTAATGTGATCACTAGCTAATTTGATCCTCCCTGTTATTTGATTTGATCTCCAGGAAATAAATCATTTCCATTGATTCTTACTGTGGATTCTTATTGCTTATTTTGCTCACGTCCACTTTAGCTAATACTAGATAATTCAATCAACATTTATTGAATCTGTCATGGAAAAGGGAAGAGTAATCATGTTGTTTACAACATAAAAATAGACTCGCATAGTGTGTCTTTTCTATTCTCCTTTTCAGTTTTCCTGCACCAGAAGATAATGACCTGAAATTGGTAGTTACCTTTGAGAGAAGCTGAAAATTAACATTTTATGGCACCTGCAACATGGCCAAGCACAAGATAAAATTAAAAATGTAAAAAGCTATCAGCATGTTTCTACTCTGATTTATACTGATGCATAAAAGAGTTCCCACTGTTGAAGTCAGGCAAGCTATATGACATGAAAGCAATCAAGCCAACAGATTACATTCTGGTCTGTCTTAGCATTAGGTAATGAGCATGTACAGAGTGTTGTTTTTATATTGAAATTTCAACAGCTTTGGTTTTTTAGATCATTTTATCGACATGCACTTTAGGTGTGCTCCTAAGTCCCCTGGGGATAAATCATCTACTTCCTTAATATAATCCAAGAAAGGTGAAAACAAATAGCCAGACCACACTGAGTATTCAGCGTATTGAGGCAGTGACTGTGAAATATATAGGTGGCAAAAATCAAGCTAATGATGATGGGAGCATGAATTAGTCTTTTGAGCAACTAATGCAAAGGGATTTTTATTCTAGCTACTACTATTAACATGAAGGGGTGCCATGGAGGTGATTCTCCCGCTCATTGACCAGTGATCATATTGCTTAGGCATCAAGTGTGAAACCACTATCTTGAATACAAATGTTTCCTACATCTTTGCCTCAAAATATGGGATCCCAAACAGGTTGCCCTATGGAGCAATGGATAGATAGGGCTGGATTTTATTTTGATTTTCAGTGTTGTGATAGCCTTTTTTATAAAGATACCAGTATAAAATCAAACAACAACTCAATGGAGCTTAAAATATTTCATATGCAAGCAACTGCTACTAATTGATTTGCTGTTTTAATTTTATCATGCTTCATTTTTATGGTCAACCACTCAAAGAGAGTAGATATTTTTGCAGCATGACTGAGATGTTTTTGTTGTGTTTATCAGGAAATAAGTATAATTTTATTATGAGGAGATGTTCTGTACTTTATTTTACATGGTTCAGATATATATGTTTCAGATTACTCCATAGTATAATATAAGACTGCAGAAAAAATTGAAACCTGATATATTTACATTTTATAACATGATTTTACCCAAGGAATAAGTATAAAGAAATGCCTGAGAATGATCGCTCATTTCAGTTCTGTGGTAAACACCTATTGTATATTTAATTCTAGAATGCTCCCTGATCCAAGGAAAATGGGACAATTCATCACACAAGTCTTCCCTTCATAAAGTGCTCTTGGAAAGAGATGGCCATCTTAGTGAAATGCAAATGATTGTGCTAAATAGTGGGAAAGAGAGGAAAGTTGTCACGTGCCTGTCTCTCATTTTGTAGCTGGAATTACAGTATGTGCACATCAATGCAAATGTTCTCCCCATATCTCTTTAAAACTTGCTAAAATATTTATAATTTTGTCTAGTAAAAGCTCTTTAAGAATTGTCTTTTGTCAGCCTATTAAAATGAAGATCCATATTCTTATATATCACAGGAAATCTGTGATATAACCATGTAATAGATAGTTATTTTACCCAAAAAAAAAAAATCACAAAACTTTTAATACTTGGATGTTTAATTCAGCATAAAAACTGACTTATGCATCATGTGTAGAGTCTGGTAGCTACCAATATCCCAGTTTTGAAGATATCAATGTTCCAGTGTCCAGTGTTCCAGTGTTCCAAGGCTCATAAAATCACTCCTCTGCAAGATACATCACACACTATATATAGACTGCATAAGAGGGAAACTTGTGAGAAGCATGCCATTCTGATCTGACAGGAATCCCTAACTCTGGGAAAATCCATAATCTTAATAATCTAGTTAATTATGCATCAAACTTCCCCATCTTCATGAGGGAAGATCTTCATTACTATTTCTTCCCATTAATTATAAAGGAAGCCAAAGGTGACATGCCCTGTTGTAGATAACTGTATTTTGTAGGTGAATAAAGTCTACCCACTATGCCTATAGAAGCTCAGGAAAATAATGTCCTAAAATAATACCAATAATGTGATAGTTTATTTCAAACTTCTAGAATGGACATATTCTTCTAACACTTTGCTATTTTTGTGTAGAATATTCTGGTGTGAAATCAATCCCACAATCTCAGTGCAGTGGCTGTTCATTTTCCCTCATAGAAGAGAAAAACAAGGACAAGGTAAGTCTCTTCTGGAGAGAGATGACACTTACTACTTTCTATTGTCTACAGGAATCTAGGGTGACTAAGTCCCTAAATGTATTTATTTCTGTTAAACACCTTAACTTAGGAGGAAGGAATCTGGTCTTTTGTGTCTGCGTAGAAATCAGTGAACAGTTTTCATGGAAGCTAGGAATAAAAAGAAATGAGTCTTGTAGATTCAGTAGGATATTAAACGTCATTTGGGAAAATGCAATAGCAATGCTGTTTTCCTTGCAGGCATATTGCACTAATCTTGTCAGAGTAAACTTTAGAAATTGAGAGAAAAGAGAGCAATAAAGGTACATTTGAATGAACCAGCGCAGATCCAACAATCTGTACAGGAATAAAATAAACTAATGAAAAAAGGTGCAGTCAGTTTAAATGAATAATGACTGAAAATTGTGTGTCAGCCTAAGAGATAAACATAGAAATAAAATTTCCTTCTGAAATTAATTGAAAATTCAATTCAGTGTTACTGCAAAAAATCCATAAAGCTCAAGTAACCTTGCCATGAATTTGCTGATAGGCAGGAAAGACAGGCTGTACATCTTGTTGCTGGAATCACTGGTGCTGAATCAGGACTTTATGCAAAGACAGCAAAATATTTTATTTGTCTATGTATCAGAGATCATATTAGAGAAATTAAGTTCCCTTCCCGTTATTCAATGAAAGGATCAGGACCAAGTATGACATGTTCTGATCATTTTCTTACTGTCTTCAGTCAATATCATGTATATTTTTTGTGGGTTTTATATTTTTTGTATATTTTTGTGTTTTATTTCACTTATTTAAATGAAACCTTGTCTGGCAGTGGTTTAATAATCAGAGGCTGTTGGTTTTGCTGTATTTAACAAAGGTCAAATTCCAAAAATACTCCACCTCAATTGTCTGCTTGAAATATGGCTTCAGAGAAATAAAGTGTCTAAATGGGCCATTTTCTGTTAAAATAAAAGAAAAAAGTATAAACTTCTTAATTCCCTTTTAATATTGTAAATGAATAAAGACATTTTTAAATTTTACTAAATTAATCTATTGCACTTAAACTCCACATTAAAATACTCTTTCTGTAATGCTAATCAAAACTGTGATTATCAAGTAGTACAGTGTTTGCCTGGGGTAAAATTTATTTTCATAAGGAATGTAATATTTTTTTTTTGTTCAAATATGCCAGCTGTTCAAATCCTCTTCAATAAAATGAAATCTAGAGAACGATGCTTTTTTTTTTTTTTAATCTCTGCTCTTTTCTCTTTCACCTCTCCATGAATGAAGGAAAACCTTTCACTTCTGGAAGTCAAAAGTCTAGCAAACTAGAATTTCTTAGTGAAGATTTTCTAAGGTTTATGAAAGCAAATACAGAAAAAAAAATAAAAAAATTAATGGGGCACAGCCTCACCCCTTTACTTTAGCAGAGGAGTAAAGGCAGCATGAAATACATAAATTTTCTCAAAATCTGAGTATTTGATGTATATAATGATGTCTAGTGACTTGCTGCACTTTCTTGCACAGTGCATGGCTTGCAACATCCGAAAGTCTATCGTAGCAGTTAACATTGGTGAACAAGCTTATTTGTGCCCTTTTAAGAGGAACAGAAATCAAATGTGATTTGTTTGCCTGAAACCAAAAAAAAATAATTACCAAATGTTTTTGCTTTTCTTAAGTCATCAAGCATGATTTCCCAGTGCATGCGACACCACAACACTCAATATTTCTATCCACTCTGAGGTTCTTTGTCATAACCACTTGTCCAGCTGCTTACACATCTTCTCTGGTATTTTCAGTCTCCAATACACAGAAACCTGCAAGCAAACTCATGGCCTGAAAACTGCAGCAGCTGTGAAAAATATTCATTCCCTTATCTGGGCCTGTCTAATTATCTTCTGTCAGAGAAGAGAGTCCTTTCTTCAACAGAACTCAGAGAAAAGGGTTTGGTGCCACCATCATATTTTTTCACAGACGACTGCCCCGCTCCTCTTCTGTGTTACCAGGTTGGTCAATTCTGCTGAGCAGTTCTGTTGTCCAATCATTCCCTACTCCATTTTAGCCAAAATAAAATGTATTATCAAAGTGTGTTTAAACATCTCAAGGAGCATCTCTTAATATTTGTTTAAATTTATAACTTAGAATGGGTCAAGGTCCACCAGTACAGGAAGACATTGTACAGTCCAGTCCAGCATCTCCCTGTATGGCTTATGTCTGCCTCTATTAGATAAAGCCTAAGTATCGTCCTTTAGACTGCGCCGAGTTAGTACTTCAGTCAGTACCTTTTCACTGAAAATAGAGTTCCTGATTTCTCTAGTATTCTTTGAATACAGTGAATTGACAAACATGCTTTGGAATAATTACACTTCTTATTCATCAAACAGGTGAGTTTTCTTTTAATTTGACAACTATATTGTTCACGACCTCTCCCAACTAACTACACCTAGAGCAGAAAAGTGTCTTTCTTATTTCAGCCACGTAGAAAGATTGACACACTCCCAAACCACATCTTAAAGCCAAACTACAGATTGTCCAGGGATTGCTAGTGTAATTCTCTGTAGTATCTCTCTTCCCCGGTTCAAGGTGTTCATCTCTGCCTGAGACATTTCTATTGTCAGGATTTCTCTCCACTGTTTAGCGTCTTTAATTCCATTTGCTATCAGAATGTCATCTGAATCAATACTGCATTCACCCCCTTGTTTTGTTCTTTCACTTCTTGTCATTGAAGTTGCCTTTCTATACTGCATTTCTTCTCTGGTTTAAATAATGGCTATCTAATCTTCCTGATTATCCAATGGTCATTGATTTTTTTTATTTTTTTTTCTCCTATTCAGCTCTGGTCTGTCATATATCCACACTTGCTAATGAAGAGACTATTTTGTGTCATCCTGACTGAAAAGCTTTACACAGGTTGAGAGTTTCTTTCTTCTTATCACAGTTCTGAAAAATAAAGGCCAGCAGTGTTTGGATTAAAATCACTATCTTACAGAAAGACTGTCTTTATGTGAAAGGAATGAGATTGAAAACACGACATCATCTGCGTGACTAGATCTATACATACTTCTGATTTCTCAGCTTCACAAGCTCCTTAGGACTGTATCTTTACTCCTCTATAGGATAAAACCCAGGCAAGATTCATGTCTTCATGTTTTATCACATGCCCTGGCTTCTGTTGAAAGTCAGACATGTATTTGGTATATACAGACTGCTGCACGGCTGTCTTTTCTAGGTAGATTTTCAGGGTGTCAGGTTTAAATGGTGCAATGCAATACTTTGCAACCAGTAACTTGCAACACATCAGCTAAAACCTACATGTCCTTGGAGCACAGGTGGGATTATGTTGCCCTTGCAGCAAATATATATTCAGAAAAGCTTACCATTCATAGATGAGAATGCCCATCCTTGAATGTGTAAACAGCTGATGGTGTAAGCAAAATAAAAACTCTTCCTAATTTTGGCATATTTTTTTTTTCTAAAGAGTTCATTGTCTGCTCAGTGAAACTAAATCCAAATATTCAGACCAGAAGTTCAAACTATTGCTCATATCTGATGACTTGCATAGTGTTGCTACCTGCCAATAATGCAAAAGTATATGTATTCTCTCTATTAGTATCTGTATTGCATCTCCTATTGCTCCTCTTCATTTTTTCAAGAACATTGTATTTTACTGGTGCTTTATTATTCCTCTCATACTTCACCCCGAGCTGGTTTTGGCTGAGATGGAGTTAATTTTCTTCACAGTAGCAAGTACGGAGGAGACTATGTTTCAGATTTGTGCTGAAAACAGCAGGGATGTTTTTGTAATTGCCGAGTATTACACAGAGCCTTCTCTAGCTGTTTCAGCTCCTCACAGCTCCCAGCCAGTGAGGAGGCTGGAGGTACACAAAAAGCAGGGAGTGATCACAGCCAGGACAGCTGACTGCAACTGTCCCAAGAGATATTCCATACCATATATATATCATATATACCATATCATGCTCATTTTATAAAGCTGTGGATAGAAGGACAGGTGGATTTTCAGAGTGATGGTGTTGGTCTTCCCAAGTCACAGTTACATGCGATGAAGCCCAGCTTTCTTGGGGTTGGCAGAATACCTGCCTGCTCATGGGAATTAACTCCTTGTTTTGCTTTGCTTGCAAACATGGTTTTTGCTTTACCTGTTAAACTGTCTTTATCTCAGCCCATGAGTTTTCTCTTTTACTCTTCTGAGTCTCTCCTTCATCCCACTGGGCGGAGTAAGTGACTGTGTGAGATTCTGTTGCCTTCTGGGGTCCATGAGACCCCCAGAAAAGAAAAAAAAAAAAGAAAAAATCACTGCCAATGCCTGTTTGGGGGATGACATTTACTACAGTTAGGTGATTGGGCCTATCATTTCTGAGCAAAAGAGGCTAAAGAGGAGACTTCCATCAAATAAAGGTTTGGACAACAGAAAACAGAAAAATAACAGGTTAAGATAGTTATATGTTCTGGTTATGTGTACATTAGGAGGCCGAAAATTTACTTCACTCCAGTATCAGGATGTACACACAGCTATATCTTTATTCTACACAGAACCTAGTTCTGGATACACACAATTGGTTTTGCATGCTGGAGGCAGATACTCAGGTATCAGAGGAGGAGAAATCTTTGTTCCTCGACCCCCTTCCCTGTTAAGCAGGCAGGTTTTGGCAACAGCTGTTTGTTTCTTTTGAGGGGAAGGTAAGTGTGCTGGAACACATTAGTATGCTGAGCCTGCATACCCCCATGTCCCTCAATTCTTTTGATCACAGTGCAGCCACTGTTACTGGGAACACACTGGACTGATAACACCCTTGAGAAAAACTGAAAGTGGTGTCTCCCCCACAGTGTGGTATAACAATAAGACTTCTGTAAAAATTGCAGAAACAAAAATGCATAGGTGGAGCTTTTCTTGACTATAAATGAGCTAGTTCACATGATCCTTATTTCTGGGATATACACTTTCCTAACAATAAGACATCCTGGTAATTTCAAGAAATGATTGTTGAATATGTCAGAACAAGATTGGTCAGACCTAATGGGTGTTGAATTCCTGGTGGTGAACCTTAAAAGCACCCAAAACAATGACCCTCTTCTACACAGTGTGCTGTTCTTTTTCTTCCTGTTTTTACTGTCATGTTTAAGTCTGGGGAGCAGCTCGATTGCCAGACACTTTTAATCAGGGGCTGTGACTAAAGTACCCCACAGGGAATTCTGTTTTCTTGCTCACATAGAGCCCAGTGGACTCTGCCTGGAAAAAAAATAAGTTTTTGTGTATCCTCTAGTCAAAACTCTCAGCAAGGGCTAAATTGGTTAACAATTTTGTTGGGATTTAGCTTCTCTGTCTAAAATTTCCTGGAGCTGCTTAGAAATATGTTCTCAGTAACCTTTTCTTTGATAGAAATGTCTTTCTTTCTCTAACTCTTTAATGGAAAATCTCTTTCCATTTCAATTCTTACTGTGCTGCTTATAAAAGAAATAACTTTTGTATCACTCTTCAAAATTCTTTTTGTCTTCTCCTGCATTAGTATCAAAGGCTAAGATATTTTTCCCTTTCAAAGATTTCTCCTTCACAAATGCACATGGGCTTAATTAGAGCTCTAGGATGGAATATTTTTAATGAAAGAAAGTTTATATTTAAAAGGCTATAGTACTGCAATGCATCTCATCAAGTAATATGGAGTTAAGCAGTAGTATCCCAAGAGTAAATACTTTAGTTCTTGAAGAGTAAGACCCCAGGAAAGTTTCCCCTGTACTGGGGGTAAAATGTTTTAAGGGTTGATTTCCTGCCGAAGTTAGGCTAAATTTGAGATGAAAAACAGCACCTTCCTTCATCACAGGAGGATCCTTCACAGTCATTAACTTTATCATACAATTTCCTCCCTCTGGGAAGGATACAGGATCATCTCATAATGCAGTGAAGTACTTTGTGTGTAACTGTGTATGGTGACATAACTAAGATACTGCAGTTCAGCAATCAGAGCCCTTGTAGCACCTGTGTTCCTGTGTGACATGCCACAGTGACTGATGGCGCTCTGCTGCACTGGTCTTTATTTGTTCTGAAGTGAAAGGCATTGCTAGACTGTATTTAAACAGTCACTGTTCTCCACAGCTCTCTTTTAGCAATTCCAGCCTATTAAAGGACTAGTGTCTCCCTAAAAATGTGGATCATTAAGCTTGAAGGCACTTTAGCTGAACTTTACAGTTACCAGTTTCCCCCAGAATCACAGAATCATTAATTTATAAATCTAGACAAGAAACATCTGCTTAGAAAACTGTATGGTCGCATCTATTCTGCAGCTATTTCTGGCACACAGGGATTTCAATGGATTGAAAAATCAAAAAAAACAAACATGCTGTTTTTGCAGAATGTGTCTAGTTAAAGGACTGTTCAAGTTCCAGTGTCAATAGGTACTTTGCACCTCCTCCTTATGGATAAAAATTGAGACAATACCTTTTTGAATACTCTGAGGAATCTTTTCCATAACTTAGATGGCACTGCAATTTTTTCACTTGTCTGTATTATTTAGGTTGGCAGTACTCACAGCCTAATGTTTTCATCTCATTTTAACCATATTCTGTCTTTGATTTATGCTGCACCTTCCCTTCACGTTTTAAGATAACATGTTACCTATCAATCACTGTCAGAATGATCTAGGGCTTTTACAGATAACCTACTTTTAACCCTGATTTTGCAAGTGTTTCTCCTAATGCTCACCCTCTTCATTTGCATTGCAAACCCCACGAACAACTGTAATCCTGTGTGTACTAGTTACTCTGACTCCAATATCCTTTTGATCTTTTATTAGCAGATTTTCTACAGGTGGCTGTTCACTACGTCACTGTCTATGCTATATTTTAAATAATTTCATTATCCTTAAGGATAGCATCACAACCCTTTACCTTTCCAACCTGGAGGTCCAATGCTACTTTTTCCAGTTCAAGCCATTAGGCTACCAGATACCAGCTTCCCTACTTCAGATGTATTCACCGTAAATGCTTTTGGATAACCAGGGTTTGCCAATTATATCTTCTGTGTACAGATTTTGGCAGCCATTTTTGTGATACTGAACAGTCAAGCTTTTCCAGAAGTTGCTGACATCCCTGACTATACATGTCAGGATGATTTTCACCTTTCTTCTGCAATCTTATCTTTAGCTTTGGTTAAATATATTAGGACTGTGTAACACATGCTGTCAGATTCATAACAAAAAGCAAAACTTTAAGGAAGAACTGTATTTACATTTTTTCTTTTCAAGTGATAGCTGATCACTCTTACCAATCCTACTGGGAACTACCTGTTTAACTTCTAATCATCACTAAACACTCTGACATCATTTTGACAGTTTACAAATGAGATTTTAATTCCTATCAGATAATTCTGGATATACAGAATAAATCTGTCAGAATTCTCCCTCACATAATTTCTGAACATGTTTTTATATCTTCTGTCTAGAAAGTCACAAGAAAAAACTTATTTTTGCCTTAATTTATAACTCTCATAAATTTTTGAAAAGGATGCCCTCTGGGAACAAAATGGGAACTGACATCCTCAAGACACTGCACTGTTTCATCAGTAACAGTTAGGGTAAGCTGCTGCCCACCAGGAATGAGAATTAGTCCATAAGCTTAATTTACATAACTAAATAATGATGGTTTATGGACCTTAGTAATCTCACTCAGACTTCGATGAACTAGATACAAAAGACGCAGGATAGAGCAACTTCCCTAAGTCAATACTTATTCTGTTTCTACTCTCTTGAAAAGGTATTAATTAAATCACCCACTTGCTCAGAAGTTCAACAGGCTACAGTTAAAATGCTGTGCACTTTCAATGATTTACCATGTGTATATGGTTCCCATATAATTGCCAACTTTCTCTGTTCAGACCACAGGCTGTTTTTGAGTGTTTCTGTGTATCTGGATGTTTCAGTTCCTTCCACACAAGAGAATTAGCACATTGAAATCATGGAGACTCAAGACTCCCTACAAGTGGCAGCACTCTGAGGACACTATGATTAAAAATTACTGAAGTGCTCTGACAGCAATGAGTCTAAGTGGAGATACCAATGTGAAATAAATTCATTCCAGTACTCAGTATAAAGGGAGTCTGGGCTAGTGGTTTATGCATCGCACCTCCTTTATCTAGGTGTACTGTTGTTACTTATTAGATCAAGCATTTAACTAAATGACCCATAGGTTGAACTCGTTTAGAATATCCTCTGGGAACTTAACCAGGATAGCAGGTCCTCTTTTTTGGCTTCTTGCACCCTATTCAGAGTTGTTGCATGCACATATGCCCACTGCCTGCCTAAGTACATGCCTAGACTACCACAGGCACTGAGGCAAATGGTAAAAGATGTCAATGTTAAACCAAGAGTCCATTTGATTATTGCAGCTCCAGATGCATCAGATTCATAGTTAACAATTTTAATGGATGATCCCACCTTTTAACATGCTTCATCATTCTTCATGTAGCTATGTGGCTTCAGCACAGTTTGATAAAAGTTCTTCAAAACCAATAAATGCTTTTAATTTTTTTTTTTTTAATCTAGAACACTTAGAGGTGTTCTCCAAGTCCTCCAAAACATTTGAACATCAGAAAATGAGCATTGATATGTCTGTGTAAGTCCTAGTGAGCGATCTATTGCTTGGAAAAAAAATAAATCCTCAAATACCGTCCCCTGCAGTTGATGTTAAATACAACCTTTTCAAAGCAGGTAATTGCCTGTTATTCACTGAAGAAAATTCTTATTACTGGTTAGCTGCAATGTAACTTTTCCCTTGAGATTTTTCCCCCAAAGATTTGTGCATCCTGATACTAATATCACTTTCCAATAGCATATGATGGTCAATCATATAGAAAGACTTTGTTTCATTGTGCTAGATAGGGTGGTACTTTTACAAGGTGGCTGATAATCAACTGACAATCAGTCTAGGAGATATTTTTTTGAATAATGAAGAATTTCTTAGATGTCTAGGTTCCCAATTTTAATAAGTCAAGTAGATATATTGTATTTTATCCCAAAGACCAAATAAACCTGTTATGTCAATCAACCCAGTTTGAAGCTATCACATTTATCTATCTGACTCATAAAAGGTATTATGCTTTCAGAACTATGTTTAGAATAAGATAAATGATCGAAGAGGGGCCAGCATCCATTTTCTGCATGATTATCCTGCATTAAAAACATCTCTGTGTCCATAAAAAGGGATATTTTGCATTCTTGCCTGAATCTAAACTTAGACTTGGCAATTGATTCAAAGTACAGTAACATCTCTCTTAAAAACTGATCGGACAGATTAAATGATAGAGGTTGTAGGGTGCAAGTGCTTTATATATTAAAATAATTCCTTTTTATTGCATTTCAGAATGAGTCCAAAAGTAGTTTGTAAGTAGCAGAAAACTGGTGAGAACTAAGACTGTTGTCAGGGATTCTGGACAAATGTATGAAGATTTTGCGTATCCAAAACTGACAACAGAGCAGCCTTGATGAGAGACCCCAGTATTTCCTGTGTCAGAAGCAAAGAAAGGAGTAATACAGGGTTATTATCTACTCCCTCCCTGTTATCTCTCTATACAGGGGTTCCAATCCAATATTTCCCAAATTCTGCAGAACTCAGATAATTCAGAGACTAATACAAGTTTGAAATGCTATAATCAGAAGAGAACAGTCATCATGATCCTGTTACAGGGGATGTGAACAGTCCTGTACTCCCCTGGAAGGAAGTCAAGAAGGGACTTCTTGACTTCTTAATAGTGCCACAGCTTTCAGAGCTGAAGAAAATCACTAACTATACCAGGGTGCTACCTTGCCTCCCTTCTCAGCATTGCAACAAGATCAGTAATTGTCACCCAGCTTGAAACACTGCGCAGTAACAGATGTGTTCCTTTACTCCATACGTGTATGTGAGAAAATGTTCTTTAGACACACGTATCTGCTGACATATTTGCAATATTTGTTACACATTTTAGCTAGTCTTTCTAGTTAGATTTTTAAGTCATGAGCATTCAAAGGTCGATGAAGTGCCTCTGAATGCACTGCATTTAGGAAAGACTGAATTTGATCTTGTTTCACATATCTGATACAGAGTTGTACGGGGTGCCAATGCACAGTTGTGAGCAGTGGGGGCTGCAGGGAGTCTCTATGAGAGGCCAGATGTGCTCCATGATGTGTTCCAACCCAGCCACTGCAGGGCACAACTGAGCCTACAGACCAGGTGGGGGCATCTCAGGGAAAGTTTGTGTAAGAAAGGAGTGAGGGAAAACGTGTCATAAACAGCTGTGCAAACACCAAGGTCAGAGGATGAGGAGAAGAGTGAGCTCCATTGTTGAGAAGACACAGTGGAGAAGGAAAAAAGCATGAGGAGTGCTTGGCAGCAGGTCGAGGATTCTGGAGTAAGTCTGGGAAAGGAAAGATGTTGTTTTAATGTTTGTGGTTTTATTTCACTCTACTTGAATATGTATTTCTTTTTATTTTAATAAATTAAGTTCTTTTTTCTCCAAGTGTAATGGGTTTTGTCAGTGGTGGCAATTGGTAGGTGATTTTCCTGTCTTTCTCTCCACATGGACCTTTCTCATTCCCATGTACCTGCTTCCTCCCCTTTGTCCCACCCACAGGGTGTGAGAGTGCACACCACGGATAGTTTGGCTGCTGACCAAGGCTAGCCAGCCACAAATGGTGAAGACTTAGAGAGGTTATTCTTCAACATATAGTCCTGACACTCTTCATCCAAAAAGATGTTACTACGTGCATGCCTATGGCAGGTCATTGGCACAGAACTGTATCCTGTAGGTCAATACAAAGCGTATTTGATTCTGACTCCCTTTTTCACACAGAGGTGGGAACAAGTCCCACTAATTGAAACACTTACTGAAGGGTTTTCTCTTATTTCTGAAGTCATTCTGAACTTCTGGTACATTCTGACATGTCTGTCCTAGCCCCTTGTCTATCACAGGGTTGCAAGGTCTCTCCACATTTACCAACCTGCTCTCCATTTTCCCCTCTGTCAGAGCTGCACCCCTTGCACCCTACTCAGTCCATTCTCTTGTAAACAGACCAGCTGTTGGTCACAAGCTCATGGAGAACGCTTTGGGAGCTCTATGAAATATACTTTGAATATTGCTTTAGCAAAACTCTTACATAAGCACAAATGCTAACCAGTGCTTCAGCAAGATGTTCAATATGTGTGATGTTTCTTTTTTCCCCTCTATGTTTTGTCCTAATAGAAACAACCATTGCTGTTTTTATCTTAATGAAGGGATAAAAAAATATCTCTAGAAGGTTTTATCTAAGTTACAATATTGCCTCCCAAGGTAGCAGCATCACTTCCAATGCACAAGTTGTTCCATACTTGTATACTTAACTCCATAAATAGGAGGATTAGATTCAGTTTTCTCGTTCCTTTAACTCATACATACACATAATTGAGATCTCTTACTTCACACCTCCTTGCTAAGAAATTCGGTCTGTGAGTATCTGAGAGACAGGATGAGAGAGTTTCAAAGTGCTTCATATTTGCCAAATTCTAGGCATAAATTGAACTCTGTAATTTCAAAAAAACCCCAACACTACTTAAATGCCATTCAAATTAAAAATAGCACAATCTAACTTGTGTTGATATCCAGCCATGTAAATTCAAATAAAAAGAAAAATTACAGTTTAAGCTTCATCTGAGGTATTCTCCATTGGTTTCCTAAAAAATATCTTAAAGAAGGACAAGGTATTTTATATTCACAGAAATTAATGGGAGAAGCAGATTTTGAAAAATAATATCATTTATAGGTGATAATAACTTTAAAATCTGATTTCTTGAAAGGTGTACAATGTTTCTGCTTCTTGTTTGATAAATGTAACTACAGCTAAATTACTCTGCAAATTTACATGCAGGAACTGCAGTCACTAATTGGAAGCTGAAAGCATCAGACACTCCACTAGCCCTAGCCTATTTCTGTACCAAGTAATAGGATTATTGAAAACTCTGTCCTTACATATTGTGTTCAAGGAGAAAAGCACAGAAAAATTCAAAGGCTTAATTTAGGCACTGTTAGAAATATATTGCAATTCTTGGACTATTTTTTGCTGATAGGCAAAATGAGCCACTGAGCAGGGAGTAGCAAATAGTGTATGTAGGGGAAAAAAAAAAAAAAAAAAGAAATTAGAATAGCCTTTACATTCATCTCACTGTACGACATGTACTTTTCATTACAGCTTATATACATTTTGGTTCATAAAATTCAGCAATATATGGTGCACATAATGTTTTCAATTCAGATTACTAGAAGAGACTTCTTAATGGAGAGGTACTAATATGAGCTATTTCCTTCATGTGTGTCCCTGAAATAAAATAGTTCATCAACCTCTTCCAGCTACGTTTGCCAGTTGAGCAAAAGTAATAGACTCTTAAAGGTCAAAATACTGGTTGTTATAAATGCCTGGGTCACTTGCTAACAAGATGCTCTAAAGTTTCACCAAACTAGAGAATTACTTACTTTAAAAAAGAGGTCTTGGGCAGTCATCTATCCCACTATTTTCATTGGTAGATGTTTACAAAGTAGGCTGTTTGGCTGTTGTGTTATTCACCCTTTGCAAAAAAGTAGAAAGGCTTCCTGAATTCTCATATGCAAGAAAAGGCATAGTTTTGTATATATGCACAATTTCCTTCTGCTTTCTGTAAAAGATCTGAGGAGTCAGTAAAAATCTATTTAGCAAGAGACTCAGTAAAAATCTATTTAGCAAGATCCATGAAATAAATCCATTTGAATGCTAAAGTCAAGTGACTTTAATAAATATCTAATCTCTAACTTTTTTCCCGAGTAGCAATCAACTATCCAGCTCAACTGCAGATAGTCTCACTTATCTAAAGACTGCCTAAATTGGCTTTTTTTCTC
>JAWWEW010000112.1:94145321-94289221 GCA_035583185.1 Anabacerthia variegaticeps
AAGGCTTCCTGAATTCTCATATGCAAGAAAAGGCATAGTTTTGTATATATGCACAATTTCCTTCTGCTTTCTGTAAAGGATCTGAAGACTCAGTAAAAATCTATTTAGCAAGATCCGTGAAATAAATCCATTTGAATGCTAAAGTCAAGTGACTTTAATAAATATCTAATCTCTAGCTTTTTTTCCTGAGTAGCAATCAACTATCCAGCTCAACTGCAGATAGTCTCACTTATCTAAAGACTGCCTAAATTGGCTTTTTTTCTCTTGTATTTCACACCTATATCATAAGGGATAACTGTTCTTATGAACAGTTAAATAACTACTGAAATTGATCTAATTTCTCTCAAAAAAAGTTCTCTTATTTTATCTCATCCTGTTTATTTTGTCATCCTGTTTTCAGAATATCTTTAAATCAAAATGAATATTTAAATATTTTTATTCTTTTGAAAAGCACACTGAGATATGAATGCTATAGAAATGCAAAATAACCTTAGCTCGCGGTTCATTTTCTCAGGGACTGACTTTCTGCTTCAGCAGTTGTAAATCACACGACAAAGTTAAGGGAGTTTTAATAATTTTTATACAGAGACATAGATCATTTGGTATGTATCTACATTTGCAATGTTCATATTCATTACCTTTATTTTTAGAATACCTTTCAATATTAAGGGTATGTGAGCAAATATTCTATGTAGTATTCAAGTAAGGTCACATAGTTTTGTAGTTTTTACACGTGTATTTTGCACATGTTTATTTTGTAAAACATCCATTTTTCTTTTCGCCATTAGTGCAGCAAAGAATATAATTGGTTTTTGAACAAAAGAATGGAGCAGGTTTATTGAAACAAGGTAGTGGTTGTGTATTGCAATTGTGATGGTACCTGTTGTTCTTGGGGGTTTTTTGATCCAGTTTGGTTTACTTTCTGTTTGTTTTTTTTTGTTTGTTTGTTTTTTTGTTGTTTGGTTTTTTTTTTTACGAGTGGTTTCCTACTATCCTTCCCTGTCATACATCTGCAGTTTCATTTAGGAAAATGCCAAGTATTGCAAAGAAATTATTGTTCCATTATGAAACTTTCAGAGCTAACACCAGCTGACCTCAGCATATGATGTGCTTATTTATTTGATCTGCATGTACTCTGACTAGTCACAGTTTACGCAATCCTTTCAATTAAAATGTTAGCAAATTGCACCTGTTGATATAAAAGAAGCAACTTTTCCTTCTCAGCACACATCATGACAAGAAGACTGCCAAGTGAGGGGAAAAGGGGCTACAGCCAGCCATCCACCCTGGCTTTTCCTAGCTTTCTGGGGGCAGGTCAGGACCCATCCTAGGAGGACACTCAAATGAATGACCTGTTCAGAATGTTCAGAGAGGGTTTTGTCTGAGTTCACAGCATTTCTCAGTCTGGCTCGGGGAGAAGTGAGCTCAGTGCTCTCCTGTGTGCGCTCCAAGTGGAAAGGGTGCAGCAGAGCCGGGTGTGTCGAACTGTGAGAGAGGGTGTGGTGTTTCGTGGCAAATGTGCTGCTTACATGCACAGGTTTTGGGAGTAAGGATTTGCAGAAGAAAAACAATGGGTCCAGACAATTTCTGAGCTTCAATATCAGTTCTTTGTGGCCTTGATCTTTTTTTTTTCACAGGCACTTTCCCATGACTATATCCTTGAAGGGTGAGAATGATGAGAAATACCTCCTTATGCCTTTGTTCCAAGACAAGATTTCCACTGGTGTAAATGCAGGATTCAATAAGATAGGAGTATAGGAAAAGACATGTCCATGGTCTCATGGGTATCCTTGACCAAGATGTACAAGCTATTTATAATTTTAGGGATGTAAATGCAGAAGACATCTGCCAGCATTTCTGTCCAGCTTTTAACAACACAGAGTTGAGAGAGAATGAAAGGGGCTTGGGGTATGAGCATGTTCATTGTACCAAATGCCCAGGACGTTTATCAGGGCTATAAATATCTTCCTACTCTGCCTCCTTGCCTTTTGAGGCTGAACTGTGCCAAGCTGTGTGCACAAGATACCTCCGTATAAGTGGTGCTGAACGTCTTTGCAAGGGGAGCAAGCTGCTCACCAAGCAGCTCATTCATGCATCATCATCGTCTGTACCTGTGGGTGTTTGCAGGGATAAGATATGATGCTGGTCAACTTGGGGGTCCAGTGCCCTTTGTGAATAGTGCAGGTTTGCTAGGAGAGGTTGTTGAGTAGGTTACGATGGCCTTGAGGATTTCATCAGGAGACAGAATGAAGAGTAGTTGATAAAGTTAGAGCAAGCCCCTTGTTGTGTTTTTCTGGCTTTCCACAGGGATCTTCCTAAACAAAAAAAAAGAAATAAAAAAACCTACAATTTTTTTCAAGGTCTTTCTGAAAGCGACATAAGTGACAAAGGTGTCCATGGCAATGCTATGACTTGTCTTTGCTGTGAGTGTTTTGGTGACTGAGTCATCCACCAAGAAGTGTTTTTGAGCTGAACTGCGGTGTGCACCTGTACCTTCAATGTCATTATAGATGGACTGTTTGTTATACATACTGTTGTGGTCCAGCATTTGTGACTTTGTTTTCACTGTTATACCCAAATCACATCTCACTAAGCTAGGCAGCAGATTGATGCTGGACCATCACATCAGAGCAATTTATAACTTCGGTCTTAACTCTTTTCAGAAACATAGATCCAGTTTATAAAAATAGCACCCCAGATCTATTGTCCTTCCTAATACCAGGTATCAATTGCAAAGAGATTTGTATACCAGGAACCATAATTCATAAAAGAGTAACAAATAAAACCTGTGTCTGGGAAATGCCTTGTAGAAGCCAAAGATGAAGCAGATTGTTCTACTAATGCTTGAAGTACAAGCTGTGAGACTTAAGGCAAGATCATCGAGTATGCAAACAGATGAGCTTTAATTAATGTGTAGCAACATCTAATCCTATGATATGACTGGATGGTTCTGAACTTTACACTGTCAGAAAACAAACTTTCTAAGCAAACTTCAAGATGAGGCAAACTTATCCTAATATCACTGCTGCTGGGCTGCTGCTGTGTTGTGCAATGGTGTCAGTGTAACTGTTGTTACTTGTGTCTTTCATTTCATTGTATTTCGTATGCATATAGAATCCAAAACTTTCAAGGTAATTCTTTCTCTCTCTCTCTATTTTTTTTTTCTTATTGTCTGAATATAAAATTGAGTGTGTGTCATCCTTTGGAAAACATGGGGATTCAAACAAGATAGCATAAGAATTCTAATTTTTGTGCAATTTCATTACAACAAAGTAGTTCTGCAGACTTTACTGCCTTTGTCATATCACAGTATCATAGAGTCCTTGATATAAGGATAAATTCTTTGAGGAATATGCAAACTTTATTCTTGAAACTTTATATTAAAAATTACTTATTCATGGTATAAAGCACAATTTTTATTTCTGATTGATTTAAAAAGTGCAATCTATATCCTTCAGATTATTCCTTTGGTTTAGCCAACTTTTCTATCTGAGGATGATCTTACACTGAATATTTCAATTAAGATAGAACATTACCAGCACTCAACATTAACAAGTTTCAAACTTATGAAGTTTTTAAACAGAAGAAAAGATTACTAGAAAACTACTGAAGGTAATTTGTAGGACCTGATACTTGATATATTAATGGCAAAAGAGGTATCCCTTGATTTGTTTCAACCCAAGAAGGTGAAAAAAGATGTTAAAATTAGACGATTTGTTGAAATGAATTTAAATATGGTTCTGTGTGAGTGAAATTAGAGTAACTCAGAATATCTTGTATTCACTATTCATAAATGTAAAGGTTACAGAATTCTTCTTGATCAAAACATAAGCTGGTTCTATTTTAGAGATAAAGAGTTTCTGAAGTAGGCAAATAACTGAGATTCATTCTGATTTTCATAATCATGAAAGTTTGCCTTACTTTGGTTATTTAACTTATAACCCAAGAAAAAGCTCATCTGGACAGGTCACAAGGCAGCTTATTTTTGTGAGATAAAATTAAGTAATTTCTTCTTTCAACATCCACCTTCCTAAATGAGACACTATCTGTAACACTGTGATGAAACCTGGGTTAAATATTTAAAAAAACATGTTCTGAAACCCCAGACTGAGGGTATAAATGACCTAAACCTTTAGAAAAAGAAGCAGAGAAAAAGGTTGACCGTGTCCTGTGTTCACTTCCCTGGTGACCATATTCATGCTACCTCCATTTCACAGGTGATCCAGCATGTATATTCTTCTGAATAAGGGCTCAAGGAGCCACAGTACATGGTCAGATCCAGATGAAATAGCTTGAGCCTGTACATTACTGGCAAGGAAGAGAGCACGGAGACAACATCAGAATATTCAGTTTTGCTTGCTCAGCTTCTGGCATTATCCCTGGCTGTTGTGTATACCTTGCCTCACCATTGTAACTATTTCATAATGTAGTCATGTTATAGAGTGGTCTGTGCAATCCTCCAGAACATTCATTAGATATGTATTCAAGAAACTGACTTTTTTATGCCAAGTGTTGCAATCAGCTCCTCTCGTGTGGTTTCTTTCATGATAAATGCTAAGGATAAATCTTGATTTAGCACCTTCTAGATGTAAATAAAGGGTCCTATTGGCTTTTTGGACCTATAAATCATTTTTGGATAGCTGCTGAGATTATTAGCACTATTATTTGGCAGATGGGGATGCAATTTGCTCCCCCTTTATAGCAACATTTATCATCTTCTCCAGGTTGGAAATGTTTATTCAAATAGCATGAATAAAGAAAAACTGGAAAGATTAGTTATTAAAATAAGAAAGATTTTCTATTTTAGGACACACAAAATGAACAGATTTCCTGAAATGGAACAAGAGAGCAAGATAACCCAGGTGGAGAAAAATTTAATTAAAATTAAGAAGTTGTATGAAAAAAGTGAATGATTTTTTTATTAGCATGCAATGAAGCTGGTAGGTCAAATGCAGGATTCACGCTGGGTTAAAAAAAAAAAAAAGATACTGGTATCTCCATTTCGTCAGGAATGTAAACTATACTGATGGTACAGCAAGGTAGAGATTGCTTTCATAATACAGCTGCCAATAAAAGTTCACAACAAGGGAGATGAATCAGCAGTTCTCTTTTGCTGCATCATGCACTTCAGCGTGAACACTTCACTTTGTCTTGTCAAACATAATTTTCAAAGTTCTAGTGGCTTTTGGGAAATCTTTGTGCAGTAAAATGTATTGGACAAGTGAGAAAAATGCTGGAATGAGTTTTATTAAGACAAGGGAATTACCATTGAGGAAACATTGTAATTAAAGTACTCCTTTATTTTGGTTTTCCTTAGATAATTTTATAGAGGTCTGAAAAAGCGGTGATAAATGATGTAAACATATTTCAAAGAAATTCAAGACAAATTAATCAACATTTAGTGACAGAAGTGGTCCTACTGATATCTGACATCAGTTGTGTGAGTAAGCACTTCAAGTATATTAGTGTACAGAATGCTAATACATGGGGCCTCACTGAGCGTAAAATAAGTGTGTTTCACTTACACTTTGCTGTTGAACATTTTTTTCCCATCAAAGCAAAGTAAAACAGATTAGCATAAAGAAAACAAAATTAAGATTTGGGAGAGAAAATGTTAGGGTACTAACTGACAAATGTTTAGAATCTTTTTAAACACAAGCAATCTATTGCTTCTGCTTTTTTTTCACATTTAGTGTCAAATCCTACTGTGTTTTTTACTAGGTAATGTACATGGTCTTAATTGAGGAATTTCTCTTTCTCTTTTATTTTTAGCCCTTTTTAAGGCTTATTCATTCCACAGATTAATTAGCTGTCTTAAAATGGGATTAACCTCTGCTTGGAAGTGCTTATCCCTCCTGCAGACACCAAGAATCACATTTTAGTAGCTCTTGGTTGTTGGGATGAACATCAGTGATAGAGTCAGGCATATTTTCTGCCTGTTGCTGTTAAATTGGCAGCAAAGACCCCACTCTCAAGAAACTAGTCTATTTTGGGGGAATTTGCAGAACTCTTACCCCTGAAGGTTCGCATTGTCATAGTTTCAGAAGGAATGCTGGGATCCTGACTGGACACATACAATTAATTTATATCATTTCTTATTAATGATCATAATTATGTTTTATGAAGTCATGCTACACGTATGCATGGCAATAAGTTCAGAAAAGCTAAAATACCTCCACTGCCACCTTCTGATTGATGGTTCGCTACAAAATGCTTCTTGAGGCTTATACTATGAGAGTGTAATATGTTCTCATCACCTTCAACTGACACTTCAGGTAGAGTCCAGAATTATAAAAGAAGCAGTTTACTGCCTATTCTTTTCAAAGTGCTCCTTGGGGGCCAAAACACAAGAAATGAAGAAAACAACGTGGTTAAAAAGTCAAGATGAGAACGTATAGCGTGCAAATCTTGGATTCAAGGCATTCTTACTGAAGTTGTGTATGTACACACTTATGTGACATAAACTTACCTTGACATTATTTATCTTGCTTTTCCTCCACGCCAATTAGCTTTGTGTGGCAAGGTTGCAGTAGCAGCAAGGGATGGCAGAGGGCATTTCAGGGGTAGCTTCTGAGAGAAACCACTGGAAGCTTCCCCTATATCCAATAAAGCAGATGCCAGTTGGCTCCAAAACAGACCTGTCACTGGATAAGGCTGAGCCCATCAGTGACAGTGGTAGTGCCTCTGGGCTAAGGTATTTAAGAAGGGGGAAAAGTTACTGAGCAGAAGAAAATTGCAACCAGAGCAGAGAGGAGTGAGAATATGTGAGGCAAACAGCTTTACAGACACCAAGGTCAGTGAAGTAGAGGAGGGAGAAGGTGCTCCAGGTGCTGGAGCAGGCATTCTCCTGCAGCCCGTGGTGAGGACCATGGTGAGGCAGCTGTCACCCTGCAGTTCATGGAGGTCCACACCAGAGCAGAGATCCAACTACAGACCATGGAGGACCCCACACTGGAGCAGGTGAATGCCTGAAAGAATGCTGTGACCTTGTGGCTCCAGCCCACTCTGCAGAAGGCTCCTGTAGGGATGTGTGGACCTGTGGAGAGAGGAGGGGCAGGTTTTCCGGCAGGACTTGTGACTCCAAAGGGGACCCATGCTGAAGCAGCCTGTTCTTGAAGGACTGCACCCCATGGAAAGGACTCATTGGAGAAGTCTGTGGAGTACTACCTCCCATGGGAGCAAAAGGACTCCTTCCCCTGAGGAGGAAGCAGTGGCAGAAACAACATGATTCCCACATTCCCCATCACATTGCACCACTGAAGGGGAGAAGGTGAAGAAACAGGAATAGGGAAGGAAGGAGTGTTGGGTTGAAAGAGTTATTAAGCTTTGATTTAACTTCTCATTATCCTACTCAGATTCTGATTGGTAATAAATTCAATTAATTTCCCCAGGTCTAGTCTGTTTTGCCCAGGATGATAATTGCTGAGTGTTCTCTCTGTCCTTGCCTCAACCCATGAGCCTTTCTTTATAGTTCTCTGCCCTACCCAGTTGAGCAGGAAAATGATAAGAAGGCTTTGGTGGGCCCCTGTCATCAAGCCAGGGTCAGCCTAACAGACCAAGCATGAATTCCTCTTTTGTTTACAATATTGTTGAACGCAGAATCATAGAATTATAGAATCATTAAGACCAGAAAAGATCTCCAAGATCATCAAGTTCAGCCTTTGACAGAACACCATCATGTCAATTAAACCATATCAGTAAGTGCCACATCCAGTCATTTCTTGAAATCCTTCAGGGATGGTGACTCCAAAACTTCCCTGGACAATGCATTCCAATGCTTGGCAACACTTTCAGTGGAGAAATACTTCCTGATGTCCAACCTGAACCTCCTCTGGCACAGTTAAGGGCATTTCCTCATTATTCTGTTACCCCATGCGTCCTACACTATTTCTTTCCCTGATTTAATCTCAAATTATGAATTCTTCACAGTAGGGATTATCTTTCTGTTAAGTGCACTCCCTGAGCTCTGCTGTGATGGGTCATTGAACTTTGCATCACATTCCCAGTCAATACTTGAAAACAGAATACTCTTAATAAGTCTTTAAACTTCATTTAAAATGGTATTGTGCATCATGGCAAATCATTTAGCAATTCCTCTATGGATAAATTAAGCAGAATTCATGTACTTCTCAAAACACACCAGTGAATAGCAAAACATGCTGATAACTTGGGAAATTATTAAAGAGGTACAAATGCCAAAATGATACACTCTTTGCTCATCAGCAGAAGAAATTTTAGAAGGTATGTTGCTTCTTGGCTGACTCTTCTTGGGCAGCCAGAAAGTGTTACAAATATGGGGAATATTTTCACAGTGAAGCCATGAAAGGTGAAAAGACAGGGTACTGTAATTAAAACGTAGCTACAACATAGAAACAGATATTTAAACCTTATGTCCTCTTCAAATTCTTAGCTTTGAGAAAAATGAACCAATGACCCAAAGTAATCATGAATTATTGAGAGCAAAGATGCTGTTATATAATTCAGTTTGTTTCCTTTTTGAGGAAGTAATTACATCAGCAGTCTTTTGCTAAGAAATATTTTCCCTGATTTACTATTTAGTTATGCATTGCAAATATTGAATGGGAGCACAAGACACAAATAGTACAGCAACATAATACAGATAACTGAAATGCAAAGCAAAAGGTAAGAGTCCTATTCTACTACACAGAAGCAGAGCACTGGAGGCCTGTTAAACCTATGTGTGTTAGGAACAAATTCTGAGATTAACAACGTATTTTAAATTGGAACTACGTTCTAACCATCTACTGAAATGCCAGGCATCATATGCAAGAGATACTTTTGTCACTTCTGCAAGAAAAAAAATGTGTTTACTGATTGTTAAATTTCAATGCAAATAGATACGCTAAACTAAGTAATGCTTATTCTAGAATCACCTGCTTAAACCAAGTCACAAATGTGTAACTGCATCAATTCTCTCCACATCATTTTCTGCCTCACCTGATGAAGATGAGATTGCAAGAACAACCTTTACTGAGAAAAATATCCTGATATATCATTGAGCCCGTGCATTGAAAGTCTGTACATAATTAAACAGATTTTTTTACACACTTCATTCAGTGGAATGTTTGATTGTCATTTAAGGTTATGTGCTACTACCCTTCACTGTAGAGATGGGTATTACAGGCAAGTGATTCCTTATTCCATCACATATTGACTAAATCATAAATTTCAAAATGCAAAGTTTTCTCTGATTATTTTTGTTGGGAGTGTAAAGACAAACTTGTGGTGAAGTTGCTCAGGAAATACTTGAAAGAAAATTTTCTGTACTAATTATATGGATATTCAAGGATAATGTCCAATGTACACTCATCTCTGACAATTTGATTGTTAATTATCCTAGCAATTCTCCACATGATATTTATTTATGTTGTATATAATATGTTCTCTGTGTTTACTAAAATAAAATAACTCTTCCATTTATCATAGATGCACTTGTTTAAATTGCAACAGACTGCTTCTCTACAGGAGGATTATGGCAATAGATTTGCCTTTTCTTTATATTTTCATGCATTCACTGCTCTTAATTATTAATTTACACAATTTATTTTTTTTTCTTTCAGAGGAGAAGATATTAAGGAGTGTATTTTTGGGAGTACAGAAAAATGGTCATTCTGCTGCTGAAGATCAGGATTTCTGCAGGTTAGATGTACTGGAGACAAGGTGTGAGACTCAAAGATTGTATTCTTTCTTCTGTCACGATTTACATATTTTCCTTTTTTCTGCTTCTCAAAACACCTTTCTTCAGCTTCAGAGCATCTATGTTCTTTCTATGCCTTGTCCATTCCACAGCTGCTGCCACCAAGGGATGAGAAAGATTATTATATTCTGGTGGTGGGGAAGCTTGCAAGAATATCCCCCCCTTAGAGAACTGACTGCCATTTCCACCTCATTATTTCCACATTTTAGTTTTAAAAAAAATTCTCTAGAGGCGCTGAAATGAACACAGCTGAATGCTAGTTTGAGGGTCTTTAAGAAATGTCTGCTTTGAAACTGTGTAGTAACTTCTCTTGTGGATACTGATCCAGAGGTGGAGGACTGGTTTGCCTCAGTGCTTCATAGAGCTGAGAATACTTTTTATCCTGTTGCACACTATGGAGGCAGACTAGGGTGACATATTCCAGATGTGATTTATTCAGTTCCTGAATTTCAACAAAATCTGACCTCCTCATACATCTTGAGGTTAAGGATTCATAAGGCTCTTTATTCTAGTCAAGATCTACAATACAGCAATCTGAAAAGCAATGTTTGCTTTATTAATGAGACTTAAGTGACAATGGGACCTTTTCCTAGAGCTTAGTGCTTACAGTATGTTTTATTATCTCTGAGTCCTCATCAAAGACAAGATGAAGTGAGCTGGAAGTTTATCTGAGCCACAGATTATACAATATAAAAACTTTCCAGGTAAAGGAAAGTCAACCTCTTTTCTCCTCTGTGTTACTTCTCCAGCACAAAGCATACTTTGTGTATATGCGTAACAGACCTACATATGTACAGCCCAACATTTCAACTATAGAAAACTAGGAATCAGGGCAAAAAAGAAATAATGTTAAATCTCAGATAACACACAGGCATTTTTGCTGTCTGCTTTTCCAAATTTTTACAAATGTCCATTCTTTTCCTCTGCTTTTATTGATTTCTTAAATATTAAAATACTCCAATGGGAAAAATTATGCAAAATTGCCCTTAATCTTTAAGCACTTTGTGATATACACCTAAATGTTTGAAGTACATACCCAAGTCTCCATCATTTATATTGCAGGGATACTTGTCATCTGTATTTATGTTATTCCCACAGTATCTTTGCCCTTCATAATCTGCAAAGTATTTAGCCTCCAAAAATTCCTTGTGGCAGCGAAGTAGTATTAGTATTACCCACGTATAGAAGCAGTAGCAGCAGCAGCAGCAAGGGTAATAGTAGTAGCAGCACTGTTTTAGTAGTATCGTATAGTGCAGTAAGAGTATTGTGTGGTAGAGTGGCACTATTACTATATATGTGACTGGGCAGACATACAATACGACCATAATACTGGATATATTGAAGTATATACTGAAGTAACTAGATGTCTAAAGGCTTTTAAAATTTCAAATTTTTTGAGCTTTTGAGCTTTCTCCTATTCACATCTTTAACTATCCTTATAGTTTTACTGTTTCCTCTTCAAATATTCAAAAGATTTTATTTACATTGTATTCAAATATTTTGAACAGTTTTAGCAACTGCATAGTTTTCAATCCCCATTCCTGATGAAAAAGAAAAACTCCTGGTCAAACTAAGCAGAAAATATTGCAGGTTGTGCAACTCTTTGCAAATCATTCAAATTTCTTAAGCCCACAATGTTAGTTGATGCTGACTATATGCAGCCACGACACTAAAATGAGGTACAGAATTTTTTTAGCTAAGTTCAGATATTGAGCTGGTAAAGTCTACAGGTTCTCTAACCCTTGTCCAAATTGAAGATGTAATATAAATCACTTTCAGCAGGCAATGCTGAATTTGTTGCTAGTTTTATGACCTTATAACATCAAAATAATCTTTGTCCTACTGTTAAGGTATGAGAAGTATAACAGACCTATAGAGGGATGACCTAAATGTCTATGGTGAAGAGGTAAAACAGAAAGAAAATTCTTAATTTCTACACATCAGAAAGACTGTGTTTCTTCTTTAAAATGGTGAAGTAATGTAAAACTCTTGTGAATACATTCTTTCGTCATTCATTTTCAGAATTTTTAGAACTATTAGTTAATTAAATGTTATAATAGACAAAATGACAGGTTTCGGTAAGGGGACAGAATAAGTAGAAATGTCACATCAAAATATAGTTTATAGAGGAATTGTCCTTAGATTTTAAATTTACTATTTAAAGAAATGGTGTTTTATATCACACCATCATATATTAAGATCTATTTTCCTGTTATTACGTATAACATAATAGCATATTAATAATAACTTAAATATCAAATCTGCTTTATTTCAGAACAAATTTAGAGGGAGATGGGAATTGATATACAGATTATTTTAAATGTCCATTGCTAAGTAAAATCATTCTTTTTCTGCAGCTGACTATACTGCTGGGGGCCATAGTAGGAAGAAGGTAGATTAGGTAAGAGGTACTTCAGTTTAATTTGTCCCACGCCTGCAAATCAGCATTATCTAGTGCTTGCTGGATGATTAATGGGATGAGAAATTATGCCCTGCAGGATCTCTTAAGACAGTTAAATGCCTGTTAGAAGACCAGGCAGGGAAGTATTCCAGTGTTCCTACATTTCTAGATTAGAATAAAGGTTAGTTCAAGGATAGTTATGGTGGTGCTCAGTGTGGTTATGGTGCTTCATCTGAATCCTTATCTCTTAAATTGCTGGATTCATGTTATTATCTAGAGTCCCACTAACTGTCATTACTGATTTGCACTGAAATAAAACACACCTCTAAATAATATCACTTAAGCAATTTACAACCTTCTCTTTAATTGCGCTTTTACATGTTTCTCAAATTAAAATATCTCAGGCTTTCAGAACTACCTGAGCATGTATTCTATACCTCAGCCTGTTAGAAAAGAGACCACTGAAACATTTTTCAATGATTTCAAACAAAAAACAGCTTTTGTTTCTCAACATCTCAAGTTGAAAGAACAAAACAAAAGTCTAGATTTCACTTAACTGTGATGAAGGTGCTTTGAGGTAGAACCTTCATTCCCTGGTTATTTATGAGCATATAAGAGCGTATAAAAGAGAGAATCTTTGGTGAAAGTCAAAACAAGAACACAGGCTTAGGTAAAGAGACTTTGGCACTTGGAGCTAAATTGGCAGGGCCTGAAAAGCATAGCCTCTATCCTTCTCTACAGAAGCAGTCCTAAATTGAATGGAGACCAAGCAGCAGGACAACAGGACAAGAGGCAAAAGGCAGGAACTGGTGCACAGGAAGTTCCACCTGAGGAAGAACTTCTTGACTGTGCGGGTGACTGTGCACCGAAATATATTGTCCAGCGAGGTTGTGGAGTCTCCCTTACTGGAGACATTCAAGAATTGTCTGCATGCAATCTTGTGCAATGTGCTGTAGCATGACCCTGCTTGAGCAGGGAGGTCGGACGGGATGACACGCTGTGCTCCCTTCCAGCCTGGTCCAATCTGTGACTCTATGGTAAATATTTCCCAAAAAGGTGTGCAAGTTACCTGTTATCCCTGTCTCCAACCAAAAATTAACATAAGCCTAGGAGAAGAAATGAAATGGGGCTTTTGTTCAGCCAGTCACCAGCGTGAATCAGCTTCCGAGTCTTCATTAACATGAAATGACAGTCTGCCTGGTCTATACATACCAGCCTAGCTTTACCCCCTACACAGTCAACTGCTGCACACTTGCTAAGGCATCTTAGAAAACTCAGTTCAGCTTCAAATGAGTATTGCTCAACGACTGCAAGAATGGTGGTCTGCCAAAATCAAGCATCTACATGTATCTTTTCCAGATGGCTACGATATGTAAAAGTGTAGCTCTTTTCTTTAAACTTTAGACCACTGAGTAGGTAGGAATAATTTATTTTCTATTGAAGTGATTTTTTAAGGGAGCTCCCATATAAGTGGCTTTTCTACTAATGGTGTTTCTCAGTGCAGTGGAATGAAAATTGTAGTGAAGGGGATCATTTTTCTCAGCACACTCCAAGTCAGTCTATTCTGTCAGACAGCAAGAGCAGGTAGCAATTTGAGACTGAAGCTGCCTCAGACTTCAGGCTTTGAAGTGTACGAGACAATACCTTCTTTGAGTCTTACCACTGTCTATTCATCTCTCTGAGTTATGGAGTTTTTCGAGATACAGTGTGTGACAATGACTCATATTCACATTTACCCATGTATTGAAAGGTAAGCTTCAACCCTCATAATTCTTCCTACCAAACTCCCCCATTTCCTGCCACCCCTCTGCAGTCTCCTCAGCAACAAAAGCTCTCTTCCCCCACTTCCAAACATGCTTATTTTCATACTTGTTGCATCAGTCCAATTACAAATTCTGACTGGTCAAAAGCATTTACCTTTTCAGCAAGTTCCTCTCCCAGTTTTCCCACCTTTCCTGACTCTGCACTACTTTGATCCTATTCTCCTAAGCCTGCATGATTTAGCAGCAGCAGCAACCTGTCTGCCAGACAAAGAAGGACTGGACAGCAGTCTTTGCTTCTCCCAGCAGAAGAGTGAAAAAACATGTACCTTGGACCACTTGTTCTCCCCTCCACAGTACATTGTCAAAAATGTATATGTACTTTCAGCCCTATGCCTTTTTTCACCTTTTTCCACAAAGCTAGGTGAGTAGGGAAGGGAGCCAGATTGATGGGATGAGACTTCTTGAGCTGGCAGGGACCTGTGCCTGCAGTGCCAGCCAGGACAACTGCTTAGGCAGGACTGACTTACATCCATCGATTCTGAGTGAGTTCTGACTTCTTTTTTACTTGCTCAGGTCTTTCTAGAATCCCAGGTCATTTCTCATTATGAAAAATTAGTCAGCTAGGTAGCATAAACATTGAATCAGAGATCAAATTTTTCACAATCAGTTCCATTTAAATGAGTAAGTAAGCATCAAATGTGGATCACAACATATAATAAATGATAAAAGCAAAGTAAACACTTTGAATCTCCTCAATTCATTCAGCAGATGAATTAAGGATTCATTAATGGAAGTGAGTCACTTTTTAATAAAGTCTATCAATAGAACATGAAAAAACACCTATGGTTGTCATGGTATTTAATATAAAATATATGGTAAGATAAATGGCTGATTTTTAATGAAGAGATCCTACTCTATAAAGGCAGGTATTTAGGCTCTAAAGCCAGGTAGTGCACAAAGCAAATTGCCTGAACCAGGACTTTGCTGCTGGAATTATAATTAGTCTGTCTGCAACTCCATCTGTAAGACGATTCTTTCTCAGAGCATGAAGAGATTCTGTTGTGGCAGCAAAGAAATTTCATAAATAACAGTAAGAATGAGAGTCATAATGTAGAAATCTCTTTTTACCACTCCCCTGAAAAATTCAAGTAAAACCAGATGCTAATCCTCAAGGAAAGTCTTAAAATATAGCATGGATAAAAGCTCAAAATTAAACAAACAAAAAATCCCCCAAAACCAACAAAAAACTATGAGATAGATATTTACTTGGGCAAAAAAAATATTAGGCTCTTCCTAAAAATGCAGTGGAAATTTGTTCCTGACTCACATGGAATATAAGAGTTGTTTCTGCGACAAACAGGAAAGACACTAATGGGGCTATGCCTACTTAATACTTTTCCATTCTTTCAGTTAGCACTCCTAAGAATCTTGTTGACAACTGCTGAGTTAAGGGGTTGGAAACTTTATCTCTTCACTAAATCCAGTTGTCTATTTCACTTGCCTCTTCTTTGCAATTGTAAATATTCCTTTCTATTTACCTGAAATACCTATCACTCATAAAATAAACTAATAGAGCCACACGATGCTTTGCAGAGTGAATTGTTCCATCCTAGCACAAAATAGATATTCCTGGGTCTTATTAAATGTGATCAAACACCATGATCTTACAGAAATTGAGAGGATCTCAAACTGCTGACAGGAGTAAAATTTGATCTAGGCTAAATTCTTCATTTAATTATTGGGTGAACGAAGACTGAAAAGTTAAATATTTTCACATGTAAGGGTAATGATTCATTAGAAATCTAAAAAAAAAAATAAAATACTAAGACCATTTTGTTAAACTGAAAAATATCAGAATTTGTAGGAAATTGAGGTCAAAGTGGAGAACCTGGAAGAGGGTTTGTTAGTTGATATTTGCTTCTCTGAAGCGTGCATTGTTTTTTGCATTAGGATTTTATTTTAAACTTAACCTGTGTATCCAAGTTCAGAAATATTCCAGAGGACTCCTTTTGTCTTTCCTAGAAAGTTTTTTTTGCAGTCAGACTGAACCCCTAGGACTAGGCAGGTGCATAGGCTTGCTATCTGCTCTGTTTACCAAACCAATGTGTTCTTCTCTCTGTGCTCTGGAATGGGACACCAAGCTCGAGAGACTACAAGTCATAGGAATAAAAACAGGAATGGAACACTGACTGGTTTGAGGATCCTTACTTGTAAAGTGACTGAGTATAAGTGCTAGAGTACAAATGAGACGGAATGAAGAGAATTCCACTATCTCTTTTCTTATTTTGTAACACAAGAAAAGTTGTGTGACAATATGGTGATTATTTTGAGAATTTGTAAAACTAGAAATTACATTATTTGATTAATTTTATTGAAATGAGTGTTCATTTAGGTTGCACAAAATAAAAATTAGAAAAGAAGGTGCTCATGTTGATTTTCAAGATCTGTGCTTAAGAAAAAGTTCTTAGGTGCACAAAGAAAACTGAAACAGTTTCCCTCCCACTCTGTAGTCTCTTTTTTCAGCACAAATTTGATTCTTCACTTGAATTTCTTCTTCAGGCAGCTTCCCCAGGTATCTCTCAGGCATAAGAGAGAAATAAAAATTTATAAGGGAAGGAACAATACACCATTTGACATCTGATTTCAG
This sequence comes from Anabacerthia variegaticeps, assembly GCA_035583185.1. Taxonomy (NCBI): domain Eukaryota; kingdom Metazoa; phylum Chordata; class Aves; order Passeriformes; family Furnariidae; genus Anabacerthia; species Anabacerthia variegaticeps. The sequence continues at coordinate 94,161,851 of JAWWEW010000112.1, forward strand.
TATTTGTGTGCTTGAGACATGCCCCTAAATGTTCAGAAATACCTTTATATGCACATATTATATTCAACTGTATGGCAAAAGAGTAACAGATCTGCTTTGTTGCAGATTTTTTGATCAGCTTCTGTTATAGAAAAACAAAAAGTGTCACTCCATTACGTTTGTCACGTGGATTCTAATATTGCTACAAAGGGACAATTCTCAAAAGCAGAGATTCAGGAAAAATATAAGTTGGGTTACATTAAGACATACCTAGATTTTAGGCCTGGTTTTCCAGTAAAGTTATTGATAAATATTTGAGTGCTCCCTATAGGCAGAAGTTAACAGCACTATTGGGTAACCATCCTAATGTATAGCTTATTGCTTCAGAAGGCATGCGCAAACCTGTGGTCTAATAAAGTTTTGGGGCCACAACATAAATATCTGATGTCAAAAAATAAATTTTGACATGATAATACTGCAGGATAGTTTAAATACATAAACAAACATATGTACCCTTGTAGTTAATAGTTTACATCAATGTTATTTCTACCCCCTATTTGTTTACAAAATTTATTAAGGAGATACTTCTGTATTATACCTTATTCAGGATAGCCCTCAATTTTCTCTGATTGGAATACAAATTGATCATTGGCCTGATGTTAAATTAGTTAAATTAATATTAGCATTTTAATACGAACAGCTGGTGTTTGCAGAGTCCAATCATATTATGCAACCTCTATTAAGTCCTATGTTTGCTGTTATAAATTCTGTATGGTTTAGACCATGTTCTAGTTTCATTTAGACCCTTCCATTTTTTTCCTCTGACTTTATTAATATTACTGAAACTGCCATTATCAAGTGCAGTTCTTTGTCACATGCTTTAAAAACTTTGCAAGCCAGTCATAATTTTTGTAATTCTTGAGCAAGAAATTATTGAGCTTCTTTCTATGCATTCTGATAAAAATTTGTAGGGTTTGATTTAAAAATTTTAGTGGCAATCTCACTTAACCAGTAACTGCTAAAAGAATAGGCACAACACTGTACATAACAAAAACTTGGTAATCTCTCTCAGCAGTTCTGACCTTGCCTGACCAAAAGTGCTGCTAGTAACTTGTGATTTAAGGACAAATAGACTGGACAATACAAGATTTATTTAGTCTGTTATTTTCTGAAAATACATTTTGTTTCAAAGTCTTCCAAGAAAATGTAATACCTTTTTAAACCGTGTGTGGCAAGGACTCGATGTGCAAACAACTATGTTTTTCTATTACTGTCATACACTTTTTTTAAATTATTTTTACTGGCAACAGAAAAAGAGAAAGAAAATTAATGAATCAGCAAATATATTTATTTACATGCCTAAGCTACTGTGCCACTCTGTTGCTGTACATAGTTGCCTCCCATCTGCTCTCTGCACTCTGTCAATTTTTTGCAGAGGAGCCATATGTTCCAAAGCCTTCTTTGAAGGATCCAGCTTATTTTCAGGTGCCGAGATATCAGTTGTCACAGTTGACATGAACAGAAGAGACCTGATGTCTGATGGTTAAAGTGGCTGTGAACACTAAGAAATAGTTTATGACATATGAAAAAATAATGAATATTTTCAACCTCTAATAATAATTCTTATGTGTAACCTACAAATTATACAGTAATCTTTCATCATTATGTAAAGTTATCACCAAAACTGTGATGTCTGCATATCCTGGCTCATGAGTTCCTGCTTGTAAATCTATGACTTGTTGTTTGCAACTCAATAAACTATGGCGACATACATTACTACTCTGATTTCAGGGGATTCCTGATGAGTGTTCTAACTTTTGAGCAAAATTTCATTCCGTGTTCCATAACAGTTTTCTGGTTTAGGTTTTTAATTTTTCAGATTCTTTTCATTACCCATTTTTCTGAGTATCTTTTAACTTTTATTTGGGGAATTCTATTATTTTTCTCTGTTAGAGGGTTTATTTGCTGTTTTTTTCTCTTTCTTGCCTTTATTTTTCTTCTTTTTCCTCTTTCTTTCCAAGCTCCCTCTAGTGCTCTTACATTGACCACTGTACACTGTTTTATATAAAACCAGAAAGCTATGTTCAGACAGTAAAACTGGCTATCAGTCAGGTTCCCTGTTTATTTTATATAATTACACTCTTGCAGAAGTTATCAGAATTTTTGTGAAGTCTGAACACCCAACTGAGTGTAGTAATACTACTGTGGCACACAACTGACTCTAGTCCTCACTCAGAGCTGTGAATACCTTTGAGTGAGTCTAGAAGAACTCAGCTCCCCACAGTTTTACATTGGGATATAAATGGCATTTGAAAATAACTCATCAAGAGTATGGTGTAGCTAGCAACTATTAAGGTAAGCTTTTTCCTTCTTTTTTTTGGCAATTTACAGTTGTGGTGCTATGGGTAAATCAAGCTTCTTCAGTATCATTCTTTGAAGACCTAAGCAAAACAAGATAACTCAGCATAATAAAAGCTCTATTTGCTACTGAGTTTATCAAATGAATACATAGTTCATTCAATCTGTAAAAAACTTCTTTGTGTGTTGCTGGATTTTCTTTTTCCAAAACCAAGGCATGTAAACCCAAGAAATAGATTAAACCACTTTCAGTGGAAGCTGTAGTTTTATTTAGGTCTGGTTTGTGCAGAAGAAAATATTTACTAGAAACATAAATCTAAAGGCTACCACAAAGACAATAGGTGAGCAAAGATGGTAGATACATAAATAAGGCTATTTAGAGAAAAAGTTTAAACAAAGGAAGAGAATGGAGGACATGACCCATGGGACACCTACAGGAAGCAGAGTTATGGAAGGGCTTCTAAAAGATCTATCAAAAGAATGATTAAACAGGCAGAAAGAGAAAGACATGAGTGAAAGCAGTCACAGAAGCAATGACAGAAAATTATTTCAAACAAAATAAAAGGCAGTGTAGAGGTCAAAGATTATGAAGAAATATTGGAGAAATCTAAGACTTTGTTAGAATGTCACCAAAGATTTTTAAAAAATAGTAGCCTTCAATGAACGGAAGAAATTGAGTATAAATAGATGGGTAAATCCAGTTTGCATTTAATGAGCTTGAAATAAAAGGGAGGAACAAGACAGGGCAATAAATGAGGATAAAATTTAAGATAAAGGTGGGATACTTTTCAAAGAGCAAAGACTGCCCTTTTTATATTGTGAAGTAAAAGATTCAGAAAGTAGTGTGAAATGAAGTGGAAAACGTGCAAGGGTAAGAGTGGTGTAGAAGAGTCTCAGACTTGAAGAAAGGTCACAGGAGCAAGAACAAAGTTGGGGTGAGAACTTCTAGAAAATATGCAGATCAGGAGAAAGAAAGAACAAGGATGCAAAACAAGTGAGAAAAAAGTCATGCTATATTTCTACAATATCATCCTGCAAGAACCTGGCAGGGTGCCTCATGGGGAAGATGAAAAGAGAGAGGGAGGGAGGGAGGGAGGGAGGGAGAAGGCAGAGGAGGTTTGAAGTCTGAGTCAATAGTGGGAAAAAACAGATGGGACTAAGAAGATTTAAAGTAGTTGGGAAAGAGTTATTTAGGAAAGCAGATGGTAGAACTGAACAGAAACAGCAGATTTGTAGTGAAGAGAGAGAGATTTCACAAGAACTTCAGAAAATATTATACTGGTGTAAAGGGTGGTAAAGGAGTGTGAACTATGCAGATTCAAAATGAGAAAATAGTAGTGGTTAAATAAAGTGGTGGGAAGCCTGATCAGGAACCAGTGTGAGGGCAAAAGAGAAAACAAAAGAGAGAGATGCTAAACTAAAATGTAAGTTCAAAGCTCAGCAGAGACTGAGAGAGAAGGGTATTCCAAGAGAGTAAGAAAACAAACATATTTTTTAAATGAAAAAAACAGTTTCCAGTGACAGCTACAAGCCAGTGATAAAGTAGTGAGTAGTGTAATGAGACTGTGGGCAATTTGAAATTTTAGAGCAGGACTGTTGGTTCATATCTGGAAATTTTATCCTTCTGATACAATGATCCTTTCTGCAGAAATGTGTTCAACCTCTGCATGAAATACGTGAGTTGGGATTTCTATACTTCTTTTTTTCCAAATTTCCAGAGAAATGCTGTGGATCACCAAAAAAAAAAAAAAAAAAAAACACAAAAAAAAAAAAAAAACCACAGGCACCAAAATCTCTATTCAAAAGGTGCACTTTTTCCAGTTAATTCCTCAAGTTTATGAAAAAGACTTAACATATGAGGAAGATGAGTGTCTAGATGCTTTCTGTCAGCTCCTCACTGCTGTAAGCTTTTCTGTGTCATCTTTCCTTCTCTGCAGATATGTGTAGCTGAATTCCCCATGTCATTTATGCCACCCTTAGCTTTTCTTTCATGTATTTAAATTTCTTGATCAATTTTTTAGCTAGTCCCAAGAAGGGTCATGTCATAGCACTCTAATTTTCTTTATTCAACCCAGCTCTGAAAAGCACTGATAATTTTCTCTTACTCTCTTTTTAAAATTGGAATTTAAAAGTCTCATATTATTCTTTGACTTCAAGAGATATTTGGAATATCCATGGGCAAAAATTATCACCAGATCTGCAGCCATTTTGCCCTGAGGAAACATAAAGCTGGACCGCCAATAACCAGTGCCTTTTTACCTTACCTTTCACTCTGACCTCATATTGACTTCATAGAATCTTTACCTCTGCAAGGGACAAAAGATTTGGTCAGGCCCGTAGGGGCAGCATATGTTTTCAAAATGGTGAAGAACAGAGCAGTTCCCATTGCTCTAATATAATCCATTTTCAAAAAGCTTTGTGGCTTCTAATGACAGATTCCATACGCTGTACAATTGACTACTAAAAAAACCATACTTAGAAGACTTAAACATTTGAAACAGATCAAAATTAGGGGAAATCTGAATATTCAAACCAGAATAACTATTCCATAAATTACTCACACATAACCTTGCATTTCAATAGTGACCTTGGTCCCAATCAAGAGTTTAAGGGGGAAAAAAAAAGCAACTCTGGAGAGTTTTTTAAATGCATGCCTCATCAAGTTATCATAATTAAATCATCATTTTCATCAAGCAGTAAAATGTGACCAAATTACCATGCAAAATTATTAATCACAGCACATATACATTTCAATTGCAAACAGTTTAGGATGCATTTATTAAAGTCTTCCTAAGATAATAATGAAATAAAATCATGTTAATATTTTGCCATTGTAGGAGGAGCTAAAAGTATTGAAGAAAGTTTCTGATTAAAAATATTAAATTCTGAATCCTGAAAATCATTGTTATGGATAAGGGATTCCTTTTGATACATGCTTATAAGATTCTTGCATCAGCAATTAATAAACTGAAAAAGTCAAGCATGTTTTTTATATGCCTGATTTTAGGTACATTATGCTTAGAGTTAATTCCAAAGACAGACAGAAATCATTACCCACAGGTTTATGCCCTCTTTACTTTAAATGTGCATATCCTTATAAAGGTCGAGTTACTTCTGTATAGAAATCAGAAGCATATTAATGCAGAGTCTGTATGTGCATGGATAACATTACCCATGTGAAGTCATATTATTTAATTATGTGAACATTTAAACTGTTAATAGAAAATGAAGCTATGTAACATAGAGAATATAACTGATATCACGTTAAGACTCATACTCCACAAAAAGGATGTAGTGTACTAAGCAAAATTAATCTCTGCTGAAAATATTTTGACAAGAAAAAAATAGAAATCATGAAACCCATTCTTTCAAATTGACCAATCTAATCTTTTGATCCTTTTATAAACAAATATCTCATATGGTTTGTCAGAACATTGTACTGTGTGGGTACTCGGCACTTTTCTTCACATAAGGTCACATGGTTTTTTTACTGATGTTGTCATGAGTGGTGAGCAACCTACTTATTTCAAAATTATGCCTTGCTGATTCAACAATCAAGACCTGACAATTAGATCTGCCTTTCTAATGTAAATCAGCACTGTTACAAGTTCACCTTTCCATATTAATTTCATGTTTCAAGGCACACAAATATTATCTCAACTCCATTTTATCCCTCTTTTGGCATTTTCAGTTGTCTATCCTTCCTACTGACTTCTATTCATTTTAGTTGTCATCATTCTGGGAAATGCAGAAGAGACAATGTCTCATGCATTCTCTCTCCTGCCATTCTGTCCATTTCTTTTGAGAAGGAACGTCCAAAGGCATCAAGCCACGGGACCACCACTTGGGCTAGTGAAGGAGAGCTAAACTTCTTGATATATCTGGCTATTTTGTTTTCTATCTTTTTTTGCCTTTTTCACAGAGGAAAGGCTTTCCTTTATATGAAATGTCCCGAACCACTACTGTATTTTCTTAGTGGAGTTACAACATTGACTTGATGAGCGAAACAGTTGAAGAGTCTCCTTTCTGTCTGCCTGTCCACTGAGTGGATTTGTTTCTTACAAAGATACAGGGCTCAGAAATGTTTCTGAGTTTTGCAGGGGTGTTTTTTCTGGCTTGGTCACATCTGGCATTTTGAGGCTCTGATTTATACTCAGATCTCTGAATTCATTTTTCCGTGGTGGAAATATGATATTATATTAATCAGAGAGAAATAGGTGGGACAAAACGTCTCGCTCCCCAGATGCTATGGCTACACCTACAAAATAATTTTGCTGGGAGGTCACAGATGCTACCTGAAGCTTAGCAGAGCTCAACTCCACCTCTCTTCAGGGTATTTGCGATCAACCCAGGCTCCAGCTGACTCTGCAGCAGGCAGTGCCAAGGCTACCTTGTCTATTCAAAAAGTGCCAACCCTCAGGGAGATGGGTTGCAAAAGGAAGACAGAAGTGCCAAAGTGCATTTGTCCTCCAACACTGTAAAACATTAACTGATGGAATAATAAAGTATCAAAATAGGTTTACAGATAAAACTGCACCGGAAGATTTCTTCCCTAAGAAAGTATAAAAAGTATAAAAAAAAGTAGATAGGCTGTACCATTCCTGATGCAACTGCCCAGGAGAACAGGCCAGACCCCAGTCTATTGTACATAGTCCTTAACTGGAGGTGATATTATTGTAACGTAGGGGGCTCTTTTTAACTTTCCTGCCATTTAGAAGAGAGACTGCTAGCATGATTTTATGATTTTTACAAAGCTTGGGAGAAGTGAGAATCAAGCCTATTTTGACAATGACAGAAATTGTTCTAACTCACTAGTTCAGACTGCTTTGGTAATATGCAATTACCTAAGACACAATTTATCTTCCTATCATTGGAGCTTAGTACAGAGCTAAGTTAGGGAAATTGTTTCCTTCAAGAGGACTAGTTTTATTTTGTTTGCCTTTTTGTCCTTATTTTTAAATACCGCTGCTCACACAGGTAATACAAGGAGCTTACTAAACAATGAAGTTTGTTGTTGGACTTTACAAAAATATCATCTTTAATATTTTAGGTTCTGATTGAAAAATATTCCCATTACTTCAATTTAGTGGACACATAAAACACAGTTTGGAAACCTTCCCTCTACGGTATGTAGAACAAGACATTGCTTATATCAATAAAGCTCTGCTGTGTTTACTATTAAGTTGCTGATCTGTAAAACATCTGCTCTATTAAATTACTTAAGAAGAAAAACATCCAGCCCTGGTTTCTAACCACTGGAACTTGGTTGACAATGACAATCTGGCTAAGGGACATGTCTTCATGAGAAGTTCATGTGCAGTTTTCTTGGGGCTGTGTAACATCAGGTTTTAAATGTCACTAAAGATGTAGAATCCACTACCTCTTTCTGGGCAATTTGTGTCAGTGTTCAGTCACTCTCACAGTAAAAATGTTTTGTCATGTGTTCAGATGGAACCTCCAGAGTTTCAGTTTGCACCCATTGCCTCTTTTCCTGTCACTGGACAACACTGAGAAGAGTCTGGTTCTGTCCTCTTTGTATCCTCCCTACAGGTATTTATAGACATTGCTAAGTTATTCCACTTCAGGTGTAAGACTTGGCATTTCCTTTGTCTAATTGAGGTTCTCATCTGTGCAATTGTCCAGTCTATCCAGGTGAAAGGCAGCACAACCACCTAACTTACCAGCCACTCTTCCCAATTTTATATCATCTATGAACTTGTTCAGTCTGTGCTCTGTTCCATTTTTCATGTCATTAGTAAAGATATTAGAGAGAGTTGGACCCGGTATTGACCACTGGGGTACACCACTAGTTACTGGCCTTCACCAAGAGTCCAGTCATTCAGTAAGACTGAATTTCATCTCATTGTCTTCTCATCCAGCCCATACTTCATTACTTTCTCCATGAGGATCTATCTTACTGAAGATAGGATTGAAAATGTTATTGAAATCAAGACAATATTCCCTTCTCAGCCCTCAAATACCAAGACAGTCATTTCATCACAGAAGGTTATGACGTGGGTCAAACATTACCTCCCCTTTCTGAACTCATGATAATGACTTGTACCTTGTGGGCAGCTCCTTTCTTACATGTAAATACTTGAGGTGTTGTATTTATCTTCCTTTTTTTTGTTTTGACATTGCCTGAGGCTCTTTGAGCATCAAAATTGTCCCTCATTATCCCTGCCAGAGCTCCTGGTAAATCTCAACTTCCCCTGAAAATTCCAGCTTAAAGCTCCCCTTACCAGGTCATCTATTCCACCATCCTGCTGCCAAATATACCTTTGCCATGCGTGAGGTGGATTCCATCTCTCCCAAGCAGACATTGATCTTCAAATAGTGTCCCATGGTGATAGAAACCAAAATCCTGGTGCCAGCACCAGCTCTGCAACCAACTGTTGACACACAGAATCAATGCTCTCCTCATTACACACTTTGTCCTCACCGGCAGAATTTTGGAAAACACTACCTTTCTTCCATTGCCCCAACCATTGCCCTCAGACCTCTGTAGTCACTTTCTGTACACTCCAGGTTGCCTCTAGCATTACCACTGTTGTCCACACTGAAAACCAGCAGGGGGCAAGGGTGTTGGTTGTACAGGGCTCAGCAGTCCCTCCACATCAGACCATAACTCAGCCACTCACAAGCTGCAAACCTTTCTAGATGTCAGGCCAGGCTATCATATCCATATTATTTATCAGCACGTTTCTTGAAAGAATTTCCCCTCAGGCCAAGATTTTCCCCCTTGCAATGCACAGCTGTAGTTCAGGTAGAATAGCCAATTCCCAGCAAGCAGTCAAGATAAGGCCATGATGCTTTTGCCCCTCTGTGGGACCAGGGAATTTTAGTCATATCAAGCCATGCTATGCTATGCTTTTCTTCCTGATATCAGCCTAGGGGACCTTGGTCCATTCTCTCTTCTAGAATAAAATAGGAAATGGAGGAACTGGAAAGACAGATGCCTCAGAGGACAAGGTGTATTTAGCATCATGAAAGTAGAGAAGGGGAAAATGCTAGTGTCAAATGAGGAGAACATAAGAAGAGATGGAAAGCGAAATCATCCTGTATGGATTTGATTTATAAAACTTGATATAATGACAGAAGGAAACAAGTTTTATATAAGCCACAAGGTGTTACTCAGAATTGAACAGGTCATACACTGAAAGAATTTGAACAGAGGATGGCTGTTAGTAGACTGGTTTTTAAAAATGAAAAACATTTTCAAAGTTGAACAGAGCACAAAAAGGCAAACATGACTGTCTAAAGCAAAGGAAGAACAGTGTAAAGCGAGGTTGATGGGTCGATAGAAATGAAGATAAAACCAAAGTGTGCACTCAAGGTAGAAATGAGCTAAATAAGAGATTAAATTTGAATTTATGGAGACTAATAAAGATGGACATAAGCTCATTAAGAGGGGATTATTAAAGTCCATCCAGCTATCTGCATACAGAAAAATGTGTGAATACAATGAGCCTAACTAGAATTCTGTTAGACGATAACAATAAAAGTACATTAATATCAGGGGATATAAATTGTCTTTAGAATAGACAGTGTAATGATGCTTGGGCAATTAAGACAGAAAGGGAGAAGTACAACTGTGATATATAGATAGGAGGCTGGTTTTGCTAATATATCTCTTGTGCATTTTTAGAAGTGCTGCAGTTGAGCAATCACCATGAGGGCTGTATTCAGAGAGTTAAAGCACGGACTCCTTAGGTAATCACAGGCTTACAGGTCAAAATTTTGAACATTTTAAGATGGAGTGGACTTTATTAAAGGTTCTTTTCCCAGCTATGGGACAACTTGTGCTTACCTGTTTTATATATGCTAGTATCTGTATAGGTAGTGGAGGGAATGTTATTCCAGCTAAATACTTAGCTCCAGTTGGACATTTCCCCATAAAACTATATCCTCTGTGTTCAAAATCCCAGAAGCTGTGATTAAGTCCTGATCTTTTTGCTTTTCTTCTTTTTTTTTTCTTGTTCCTTTTTTTTCTATTCAGACCCATGCACTGGTATTCCTACTAGTATTATTTTTTTTTAGTTGTCATTTCCAATTGCAGCGATTTCTTTTGATTTTTAAGGACAGATACATCTTACATATAGGTCAGGCCTATCAGTACATTCAGTTTGTTCTCCAAGCACCCAGAGATTGTCAAGAATCACAAAGAATATAAAAGAAATCTGGGACATACTGTTAATCCACTAGAATATCCCTTGCTTCAGAAAGAGGTAATGTAGAATTTAAGAAAGCATTTGACATGAACCAGTTAACAATAATTGCAGTTGGTTCTTAGTTTTCATAACACTGCTTGTAATCAAAAAAGATATAAATTTAAAACATGCCACTAACAGAAAAAATGCCCTTGTTGCAACCATTACTTATTTCTACTGTCATTGTGCCAAGAGATTGCAGACATGAAGCAGAACTTCATTGAGTTTTACATTGCCTAAATACTAAAAGAAAGGTTGTTCTTTTAGGTTCTTCAGAGAATTCACATTTTAACATATTTTTAAGAACTTAAAATGGTTTAATTCAGCAAATGAAGATTGGAATATAGCTACTATGTCTGAATATGAGTGGGGGAGCCAGGAACAAAGGAAGCAAATAAATTTTAACTTTAAAGCAAGTTAGTCTGATATAACCATGAAGGAATGGAGGCTGATAGACTTTTTTTAAGCTATAAGATTAAAATGCAAGATTTTGGAACATCTTTCCTTCAGACATTGAAGTGTAAACATCAGCTTTATGATGGAGTTTAGTAAGTTTATATAGTGTTTGGGCTGTTAAATTTTCTAGAGACTATTCTTGGGAGAAAGTCTGAAATTAATTGGTCTGGATGAAAAGAGATTTGGGGCATATGAATGCAAGCTGGGCCTTATCACTTGGTCTAAGGATCAAAGGATGGTCTCTGGCCCATTTCATCAGCAATGTCCTCAGTCCACCGTCCTTTCTACTGACTTTCATGCCCCCAGGAGTTTCATACTTTTTTTCTTTCATAAGCACCATTTCTCCACACAAATCTCTTTATATCGTCCTTGCTTTTTGCTCCCACTTCCCCACTCCTACCACTTAGTTTTCCTGTGCTGGGAGCTCAGTATGACCTGACTTGGTCATGACAGAAGGTCTGTGTATGCTTGTTCTTTTTTCTTCCTTCAGTATTTGCAGTTTATGGACGATCAGATAGATGCTTTGAATCAAAAATGTTTTTACTAACATCTCTACAGAATAAGTAGGAACATACTTGCATTATCTTCTGCCCCTCTGGGGTCAAACCAAATGTCCTTGCTGATGAATGAGACCTTTGTTTGGGGAGCTCTGTCATGCAAACCTGTGACACTATAAGGCACAGGATAGTTCGACTTGGATAAATCCGTGTTTGTCTTTAGTTCCTAGACTGTAATGTGTTATTTTGAATAAAGGCAAGGGAATAAGATTAAGCAGATGTCAATGTCCATGTGCACGAGTTACAAGAAAACACAAACACTAACATTCCAAAACCATGATCACCTGCTCACAAATATTTTAAGGAGATATTTCTGTCCTATTTCAGGAATGACAGGGGAAAAGGTATTATCCTGTGGAATGATTTTGAAGGAAAAAGTAAAGACAACATATAACCAAACATGAAGTAGGGATATGTAAGAAACAGTATTTGGCAACACTTCCATTTTTATGATTGGAAGATAGCTTCACTGAGTCGACTTTTTTGCCAAGAAAAGGTACTACTTCTTCCACAGTACATACAGAAATTTAACGTAAAGGTAAAAAATGGTTGACATCAACTTGATAAAGTACTTTCAGCATATGATTTGATACTGAAAATTTATATCCTTCAGCAAAATTATGTTGTCAGTCTGTGCATTCCAGTGGGAACTTGGCTAACCCATTGGTTATTTTAATACATATCTCATAAATCAAAGGTTCAGGATGAATCAAAAAGAGTAAAAAATCTCAAAGGCTAAAACAGAGAGGACACTGTAAGAAGCTGAATGATAAATAAGTTCAAGTATTAGCTCATTGGGTGCAGAAGATACAAATCAAACCTTTCAAAAGTTAAAATTTTGATTTTCATAATTCCTAATAATTTTGTGATGGCACCTTACAGCAGAAAGAATCCAGAATCAAGTAAGGAAAACAGCAGACTTGATATTTTTGCAAGTCTGACATTTTTTTTCATATTTTCAGTAAAAATGTGGTTAACACAAGGAAATTTCAGAAGTATTTTTCTGAACAATGATTTTTCATTTTTCAGTCAGCTTTATATATAATAAAGACTAAAAAAATTAAATTGATTGAGAGAGAACAAGCTTTGTGAACCCTGAAAAACTCACCTCATCATGTCTCCAAGAGAGAATCACCACTATAATAATCATCACCTATAGGATTTAATGTATTTTTTGTCTAACAGACTGAACAAGCTTTCAAACCCAATTTCTCCATTTCCTCTCCTTGTTACACTGTTTTATGCTCTGAGAAGTCCTGGAGCATATAAACTCAATTACCTTTGGATGAAACAAAATTTCATGAGTGCACATAACCTTTTCCAGTTGCTAATGGGTATGCAGTCCACAGGAGCGCTCTTGAGCTGCTCCAGAAGAAAACTCAAAGAGCACTGTGGGTGTCAGGTTCTCAGCATCAGTCATTTGATTGTGTTTGATTGTATCTGTCCTCTGATTGCACCACACAACACCCTCCTCAAATCAGGGCTGGGATCAAAGCCCAGGGCCTTGAAGGTGTTTAAATACTTATCTTCTCAGACCATAGGTGTTAGCGGCCTGAGAACCCGTAAGAGGGCAGGAATAATCTGATGTAAAAGATTAAGAAACAGAGGAACATCACTATCTACTGTCAGTGCAAAATATTGAACAAAATGCAGGTGCATTCCTCACAAACAGTACACTGCTCCATGTTATGTTTTTAACTTTGCTTTTATTCAGTCTTAAATACTTTGTCTATCACTAGCCAGAGGCAAAAATAAGATGTAATTCTTGTAAATAATAGCTTGGACTATTAACTTCAGTTTAATGAGACTACACTCATTATTTCTCAAAACTTTGGTATGCTATTTGGTTTGGACCTAATTTTAATTTTAGTCTAATGGCTTTTAAAGCAGGTCACTGGCAAGTACATTCACTCATCTTCAATTAAAGCAAATATACCCACATTATGTTTTGTGGAGCATTTCAATGTAGTAGCAAGCTCAAAGGTTGTATTATAAAATCTTGCAGATAAGGGCATATAATTTTATCTGAAAAGCAACACTAGTTAAACATACCATGTCAGTATAGTTTGCAGGTAGTTCTCATTCTTGTTCTTTGCCATTTAACACTGAAAATTCATGACTGCCAGTTAAAACAGTTGTCTTCTCAGATCTCAAAGTTTGAGTAGCTGAAGAATTGGGGCTAATTTTAAAAAAAAAGTCCTGAAGAAGGTGCAGTAGTGTTTGACTTTGTGATTTTTGCAGTGTTTGCTCTATCTGATTACTTTTCATTCCTATCATTAGAAGTGACACAAGTTGCTATACTTAATCTTAAATAAACTTCTTAAGAAATGTTTGGGCCTTCTATTTTTTATTATTATTTTTCGCTATGTCAGATGGCATTGGAGTTAATTGCTGGTTTTTTTAAGATAGAGACTTTTTAATTGTAAACTTTTTTTATGTTATTATTATTTGTTTATTCTACCTGCTATATGGCCAGCCAGAAACTCTCATATTGCTTTATATCTCATGTAATATCTCAAAGGGGAAAAACATGGAAAGGGACATGTAATAACCTTTACAATTACATTACATAAATATAAACTTGATAAAAGTGATTCTGCAAATCAAAACATCCTGAAATGCTTGTCAAAAACTAGAGATTTTATGTTAATATAAAAAAAAATCTTTGATAGCACAGTATAAGCAAAGATAGGATGTGATTCTCTTCTAAAATGATCAAAGTGGTATTGAAACTAAGGAGATCTAACCTTAATCAAAAAATTGATTCAAAAGAACAGATATCTGATCTAGAATGAAAGCTCGCAACAACTATAAATTGATATTATAATTCAAAAGTTCAAAAGACATAATTTGAATAGCTACTATTTAAATTTAAATATTGAACAAGAATATAATTTCCAGGACCTTAAGGATCAGACTTGGAATAACAGTATGCCAGTTATCTGCTGTAGAAGAATTTGCTGATAAATGTGTGCTATGAGACATTAAATATTTTACATTTCCTCACAGTTTAGTTCAAATAAAATAAATATTGCTGGCATTTAGGTTGTTGAGTTTTTTTCACTCTAACTTCATTAGATTTCATGTTATTATTTCATGCTATTACTTTATGTTTTAACATATAAGTTGTGCCCAACGTTATGGCCTTCCAACCCAATCTGTCTTCTGATTCAGTGCCCCACAGATCCCTGCTTCTCAATGATGTCTGCAGCATCTTACCTTTCACACTGTTAGACAACTGCTTAGTGGGTGGAGGTGGTTTACTGCTGGAACCGAGAACTCCACCTCCACACATACTACACAAGAATCTGACAGGTAAAATATCTCATTATTATTTTATTATGAAAAGTGCTTGCTAACTAAAAACAGTCTAAAATTTCCTAATAGAAACCTTTTAAGGAGAAAATAGATGCTCTTATAAAAATAATATTGTATTCTCTCACATATATTAATCTATTTTCTATCGCATTAATAGAGGTTGTCAAGGTTTAAGGGATGGAAGTGGTTGCAAAGGAATACTAAAATTTGAAAATAGTCTTGCGGTTCATTAAGTATTTTAAAAGAAGGGAAATCTAATCAACAGTCAACTTTTATGTTCTGATTACATGATAATCTGTAATCACCATTGTCTCCAATCACACGAACTAATAAAAATCTCTCCCAAGTGCACACTAACGTGCCACAACATTAACTGAATTACATAGCAAGCAATTTTTGTTTTCAACAGTTTTTAGTAGAATTGTTTGCATTGTTAGAGGTTGGTTTTGTTGTGGTTTGGTGTCTTGGTTTTTTTTTTCATTAATTATAGTGAATAGGTCGAATGGAGAGATCCTTTCCAAAATTGTAAAAAAAAAATAAATCTAGGAGATCCGCAAATGTAATTTAATGAGCATTAGTTATTTTCTAGATTACTGCAGTATTTTGGAACAATCTCCAGCAGAATCCTGCAACGGAATTGTGGGCTGCAGTCTATATATTGGCTTGGAGGAAATTTCCGCTTCTCACTCAGATAGTTTTGACAGCGAGTTTAGAACTGAAATGTCATTGAATTAATAACATTCCAATCTATCAAAACTGTAGATGATTCATTTTTTTCTCTTCTGTCCTTATTGAACAAGTGATACAGAAATTATTGATGAAGTGGTCATATGCTACTCCATCATACCAACATTCCAGTGCAGTCTGTAATTTATGCTTTTTGTGCAAAGAAAAAAAAAAAACCCTAAGCTATTTCCAGAGAGTGACAAATGTCAACATTCAGCACCTTGTGACCAATTTTAATTCCTGTATAGTGTAAACACATATGTTAATTTCCTGTCATTACAGTAATTCCAGTAAACATAATTAAAATAACTATGTATCTGCAGTTAATTTAGGGTTGTACCTTCAGCTATTACTGCTATTTCTGATTCTAAATGTGTGTACCTAACTGTAAACAGAATGTAGAAATTGCACAGCTATTGAAACAGCAAATATCACCTGTTCTTACGGTTTGGGACTGGAACTGAATGCTCTCATGTACTTAATAAAAAGAAGAATTGAGAAGAAGGATTTCAGAAGCCGGATATTCTCAGACAAAAGCAGACAGTTTATGTTCTTGATGTCTGCAGAGGTTATATTTAATAAAGATACTATCTTTACCAAGGGTTAGAACATAAACCAGAAATTGGTTGGTAACAGTGATAAATGTATGCCGAAATTAGGGAGCAGAACTTTTAAAGAATATATACAGTTTTGAGGAAAACAGCAAATTAAACCCTTTGTTTTGTTAAAATTACATGCTGCCATATGTTTTTTTAATAACCAGAATTTAAGGACAAAATTCAGATATATTTAACTAAATTTTACAAGGCCCTGAAAACAACACAAAACAGTTTTTCTTGCAGACTGATTTGTCTTGGTTTGGTTTTGTGTGACCAGTTTTAGATGCATTTATTCATTTATTTTGTTGGAGAAAAGAAACGGCTTTTCTAAAAAAAAAAAATTAAAAAAAAGAAAAAACACAACAACAAAAAAAAAAAAAAACCTGCATGCTTTAGATTCTGGTATTTGACCTTAGCTGAGAAAAGGCTGTGCTGCAGTGAGGAGATGTGGATTCCTGCTGGCATACTCTGCAGCTTTGCAAAAGGGTTTATCAGCCTGGCAAGTTGCACCAGGACTCACTCATACGGACAGACTCAGCTGTGCTCCAGGACTTTAATTCCCAGACTGCCATGATTCTTGCCTGTTCTCAAGATCATCACAATAGTGTTTATGCTGCAGAGGAGCCAAACTCAACAATGCCCAACCTTAAACTGGCCTTGAAGCACATTCTCAAGCAGGAACTCACCCACAGTCATTAAAAACCCAAACATATTCTGTGTCTGTAGATCACACACCAGTGTTTGCTTGCCTTCATGTAATAACTAGTCCTCTAATTTACCAAGACCATGAGGCTACAACAAAAAGCACCTGAGGTCTTGTCAAAAGGAAAGACACATTGCTAAGAAAAATTTAAAAACTTCACAGGAATCCAAATAATTTCATTGAAGGAAGCCTCATCCTCATTGTTAGGAGTGGGAAGAGCTCCAGGCATATTGATACCCCAGGCTAGCATCCAGAAAGCAAGCTTGATGCTTCAGATTAAATGCCTGTTTTTATTTTTCTGGACAAAACAAATTTTTCTAACCTTCAAATTCTTTGATACTACATGTGGGAAAAAAATGTGTAGCTAGACAGTACCATCTTCATCCTAGAGCCCAATTTGACTTACAGCACCTACCACGTGACATCCGATGCCTACTATGCACATTTCTTTTCCCTCCACACAACAGAGGAGTTGCCATGCACTCTGCCTTTTGAACATCTGTACTGTACATTTAGAGTCCACAAGTCCAAATCAGAGTCTTTTTTCAGACCTTCCCCAGCCTTGACCAGCAACGCTGGTTCTATGGAAAGAGGAGAGAGTGTAAGTTCTAAGTGTTTCTGGCTTACCAGCATTTAGGAACAGAGGACAGGATCATCTCTCACTCTGAAGAGAAAAAAATTACTGAGGACATGTCTCAGAGCAGAATATTTGCCATTTCCCAGTTTCCTGCAGTTTATAGAATCTCAGAATGGTTTGGGTTGGAAGGGACCTTAAAAATCATCTAGTTCCATCCACTATTTCAAAAAGCAGGAAACCTTCAATTAGACCAGACTACTCAGAGCCCTATCCAGCCTGGTCTTGAACACATCATGGGATGGAGAGTCTACAACGTGTGTGAAACCTGTTCCAGTGCCTCGCTGCACAGTAAAAAAATTGCTTCCTAATACCTGATCCAAACCTACCCTCCTTCAGCTGTAGTCTGTTCCCCTTTGTCCTATCATGCCCCTGTGAAATATATCCATCTCTCCAGGAGGCCCCTTTTAGGTCCTGGAAGGTGCTATAAGGTCAGCCCAGAGCCTTTGCTTCTCCAGTCCGAGCAGCCTCAACTCAGTCTTCATAGGAGAGATGCTCCACTCTAATCAGTTTAATGTCTCTCCTCTGGACTTTTTCCAGCAGTTCCTCATCTTTCTTGTGTAGTTACCGGTTTCTTTTATATATATATATGTGCATATATATGTGTGTGTGTGTGTGTGTGTTTATCTGTGTATATATATACACTGTTTACAAGTTGTGATTTTTGTTTTTACATTCACTGCAACACCAATAGCCTTTCTCATGTTAGAAACCTGCATTTAATAAGTAGCTTGTGTAAGAAGAGTTGTTTGGGAAGTTTCTGCTCCTCATTGGTCCTTTATTCCTTCTTCACAGATCATGAACCCTGAGGATACTGACTGAGCTAAATCACTGCCACGTCTTTGGGGTCTGGAGGGAAAAATCAGAGGTTCTTAACCACACTATCAAGCAAAGGCTGCTCGTATTATTGCATTCAGAAGTCAACATATCAGATGGGATGAAAGGGGTTCCTTTAAGAAAATACATGAAGGAAACAAGAGAAAGCTCTTGGTACAACTTGGTTTTGTTTCATAGCATGTGCATACTGGGGGTCTGCAAGGAATATTTCCCCTGAACACTGAAGTTACATCAGTTTAAAGTTATATAGGACTGAAAGAGATCTCCTGGACCAAACCTTTTCTCCCATTACCAAAGATAATGATAGCTGTGATAAATTGATAAACTAACCAAATCATGCTAACTCAGATTCCTCTCATTACTCATAATGGTTCTTCTCAAAACCTCCCTCCTGTGGTGACGACTTCTTCTAATACTCAGCCTAAATGTATTTATAGCTCCATCTTTATTGAGTGCATTTTACCAGTGCACTTTATATTATTAATACTGCTTTATCTTTCATGAAAAAAGCATCACCTGACAATGCCCATGATCACATTTATTTTTTTCACAATTAGATTACACTGATTTGTTCCACTCGTCCTGCTAAAAATGAATGCACCACCTTCTTATTCCGTTTGCAGTTTCATAAAACAGGTATGAGCCCCTAGTTTTTAGGACTCATCTGGGCTAAGAGTAGCTTAAAAGTTAGCAAAATAAAAATCCCTTTGATAAATTCACCTCTTACTGAAACAGCATTTTGCAGCAGCCTCAGTAGCTAAGGCAGAATGGTTTTATGTTATAAAGCTATTTTTTTATACTTACACTCAGAGTTACCAAATTTCAAACTTTCATAATAGCATTTTTCTGACTCTGCTTTCTGCCTGAGGCATTTTTGTGTGACATGGGTGAAAACAGTTCAACAACTTTTAAGTACAGTGAGCAAAACAAATACTCTGTTTCCATTATTTAAACATTTTAGAATAAACTTAATACCTCTGGTTTGCAATAAACCCTTGATATTTGACAAGAAAAGTCTTGGAACAATAAAGGAAAACCCACATCTATGTGTAAACGAAGCAAAATGATTTTTAAATCCAGATATTCCCAAGTTTTCTTGGTACCGGATTTGTATCTATAACAAAGGAACTGAAATAAGGAGGTAGTAATAAAAAAAAATTTTCTGTGATAATGTTTATAGGATAAAACAGCAACTTCATTTCATTAATCTGAGTTGAGTAACCAAAAAGACCAACAGAGAGGCAGTGAAGTACTTTGAGTCTCTTCTAGAGAAAGGCAGTATAAAGACTAGCAAAAAGATTTACCCTGCTTAGGGCAGTCTGGTTGTGTGTTTTGTGCTATTTGGAGCTGCCAAATACCTAATGATTAATCTTGGAAGAGAAATGTCAGAGCCCAGAAAGTTTCCTGGCTATGAGTGGTCTTTGTGAACATCAGGGCTTGACCCACAAAGAACATTTAAGACCATAACTTTACTAGTACAGAAGATGTTCCAAGCAACAACTTTAAGAAAGACCTATCTAGGTAAAACAGCTTTTATCTAGTCTATTAAATTATTCTCCAGTATTAGATAGCTGACTACAAGTTGGTGTGAGTTGGGATGCAGCCTGAAAATTCAGCCTGAACCATGTTTCTATAGATTTGTTTGGGAAAAAATCACTTATGCCTACAACTTCATTGGCTTCACAGATACAGGAATAGGCTGCTCAGTCCACCTAGATCTCTCTGGGATATCATAAAATCATAGAATCATTTGGGTTGCAAGGGACCTAAAAATCATCTAGTTCCAACACCCCTATCATGGGCAGGTCACCTTCCATTAGACCAGGTTGCTCAGAACCCCATCCAAGTTGGTCTTGAACACTTCCCACATCCACAACTTCTCTGGGCAGATTGCAGTACCTACCCACCCTCACAGTAAATAGTTTCTTCCTAATACCTAATCTAAACCTACCCTCTTTCACTTTAAGCCATTTCCCCTTGTCCTGTCACTACATGTCCTTGCCAAAAGTCCTCTCCAGCTCTCTTATAGACTCCCTGTGGTGGTTTGACAACTGGCTGAACGCCAGTTGTCCCCCCGGACTGCTTCAAGCACCCCCTTTCCCAGAAAGAAATTGAAAAAAAAAAAAGAAACAGTTAAGAACTCATGAGTATAAGAACTCATGAGTAGAGATAAGGGCTGGGAGAGATCTCATTAACTTCACAGGCAAAACAGGCTCAGAATAGGATAATATTGCTAACAGGATAAGAGCTAAAAAGTAAGAAATAAAACAGTCTTAAAAAAAACATCTTTCCCCCACCCCTCCCTCCTTCCAAGTTCCCCCTCCTCCCCTCAGCAGTGCAGGGGACAGGGAATGGGGGGGTTGCAGGCAGTTGTTGTTTCTGCTGCCACAGTTTGGTGAGTCCAAACCCTTAGGCAGCAGTTCTTCCCAGTCTGCTGTCCCACGGGTCATTCATTCATCCCATGGGATGCAGTCAGGTCTCTGCACCTCAAGGGTCGTCCGTGGGCTGCAGGGGGACAACCTGCCTCACCAATGGTCTTCACCACGGGCTACAGGGGGATCACAGCTCTGAGTCCTTCCCCTGCTTTCCCTCCCACAGGAGACAGTCCTCTGCTGACCCGTGGGGCACTCCATGGGATGCAGTCTTTCATGGATAAGCTGTACCTGCTCCCGCGTGGGTTTCCCTCTCCACAGGCCACAGCTGCAGGACCCTGCTCCATCCTGGGCCTCCCACAAGGTAGCAGCCTCCTTCATGCATCCACCTGCTCCAGCATGAGCTTCTCCAGGGGCGGCAGGGGGGTCTCTGCAGCCCAAGGGCTCCCCATGGGCTGCAGCGGGACAGCCTGCCTCACCATGGCCTTCCCCATGGCTACAGGGGATCACAGCTCTGAGTCCTTCCCCTTCTCCCATGGGGTCCCTCCTCCTCCTTGTCCTCCTGCTCCAACCTTGATGTCTGTGTCGTTAATCCATGGCTGGAATTTCTAACTGCGCAGGACTCCTCCATTCTTAAATATGTTATCACACAGAGACATTACTATGATTTCTAATTGGCTCACCCGTGGTCAAAAGCAGGAAGTCCCTCCTGGAGCCAGGTATCATTGGGTCCATAGGACAGGGGAAGCTTCTAACAGAAGCCACCCCGCCCCCCACCAAAACCCAGCGACAGAAACCCACAACACTCCCTTTAGGTACTGGCAGGCTGCTCTGTCTCCCCGAAATCTTCTCTTCGCCAGGTTGAACATCCCCAGCTCTGCCCGTCTTCGTGTGAGAAGTGCTTCATCCCTCTGACCTCCTCTGGACCCACTTTAACAGATCCATGTTTTATTTTAGCTGGGGGCCTCAGAGCAAGACACACCAGTTTAGGTGCGGTCTCACGGGAGAGGAGTAGAGGAGTTGAATCAAATTCCACTTCTTTTACACTTTCTTTTATTCATTCTTGCATCACAGTTTGATAACATAACCTTTGACTAGAGAAGAAAAGGAAACAAAAGAAAAGAAGCGATTCTTTTTTCTGAAGTTCAATTACCAGCCTTACACATAAACTCACGATCTGTAGAACTCCCCTCCCAAAACAGGTCATCTATAAGCATGAAGAAGGATAGGAAACAAAATAATTTGCTCCACTTATATATTCTATTTTCTGTGTAGCTTTATAATATGCAAACTGTTCAAGTGAAATAGTTTCTTGGATCAAACTGAGCTGAAAAAAACATTAGTGATTGCCTAAAGCAACATGAATAAAAGAACAAAGTTATGTTTTTTTATTCAGTGTTTGACTTTTGTTCTTGTTCTCTTTTCCATTACTGAACTACTCTTCTCAATAAAAAAAAGTACTGCATGTTTGCAAGTCACTTACATAATTTCACTGGAGGACTGTAAGCTTTAGTTCTCCAAAATCTACACCAAATACAGTTGAAAATGCAAACAGAAAGATCAAGCATTTAAAATAACTAGAATGTTTCCAATTTTTAATTCTGTGGTAAAGGAAATACAAACTTCAGCATATAGACATAAAGTCAGTACCCTTGTAAAGTCTTCAGGAGAACCCATACAAGACTGTAATAATAAGGAAGAAGTAAAGAGAGGAAATTCAAATGCAAGCGTAGTACTAATGAGGATGGAGCAAGCTTTTAAGAGGAAGGACTTCTCAGCTGAGGTCATTACATAACCTTATATACACATCACCTGCAGTGCTCATGAAACAGGGTTTTACAAATAAATTACAGGTCACGCATCTGAAAATATGGTAGTGATTATCTGTCACCACTTTTCCAAGCAACAAACAGATCATCTTATCAAGTTTGATTTCCATTTTCATCAGTGTAACCTTGAGCATGCCCTAGACCTGTATAAATAGACATTCTTTTAAGTATTATAATTCTTATTTAAATGAAGTGGAAAAGTAATAATTCCACATATTACAAAGCAAAGTTAGTGATCTCATTGTCCCATTGTGTTGTATGCATATTTGTTTATCGGCATGAAGCAGCTTCTTATCTCTTTTCCAAGCCCAAGGCAAACAAAGTTAACATTTAATTAGAAACCTCAGTTTCTAAACTTATTGGCATTTTTGCCTGCTCACTGACAAACACCAAAACAGCACAACTTTCTATACAGTTTTATCTACTGGTATGGGAGAAGTCATTATTAATATCACTGATCATCTTTTCTTATACAAACACCTTTATTTCAATGTCATTGGAAGAACGTCTTCCGCGTCTAAGTGGATAAACTAGACATTGGTTTTTAATACTGTGAATACATATTCAAATGGATGATGATTAATAGGAATTTTGCCTACATAAACATTGAGAGGAAGAATGAGAGCTACTTAGAATTTATATTTGGATCCCAAGGGTCATAACCATTTTAAAGGAATGGGCCTTATTGTGCTTTTATGCAGTGCTTAGATTAACCTTCCATCGCTTCATGGAATTTGAGGCTTCAGGGAGATTCAGAACATCTAGGCTGATTTCCTGAATAACACAGACCATTTGTTGTCACCCAGCAATCCTTTTATTAGTTTTTTTTTTTTAAAAAAAATCTCAGATTCTTTATGCTAAAACATTTAACTTGACAGAAGCTGAGACTCTTGCATAGCACAGTGGAGAAGCAAGGAAGCTCAGGGTACAGTTTCATTTCATGGGCTCAAAATAGCAGAGAGCAAAATAGAGGGTATATGCCTCAGTAATCCTACAGGTATTCTCTGCTTCAGGTTACCACGGAAAAAACAGGAGGTGGAACTCTGTGAATCTGAACCACAAGAATATTTTTTTCCCCTCTAGTGCTAACAGTTGCTCAGGCTGTATTTTTTTTATTCCACAGACAGATGACACAGTTGACCTTAGGGCACTGCCTTACACTGTCTTGGTCACCTGTGAGGTGAAGGTGAGGAAAACAAAATAAAAACAAAACAAAACAAAAACCTTCTTGATTGTTCCCAGAGGAAAACTCTCCTGCAGACCCTTGAGAAGATATTAGAAATGGTGTTTTCTAATCCTGTTTGTCCTGACACTGACCCGCACTTCTCTGGGAAATATGCATACTCTCAGAAAGTAAAGTAAAGCTTTTCTCTTTCTTTTATTTGTTCTTTTTTTTTAACTATCCAAACTTATTTCTCTGAACTATGGTGAGTCCATCACCTCCCCAGTGTCTAATTACCCATACTGCCAGTAAAATTATCTTATCTTAAGGCTGATTTCTTCTAACATTAACCACCAGTCATTGAATCCTGTTTTGAGTTTCCCTCGGAATGTTAGAAAGTTTCCACTCGTCAGATTCATTTAAGTGTGAAATGGTCTTACAGCCTGCTTTTCAATAAGCTCAATAGGTTAAGCACCATAAGTCTCACATTGTTTTGCAATTGACAGATCATTTTGAGTGTCTTCCTTCAAGCTGTCTCCATACATCCCCCTGAAATTACAGAGGCAGATGCAATGGATTATCATTTCAGCCTTAAAAGTAGTGAAGCCAGAGGCAAGCTCATGACCCGATTTCTACTCCTTACCTACACAAGGATCACATTAGGTCTTCTTGCCCTCAGCATTACAGTGTGGAGGACATGGGGAGCTGGCTATTCCTGGTATTTTGAAGCCCTTTTTTCAAAGATTAACATTCTCCCCTGTAGACTGCCTTCATTTCTTACCTTAACTAACTTATTTTTCAGCACTTAAGTGCATTTTGGGGGCATCTGGACACTTACCTTGGCAATTCATATCCTGTATGAGAATATGCAATACTCATTGCTTGTTTTTCCATCAATAGTCATGTAAAGGCTGGATTCGCCTGGTAAATTGCTTCATCATCATAAAGAAAATTGATATATAAATAAATACTAAAATGATAGTCCAAGGAGAGACTTCTGTTATTTGCAACAAATAAAAGGTAAATTTAGAGATTTGCAGCAGACAAGTCTTTAATTCATCTCATAGAGCTCCTGTTATTTCTAAGGTCACATTTTTAATTAGTTTGACATTGGATACCATATTACAGCACAAAATTTTCAATATAAATCTGCATAATCCATCTAAAAGCAGTTCTCAATATATGGTTCTAAAAATATTTTTAAGTACTAAAATTCTTCACGAAGTTCTAAATCCCAGTCATTTTTTCCTGAGGATCAATGTCCTCACTGGATCACCTTCTCCAAACTCAAGAATGATCCATCCAAACAAAGAGGAATGTAAGAAAAGAAAGCAGAAGGTCTTCATGGAATATTGAGATGTTGTCTGATTGTGAAGGGGTGGGGTTAGGAATGCAAACAAGAAAGGTGTGGTTATGATGGACAACACAGTTGTGAAGGTGATTAAATGACTGAGGCATATAAGGAGCACCTGAAATACAGGGAGATGGTGAGAGATTTGCAAATGTCAAGTGAAAGCTCAGGAGGAATCTTATCATTGTGCATTAATATGGGAGGGAGCAAAGACTCTTCTCAATAGTGTCCACTGGCAGAAACAGAGGCAATGGGCAGAACATGAAACACCTGAGATTACATCTGAACACAGCAAAACTCCTTTTTACGGTAAGGATAGTGAAACAGATTGTCCAAAGAGGTCGTAGAGTCTCAGTTCTTAAACGCAGCTGAACATTGTCCCAAATAACCTGCTTTGGCCCTGCTCGACCTTGGAGTAGATGGCCTCATCAGTCTTTTCCAAGCTCAGCTCTTCTGTGCTTCCATAAACACATTGTACTATTTTAGTAGTCTTTGTCTGTGTCTAATATTTCCTTGAGTCTTTCAGTTTCTCTTTTTAGCCAATAAGAACAATAATATGTAAATTTACTACAATTATTATCTGCTCTATTTTTCCAAAAGCTGACACATTGACTGAATTCTGACAGGAGCAGGGAGCTGCCAGCAGCAGCATACAACATCCAAAGTTCTGAGGTGATGGAAAGAATATTTTCTTGAAATTCCACAGGATACATGTCAGTATTTTTCCAAGAAAGCCACTGATAAAAACTAGAGGGAGGAATCTAAACAACTAAACTAGTCAAGAAACAATGTAATGAATAGGAAACAAGTTTCCAAGCTTCCTAAGCTGTCTATTTAATCAGAGTTGCCCAATGTGTCTGAATTTTCCCATGTTTAAAATTTACCTAGTTCTAGTTTCATACACTTTTAAAGTACTGATTTCACCCATGGAATATACTGATATCATCTGATGCATTCACTCTGAAGTCCAATTCTGATCTCAGTGCATCCAGACACACCTGAGGCTGTATTACAGTGATTTCAAGATGATGGCAAACACCGAAGCATTCAACTTCTATGCATTTCTATTTTTAAATGTGGAGTAGAAGTTTGTTCATACAATGCCCAGCATCTCAATGTCCTCAACTGAAATGCAAACAGGAGACACTCACACTAACTTTTTGAGATAACTTTGTATGTATGTATGTATGCTGCATGCTCAGATGCTGGCAGCAGCAGCGAGGGATGCAGAGGGACTCTGTGTGGAAATGCCAGCACTGCCATGTGCCGGACAGACCCCATTCCTGCTGATTCCAACCCACCCACTGCAGGACACGGCTGAGCCCCACAGCTGAGATGGGAGCACTTCTGGCAAAGTGTATACAAGAAAGGGCAAAAATGCTACACAGGCAGTGAGGAGTGAGGTGAAAAAGAGAGAAACAGCCCTGTGAGCTGGGGACAGGAGAAGTAGAGAAGGAGATGCTCCAGCCACTGGAGCAGGTATTGCAAAATGTACTGCATTCATGGAAGACCTGAAACGGAGCAGAGGAAAAATGTGAGAAGGATGAAGTGGCAGACAAAAAATAAAATATCCAGACCACAGTCCATCCTGCAACCCCCATTCCATCATGGAGGGGACAGAGGGTACCAGTTGCAATAACAAGGGAGAGGGGAGGAGCTGACTTTTGAGCCTGGTGAAGGTGGAGTTTTGTGTTTTCCCTAACTGATTTAATGTTCGTTTCTTGGCTTTGTTGCTATTTCCCAATATTCAAAGTAGTAATTAAGTATTCATATTAATTGGCAGTAAATCAAGTTAATTTCCCCAAGCCAAGTCTGTTTTTCCCACAAGAATAATTGGTAAATTATCTCCCTGCTGTTATCTCAACCCATGGGTTTTCTCTGAACCTTTGAGTGGAGGCAGTGGCTGCATAGGGCCAACCTGCCACAGACTGGAGGCTTCTGATATGCATCTAGATTCCTGAAACCTCAGATCTCCCAGGGCTGTGATGAGGACACATAAGTCCTTAAGTGATAAGTGATTTGACTTTATGTGTTCACTGAAAACAGTTTGTTGGGGATAGTATCAGTAACACTGTCAGGAAACACTACTATTTTATGCTGAGTTCTTTCTGGTTTCCTTCTCAGTATAAGAAATTTGTTCTAAAAAGTGTATAAAAAAATTCTAGTTCATGTTACCTTTTGACAGCTGAGTGCATTTTAGCACAAACAACCAAGCAGAAAGGCCTGGGATGGTAGATATCTAGCTTACCCTGCTGAATAGAAGCGATGGAGGAACGTTCAATGAACCTCCTCAAGTTACACCTGAATTTATGTATGTATTTTATCTATTAACATTGGCTTCTTTTCTTCCCACAATACCATTCTAAGGATCAGTCTTCTACCTTCAGCCAAGCAAATAATCTTGGGCTGTAAAGGACAGGAAACCAGGAACAACAGATCTGCTCTTTGTCACTTAGTGTTGGAGTACTTAGTCTTTAAGAAGTGGAACTGGATGGCTTGGAGGCAAAGCTTTGCCCTTGACCATGAACTTTACATCATCTCCTTGAACTGTAGGCATGAGTTAATCTCAGAAGCTCTTACTGGAGATTGCCTGTGGGTCTGGTCTTAAAGCTGACCTTTAGTTTGAGTGCAAAAATTACTGTGCATTGAAGCCTCAGTAAATGCTCAAGAA
This sequence comes from Anabacerthia variegaticeps, assembly GCA_035583185.1. Classification (NCBI taxonomy): domain Eukaryota; kingdom Metazoa; phylum Chordata; class Aves; order Passeriformes; family Furnariidae; genus Anabacerthia; species Anabacerthia variegaticeps. The sequence continues at coordinate 94,189,613 of JAWWEW010000112.1, forward strand.
TTTTTGAAGATTTTTTTTTATTGAAGTACTGTGAAAGGAAAATTTACTTTGTTTTGCACTGCATTTACAGAGAAGTCACTGTTGCTATTGTTTGTTGCCTGTATTTCACTGGCTTCCAGAAGAAGTATAATTATCTAGTCCACAATTTTGCACAGTGCTCCTAAGGGACAGAAATATTACTGCAAAACCAGAGAGCTCCCAAAGTTCCCAATACTTATTGTCTTCAAAAATGTACAGACTCCTTGGATAGAAACAACTCTTTCAAGGCTTACTGACAGCTGCTGATTCAGAAATACATTGAATTAAAGAGCTACTCAAGAAAGGGGATAAAACAAATAATGAACGCTCCATTAGGAATGAGAACATCTGGTCATCTTAAGATGTGGAGCAAAAACTACAGCACTTAAGGCCAAGTTTCTATTGTCTTCTAAATATTTTATCATAAACATGTAAACTTACTCAGCTCTTTCTGTAATTAATGTCAATAAAAGTGTTTCTCAAGGCTTTGTCACAAGGCAAAAGCACAAAAGCTGTTAAGTGCATGAAGAGTGTAATATATAACTGAAATAATGACTATAAACTAAAAGTGCTAGAGAATAAATATTTTACAATCAGACCCATCTAACACTCTTAAGAAAGCTAAAAAGACAGATATATGTTTATCCAAAAGATGCCTATAAAAATAATACCTTCTACCACAAAAACAACACTGTATTTCTGATGGTGCTTCGAGCAGACAAAATAAACCATGAGATACTGTCATACATTTATAAGCGTTGTGAAAATGCAGTTCTGTATTGCATCTATGAGGTATAATGACTTGGTTTACCTGTTTAATTTAATGTGGTGGGGTGAGTTAATGTAAGTAAGCAATTTGTTTCAACAGACACCCTCTGCAAGTGGCAAGTAGCATGCACGTGTTTTATGGTATGTTGCATCATATCATATTTATTTAGGCTGAGCAGACTGTGAGGACCTGCACATTTTTGAGTACGTCTATCTGTGTAAAACTAGTATACACAAGATAAGTAAAGACAATTCTACTGTTCTTGTCTTAACCTGATTAAAAGATTAAAAGCAGATGAGCTGAGGTAAAATTAAGCTCAGATATAATCTGCAACACATATTGCATCTGTGTAGTAACATAGTCTATTTCTCATTTGAGTAAATTAGCCTTCATATAGCAATGTGTTGTGCTGCCAAACTGCTTCCAAGCAGTTTGTTTTATCTCTACTTAATTCCACAGTTTAGACATCCTGTAGAAATTAAATATGAGTACAGACTGAAACCACAGAACTGGGAAAGGAACTGTGAGAGCATGCTCTTATGGCAGAGAGAATTTGTTTCTATTACTCATTCAGCTATGAATGAACAAACATAAGTGGACAAAGAGGAAAAAAAAAAAAATAAAAAGGAGGCACTCTGTGAGTTTATGATGGAAAAGAGGGCACATTTAGAAAAAGACACTCCAGAAGGCTCAGACCATATGCCAGAGATTATTTCTAGGTGTTGGGTGTAACAAGCAATATATGTAGGTGGTTTTCTCATGGTTCGGACCTACACGTCTTTTGTGCCATCAAAATTAAAGAGCAGTTGTCCTAAAAACCTTTTCACAATCCTTCTGTTTTGTTGTTGTACTTCAAATTGACCGTGAATAGGTTTGTTTGATGACAAATACCCACAGAGCAGCCAAGGTGAGCACTGGCACCAGGCAGTAGGAGGGTAGTTGGATCTCAAAACTGGAGTGCTGAGAAGACCAGATTGGAGCCTACAGACCATGACAGTGAGACCAAAGAAGGGTAAAGTTATAGAACCCACTTGGACCGCAGGAACCATAACAGTCCTCCACAGGGAGACTCAATCACAGCAGATTTGTAAAGGTCAGAAATCTGGGGCTTGCAACTTTTAAACAAATCTGCCTCGTTCTGCGAAGGATAAGCTCCAGGGACAAGAACATGCAGTATGTGTTAGTGTATACAGATAGAAAAATACACAGAAACAAATACATTTCTGAAATCAAAACTCCAGAAAAATCAGTGCCCTGTGGGTATGCCTGGCAATCATATGATTTTGGTACAATGGCATGAAATACTGAGAAGGACAGTGTTTAGCTAGGATGACAGCTCAGAGTCTTAGAAGACAGGAAAGAACAGATCTGAGAGTTTAGCTTGCTGTGACTGATAAGAGTCAGTATAGAAAGAGTCATCCTTGTATTTTCTTTCAAATATTTTTTAAAGTTTTCCTTTCCCACAATGGCTACAAGAAGCCCAAATTACATGACACCTACTGATGTGCAGGGCTAGCTGGGATTCTCTCATTTTCTTCCACACACTCAGCTTTTTCTGTCTCTCTGCTGACTCTGATTGCAAATTCTGCAGCTTAAGGGAACCTGTTCTGTGCCCTATTTGCATAGACCGTCTGTTTCATGCATTGAATTCCTCTATATTATAATATGAATGTATTACAGTACAAAACTCTTCTTTCTTTTTTATAATGTTGTATATCACAAAGATTTTTCTGTAAAGAGATTCATAGAAGATCGACATTGATATGGGGGTTTTTTGTTAACTTATGAGTATATTTTCTATACATCTAAAATTCTAAAAATTTACATTTTATATTGTTACAAATTCTGGTTTACCAACACCTACTTTTTGTGTGGTAGATTTGTGTAGTAGGTTTATGTGGCAGATTTTGCTCTGGCTTTGTAACAGAATCCAAACCCTTTTATAATAATTGAGATGAAAGCAGGCTGGTTGTAGGTTTATTTTACTTTTTCTAATTAGCTTCAGGGGGTATTCCCCTCTGAGCAATTGGCAGAGATGTAAAAGACCTACCAATCAGTTTAAAAAATTAAACTCCAGCAATTATTCCCCTAACCATATCAATACAAATACCGCATAATGCAAAAATGCATAATCCAATAAAAAACAGAGGAATTAGCGCTTTTTTTTTTTTAAAAAAAAAAAAAAAGAAAAGGCAAGCAAGTTCCATTAAACAAACATTTCCAAGGCAGCAATACTATATTCATATTTGAATGGAGTCTTGGAAGAATGTTGATGTGCTTTCTCTAACTTCAGACATCTTTAGTGAAGAGAAGAATTCAAATAATTGTAATTATCCTTTAGGAATAAAATAGTCTAAGTGTAACACAGTAAACTCCATTAAACTTTTAATACCTTTTGAATGTGTTATTAGCTATGTGATTCCAGCACTGAAAAGGAAAAAAAAAAAAAAGGAAATTAAAAAGCTGGGTTTATTTTTACTGTATTTATGTACAAGCATTAGATGTAACCCAAAGCTTTTTTATCATATAGGATATTCTTTTAATTTGTCCTTCAGACAGGAGAGTATAATTGATTGTAGACACTTCTTTCAATAGATGTAATATAGACACATGTCATCACAGACGTCACTTCAGTCCTTTGAACATTTCTACATCCCTGGCAATAAGATACTTAGACGGTGGTGTTTTGTTCAGTAAAACAGTGTCACATGTTTGTTAATTCCTCATTAATGAATGTGTTATTAACAAACACAGAATATTTGAGGTTGGAAGGGGCCTTAGGAGGTCACCCAAAGTGCAACCAGGGTCACCTAGAGCTGTTTGCCCAGGAGCTCTCTGCCTTTCATGGAGTTAACAGCTCCTTCCAGTTTAGTATCCTCAGCAAACTTACCTAGTGTACTTTGGAGTTCTGTGTCCCAAGGCTGGTACAGTGTTATGGATATAATGAAGCCTGAACTTAATCAGTCAGCCCTAGGAAGATAAGTTATTTGCAATAGAAACCAATGTAAGAAAAATTGAATCTTAGTGAAGTGTTAAAACTATATCCTTAAAAACTAGAATAAACTAATATAATTCCATTGTCTTCAATTTGCTGATGTGCCCTTGAGTAGCAGCTCATTGCTTTCTACTTTGGAAGTAAATAAGTTGTGGTGGTTTTCTTGAGCCAATAGCCTGTGATCAGCTTTTTAGTGGAAGAGAGAATGAATTGGATGGAAGACCACTTCTTTACCGTTACAGGTAGAAAAGCCTTTCTGCTTTGCAAATAACATCTTTAATAACGTCAGCCATTCTAGGTTTATGTGAGTGGGATGACACACATCACTCAAAAGGAATGAATGGGAATATCAGCAGGCAGCCTAAATGGCAGCATATTTACTTCTCCACAATTCATATATTCACACCAGCTGAGGATCTGGCTCCTGAAGCTCTCTTTCAGTCCAGGAAAGCAAAGTGCCTCATCACGGAGCAACAAACTGCTCACAGTTGGTGCCATTCAAGGTGCAGTTTGCAAAAGCCAAAGTACTTTGGAAATACTGGAAAAAACAGAAAAGACAGTGGTTTTGTGTCCAATTCACTGAAATACTCTCTTCCCAGATTCAGGCGAATGACCAAAACAATATAAGATTTATTACCAATTCATAAACTACTGAGGAAGCAAAAACCTGAATAGTTAGTGATGATTATGTTTGGAAATTAATAACTCTTCTGTTAACATTTCTATCATATCATAAAAATTGTAGAGAGTAGTTTGTGGATATGAGATTTTCTTGTTTTCATAATTCAAGAAACTCCCTTTCTCAAGCAGACAAGCCACCCAGTCAAGTAAACATGTAAACTCAGAAGAGGCAGATCCCATTAAGATGGATGTGGTTCAACAGTGCAGAAAATATGCTTTGTTACAGAAAAAAATAATTTTCTAGTAAAGTATATGAACAAGTAAAGTAATGATATTGGATTCCTACCTACTTCTTTACCAGGAATTGATTTAATTTGCAAGCAAGGGCCACAAAATGCTTACAGAAGTAACATTGATCAATTATATATTGCTCAAATTATGCAGTTTATTGTTTTTTCAACATGGGAAAATTTCCTTTGCCTCATTTTCTATGCATTCCTAAGCATCATGGGCCTAATTTGTGCTAGAAAGGAGATTTTGAGACAGGTTAGATTTTGGAAAGATGGCATTGAACAGGGTGTGACTTGTCAGTAATATTGCCTAACAGCAGTTTTACTGGCTCAAGGAGCAGCTATACTTAAGTAACAGTCTACCTTTATACAACATCTGTATGGCATATACATGTGGAAGAGGAAAATATGCATAACAAGAAAGAAGTCTGGCTGTGGTAAGTTCACATTTCAGCAATACTTTCATTTTACAGCAGGCCAGTAGAGGTGATTAGCAAAATGCTGCAGTATGTGCTGCTGTGACCTGTGCCAGGAAACATTTCTGAACAGCAGAAATGCAGAAAACCACTGAGGTAGGTGAGCCAGTGCTTGTAGCAGTCTGCAGTGAACCAGTGTTCAGTGACACTAGAAACTTGCTTTTGCCTGCATCTCCTCACCTTCTGTGTGCAAGAATTTGCAGTTGATCTACCCAGTTCCCTGGAAAACACTCTCATCTCCCCTTTTTTTATTTAGGGGGGAAAAAAGAAAATATAAATACATAAAGGGCGTAGAGAAAGACAGAGGTAGAAAGCTTGTAGAAAGCTCATAGAAAGTAATTAAAAGTGAGAGAGGGCAGTACGCTAAGATCAGAATTCAGTTACTCAGGGAACTTAGTTGCCCGTCCTTCTTGTCAGATATCTGACCTCTATTCCTGGCAAAATCTCCTCTACAGGCAGGAGAAATTATGACCTATAATGAACATGACAGAGTTTAAAATATCCACCTGTTCGAGCTACTCATATTTAACCATTCCTAAAGTGAATTAACACTCAGGTTAGCAAACTATTTTTCTAAATCACCATCTCTCAAATGAGGGGCTGAGAGGATGACAAGGGAAGTAAAATTTTCCCCAAAATTGAGAGACTAGTAACTGGTCTGTTGGAAAGAGCACAAGTAACAACTTTACTGCATAACTTTCTCTGGCACCCCTCCTACCACTGGCAGGCCCAGCCTTAGGAATAAGCAGCCCAAGAGATTGTCCAAAAGCCCATGTTCCTGGGCTGCTGATCTTGGCCATTACCTTCTCCTCCATCATACCATATGTGGTCTTCAGAACATGGTTTTGCTCAACCAGTTTTCCCCAGGTCTGCTTTCATATAACTCCAGACAAATTTGTATCTGGGCAAGCAATTTCTGTAGAGCACAGGGAAGCTGTTCCTATTTCAGAAACCAGGTTACAGCACCAAAGCCTTCCCTGGCTGAGCCTGTGTCAGTGTCTGCTTGTGCATGGGAGTGGAAATTCAAACAGCTTCCCTTAAAGAAAGGGAACCAGCAGGATCGGGTCGGGGGATGGAGGGCAGACTTACGGGACTAGCTGTAGGAAATTGAGACTGACTAGTTGGTTTCTTTGGAAGGCTACTTTGTGTCCAGACTCTGCATCTTACCCTGAACCTTAATTTTACTTGTCACTTTTATTGTTATATTCTTTGCTCTGCTCTGGAATCACCAGTCTGGATACACTTTCAAAAGCCATCTGTAGACCATGTAGTTGATCAGCTTGCTTTCTGCATGGCCAAGATCTGTTCTTTATCAGCTGCAAACAGTTAAAATGAAAGTGATTGAATAGCATGGACTTATCTTTGCAGCCAAAACACTAGACCACTGCCTGTGCGTAGCCCATATATTCACACTTTAAGGTAGGAGCACAAACACGACAGAGGAAAACTTTCCAAGTTCATTGTTGCCATATGTTCAAAGGATAAAAATCTAGACAGAATGAATCATCTTTTATATAACCCAAGTATTAATTGGAGTGAGACTAATTAGTTGCCTACCTTTGACGAGAAATGAGAAATGAGTTATCCTCCTCCTCTCATATTTAAAGTGAAAGATTTACTGCTCAATTTTAACGGTATTTTAAACATTTCCTTCTTTTTTAATCTGCAGTACAAATTTAATACAGATACCTCTGCAGTAGAAAAGCTCTCTGCAAACTGATTCTGATACATAAGGTGAAGCAAGATCATTTTTCAATAAATTGTAGGAGTCGACAGTGAGCTGATTATGATGCTCTGCTGGTGAGCTCAATTAATAAATGTGGACTATGGATTTAAAATGTCAACATTGGATGTAAACTCTGATAAATTATATTATCATTAGTTTCTCTGACTATAAAATCTCATTCCCATCTCTCTTAAAAGCAAACAAACTAATACACATTGCAATTTGGTGTGCTGACCCAATAAAGCCATGCTGATTACCACACAGTAATGACTGTATATATAATAAATAGTTTCAGTGGTGTAAAACAGCTGTAGTATATTTAAACTATATATTAATGGCAAAGACTCTTTCCAGATACAATTTACTAAGTTTTGTTGAATGGAAGAAAAACTATCTATCCTTTTGAATGCCTTTTGATGAATGATACTCGTTGTTCTCACTGTCCATGACATTGGCAAAAGTGGTACAGTTTACCATGTATTAATACTCATTATGGAAGCATTCTTCTTTACTAGAAGTTAATGTAAATGAGAAAGCTAAACCTTTGGAAAATTTTTCTGTCAAGGAAATAAGTACACAACAGCTTTCCCTCACATCTTTCTGGATTTGGGAGGTTCTAACACAGCCAGCAGTCTGTTGGTACCTCTAGTTAATCAGGTAATGGCATGACAAATTCAAAAGAAAATGCTTAATGAGAGCTTCGTGGACTACCCTAAGTCTCCTGAGGCTTTTGCAGAACAATTCTAATGTTTCAGAGCATGATTTAGTAAATTGCAATAGTTCCATGCATTTCTATGGTGCAATGATTTAGTGCACAACTTAGAAATAGAAACAAAGCATCATTAATTTGGGTAAAAATGTGATAGACAAAGTTTTATCAACAAAGATTTACCAGAATCCAAATGCATCTTCAGGATCTTATCTTGAATACTGATTTTCTATTAAGAATTCACTTTCCCATAATAATACCTTTAAAGCTCGTCAACCCTGTGGGGAAAAGCATTCCTTACATGATTTTACTTTATAAGCAACAAAAATAGTAACTTTTCTCAGTCTGTGTCTTATATGTTATTTTAAGTTTAAATCTTGTAAAGAAATTACATTTTTTTACATATAATTGTATTTAATTGGAAAATTTTATAATGTTACATATGGCATGAAAATACTGCACACAAAAAACACTTTCAAAATAAAATATTATTTATGGTGTACAATTGGACCTTTGTGCATATGATATTTTATTAACTAAAAATATTCATTTATGTAAGGCAGTTTTGTCCATAATATCCATACTGTAATTTCTGGAATACTCTACCTAGTATACATTACTATCTTGGGAAATACTGCAGTGCTGAACTTGCTCAGGGAGTGTGATTTCAGTGGAATTGTATGGGTCTGTGTTAGCTCTGGATCTAGGTCTAGATTGTTTCCACAATATCTAAGTATCAGTCAGTGCATGATCAATGATATAGCTGCTGCTGAGCCACCCTAAAACATTGTGAAGGTTTTGCCTTCACAAACTATATGCTAACCTAGTAAAGGTTAGTATCCTGACTTAGTATCCTAAGTTATTTCACAAAGGGAAATTAATTTTTAAGTCTCTGAATGTAGTGACACAAAAAACATAAATGAAAAGAGGTAAAACTGGTTAGTGGGTGTGCCTTAGTTCTTCTACTGTTACTAGCTTTGTCCATTTTGTTCCCACAGGTAAATCATTTCATTTTTTTCTGTCCTATTTCCCTATCTCCAAAGACGATAAGACAGACATTGTACAATTTGCAGGAATCTTGCAATTTATTATTGTCTTACACACTTGTAGCCAAGACAGTATTTCAGCACATGGAGACTAAATGACAGAGATGAATCATAAATTTTTCATCTATTTGACTGAAAGTCTAGAGTAAGAAGCAAACATTGTTTTATAGTATTGTGACAGTATTGTAGCATTTTGCAGCTAGAATGTGCCACCATGCTGAGATTGCAAGCAACAGCTCTCCTGCCCACCCACCCTGCCCATCTCCTGTTGTAGGTTTCATCCTCTCCCTTCCTGCATGTCACCCAATTTCCCTGCCTGTATTATTCATTAAATGCCTTTCCTAATGGGAAAAAAATCACCTTGAGGGGAAGGAAAGGGAAGCCTGGGACAGAGGTTTGCCCCACTGCAAAGATTGCTCATACTAAGGGGAGCCGAAGACACTGGTACACATATCCTGGTTCTTCTGTCAGTCCCTCTCACCTCCACACCTTCTTTGTCTCTCTTCCTGACAGCTATTCAGTAAAGACACATCCAAATTCAACTATACATTTTCTAAAATATAAAAAATTCAAATGTTGAAAGAGGAAATGGAGGGAGGATAAGTCTTGTGTGTAGCTGGAAAACCAAATGGAAAAACTTTGTATGATTAGTTATTTACTTGGAAAGAAAAAAAAAAGTATTTTTGATATATGTCTACAATGTAAGATTAACAGAAATTCATCACAAACCAAAGATATTTAAAATTCAAGTTATACTAAGATACAAAAGCCCCCAAATCATGAGATTATTAATGATGAGATAATAAAACTCAACAGTTTGGTATGGAAGAGAAACATGAATGTCAAGCAATTGTCATCTTGCTGAAGTCAAAGATGTAAGTAAAACCCCCAAGTAATACATTCCACGGAAGTTTTCACTTTCTGCACCTCTTTTGCAAACTATTCATTCCAGTGCAAGTGCATACAGACTTACATTTACCCCTGTGTAACCCACTACGTAGTTGAAACTGACTACAAATTATTCTTCTCCCTACGAAAAAAAAGTGACTTGCTTAGTAGCTGTTCAAATATTACCCGCATAAATGACTACTGAATGACAGAGATCCAGTCTGTGGTCCTTGCATCCATGCTGAATCCTGCCCTGCTCTGCTGGGAGTCCAGCTAAGGCATAACTTGCTGAAAGCTGAGTCAGAGCTAGATTTCTGGCTTAATTTAGGTGCAATCATTTTAAGAAAGGACAAATAAATTCTCATAAGTATTAATCAGTCTCAGAGCTCATCAGGGGCTTTTTGAATGTTGGCTGGGAGACTCACTAAACCCATCCAGAAGGCTGTGGTCAAGCAGAGAGATTCAGAGAAAATGTTACACCTGAGTAAGCCTGTTAATACAGGAGAAGCTTCAAGCATTACAGATGAAAAGAAACTCAGTTTGAAAAAACTCTGATTGGTAACAGAAATCAAGCAGCTTCAATTAGACTTGCCCTCAAGGAGATGTCTGGAGCTGCAATGTGGGTACAAATTGCATTGCATTGAAAAAATACAGAAACTGTCTCTTTCAGAAGAACAAAAATCTACTTTGAACAAACAATAGGCCTACTAGCATATCAAGTGGAACAAATTAAAACTGTCAACATCACAGCAACTGTTTTAAATTGGTAACTTAGCATGACCCTAAAGCAGAATAGAAATTAGATGTTCTGATAATGTTCAGAAAAGTGAAGGCAGAGATCAGCAGCCTGCCCCAGGAAATGGCAAAGTTGTAACACGCAGAGCCCTTCAATGAAGTTTTGGCTCACCCACACAAAACATAGCTTTGGAAACTTTTATAGGTTGTGCAGTAATCTCCAACAGAATGATCATCCAAGGAAAAGAAGTCATTAGCAGTGAGCAATCATCAGATGAGTGATTTATCACTAGTCTTCTAAATAATTGGTCATGGTGGTTGTGGAAACTTCATTAAAAACATTATGGAATCCATATATAATCTCTACTGTAATATGATGGATAAACATTAAGAGCATGAAGGGTCTAGTAACATATACCTCTGCTGTCTTCTTAGTGCTGCTCTTTGGTTAAAAAAAAATACGTATGTGTATATATATATATGTAAAGTCAAGAAAATAAAACACCTGTCCCTGAAATATTTTTTTTCAAATTCAACTGAAAAATTAACAAATTTGATAGATAAGAAAATTCTGACTTCCAAAATATTCCCTATATGCACAAAAAACAGTCATAAACAATAAAATATAAAAACCCTCATGAATTTAGGAATCAAAATGTTCAACAGTGTTGTACCCAGCCTTTAGGTACAGCCTAATGCAGGACAGCCAGACCCACAAAAAGCAGTATACCAAGCACAGAGCAATTTAAAGGGAAGTCCTGAAGACAGGGCTTGCACTGAGTTAGTGCCTCGGCAGTACCAGGCAGCACAGTCTTGCATTTGGGATTTGCAACCTGGAAAGACCCTTTTCCCTCTACCCTCAAAATAAACCAATCAAACAATGTACAGCTTTTTGTAGGAGGAATCGTCTAAGACAAGACTCAGCTCTCTGCGCGTACTTTCTGAGAGCACAGGAAGAAGAGGCCGACTCCGACAGATGCAAGCTTGTCCCAGGAGCTCCCTGGTCCCACCACAACTAAGGTGCTACCAGGTAACTGCAATATTCCGTACTAAGTATTTAGCAAATGTGAATGGTGAGGATTAGAGAGAAGCCGGATGAGGGTTTGAGAATCATGGTTTTGGTGTTAGGTGTTTCCATTCAGTCTAAATCCCCCACCAGACACCATGGCCTTTTTCTAATCTTTGAATGAACTGCTTTAGGGTGGCCTACAAAAGCCTCTTTGTTTGTTCAAAATCAAGGCACGGAAAGCATGGGGCTGCACCATGTTTAATGCTGCCCAGATAAATGTAATAATGTGGTATTATGTTGAACTGATATGCTTGACTGGTTGCTTGCTGACTGGACCGCAATGTGCTGGAACTGCAGTCTGTGACCTTTCAGGGGTGAAAGTTGTTCCACAGCGCTGACATTTACCCAGGCTTTGAGAGTTTCTGTCTCCTAATACAGTGACTGCTTTATGATAGGTCTTGGCATATTCCATGGTTTAAAAAAAAAAAAAAGAGAGGAGGGCAGTGTAAACGAGACTTCAGCAGCCTAGGCTACCAGCATAAGGAAAGGAGAATGTAAGAAATCTAGAAATGTAAGCTTACTATTAGCCCCAGAAAGTGGTAGCTCACCAGAACTCCACTAATTTTACAGCTGTGGTTTAAAATTGGTGGGTTTTATTGCACAGATGAACAGTGGCTGTTTCCTGCTAGGTCGGTTCCACTTTCACATGATTCAATTGCTACATCCAAACTTCTGATTGCCAGTGTTCCTGGCTGCAGATATTTCTTCCTGTTCTTCCATTAGAATAATTTCTGTTAGTTTGTCTGTAACAATTATCTGCAGATGATAAAACCTGAAGATCTTGAAATATATTCAGAAAACTGCAAAATATACAGGGCTTTGACCAAAAGCCCGTGCAATATAACAGATAATACTTATCACTAAAAAGCAGGCAGCAGAGCAGGCAGCTTTCACATGCACTAATAACATCACACTGTGAAAGCTGTAGAGAGGATGCTGTTGCACTGATGGATAATTCTGTCAATAACATTGCTTTTCAGTTACCATTTTTATCCAGGTGAATAGTTATTTGATACCGTCAAAAGTATTTTCTTAGATCCAAGCCTTACAATTAAAGTAAAATTAGTGTCTATGTTATTATGATAGAATGTAAAACAGAAAAATATGCAAATCAATGGAAAGTATAGTGCCTTAGCTTGTGCCATGAGTTCAAGATGACTTACAGCTTTTTACTGAATTGAAAGGGCCAGCAGCAATGGAAAGATTATTCAAGGTGGGATAATTTCCTAGTGGGGCAGACAAAATGCAGCAGTTCCCAGGTTGCCTTCAACCCTACAGCCAGAGTAAGGAAGGAAGAGTGGGAGGGGGGGAAAAAGGGCCTACCCTTCAGTGTGACACTGACATTACATCACTGCCACAACAGCCATTCAGAAGTGCTTACAGCAGCAGTTATATTATTGTAACTTATGCCACCGGTCTGGTCTGATACACAGCTGGCCCAGGGTCATGGTACAGGCATCCAAAGTAATTTACAGCATCTGTGCACCTCCCCCAAGTTACACTGTGTGCCTCACGGCTGCAGTGCAGAGTTTGGGTCATTAACTTTAGAGGCATTTAACTTATGCTTGCGTTATGACTGCTGCCTGATGGCATCCTACTCCTCTCTGTTCCCAGATTCCCAGACAAACTAAAAATCTAGATGCAACAAGAAGTTAGTAAATCACATGAGTTCCATGAGAATTTAGGGGATAGTGGCTCTGCCTCCAATATCTTAAGAGATAATAATTTTCATGGCCGCTTGACAGTGGCAACAGTTTTGATTTCTGCATACTGCCTCACTAACCTTTCTAGGATTCAGCACTTTGCAAAGATGCAGCATTTCTTTGAATCATGAACACAGCAGAATTGCACAGAGGATACACATAGCCAAATATTCATTAGCCTGGATATAGGCATCCATGTATGTGACCTGCTTTCGTGATTATTGGGAACTTCCAGCACATCTCTTTGGCATCATGAGAGTGTTCCTACTCATATTCTGAGAAAAAATCAGCTCCTTTTTCTCTTCTTTGTCTTCAGCCTTAAACCAAAAGAATATTTACCACATGAAGTTGTAAATAATCGTTTCATATGTTGGTAAGTTGGGGGGGTTTTAACCTGTGAATATGAGTTAAACTGCTTGATTTATGCATCATTTTAATGAGCACATCCAGTACTACTTTTCTCCTAGATCTTAGTTTTCACCTCTAAACAGTAAATACTGAAAATCAAAGTGAATTGACTTCAGGACAATCTTCATTTTTATAGAAGTACTTCTGGAATATATTTTTTTATTCAAAAACTATGAAATCTTGTATCTTGTATTTCTCTTGTCAGGAGCAGTGATATTATGTGACAATTATGTTACAAGCATAGAAAATTTTGCTTTAGCGTAGCAAGCTGCAACAATGAAAGGGACAGCACATTTGGTTGCATAAAGAAGCTTATTTATGAGTTTATAGCTAAAGATAACAGTTCTGTCATGGCAATCTTACATTGCATTATTGTATATTGCAATAAGTAGACTATTATGTGATATGACCAAGCAGGGTTCTGCCACATTGTCGTGCCTGGAAATCAAAAGCCTGCATGAAGGAAAGCTTTGGGTTTGGTTTTAATCAGGTCCTTTTCTGATAAATCTTGATCCTCACACCATTTTAATTACAGGTGAAGTAGAATTAATCTCATTGTGTTCATACATTATCAATTATCATCCTTCAGGTTGTGGTCACATCACACCAGTGGGACTTCCTGCAGCCCATCAGAAAAAAGAATCCAGCACAGAGCTGTTTTCAGCACCCCATTGTCTTCTGCCAGTTCAGCAGCTACCAAGGAGTAGGGGTTAATGCTAATAAATTGATTTGCTTCTGTCATGTCATGAGGGAAGGATCACAAGGAAAAATGGTGATTAGAAGCAGGTTGCAGTTGTAACAAGGACCGTTCATGCAGACAGAGGAGATCTTTCCCCACTGCATGATACCTCCAAGGAAAGAGGCTCCATAGCAAATAGCTTGCCAATTTACTCCAGTGGTAGCATCCTACTCCTGGATGTATCTTTATGGTGCAGGTTGGGAGACCACACTTGTGAATGATGTGGTTAAAGAGGACAGAATAAGCCCAGTTTCCCTGGGAAGGCCTAAATGCCCTTGACTTCTCCCTGCCCCTGAAGGGTACATTTTTATATTTGCTGCCTTCTCATTTTTCTAACCTTTTCTAGTTCAATTTCTCAAGCTTTTCTGCCCAACCTCCATCAGATTAGAATTGTATTCTTATGTTTTAAATTAAAACTGTGGTACTCACATCAGTCTAGGACTTAGAGTCTAAATTATGAGGTGATGCAGTAGAAATTTCAGCCACTGGCAACATTACATCTCATTGATGCATCTGGGGCTTTTCGTACATCCTCTAGCACCATTCAGCCATGATTTTTAGCAGAAATCTGAATTTTATTGAAATAAAAAATACGAACATTTGCATTTTTAATGTGACTGTTGAACCGTTTTTATCTGTCTTGTATCACAAACACCACTTGAAAGATAAACCATGCTAGTACTGAAATGCAAAATGATTTAATGAGACACACTGCTTTAAACTGTCTCTTCTTCTCATCAACCTTTTTCATTATCAAGGGAGTGCAATATCAAATTAGTTTAACTTCTTGACTCACAAGAGAATGCAAAGAGCTCACAAATTAAGATTCACCTGCAAGAATGTTTCAGTGCCAGGATTAAATGTGAATGACCAGTTGATTGATAAGCAGAATTAGCACAGGCGAACAAAATCCTTGTGGACCAAACCTTCCCAGTGCCCAAGAACCTGTCACTTAGTACAACCCCATTTATTCATATGACAAGCCTGGGACTCAAAATTTCAGCTTGGTGATATACAAGGAGTTGCAGCCAGCTTCAAGTCTTTAATTATCCCCACCTCTGAATGCAAAGACAGTTGTATTTGTCATATATCTGTTACAGTAAGAAAAGCTCTTCTCACCTCCACAGTAAGGGAAGAGATCTCTCACTGAAACATCTAGTTGAAATTCCCCTCTCAGTTACTTCTGATTGTTTTTGAGTTGTACATCCTTCATGATGACCAGGTTTCATTCTTTTGTTCAAGACTTTGTCCCTAAATCTGAGTGCTGAAGAAAGAATTAAGATTTCACTTAATATGACAAGATTAGATGGGACTGTTGCAATGGCTTTGTAGATTTTTAAGGCAGAAAGAAAATAATTGACCAGCCTGCCCAAAAAAACAGCCAACCTCTGTCTCATCCCCTAGAAAAAAAAAAAAAACAACAAAACAAAAAAATTCACATGAAGTTGACCAGCAATTATTAAATAACTTTTAATTTAACTAATCTGTACCTATTCAGAAAGACCCTCTCTCTCAACTGCTATTGAAAACTATGCCCCATATGTTAATTGATTCTCACTGCTGTAAATTAGCTACTTGCTTCCAGTTTGAATTCTGCTAGCCTCAAGGAGGGTTATTTCCTCCTAATACCTTATGTTGAATGCTTATCAGCTCATCATTTTACAGCAACAGAAGGATGGCTGAACTTCAGTACTTCCCAGAATTTCACACATTGCTTTTTCACAAGTTTCCATGCATGGTGCATCATACAAGACATAGAATCATGTATCTGTCTCTAGAGGTATATGTGCTGCAGCCTCCATGAAAAATATCTCTCTCTAAGGAAGGATACCCTCGAGAGAAACTGAGATTTTTATGGTGGATTGGTCACTGTGTAGAAGTGCTGAACTTTTTTATTTTCTTCATTTAATTTCTTCTTTAAATTTTAAGAGAATCACAGAATCAATTAGGTTGGAAAAGACCTCCAAGATCGTTGAGTTTGATCTTTGACCAGTCACCACCTTGTCAGCTAGACTAGAGCACCAAGTGCCCCATCCAATCACTAGTTGAACACTTCCAGGAATGGTGACTTCACCACCTCCCTGGACAGCCCCATCCAATACTTAGCAACCTTTCTGTGAAGAAATTCTACCTGAAGTCCAATGTAACTTTTCCTGAGGCCATTTTCTCTGGGCCCCACTTGCTACAACCTCCTTTCAGGTAGTTGTAGAGACCTACAGGTGAAACAAGTTACAAAACATCTATTTTTTTCATATTTTGGTTTCAGACTTTTTTACATTTTGACTTGTTATTTTTACTCTCATTCTCAACTTCAATTTTTTCAAGTCTCAGCTGCCCATGATGTTTCTTATGCCTGAAGTGCACTACCTTTACTATCTTATCCTCATCATTTTTTTTTTTCTTTTCTGGGAAGAGTTTTAACACTGGTCTGTTAAAGTTTTTCCCTATAAAATGTACTTCCAGTAAATGATAGCTCATGTGTTGCTATTCTGTGATGAATAGGAATACTGCAGCAATTGTTATCAAGCTTCTCAAATGTGATTCATACTATATAAGAGTTTATACACTCAATCAAATCTTTGTACAAAAAAGGATGTGATACTCATATCACATCTGGGATTAGCCATCGAAATAAAATACAATTTAAAAAAAAAAAAAAAAGAAAAGAAGAGATACATAAAACAGCTTCTCTTTTTCTTTCAAATTAGATGTAGGTTCATCATTGAATCATTTGTTATAATTCAGAAAAATAAAGAAAAGTAACCAGAGCAGAGCAGAGCTTAAAAAATCAGAAAATGGCAGTTAAAATATACAATTTTTTTTCTTTTTTTCTGCAAAGACAGTGCTTCAATTCTTCACAAAATAGCTCATGGCCCCAGTGGCAAGGCAATGAAAATAAAAGAAAACCTTGAAAACGAAGTGCTTCTACAGGTGAGAAAAATATATGCTAGATTCTTGGGGGTTGTTTTGTACCATACCAGAAGAGCAAAAGAGTCATAAACACTGAGGTTATGGCCACAATGTGTCACTGGAGCTGGGTACAGAAAACCAGGAACACATCAATGAAACTGTCAGGTCGTCGTATCCTTTATTGTTTTTTCTATTAAAGATTTTGGCTTTATAAAACCAAATCAAAAATCTGCCACTTGACAGATGAAATCACTGCAGAAAGAATATTGATAGTTGTACAGCTCCTGTTCTGCCCTATTTGAGATCCATCCCACTGCCAGTCAACCAGAAAAGAACATTTAATCAGGTTATGTAGCCCAAACATAATCTTTCTCTTTTTTGGGTTTTTTTTTGGGGGGGGTTTTTGGTTTTTTGTAATTCTGTTATTAGTATTTGAACAGCTGGTAAGGAGAAGGAACTCTCCAAACTAAAGAATTCAAAACTAGCACCTCCTCTAATAGAAGAGAGTGTCCCACTTCTCATGAATAACATTCAGGTCGCTCTGCATATTAAGTTTATCAGGTCCAGTGCTGTACAGATCCTGAGAAGGGGACAGGTTTAGCTTCCAGAAACTCTTTTTTGCAAGATTCTGCAAGTTTGTCTGAGGATCTGGTCACAGAATTTCATTTGTTTATGTAGAATCACGTAGCTGATCCCTTAGTGAGCTTGGTAATCTTCACATTTAGAATAACAGAGCTGTGAAGGGATATATCTGTCATTACTAAAAGAACAACTGTTACACTCATCTGACTAGAGTGAACCTTCTTGTGCAGCTCAATCACACATCTCTGCTTCTGATGGCAGTGTCTTCTGCCACCTAACACTTTTTGTGGACTGATATTCTGACACTCCCACTGCAAATATCCTCATATCTCCATAAACATACTTACTATCAATCTCCTTCTCAGCTTCCAAGTGTCATTGAATGTTTAGTTTCTTTTTCTTCCCTTCGTACTATAGTTGGTGTTATCACTGAGTCTTGCTTTAGTATTTAAGTCTTAGTATTTGATAAACCTTTCGATATTACTATGGCTTGTGGTCCATCATGGTCTTCCCCAGTTACAGCAGCATGTCTCCTTCAGTTTCTCACCAGTCTCTCTCTGCCTGTCACTCTATCCTACTGCTTAGATCTTTTGATTCTCCTGAATTTCAGCCCTGGTTACACCAGTCACCAGCCATGCTCTGCTCCATTAGAAGCTGCCACCAATAATAATTTTTGCCAATCAAAACAGATTTAATAAAATACTGTTCTAAGATACACAGAGATATCCATGACCTCAGGCTCTGAAAAGAAATAGGTCATCCAGCCTACGAGCCCAAGTTTTTATCCTGCTTTTCGACCTTCATATCCAGTTGTGTTCTGTTTCATTATTGCCTCATCCAAACATGTGTCTGGGTACTCATTTCATCCTCATTGCCCATCCCTTCACTGTGGTCACCTTCCCCTCTACCTTGTGCTCCCCCTCATACTTTTAAAACTCTTCTTGCTCCTTGGTGTCTGTTTTCACAGCCAGGTCAGTATCCCCATGATCAGATTCCCTCTGAACCTGTCATTTGCTGTATCAACTTCTTCCCAGCACATCCATAGTTCCCCTTCCTGTCTCCTCACTGGGCTACCTGCAATCCTAGGCTTTCAATAATCATGTACCCTCATCTGCTCTTTAACAGCATCAGCCACCTCTCTATTCCTACCCTGCCTGAATCCCACAGGGAAACAGGAGGAAGAAGAGATGCTCTTCACTGCACCATCTAGTTAGGGGGAGACGAGGCACTGCTTCTGGTATCTCAGGGGAAGGGCAAGCTGCTGTTAGCTAGAGGTTGACCTGTGTGAACAGTACTATCAGGGACTTTTATCTCTAGGAAATCTCTACTCAAGTGCAAACTAGAATTTACCTACTTAGCCCAATTTAGACAGGTTTTGAGAAGGATAGCAAGAGACAACTTTCTTTTGAAGATCCTCTTTCCTCTTCCTCTCCATTTAATCTGTCATGAATTTAGATTGCTTAAAGAACAACGGTCAAAGGCATTAACAAAGGAGTTTTACTATGATGCTGTAAAACTGTGATGTAACAAAGTTCCATGGCATGGTTCCATATTACTGGACAGCACAATCATTTGAACTGTGATTCAGCACTTATCAAGACACAAATCAAATTTATTGAGTCAAACCAAAGTTACCAAAATCAATGTTATCAAGTCTTAAATCAAAGTTACCATACTGCAAGGTTATGCACAGTATTGGTTGCTTACCAAAGAATGGTCATTGGCAAATGGTCTCACTGTCTCAAGGAGGAACCTTGAGGCACCCCAGCTCAAGGGGAGATCACTGCCATGCAGCCACACTGCCTAGCAGGGAGAGCTCAAAGAAGGCTCACTTAGGCTGTATCTATGTGAGTGTCTCCACTCTGTGAGTTGAGCTTCCTGACATGTGAACAGGATTTGGCTTATGCTGGTTATGATTGCTCCTGCAAGAGGGATAATCAATCCTTCAAAGGATAACCTAGTATCTATGAAAGGTGTGCTGGTATCATTCCTAGTATAATTCCTGAAAGTGAAAATATTACAAGTTTTGGCTGTGTTTTTCTGGATGGGTTACCCCTCAGAAACAACTTGTTTAACTGCTCAGATTAAAGTCACAAGTCCCTTTGCCACTCAGAATATCTCTGTTCTGTCTCTTTAACATCAAAATACAAGATCATCTGAAAGAATAAAGACAAATATAAGCAAGCTGCCAATCCTGAAATGTCTGTGGAGCATCTTTAATTACAGCCTGAGGCCTCAGGAGGAGACTTGGGAGCACAGTTACTGCAAACTCATCGGCCCATAGCATTTTCAATTAAAGTCTGTCAGGCCCAACAAGATGTGCTCAGATGGAAGGAGAATTACTAGCTATGTTCTTTGAAATGAAATAATCATACATTTTGGCATGGGATGGACATAAGGTCTGATCAGAGTCCACCAGAATGTATTGTGAAGAGCTCTGAAAGTGATGGAAATTATGTTTCTGAATCTTTTGTACTACAAGGTAAGGATAAATTTCTAAGAAGGGAAATCATGGTTAATTAAATGGGCTACAATACAGGTGCTTTGATGTCCTGGTTTCAGCTGGGATAAAGTTAATTTTCTTCTTAGTGGCTTGCAAAGTGCTGTGGTTTGGATTTAGTATGAGAATAATGTCAATAACACACTGATGTTTTAGTTGTTGCTAATAGTGCTTACCCTAAATCAAGGACTTTTCAGTGTCTCATGCTCTGCCAGTGAGCAGGTGCACAAGAAGCTGGGAGGCAGCACAGCCAGGAAAGTTGACCTGCACTGGCCAAAGGGATATTCCATACCAGAGAACGTAATGCTCAGCATATAAACTGAGGGGAGTTGGGTGGAAGCTGCTGACTGCTGCACAGCAATGGCCTAGGCCCTGGTCAGTATGTGGTAAGCAATTGTATTGTGCATCACTTGTTTCCCTTCAGTTTTATTCATCTCCCTCTCTCTCCTTTTCATTACAATTGTTAGTAGTAGTAGTAGTAGTAATAGTAGTAGTAGTAGCAGCATATTTTATTTTTTAAAAATTATTAAACTGTAATTATCTCAACCCCCCAAAATTGCTTTTTATTACCCATTGATGCAGAAGGCAGAGAGGTCTGCAAGAGATACTCTCTGATTTGCAATGGAAACTTCAGGCAGTCATGACAGGATGGGATGCAGTCTTATTTCATATGAGTAAGCCAGAAAAGAATAAGATTCGTAGGAATTTAGCTGCCTTTCTAAAAGCAGATCTGTGCATGTAAAATATGATTGTGTTTAAAGGGAATGCAAAAGCAGATTTAAGACTTCATGAAAAAATGAAACTAGTTTGTATGTCGTGCACAGAGAAAAAAAGACACTTCTGAGAAAACCTGGAAGCCCACTGAGCAGGCATAAATGCCAAACAGACTCCAGCAGCAGGGGGTAGGCACCAAGATAAGGAAAAAGCTCTCAGGAGAGCCCAACCTGTTCCTGAAAGGTCAGAACATAACCTTTAACAGCTAAAGCTGCCACAGGTGTTTACTCTATGTGACCTGGAGGTCTATCCAAAAGCCAAGAAGAAAACTAGGAAGTTTAAGGTTTAAACCTGCAAAGTGCTATATCTACTACAGAGGAGTTCAAGTACAAATGTGCCAGTTAACCATAACCCTTTTTTCCCTAAGTTACCCAAAAATTAGTGGGAAGACAGTCAGTGGAGGATGATTATAAAAAGGCATCATGAACAAGAAAGGGTCAATATCCATAAATGCTGAGTTCAGTCACCAACAGTACAAAGATTCACAGGCTGCTGAACCAAACATTTCATTTTCATTAGGACAGGTTTGCTTGCCGAAAGTGGTTATTAGAACAGCAGGCCACGTATCCTCAATTATTTACTTACTAATAGGTCACTACATCTTGTTGCTATCACATACACATTTCATGTGTCTACTGGTCCTTGCACACTTCAGTTACAACTTCTTCTAGTAAATTAACCAGTGCTAAGGCATCACCACTGAACTTAATTACCTAGTACTTTTTTTTTTTTTGGACTGACCTTAGCAAAGTTTTGGTGCAGGTCAGCTTACACACTCCTAAACACCTCCTGATCTGAAGGTAGGGTGCATGAGTACTGTCTCTAGGGGGGCAGTTCAGGTGACCACCCTTTGTGGTGGGAACTAGGTTAATGTGATGTGTACAGGGGGTTGGTCTAGGGACTAGATAAGTTAGCCTTGTGCTGTTTTATTTACTGGGACAGATTCTGCCATTAAGGCACAATTGAAAGACAGAAGATGGAATGACAGAGGAAACAGATCATACCAAGAAACTCCAAAGCCTAGAGAGTAACAGATCTGAACAGAAAGACAACTGGAACTAGTCAGAGACAGAAGACTAAAGCAGACAGATTCCAGCCCAGGAGCAGGAGGATTCAGAGCTTTTGCCAGTCACTGATCTGCCTTAGGCAGAAGAAATTGATCTTACAAGAAGCACAGAATGGTGCTTCTCCAGCCATAGGGTGTGCTTGGCCAGCACAAGGGAGAAACTGCACAAGGCACGTCTTGTGGGCTTAGCAAAAGGACACTAACAGACTATGAAAGGCTTGCAGCATCTATTGGTTGAGATGTTGCCACAGAAAGATGGCACTGAGAGAAGCAAAGGCAGAAACAAATCCCACACTAACAGCAGCATCACAGCCAAGTAAAACCAGGGATGAATACCTGCATATTTAAACGAATAGAAGGCCTAACACAATGACAATAGTCAGCTATGAGCTGGGACAAGGTGACTGCTCAAAGTCAGCAAATACTTGCAGACATTTCAAAACAACAGGGATATCACAGAGAAGACAGAAAATTGCAAGAGTTCAGTAGAGGAAGGCAGCCTGAAAAAAACATAGCAAAAATTTCAGCTATAATGAAGCATGTCTGTAAATAGATTTTTCAACTAAGAGCTAAACTGGAGAAAAATGGTGCAGAATTTAACACACCCGACTTCAAACATCAGCCACGCAGATGTCTCCATCCAACCAGGTTATACTAAGCTCTCTTTATAGTCACTGGAAAGAATATACATGATTCATCTCACTTATATGAGACATCTGCTTTAGAATGACATGACTTGTGCCCTACTGGCACTTGTTCTCTCTGTTTCCAAGAGGGGAGTTTCAGTGATTAGCTCAGATGGAGACATCTGCATGTGGCCTCATAACTCCCAGCCAGGGAGTTGTCTTGTGTTTTACCTCCCATTAAGCACCATGCAGGAGGTTGATTGCCGTTTTCATATGTGGAAGGCATTTTTTTCCCAGACAGCTAAAGTGGCACATGACTATACGGGGTACTTTTTCACATACTACATTGCAATCAGGAGGGCTGGCTTTGGGTTGATTTACAATTGTTGGATTGGCTTTTAGTGCACTTCTTCATTCAAAATGGTCCAGTGGAGGTCACTAAGTCAGCAGACTAAAATTTTGATCATGATTTGTACCATGATTTAAAATGGTAAAGAGCGGCACTGGCTCTGTCTTTAAGAGAAGCTGTAGCTCTTTCCATTTGCCTCTCTTCTACATGCTGTGTGCACCACCATCTTTCGATGGATAATGGCTTTTCACAGAGGCCCTCAGCAGGGTGGAGGTCAAATTCACTCTTGGGATACACTGATGCCAGTGAAATCTGCATGGCACAACCCTGCTGGATAGTTTAGGATACCATGGGAAAGGCTTTAGCTTCAGCTATTAACCATATCACTTCTAACTGCAGTGGAGTATCTAAGTCTCTTTTTCCTAACAGATTGTCAGCTGTACAATATTAATGTAACACAGAAGCAACAATAACAGAAAATGGAGTTACATTAGCCTAAAAAATGAGACAAGTTTATTACAAGTTAACAGTCCTTGACTGCACCCACACGAAGTTCAAATGTTCCCAAACGAAATGACGGGAAGTCAAGTGTGCTATTTTTAAAATATAACAGACTGATAAACCTTGAGCTAATACCCAAGGACAAAGCTGGTATTGAGTTACTGCACATTCCAATGAGGAATTAAATATTAATATAGAAGGCTAGTGGTAGTTTCTTACAGGTCTTGACATCACTGAATCTTGCAGTGGCAGTGCTAAGAGCCAGATCCTGTGCTTTTTGCTCACAGACCTCACGTTAATTTCCAATGGAATCTTCCCCCTGTAAAGGCTGAATATAAATTGTGGGGCATGGGCCTTGCAGTATTGGAAACAGTGTTTTGGAAACCTGTGGAAGCTACTAAGTCTAAGAGGTTTGCATTTAGAGCTTGAACTCAAATCTTCCTTCACAAATATAGTTAATACGCTGAGGTTTTCATATCCTAAGGAGAAACTTGATGTAACATGAGTCTTGCAATATTTTACAAGGCATGCTTAACCTCTTAATGTGTGTCATGCAAAGATTAAGAGGCAGTGTTATTGCTTGCAAAATCACCTACTATTTCCGGGAAACAGTCATTTGCTGGACCTGTCCTTGTCACTGGCATAAGTATAATGCTTTTAATAATCTCCCATTGCCTAAGTGATGTGGTTGCATCAAAATGATGGATATGCTATAGCTGGCAGAATTTTTTAAGATCTGCTCATTTCTATCTTGTTCTTATGGTGCCATCTAGAGGTTTTATTCTTAGATTTTCAAAACAGAAAATAAAGTGCTTTATTATATTTCAAAGTTTCCTTTAAAAACCATCTGTGAGTTAACATCACTTAGGGTGCTATTATCACTAAACCTCCATCTCCATACAAGAGCAGATTAATGAAGTGTGCACAAGTTTTTGAGCTGTGAGATGCAAGTGAGCCTTATGGGCTGGAGAAAGATTTACACTAGAGGTGAATACTGTCATAAAAAAAATCTTTTCCTCATAAAAAGCACCTGTAAATTTGCCCCAGGAGGAATTTTCATAGAACTTGTTTTCCAGAAAATAAACAGCAACATATCAAAGCAGCTTCAAAGGAAGCAGGTGCTTGGAGAAAAGGCAGCCTTGCCAGCCTTGTAAGCAGAATGCCAACATGACAAGCACAGCCACAAGTTCGGCCCATCAGCACAACTGGCTGACATCTTATCTGCCTCCTGTGACAAGTCGGCGATGCTCCATTTCACTATAGCATCGCCTACAAACACGCAACATGAAGCTCAGACAACACAAAACTCATCAGTGTGCAGAAAATCATTCTAATAGAAACATTTCTTCTTAAAAGTAACAGAAACAGCTAATTCACTGTAATGGGCTCCTGGTCTTGTAGAAATAATAGACTAGATTCACATCCAGTATAGATGAGTCAATTCCCTTGACCTTAATGTGAATAGGCTGATTTGGCATCAGACCTTCTCCAGCAAATTTTACCTTCTTGTTTACCCGCTTCAAAATGTTTATTAATTAAACTAATGCTAACACCAGGTCTGTGAAGGGTGTGTGCAAATGCTAATATGCCTCACCATGTATTCCGTTTGATTTGATTACCAGAGCATCGTGTTTGTCCCTCTAATATCCACCCAATTGTATTGCCCCTCTGGGCAACTAAATGCATGTTCACTCTGAAAAGATGTTTTAAACAGAGTTGACCCAATTCATTTCCTAGCACTGATAACGAGATTTTAAAATGTATACAAAAGAACCAAAGGTGTATTGAACACTGAAAAATGTGAAAGAGTTTCTAGGAAGTCCTTAGCCTTTTGAATACAATTTTCCTGTGAATGATAATTTCTGTACTTCAGCAGAGGATTAACTGTCATAATAAATTATTTCTGTTTGCCTGGAAGGAAATAAGTGAAGCTTGCTTAACTAAGAAGGCCAGCTAAAGGTACAGCAGAGATGAGACTAACCTTGTCTCCTGTGCCCAAGGATTCCTCTGAAAAGCTGCCATAACACGCAATAATTTGATAGTGTCAGCTAAAATTAACTTGTGTACTGTAGAAGGAGATAAGAATAATATTAGCTTCCTATTGGTACTCATTTTGTATGCTACAGAGACTGGCTCTGATGTTTTGTGAGCCTGCCATAGTAGGATTTTGAAAATCTTAAAGGCTTTTGATAAGAAATTAGAATAAAAAGGAAGAAAATTTTGTTTATTTTGTTGAGATTTTGTTTGCTGAAGGTCTTATGATGACAGATTCATATAAAAATATATTTTCCTTTTTTTTTTTTTTTTTTGATAGGTAATTGAAGGATAAATCCTTGCTTTTCTTTGTGTCCTAAAATCTCCTAACTACACTACTTCATGGCAATATCATGTTCTTCAGTCTTTAATCCTCTTGGACGCTTTCATTCAATGACCAGATGCAGAATGTGGTTCCATAGCCACAAGCTTTCACCCAAAAGAAGCACTTTTCATCACCGTTCAATGTAATTCCTGGCTGTCCATGCTGTATTTAAATATAAACTCACTGTTCATTTGCTCTAGGTATGCAAATCTTTCAGGAAGCTTTTTATTTTAAATCAAAGCATCTTTTAATAGTGTGTGATTAAAGACAATTTCCTTTCTAGAGCCTGTTGTTTTTTATCATGACTACTCACAGACATCAATGAGTTGCAAAGGAGGCTTGCAGTCGTTCTTACTTGAGGAATTTGAAACTGCAGAGAATCCATCCTCATCACTACCTGTTCAAACCCTCAGGTTACTAAATTATTCATACTACCATGCCCTAAATCCTTCCTTCACTACTGAAAATTAAGATAAATTACAAGAAAGGGAGAAAACTGCTCAAACCTAGCATTTAGCACGCTCATGTGAGAGGCAGGATGCCTAGATCCAGTCTCTTCTTCAGTTTGTTTTTTTTTTTAAAAAGGCAGTATTTCCATATACTGGCCAAACAGCATTAGTGCACTGTCTTTGGTAGTCAAATATATAAGTTCAAATCTCCATGGATGACAAGGAGGAAGAGGATTGCTGTTTCCCAGATGAGTGCTCCAACCTACTGTATCTGACAGGTTGTAAATTGCTTTATCATTTAGTCTGCTTTTCCTCTTTCTTCAAAACAACAAAAAAAAATTGAATCAAGTGAATTGTTTGCCAGGCAAAACAATGAAAGGCCTGTGTCACTTAGATGATTCTTTTTTCTTTTAAAGGAACAAAGCACTGAGATTACATTTGTTCTGAAACTGGCCATTTTCCTGGGGTTTTCTCAGTTTGACTGCTGTGGGAAGAGGGTGAAAGTCAGAACAATTGTTTCCATAATTCCCACACTTAAGCTCAGAAGCAGAGACTCAGAGTCAGAGACTCAGCACTAGCTTTCGGTCATGACCCCAAACACAATCTGTAAACCCAATACTTGTGTCAAACACTTTCAGCCAATTTCCCCAATGAAAATTTTACAGAGCACCACTTTTCCATGCCACTCCTCATTCAAACTCCCATATCCCACAATGCTGCTTTTTCCTCTCCTTTATTCTAGAGACTGGGAGAAGTCACACAAGAGTCATTATGTTTGTGTCAGTAGTGTTACTTACCATTAGAACTCTTTGCTGGAACCTGCTTAGCAAATAACAAAAGTTCATCTAGGTAGATAAGTGGACTTTTATTGAACACAGAACCTGATGTGTAAAAGCCATCATGGCAAACACTCAATTATGTACTGTATGACAGACATGTAAGCAATAGCACTGAAGCCCATCCTATTTGAATTTTTCATGATAAGAACATATTGAAATTTTTACCTAGCAGAACATCACTTCATCCATGGAAGAGTTCTCTTGTTCTTTTTAGTTAGAGGAGAATCAAAGACATAATTATCTGGAGTAACTGAGTCGTATACATACCTTTTGGTATCAGTTTAAGCTTGACCTGTACTATAAAAAGTAAAATTAATGTCTCAAGTGCCACCCAGTGACTGTGATTAACCATAATTTGCATTCTTTATTGAAAGTTGATAGTCTGCATGCTACCAGCTGTGAAATTGTGCAATAAGCAATAATTAAACAATGAAAAAGAGTAAACAGAACTAGTTAGAGTGTTTTGGAGCAGTGAGTAGCAAAGGTGACTTTTAAAGTTTTATTAGCACAAAGCAAGAAAAACAAAATACAACCATGTGACTATGGTTCAGTGAATAAACAATGAACATTTGCATAAGTCTACTTAAGTCACACTATTGATAGAACAACAGTAACACTACTAAATCAAGACTGTTCTCCAGACTTACAGGACCAAAGCCTTCAAAGCCAAAGGGACCATTTCTGAATATCTAACTGCAGTTCACTACCATACTGATTGGACATTTGCTCTCAGAGGGTTGCTGGGTTACTTGGGATTTGGGGATTTTTTTTTTTGCAGAGAGTTGAAAGGTGTAAAAATTGAGGTTTCCTGTAGGTTTGTGAAACTTACCATTGCATATGGGAACCTCTGGCAGGAATTTGGCTTTTTGCTATTTCCAAGTCCCAGCCTACGAGGTGTATTCAAAATGAGATTGTTGCAGATGTGTACAGCACCATAGGACAGCTATCTCCCTAAAGCAAACTCTTAAAAGCTCAGTTTACCCTTGGATATTACCAATTAATTCTGTGTGGGAATAGCTCAGCTACAGCTCATATGTTCTATTTTGTTTGTCAAACATAGTGTCAAGCTTCATTTGTTATTGGATTTTCACTTGTCCTCAGGTTTGAGGACTTCTTCTGATGGTGGTATTGGCCTGGGTTTAGCAAGTTGGCCAGGCTTAATTTCAGGCATTTTTTCACCATGTCTGTACACACTTACAGTGACATCCACTGTTTCCCCACCATACTTGTTCTTGACATGGATGCTATATTTGCCTGAGTCTTCTGAGGTCACTCCCTTGATTGTTAAACTGGCATATTTCCCTTGTTCCAGTGAAAATGCATAGTGCTCATCAATTTCAAAGGCCTTGTCATTCTTGAACCAAACAACTTCAGGGTCAGGATTTCCAAATACAGTACAGGTCAGATTCAGTGTCTGAGAGAGGAAAACAGAAGTAATTTTGAGATCCGTCAGTCAGATTTGTTTAACCAGAATATTCTCAGTATTGCTTTCAGGCAGTTTTTATTCCTAGTTAATTAAATGAAGATGTGGTGTCATGTTCTTGAAGACTGAAATGTAGTGTTTCTAATATTTCTTTTTCCCTTGATTCCTCTCTGCTATCTTACCAGTGACTGTGACACAGTATTAGCCTCAGGGTTACAGTGTCTGAAGATGGTAAGTTGGACTGTCATTGCAGTCCTGCTTGCAGGAGGCTCCTGACAACCCATTTGTCTGACATGAGGTTTAGGCAATGATAGTTTTAAAAACATCCTTAAAGTTTCCCTGTACACAGCAGGGAGGAGGACTAAGCAAATCTTTTCTGACTAAAGCCTCCTGAGGTTATTGCTTGAGATGATTAAAAACAAAATCACTTCAAAATATAGTACATAACATGAATCACTAGACATTGATTTCAGGTGATGCTGACTTGTAAAAGTGGAAATATTTCATGAAGAATAAGTAATATATAAATGTTGGTAAAGTGCTCTTAGAATCATAGAATAGTTTGGGTTGGAAGTGACCACAAAGATCACGTAGTTCCAATCCCCCTACCATGGGAGGGACACCTTCCATAGGCAGGGACACTTTCCACTAGGCAGGGTTGCTCAAAGTCCTATCCAACATGGCCTTATGTTACACGCATGTAGAGCATCTTCAGAAATTTGCTGAAATTACTTAATAGGCATTCCTGGCAGCTTAGATACTTTTCAAGGACTGAACTAAGGATGAAGTAGCTCATAAAATTTTCATGGTCAGTTCTCCAAATGTTTGTAGGTTCACTGCTGAGCCTCATTTTGACCACCCACTAGGTATATGTATGCAAACTTCATGTACTTTGGTATAGCGATCACATAATAAATGAAAGAATCATTTAAGAAGTTGTGTTAATTAGTTTAGTGACTACTTTTCAGGAAACTCATTCTGCCCAAAATTTTGCCCTAGATAATCAAGTTGCCTTAAGAATTTTGCATATCCAGCATTATCTTAGGGGGAAAAAAAAAAGAATAAAGAAAAAACCCCACAATTAACAACTCAAAACTGATAATTTCTACTAGGATTCTTCCTTATATTCCCTCTATATTCCTCTTCAGGTTTCAACAAATCCTGATTCAGAGTGAGCTGAGAAAGTCCATTTGTGTTCACATGTGGATGCTTTGAGCAGTGTTTTTCGTGATTGATGATGACTGAATAGATGTGATATAACTCAGAGTGAAAATAAAACAAAGAAATTTTAAGTGATCAAAAGTGCCACATGTTCACAAATAGCAACAGTCTTGCACACTATATGCCTCCAAAGGCAGAAAGAATGTTGAAAGGAGATTTACATACTCTGGGTACAATCTAGTGACAAGCTAAATCTGTGAGTATTCTTGAAGATGTGACATCATGTAGAAAGTAAAGTTAATTAATAACACATAGGAACCAGGCTTATTATAAAATATTTAAAGGAGTAATGATGCAAACATGAAAATGAAATTTTGGGAAAATAACCTACTGTCTAATAGTGTGAGTTTATTTCTTTCAGTCCTTTCTGTAGCACGGGCAACAGTTAATTACCATTGCTTTGAAAAGTTACCTCATTTAAGAACAATTAATAATTAACTCATAAT
This sequence comes from Anabacerthia variegaticeps, assembly GCA_035583185.1. Classification (NCBI taxonomy): domain Eukaryota; kingdom Metazoa; phylum Chordata; class Aves; order Passeriformes; family Furnariidae; genus Anabacerthia; species Anabacerthia variegaticeps. The sequence goes on from JAWWEW010000112.1 coordinate 94,219,850, forward strand.
AATTAATCAAGTCTTAATAAATTAATATTAAAAACTTAGCAGAGAACAGATATATACCACAGCCATTTCAGATCATTTGTGTCTGTTCTATTTTATTAAATGATAAAACTGATCTAAAATCAAATTATTCTCCTACTGCTTTCAGCTTCTATGAAGTCATCTGCATTCCCTCCCCTTTTGCCATCAAAGTAAACCTCTCATCACTCAGCATTTACGCATTGACAAAAATTGTCCTTACCTTCCCATCCATTATAGTAACGACATCAGGCAAACCACCAATGACTTTACCACGATCTAGAAGTTAGAGAAAAATATGGGGACTGTGTGAAGTTTAGGCCCTTTTTTTGAGTTATCTTTAAAAAAACAGCATAATACAACTTTTGTGATGTTTTGTGGTGGGTTTCTTTTTAAATGTATTTTATGGTCCCCACAGATTTTATTTTTTTTAAGCACAGATTGTGCTGTAGCATTCTAAACTTATAGACATAAAAACCTTGAAGCTATTGCTGACCTTGATAGCTTGTGCCTTGGGCCCAGAGCAAAGCAAGAAGGATGCTTTTAGCATTTTGGTGATATCTAAGATCTAAGAAAAATTTATTCTGCCACTGCTTTTGTGGGCAGAAGCATCTTGTCATTACCAGGAGAATTGATATAATTTCCAGCACTCCTACAGTCCCTGGCAGTAACAAGCTTTCCCACTGTTTGGGTCTCAGCAAGCAGTACACAATAGGCATCAGCAGGCAATTTTTAACTTAAGATGTAGATCCCAATATTCAATATCATCAGCAGCTTTCAGAGTCAACACCTCCTTGTATGACACACAATTCATACTTCACCAAGTCTGCAGACACAAGAAGATACAATGGAGGCTTGCAAAATATGCCAAGCTTTCAGTGGGTTTCCTTTGGAACTAAAGACAACAAAATCTACAAATTACTATTATTATTGCAGTATTTTGGGCTAACAGAGGATTTCTGCAGCCACAGAACATGATAAATTGTGGCAGCATATCATGATGGATGCCTTAAAAAGAACACTAGACTACATTGTAGAACACCTATGACAAAATGCAAAATAAACTTACTCTTCTCAGCAAACGCAGCTGCCCTAGAGTTGTCATGGAAGAAAGAGAAATATATAGTGTTATTGATTAATTTAGTAATTAAATTATTTTTTTTAAGTAAACACATGCTACAGCATTAAATTGCAAAAGATGTAGCACTTACTTGAGTCGCTGGAACTCTGCAACTGCATCATCAAAAGCTGTAACAAAACAATTGAGGGTTATTGTCTATGAACATAACTTGCACTTGGGGCTCAGTACAAACTTTTAAACACATATCCATGTTATAGCTCTTTTAAAACCCATACAGGATCACACAGAAAAAACAGACCCCTGAAACCCAATGCAATTGGTGCTGAAAAGAGATACAAGACTAAAAAGATCATGACAGTTATAAGACTGAACCACAACAGGTTCTGATCAAAGACTATCTGTTTAAAAAACTCACTGACTATTGCCAGTAAAATCTGCATGAGCCATAAAAAGGCACCATATAAGCCTGGTCTTATAAATGTACCTTGCCCAGACAGATCAAGTGTCCTTTTGTAGGATTCCTTGTCACCAAAAATTTCAAAGGTGTAGTTGCCCTTATCTTTCTCTGTGGGTTCACGTATCTGCAGCCACGCAATATCCTCTCCCCCTCCAATCTTCATCTTTTCACCTGAAGAAATCTTAGATTCCCTGGGAAAAAATATGAATAAAGATGAGTATGAGCATTATTTTCCTGTATATTCTCCATAGGAAATCATCTATAAAAAGTTACAAAGGATAACATCCTATTTCTAAACTACAGATAGATTGCAACTAATAGGAGAAATTTCCCAGAAGCTCTTTGCTTCCTAGTGAGGATATGAAACACTTCGAAACCATCAGCTTGAGTTTTCACTTCAAAGATTCATTTGTTCAGAACTCTCTCATTCTCCTTCTCTCCACATACATAGCTGTATGCTGTGTATGTATGCTATATGCACATACATGACTATATGTCAAAGTGTTTAGAGTTCTGTACACTTCATACACAGTAATATAGAATACATCAGAAGAGTAAACTAGAGGTAGATCACCCTTTCTGATGATGTAAAAACTTATTTTGTCTTCCATTAACCTCAAAAGCTCCATTAAGAAAACAATAAAAAATTTGTGTAAAATTCCCCTTGCATCAAGTCAAAATACACCTTTGTTTTTTAAAAAAAAAACAAGACAAGAAAATGTCTTAATTCTAGATAAGTAATAAAAAGCTCTTTAAAAGCCAGAGGCATTATATTGACTTATCATCCTTTCCTAGTTATGAATAAAAGAAATGTCCTATGGATTCACATCAGGGGGTCTTCTGATTCATAATCTGTCATGAAAAGTGGAAATAGAACAAGATATTTAATGAGAGCATGCAAACCAAACAACTTCAGTGGTTCAAAGAGAACTTTCCTCTTTCACTCATTAACTAAAGAAGTAATTTTTTTCATTCTTTCTTCCCCAAGCATCTTTAGCTGGAATTTTTAATAGATGAAGTCACTTTTAGCTTCATCTTGATTACTCATTTTATTTGCCCAGACAGAGCTTGGCTTCATAGCTAGAGATAGTTACTTTGATGAAGAAAATGTATTTTTACAATTTCCCTTCCTTTAAGACAGCTACATTGAGTTCAGCCTACCAAATTAGATTCCTGGATAGAAACTGCAATATATTAGAAAATATTGCATATAATATTTCCCACTGTGTCACGAGTGGATGATGCATACTAGTTTTGGGACTTTTATTGCGTTCTCTGCTATGCAAGACAGTGGGTAATTCAAAGCTAGCTAAAAATTTACATGATTAAAAAGAAAAATCATGCTTTGTGTAACCTTTCAATTTTTCATCAAAAATATTTGCTATAACCTCATTAAAAGGAGAAGAGAAGTTTGAAGAGGCTGGGAAAGGTTGGTTGGTTGATTTAGGCTTTGTTTCAGCTTTAACAGCTCTGATTATAACCACTATATTCATGGAAGAATTTAAATTTTATTTCTTCAGAATCTGTGTTCAATGATATTAATGAAAATCAATTACATTTTAAAATGTGAAATATTTGGGAAAGGGGGGGAGTCTATGTAGATATAAATATGCACACTAGTATTTCCATATTAGCCACGTAGCATTGTTTAGTTTTTTATTTCTATGAAATGGATGGTGGAATGGACTAAGTTCACTTTTAAAACTCAAGCAGGTATAGTAAAAAGCAGAGACAAAAAATTTTTTCTTTTCCTTTTCATCGTATCAGGATCACAATTATGAAAGAAGGAGCGGAACTTGGTAAATACAAAGTATTTAATGTAATAATAAATACAAATACAGTTGCACACACTCGCAAACATGTTCTTGAGCACCCTGGACCTCATGATCATTGACAGTTTGTGTTCCTGTCTTCATAGAAAGCAAGGGCTGGACAGCATAGCAAATCTGGGATACCACACTGATAAACCAGCCTCTTCCTGTCCAAGTCAGAGCATTTCACTGCATGTCATCTTTGTAGACCATCGAGGAATGTGATAGTTGGAACCACCTGAAGAGTTTTAAAATCCTTTCAAACATTACCTGTACTTTCAAACAAATGAGGACCTGACATAGCAAAGCATTTGGATACATGTTTAACTGTAAATACACAGTTTAGGTGTGCAGATGATTAAACCGTCTCCAAAGTCAAAGAGTAATGCAACATGAAAGTCGGAACTCTAAAGCTCATTTTCTGGACCTATTCTTCAGTCTGAGGACTATTCTCAAGGTATTGAGTGCCCCATTGAATACATTTTTCAGAGAGAACTATCAAAATTAAAATATTTTTGGTTACTTATGAGGGTATCAGTTTGAAAAAAAATAATTTCTTTTTTAATACAGGCTTTTATTAAACTGTGAGAGCAGATTCTTGGTATTCACCTAGTACTGGAGGAGAATTTCATCCACTTAAAGGGCAGACCTGAAAAAGAAACTACGCCCAAATATTTTGCTATCTTTTAGTCAACCAGTTGAAAGCAAACAGTCTCACATTGAATAAGAGAACACAATACTGTAGATTCCTATTTCCTATTTGTTACAGTCCTCCTGATCGCTCTTGAACAAATCTGTTAACATTTCTTTTAGCATATCTACTACCTATGTTAAAAAGGAATATAATGTGCTGGAAAGAGAACTGCATTAATGTGATCCAGTTATTAAATTAATGCCATAGAACAGTACATAGTAAATCAAAAAGACAGCATTTTTTCTCAAATAAAATTGAAAAAAATATTCTTATCTACCTGTGACACCAGTTGACTTTCATTTCTTCATTGTAGTATTTCAAGAAACACTGGAGTCTTATTCCTTCCTCATTGCAAAGGATCTTCAGTGGAGAGGCTGACTTACCTACATAAAATACAATATATGTGGATCAAACAGAAGAAATAGTGGAATGAGCAGGAAACAGTCCAATGGACTATTTGTACTGTCCAGATCTGGGCCATAATTCTCAAGTACCACAGAGACAATTGCCATACCTCTCAAGGAACATTTATATCAGGTGAAAGTTCAGTATGAGTTTATGGTTTTATTCTCACATAAAAGCATTATGACTAGCAAGACCCATTGTGAAATAATAATAAGCTAGTCACATAATTGTCATGAAACAGTAGTGTAATGATTATAATTTCATAAAAATTTTATACTTGTGCAAACCCTGTTCTTTCAGTGGAATGGTTCCCAGCTTCTCACTGGGAGCAGTATCAGTCTCACTCTCTCTATATCAAGGTTCACTTACTAATGGGAAGTTCGAAGAAAATTATTCCTATGACACTTTCACAGTATCTAAACCAAACAAGCCAGGTGGAATAATACTTTGTTCCCTTTTAATACTGTCAATTAGCAAGGTCAACTGCCTATTCAGAAACTTAATAACATGTCCATAATTATATAACCATCATGACTCTTAGAGATTTACCACTTAAAATAAAAATTTTCTGCCTCAGCCCTCAGATGACTTCAACATAAAAAAACCTGCATGAAAATTCAAGACAGCATTTACTTACCACTCGCTCCGCTCAACGCCAGCATTATATCATCATAAACTGCAAAGAGGAGAGAAAAAAAAATGGAAGAAAATGTACCATCAAAATTCAATCATAATATAGCTTTGTTATGTTCATTTTAATTAAAGCAATATGGGAAATCTTCATATCCTTGAGCAAAGAAAACCATTAAAATTGCAACAGGTGTACAGGAAAAATTGGAAACTGTCTGTGTACAGCATATGAATTCTGTGCTGTGTGACTCCGTATTTCTGCCTTTTGTGGAGTCAGCTCCTTGCTGCCAAATCTTTGCCTCTGTATCCCTTAGGCCAGGGGAGCAGGGAAAGTCATTAAAACTGGATATTTCACATTCAAAGAAGAGCGCAGGGGAAAAAGAAATTATCACATTCTAGGTGAAAACAATTTTCACCTACTCCCTGTGTGATGGCATTTGACAAATGAAAAGGCCTTTAACAGCTAGTGAAATAAACAAAGTATCATATCAAGCTTTTGAAATATCACAGAGCTGATAGGTTGACAGAAGAGAACCCTGGAGACAAGTGCAGAAGATTGGGGAACTCTTTCATAGCAGAAGAATCATATTCAGTGACACTGTGTAAAATGCAAAGAGAGAGAAAGAAGCACCATAATCTGAAGAATGCATAGTTAAGACTGAAGGATGCATATTCTAGGCTGAGGAATTTTTATGAATACAGAAGACAGAAAAATGCATGAAGTTCAGAAACTAATACTTATATATTTGTTCTGTATTCATCTGTATATGCACATTTTTGTCTCTGCTAAAATAAATCATGATTCAGTTCCATAACTCTTTGCAATCTCCAGTGTGCTTCTACTGGCATTGACATGAGGACATGAATTTCATACCATATATGCATTACATTACAGATGTCTGAGAAGGTAGGGTTATATTAACCAAACTATCTAAATGAGAATTTTTTTTCTGAAAGAATAATGGACAGAATTAGATTCATTAGATTAATTAGATTAAAGGGCAAAGAATTTATGAAGGGGAAAAATGCTTAGGAGATTATCAATTGATGATACAGCATCCTGCAGTAAACCATAGCTTAAGAACTCAGCCTGATATTCATCTTTTCCTCTTATTTCGGGTACTTCCTCTGTGTGCTGAAAAAGAATGTTAATATCTTTGCTAAACTGAGTTAATTTTTAACATGTCTTTCTCCTTCTATTGCAAGCCTGAAAAAGGATTCATTATTTGGGTGAAATGTCTACATGCAGGTGGGATGAATCCAGGTTCACTTATGCCTAGTTGGTGGGACCTAAGCAAAGAAGCTTAGCTAAGCTCTTTCTACCAAAGTTAAGTAAAATTCACTCATGGTGGCAACAGATCAATCTTTGCTATAGACTCAGAATCACAGAATATTCGGTGTTGGGATGGACCCACAAAGATCATCAAGTCCAGTTCTTAAGTGAATGACCCCTACAGGGATCAAACTCACAACTTTGCCATTATTAGCACCATGCTCTAACCCACTGAGCTAATTTCAGGGCCAGAGTAAACTAGCTCCTTTTTACACAAAAAAAAAAAATAATAAAAATTAAATATACATAGAATTACAGTACCTCAGTGCGATGTCTGATATATGCTTATCATGGGTGCATTTTAGACTAGATTCTCTTACTCTTATTTGCATTTATCTTCAATTGAATGTCAGTGCACACTGAGCTTCAAGCAACCTGCCCCATAGAATATGCAGTCTTTCCCATTCATGCCAAACCTCTGTTTATCCTTTATGTTTCAAGGCTAACTCCACCATTTAGAGGACAGGGTGCTTGGTTTTGCTGGTTGACATTCTCAAAGCCTCCTGGACTCGCAGTGTTAGATACCATGAATTCTCTAAACAGGCCTTTCACTGTACGATTCCAGCAGAGCAGAGTTTTGCCATACCTGAAGTATAACCACTGGAACCTGGAAGGACCCCTGACCACATGATGGATATCTACTGTACCTTTTGTTTATTCCAGTGGTCAGGATACACACACACACACAGATCCATAGAGTAAGGGAATGATATTTGTATAAATATCAAAGGACAGGAAGGGGGGAGTTGATTAATAAGGACCTGAGCATGACATAAATGATATGGAATAAGGGGTGGAAATTGTACTGGTTTTGGCTGGGTTAGAGTTAATTTTCTTCATAGCAGATTGTGTGGTGCTGTTTGGATTAATGACTAAAGCAGTGTTGATAATACAAGGACATTTTCGCTATTGCTGAACAGTGCTTGAACAGCGTGAAAGCCTTTTATTTTTTCTCCTCAGACTGCCTCACCAGGAGAAGGCTGGGAGTGCACAAGAAGTCAGGAGGGGACACAGCCAAGACAGCTGATCCCAGCTGATCCAAGGGACATTTCATACCATATGACATTATATTCAGTATATAAACCTGGAGAAAGAAGAAGTGGAGAACGTTTGGAGTGATGCCATTTGTCTATCCAAGTCACTGTTTTGTGTGATGGAGCCCAGCTTACTGGAAATGGCTGAACACCTGCAGGCCTATGGGAAGTGGTGAATGAATCCCTTCTTTTGTTTTCCTACATGTTCAGCTTTTGCTTTGCTTATTAAACTGTCTTTAGCTCAACCCAGGACTTCTCTCACTTTTCCCCTTCCAATTCTCTACCCCATCCCACTGAAGTGGAGTGAGTGAGAAGCTGGGGGGGCGGGGGGCGCTGAGCTGCCAGCTGACACTAACCCATGAAGTGGCTTTATGATTTTAGAATCAAAATCACTCTCAGTCCCTACTGACAATCCCACATCAACATATTCAGCACTTTGTTCTCTTAGGGTTTTTTGTAGATATTCAAGCTTGACAAATTTGAGAGAGAGCTATCTCACATAAAATAGAGTGTCTGTCTGATTAGAAACATACTTCATCTCCTGCCTGTCAGAGTGCTAGAGATGAATCATTACAATGACCAGTGTCACCCCACCTACACTGCTGGTCTGCAGTTCAGGTCTCTGTAACATGAGAAATTAAATGCAGAGAACCCCAAAAATATTTGCTAACATGTCATTTTCAAGGATAGATCTTTGACGCGTCTTGAGAACATGTAGAGATCATTATTCCATTATAGTACATTGAATGTTACCTTTTCCCGATAATTCAAGAGAAGATACATCATGACCTCTATCATCTGACAGTGTCGCCTTATAAACTCCTTCATCTTTGCGAGACAGCTACAGGAAAAACACAAGATGTTTACTGACAAACTTGATAGTAGTACTAGATTCGCTTAACACCTGCATAACTTTCTAAATAAAACAGCACACATTTTACTGCCTTCTGGATAAATAATCTTACCAGAGATGAGATGGAAACTATGAATAGCTTGTTCATGCTTTCTTTATGGAGCTGCATTCAGTTCTTGCCTAAATCATATTCCGATTTCAGTTCAATTGCCTTAAGAAACCATTTTGGGGTTTTTTTGTTCCAAAAAGATTAACAGGATTGATCCTGGTCAGTAGAAATTACAAGCAGTGTAGTAAGATGTAACAAAGCATAATTTCAACCCACATAAACTTTAGAAATGCAATCTTTCTCAACCAAAATTAATATTTTTTTTAATTATGTAAAGCATAACTCCACGTCTAAATCCTATAACTGTCCAAATATCAACTCATCCATGCTGCTTTCATTCAAGCAGCATCTGTAGTCAAATTATATCTATACAAAGTAAATAATTAATTCATTACCATTTGAGACTTTACATACTAAAATCTAACACAGTGGTACTGCATAAGGCAGTAGAGGATTTTGCTGTTTTTATTTTAGTTTACTGTAAAGCCTGAAGGAGAATACATAAACAGTTTTACATAGGTTGGAGAGTACTTAATTGCTGGAACTACGCAAATCCACAAGCAAGAAAACTGTAGCACAAATATCATATTGAATAACAGGTAACTGGAGCAATCCAAGGCAAGCAGAAACCACACTCTGGAAAAAAAGTTTACTCAAGACAAATGAAGCCACTGGAAAGTAAGTATCCTCTTGCAATGAAATGAAGGAAGGAAATTAGAAAAATATTAAGCCATTAAATAAAATAAATAAATCAATTAGATGAAATGTACATTATGCTGAAAGCAGAAAATATCAATCTGGGGAGGTTTTGTCATATGACAAAGGCAGCGACTATGCAAGCTAAGGTTTCAGACACGAGCTGGGTTATCCTATTTGCATAAAGTCAAATTTTAAGAAACCAGACACTTCAAACATTCATTTTAACCAATAAAACTGAAACACTGTCAAAAATGAGGTGATTGAAAAAATTGAAAAATTAAGGAGCAGTAAGAAAGAACAAGATAGAGTTCACCTAAGGACTCTGAAGCAACTTAAGCATGAACTGTCTGAGCTGATAACAAAAATAGATATATTTTATGGGCATTAGTTATTCACCAGCTAATTGAAGGGTAGCAAATACAGTTTTTCTTAAAACTGTTCACAGAACTTATGATAGCTGGTTTACTGTTTTGCATGGCAAATCTATAGTGTGTCAAGCAGAAACTGTCATTTCTAATCAATAGGTGATACTGTACCTTGGGAATACAGAGATGACATTCTCCCTTCTGCAGATCAGGTGCTTCCTCAACATCAACCCCAGAACCATCCTTATACCACTTGAAATCAGTCTCCTTCTTCGTGTTTGCAATCTGCACAACAGAAAAGGCACATTAGCCTGCCTATGCCCAGGTATCGCACTGTGAATAGTCACACAGGTACTTTCAACATAAGAAGTCATTTTTTTATAAGACATGTCAAATAAAGCTAAGTAAAAAACCAATTTTAAGCAAGTCCTACTAAGCAAATCTTAGTCCTATTGAATATCTTTGCAGCATAGTATACAGTGTACAGCTTCAGAGCCCTGTAAAAACTTGAAAGAAAATCCTGTCAATCTCTTCCCTTAAATGGTTTTGCACCCTTGCTCTGTGGTTGTAGCTTGTCTAGAGACAGTTTTGAGAAGTATACTTGAAATTGTGCTGGACTCTCCTTTATTATTTTGTGTTTGCCATGTGTTTGCCAGAGAGCTGTAAAACAGAACATAGGCCCTACCTTGGGCAGCCCGCGGCCAATTTGGAGATCTATCCCAGCTACCTAAGCATGGCTCAACTGCAGAAAGCAACTGAAATTACTATTGTGAAAGCATCTGAGACTTCAAAATTGTGAGCTGCACCAAGGAAACTTTTTTTTTCCTTACTACATTGTGTCCTATGGGGCTTACAAAGACTCTGGGAGTCCTACGAATTGCAATCTCTCAAAAGAAAAAAACCAGAGGGGGGGGGGTGGAGAGGGCTTAACAATGTGGTGGGAATGCTTGAAAGCCAGAATTTTGCTGCAGTAGCAGCAGCTCACCTAAACAATGCATAAGTACATACAGCTATTCCTCAAGTACTGTTCTAATTTTGAAATCAAATTGTGTGTTGGATAAGCTTAAAATATCACTCGATGAATTACCTCAAACTGTGAAATTAAAGAAGTTAAAAGAGCAGATCTTTTTAGAAACCCTGACAACATATGTATTTTAAATTTTCCCTCACTTTCAAAAACACTATAGTTTATTTGACATCACTGTCCCCATACCTCTCTAAAAATGATAAAAATGCAATGGTACTTTCATGTGTAGCCTAAATTCTTAGTCAGCATGGCTTTGGTAGAAGGACAGCTCTGGCAAGACATTTCTCACTCCTGAGGCAGTTGCTTTAAAAAGGATCCTTAAAAAAAAGAAAGAACTGAACAAAAGGATAGAGGGCAGCCCAGAAGTTAATAGAGATCTGCAATAGTTTTCAACTGGCTTGCTTGGAGGAAAAAACATGCACCAATTTCTAACCCTTTCACATTAGAGAAGTCATTCCACAGATGAACAGCTCTATGAAAGCTCTCTGTAGAGGTAACTAAATAAATAGGAGGGTCTCCTATACTGATTCCTGGGCATGTCTATGAAACATGCTCGAATTAATCATATCTATTGCTGCTTAATAACCAGTGTGGTTGCTATGGATCTCTGACAGAGTATTTGAGATCACAACCTGGCCCAAAGCAATGACTTGCTTGAGAAAAGTGAGCAGCATTTTACATTTACCAGTGACTGCAAAGTGGCTGTTCCTGTAGCCCTATGACATGACTGGCAATTTGATTTGAACAAGCCCTGAAGGAACAAGCCTCTAATGCTTTTCAACAATTTTTCATCAAAGACTGTTAGCACTCAATCTGACAATAAATATACCGAGTTTCAGACACATGCAATTTGTGGTGCTGCCATTACTACATGTTGACATTTACTATGAAAAGCTACTTTTTTGCTGTTTAGCCACACACCAAAAATCTTGCTTTTAACAGACACAGCATAAATAAGGGCCAAATTAATGCAAGAGCAGGTACGTTCTGAACATTCTGAAATTTAGAATTACTAGAAGAAAAATAACAGTAGTTACTGGCATATGAAGAAAAATAAACACAAAAGCAAAAAGAAAACATCAGATTGTCATTCAAATGGACAACTATGTCCTACTGGGATTGAGGGGCTACAATACCAAGAACATGGTCATCAATCCCAGCTAATTTGGAATTAAATACTAAGTCAATCAAAAGTCAATCAGGTCAAATCACATAGAATATAAGTGGTATGTGAGGTAACATTTTATATACTCTTTTATAACGCAATCTGTATTCGTTCATTATTACTGTTATGGGCCTGAATCACACATTCAGTCCTCTGCCCTACACAAGCTTCCAGCTGACATGAATTCCTAATGGCCCTACGTCATGCTTATAAGAAAGTCAAGGCAAAATGCCCTTTCTTGTAGGTACTTCCTTCACATTATCCCAGGCTCTTACGAGAGGTAAAAACACCCTTGACAATTGTTTTTGCAGAGGAACACTAAACAGAGCCTGGAAAAGACCTGGGCCAAGTGCTATGATATGGCGTGGGGAGGCAGAGACAGTTCCTTGATTGTTTTTATTTGCACAAAAATAACCCAGGGTGGCCACACTTCTAACTTTCATATCAGGTATCTGCAGTCTGAAGGACAAATACATGCTTTGTTGTTCAAACTCTTCCTATGTACAAATATCAGTTAAACAGCCATAAAACAACAGTACTGTGTGAACCTAATGGCCAGTCACATACCAACAGTAACAAACATTATAAGGTCAATAGCATAGTTAAAATGATGAGTGTGCAAACATCCCACATCCTAGATTTCATTTACATAAAATATTTTGACCTTGTGAACAAAAAGCACACTGGTGAAAAGCAAATAATCAGATGCTTAGCCTTTCACAGCTTCAGTGATATAAACAGGCTCAACAGTCAATGAAAAGAAGGATAATTTCAGATTAATTTGTAGAGAATTAACACTAGTATAACTGGTTCACCAACATTTAATTCCCCATGTGAATGAAAGGATAAGTAGGGTTCATGCCTGAGGCAAATACATGTGGAGATTATAAAGTGCTCTAGCTATGCAGCTCAGTACCAGCAAAGGTACCATGTTAGTTAATGAGTGTTGAGCCCTAAAATGTGGGCACACAGAACGGCAGCTTTGCCACCCAGGTCAGTTCTGATGGGAATAACCTGAGGTTAAAGGTCTCCTCATTAGGAAAAAATCCCACAAATGTGCATGTAAATTGCTCATAATAAATGATTCAAGTTAGTCTAATTAAAAGCCAAAAGTTATTCAAAAGAAGTGGAGAAAATTAATATAAAAGAGTCCATATTAAAGGAAAAGGGAATGAAGAAGAATTTGATGCCTGTTGAATTCAATTAACTTAGTTATTCAGACCTCTAATTAGTGACTCTAGAAAAGGAACAAAAATGAAAACATATCAGTTCTGAAAGGCATAGAAAGATGTTAATTGTAAAAGTTATACTGAATTCAATACACATTATCGTTACTTAGGATTCAAAAATCATTAGTCAAACACCATAAAAAAATTATGTTTTATAACTTTACTTCTAGAAGCCGTTGTTGCATATTTGTTTGCAGGTGATTACATAACAGATGCTTTGTTAAAGAAGCCTCTAAATAAGAAAATGGTAAGGAAAGATTTTGAACAGGCTTTTTGTGGCTTTTTTTTGAGGAAGGAAGAAGGACCATTAAATGACACATATTCAGGGTAAATTATTTTTATGGTTCACAATTATTACGAAAAATTGGACCACCTAATAATACACTTAGAAATGTCCTATATATTTTTTTGCTTTAATGAACATTACTGCTGAAGAATAGTCAGTCAAAAATTTTCATATTGAAACATTCTAAATAATGAAAGTTTTACTATGAAACCCCTAATTTTAAAAAACCTAAATTTTTCCTCACATTTTCCTACTTCAATTTTTAAGCAACATATCCTAACAAATAATTTCAAGTATATTTCCTTACCTTACAAGAAAGTAAAACTTCACATTCCTCTGTAACCTCCCAGTACAAAAACTCTGAGAAATGAGGACCTAAGAAACAAAACTGTCTTAAAGCAATGTTGTAGAATCAAGAGCATCAGAGAGATCCAGTGAAAGAAAGAAAGAAAACTTATGACAATTATAACAGCCTTACCCCAGAACAAGAGGGAATTCCTGAACTACCCATGCACTTGAAGGAAAATCCTGCAGTAAGTTTTTGTCATACTGACCCAGGTGCCTACATTGCAGCTTAGAAAGCTGTCTCATCTCTGTTTGTATGTCATGTAGTGTTCCAAAATGTAAAATGGTGAGTGAAACAAGTCAGTTTACTAAATATGTTTGTGACAACTAAGCAGAGGAAAGGAAAAAAGTACCTACAAACAAGTGTACAAACAATGTATTTAATGAAAAAACAACTAGAGAATAAACAAATGTATCCAAACACCCAATTAGATGCTCAAAGCAAAAATCCCGTGCCAGACAATATTTTGTCAAATAATATAAAGTTTAAAAATGCATTAAATATTACAAGCAGATCAGGCAATATTCCTTTTCCCCACTAAAGTTACAATCCTGGAAAGAAATATATCCTGATGAAAATTTGCTGACACACACAGCCTTTTTGAAGTTATTGTGCCTACTCATCTCAGTAAATGTCAATGTCTTAGTGTCTGCAGGACCAGGACCTGTAATTTCAAAATCCAGAACCAGGAAGTAGCAAAGTGTCACTTTCACTTAATCATTGAGAACTGAACGATCTTGTGAGTTTATGCTGTAAGTGGTAAATTTCTTTCCTAAATCAATATTAAACAGCCCTCAAAAAAAAAAAATTATATTTTTAATGTACAAAATCTTAAGTTGTTTAGAATAAAAGTTTTTAATTATTATTGTTATTTTCATCCTAAAAGCCGTGTGCTTTCAAGTGAAAATTACAAACTAGAGCTCAGACTCAATTTTTTAAGGATTTCACAGTGATGGGATTCTGATTTAGGTATCCTGTAGTAATTCTCTCATTCAGCTGCAAACAATATCGATAACAAGTTTATAACAAACTCAACAATTGTATAACAATTATGCAACAAATATACATTTAGTTCCTGGAATTTTGCCTGGACAGAAACCATGGGGTCAAGTTTTTAATCTTCCTTGTCTGGTGCTACTTGTTTTGGCTGTCTACTCTTCTGTCAGTTATACTGAACAGACAATCTGTATGCTTAAAACTAAAGGCAATTAAATATTTGGTTGGATCAGAGCCTACAGTAGGCACATCTCATGAATATTAAGCAAAGATAACCTCTTGTAGGGACTCCCACTCTATTTCTCTACCTAGTAAAGGTTCTGTCACAAATTGGCAATGCTGGAAAATAAGATCCACCAAGGGTTCAAACGTCTCCTCAAACTGTACAATATACTCATCTTCTAATGACGAATGGAAGCTGGAAGCCCTTAGTATTCACCAGGGTTGAATCATTAGCTGCACATTGGGCCTAGAGTCACCAATTTCCTCTGTCTTACCTTGCTTTCTGAGAAATTCCTTTCGTTGGAGCTCAGACTCAGCCAATACTGCCTTGAATGCTAAATTTTAGAAGAGGTGAATGAGAAATGAGTTAGTCACAAAATTACTCAAAGAATATTTGAAGTTCATTTCTTCATCAAAGTTTCAATGTTTCATTGAACATACCATCTCCAATGAGAACTAATGAGGACTGGTTCTTAGCCTTTCCATCTTGAATCTGTACTGTGTAGGTACCTTCATTGTCAATTGTAAATTTTTCCATCACCATTTCTATAATGCCATTTGAACGGTCACAATTTATTTTATGTCTCTGAAATAAACAAATAATAACTTTAGTACAGTGTAAATTACTTAATGACTTTCATCAAATTAATCATGTTTTATATTCCTGCCTCCACACTCAAGCTTTTCTATGTCCTTTTAATTTTAAACTATGGAAACAAGGGGGTGCGTGCATTTACTGTTGTACAACAAGATCCCGTGGTAATACAAATCTCTGTGTGCAGCTGCATTGGTAATCCTCGAGTCATCATAACACAGCTGGTTTGGATTTGAAAACAATAGTTTATGGCACTATGCATGTTTGAAGAAGAGCCTACACAGCCAGCCTTTAGCTGTATTACAGCTTCCAGTTCAACAAGGGCGTTTGCTAGGCTGAAGCACTAATTCTAGCAGAGTCCAGAAAGAACTGGAAATATTATGTTTGTAGACACAAATGTGGATCTTCAAATAAAACCATCATGGCAAATCCAAAAAGTCATCACTCCTAAATATCTGAAACATACATAGCAGCTCAATAGTGGATCTTACTTTCTCACTAAAAAAAGTTTATTTAGGAAGGATATAATGATTTTCTCATTTAATGCTAGGTGTGATTTTCAAAGAACCCCAAAGTGAAAGCCCATGAGAAAAGTAACTTGAGCAAAACCAACAAAAATCTGGAAATCCAGAAAAAGACAGGTAGAATTCTGTCAGAACATAGAGTTACCCACTACAGTGTTTGGAGAATACTCTAAACACTAAATGTTGACTTGAATTCAAAGTTAAGTATACTTTCCACTGTTTGTGTCCTTTATGTGTTTTCTTTCTATTAAATATCCCAGAAAGAAAAATCATTGTCAGACATCATCAAGGGAACACAAAATTGCAAGCAAATATTGGACAACCTTTGCAAAATATGTGTTCTAAATTTGAAGGTACTGTTATAATTACAGCCACCTTTTTTCTAAGTAATATCCTATTTTATTCAGCAAGTTCCAACCACGAGGACTGTGTTCCCTACTATCAGTGATGGTTTTTGACTCTCAACCAAAACATTACTAACGCTAAGTAAGAATAACCCAGAGGGGTTACTTGGTGAATACTTTTAGGTAACCAGTGCGGCCAAGGATATTACACACCAACTTCCATTCATGATGGCACAGAACAGTAAATTTCACCATCTATAAGAAGTTATGTGGAGTGAATTATTATAGACCCTGTTACTGTTATATTTGTTATAGACACTGTTAAAAGGAGACACAACTCCTATAAACAGAATGTTTTGATTAACCTGTTTCTTGGCTTCCAAATGTAAAAAAAGGTACTAAAGCCACAGATAGATACAGTTCAGGCAAGGAGAAGAAAGAAGAAAGGCAAAAAACCCACTAGTAAAAATGCCACTTATTAAAATCCCTAGGACCTTCCTTAAGTGGAAGAACCTCTAAGTCCTGATCCAAAAGTAGTAGGAATGACACCACAGATATATCTGTTTTAGCTGTGAGGGACACATCTTGGCCAGTCTCAAGAACAGGTTCACTATTGTATGCATAATAAGTCTGGAAGAACAGTGTAGTCATAGTCAAGATGTTTTGTTTTGCATTCACTACTGGTATTTTCAAATATACAAATCTTTTAAATCTTACAGGGGTGACTGAATGATGAAGAAAAAGAGATGGAATTAACAAAGCAGTAGCCAACAGGTTGATCAGGATAATTATTTGTTAAATAAATAGACTAGAGGGAAGAAACAGAGGTATAGTATTTATATAAGATAGCAGGGAGAGATGCTCATATAATTTGGATACACAATTTCCCATACAGAGGGCAAAGAAAGATGTCAAAGAATAAGACAAGATTAAATTAATCAGGAAATTAAGTAGAAAATCTACTTATCTAAGAGTTCATCTGTAAGAATTAACAAGATAGGCCAGATAGGTTAAACAGAGCATTTATAAACTTACCCAAACTATCAAAAAGTGCAAATTCAAATTCCTGCTTACAGTCTCTTGCCCACAGAGGTCAAGGACCACACTGGCATTTACTTCATGAGATGTCAGGGAGAACATTAAATTTAAAGTGGCCAGAAGAAGAAAAGAAAAAAAAAAAAAAAAAAAAAAATTTGTATGTTTTAATCTGATCCTTTATGAAGCTTCTTTTTCTCTTTTTTGTTTTCCTATTTTTAGGTAAAGCAAAAAAAAATATTAAAATGACAGCTCAGTTCATTCCATTTTCAATTTATTTTGAAATCTTACAAAAAAATGTTCCCTGTTAGGACCTAGGAGGAAAAACACATCACTTCAGCCAATGTCAAGAATCAGGCCACAATTCACCAGCATAATGGTCTATTGAACATGTTCAGTGACTGCAGCCCAGTCTCCAGACAGGTTTTAGAGTGCAATTAGGCTTCTAACTATTGCCATTATGCAGCAAGATGAAGTTCAATGATTTTATGGGCACCATAAATATTAAGCTTTTATGCGACTTTCCACAAAAATATCATCAGTCTCTGAACGTAAATGTCACCTGTGGGTTACTAATTAAAGAGGTGAAATAATGCAGCTTCACTTCGAGACTTTCTGATGTCAACACTTGCAAAACATATGCGAACTAAAAATAGCTCGTTCTGTTCCATGAACGTTGCCAAGGCAGAGTATTGCCATTTCAATACATCCTAGGCACTAATAGTCACGGTTTCAGTACTATAGTTTATTACTTCTTAAAGCAAGAAAAACTGAGAAGTATTTTACTAAGAAATACTTCTTCCACTTGTCAATATGCAATTAAAGTAAATGCTCTTTACTTTCCTATGGTACAAAAATGCTGATAAGCTTCTCTGATCCAAACCAGGTTTTGCATTTTTAGGAATAAACTGAATCTTTCAAACAGCTGCACTGAAGATGGATTCCTCAGAGGAATATGTATTCCCAGTGCTGTGCTTTATGGGCCATAGATGAACCATACTCCTGCCCTGCAAAGGCATGACCTTGCTTTCTTCTCAGCCCAGTCTAAGAGCTTTTTTGTGCCCCTTTGGATGAAAAGTCTTCCTAGAGCTATAAAAATGCAGGAAGTTGGTGGCCTGCCCTTTTCATCTCTGTAGCTGCTCAATGCCCATTCAGTTTCTAAGACAAAATTTAAAAAAAAAAAAAAATAGAAAGTGATACAATATAAATGCTTTAAGTCTATGAACATTGCTTCATTGTCAAGTGCCTCCCACATTATATGTAGAACTAGTAGCATGAATCTCTGGGAACAGCATGTCTTGCTGGTTTGGAGTCCAAAACTGTACAGAAGCAGTCTTTTTCTTAAGATATTTTTCTAAAATATTTATGCTTAATACTGGTCTGTGTTTAAATTCTCCTTCCTTTGGCTTATTTTTGAGAGTTAAACTTTTCTCTGTTTTTCCGGTGTGAGTAGGCTTACTCTGCAACAGGAATTCTGTACTGCAAAAAATATTCAAGTTAAATATTTGTATTCTCTTCAGGTATTATCACATCTTAATAACATGGTATTAAGCAGCTCTAAGATCCAGAATGCTACAGGCCTGTCAGTGTGATCCCAGTGTCAGGGAAGGTTAAGAAGAGAGCCACGATGCAGCATGCCCAGGACAACCAGGGGATCAGGTCCAGCCAGCACGGCTTGTGAGAGGTAGGTCCTGCTTGACTGACCTGATCTCCTTCTGTGACAAGGTGACCCACTTAGTGGATGAGGGGAAGGCTGTGGATATTGTCTGTCTGGAATTAAGTAAAGCCTTTGACACTATTTCGCACTGCATTCTCCCAGAGAAACTGGCTGCTCATGGCTTGGATGGGTGCACTGACTCCTGGCTGGATGGCCAGACCCAGAGTGCGGGTGAATGGAGTTACATTCAGCTGGCAGCTCATCACAAGTGTAGTAGTGAGGCTTAGTAGTGAGGCCAGTCCTGTTTAATGTCTTTATCTACAATCTGGAGGAGGGGATCAAGTTGGGTGGGAAAGGCAATATGCTGGAGGGTAGGATGGCTCTGCAGAGGTATCTGAACAAGTTGAATAGATGGGCCGAGGTAAACTGTATGATATTCAACAAGGCCAAGTGCCAGGTCATGCCCTTCGGTCACAACAACCCCATGCAGCACTACAGGCTGGGGACAGAGTGGCTGGGAAGTGGCCCAGAGGAGAAGGATGGGGTTGCTGGTTGACAGCCGACTGAACATGAACCAGCAGTGTGAGCAGGTGGTCAGGAAGCCCAGTGGCACTGTGGCCTGTATCAAGAACAGTGTGGCCAGCAGGACTGGAGCAGTGTCATCTCAGTGTACACAGCACTGGTGAGACCGCAGCTGTAATCCCGGGTTCAGCTTTGGGCCCTTCAACTACAAGAAAGACACTGAGGTGCTGGTGCATGTCCAGAGAAGGGTGACGGAGCTGGAGAAGGGTCTGCAGCACAAGTTTTATGAGGAGCAGCTGAGGGAGCTGGAGTTGTTTAGTTCAGAAAAAAGGAAACTCAGGGGAAACCTTATCACTCTCTACAACTACCTGAAAGAAGATTGTAGTGAGGTAGGGGTCATTCTCTCCTCCCAAATAACAAGCAATAGGACAAGAAGAAATAGCTTCAAGTTGCACCAGGGGAAATTAGCTTGGATATTCGGAAAAATTTCTTTGTGGCAAGGGTTGTCAAGCATTGGAACAAGTCGTCCAGGGTGTCAACATGTTGAGTCACCATCTCTGGAGGCATTTAAAAGACATGTAGATGTGGCACTTAGGGACACGGGTTAGTGGCGGACTTGGTAGTATTAGGTTTGCTATTGGAATCGACGATCTTAAAGGTCTTTTCCAACTTAAATGACTCTATTATTCTATGATAACAATAGAATATTAATTATTGCATAAAAGTTTATTAAACAAAATCACTTTTATGTATTATTCGCTATGTACTTACATCACTGTTTTCAACTTCTTTATCATTAATAACAAATCTGAAGGTAGAATCTGGAGATAAGCTTTCAGCCTGGATCCAGAAACGAACTTCTCCTTTATCGAGAATCTCATAAGCTAATTCTGATTTCAGAGGTATTGCTGCAGAAAGAAGAGAATCAAAAGTTAATAATGCATGAAACTTTGTGAGAAATAGGAATAATGTAGTAAAATAGTAGCAAGTGCCTTTTATTTATGGATATCAAATGCACGGAAAGGCCTATAATGCAGTGTTTGGCTGATTTTAAAATCAATTTCTCAAAGGGAGAAGAGAATTTGCAGCTTACACATTGTGTAAGGATTTGGCTAGTGACAACCTATAGTCTATTGTCAAAGTCACACTTCAAAGACATTTAGGAACAATTATTTTATTCAGTGTCAACTAATATTCTTCTAAACAAACTAAAAGATAAGGAAGGGAGTTGTTCCATGAAAAATGAAGCTGCCATGAAAAATACAGTCACCATTGTCTGAGGAAGAATCTTTATGGAAATCCAGTCATTAGTATGTAATTATATTTCTTCTAGAATATCAAATAGATTCAGATCTTCAACTTACTTGGATTCTTTATTTCATAGCTTAATGCCATCAAACGTTCAAGCTCTGAAAATAAGAAAAATATTCATGTTTTAATTTATTTTGAAAAATGCAGTCAGAAAACGAGTGTCAGAGAAGGCATATATCAGCATCAGCAAGGCGATCTCCTCAAGTCTTATATGTGAAATACCACATTCCCTTCAGAAAGTGATGACTAAAAATAAGATTTAGGAAACTTAAAATTCTGATACATGGATTTAGCAAGTACTTTTATTCCATGCATTTTCACGTACACTCTTATGCAAGAGAATCTAAACAAGGACCAAAACCTATTTGAAATTTAAAAAGCAGCAACATAAAAGAAAGATGGGAAACAATAGCTTCTAAACAGTGCATGAGGTTCCTTTATCTGCTGACTTCCTTTCTCACACTGTTCCTGAAAAGTTTGTTTTACTGTGGCAGGAGGCAAGACTGAGAGCAGATTAGTCTGAAAACAGTACAGAAAGTTCCATTTAATGCACTATATCCTCATGAAGGCTGTGTGAGAATCTAGAAATCACTTTATCAGATTTTCACACTATTCTTATTTGTCATATTAATTACCAATAAGGATGTGAAAAATGAACATTACTGCAAATTCTAAATTTACAAATAATGTAAAGACCAGAAAAAATTAGCATCAGTTTATGACATGGTTGAGGATCTAGCAAAATTACAGGAGAATTTATAACATTTGAGGGAGCAAATGGGCAGTGAAATCATGGGTTTCAGTATCACGACGCAAAATCTGATATTTGTGCAGTCATTCAGTAAAAAAAAAATTGTAATTTTGAGTGACAGATATGACCAAGAAAATATGGGCTAAGTGTGGGATGGGAAACACATTCAGTACTTTTATACAAAAAAAACCCTTCAAAGGCAGAACGAACAGTGACAAGACCTACAGCAAGATTTCAGAGTGATGCTTCAAAACTAAACCAAAGGGCAGTTCTCATGATAAAATGCATTAGAAAACTAAAAATACTGCAGGTTTATCTTCCCTAGAAGAATCAGATATTGGTAATGACTAAGAGTCCTCATAAATCATCCATGTCCTGGAGAACCCTTTTTTTTTTTTTTTTGCCTGCACATGGATTTCTTCTCAACACCTACTTGGAAAGGGTGATTTGACATGTTTCTTACTGTGACAAAAGTCCTGCCTACTATAAAACTCATACTTAGTGTCATCTCCTCTCCTTAAATGACTTAGAAAGACGGTAAGCAGAGGGATTTTCATGCTTAAGGAACTGGATATAGCAATTACAGCCTGAGGACCGGGAAAGCACCAAAGTAATTTTTATGCTATGTAAAATAGCAAATTCTCCATTTTGCTTTTTATGTTAGTACCTCTCAATGATAAAACAAAGTCAGACTGAAGAAAAAATCATTGCAACTCCAATGAAACAAAATAGCTACTGTGAAACAAAGTAAAACTAATATAAAGGTAAGCTAAATAATAGTTTGGCCCAATGTTTTCAGATCTCATTAAAGCATCATCCTTTCTCTCACTAATTTAGTGGATCTCGGTTATATTAAATTGTATCTAGAGTCTCAAGAGCAACTGAAAGTGTAACAGATACTTGCAAACATCATTTTAATCACAGCATAAAGAAAACTATGCTAATTGGCATATTCTTTATCTTTCTTTAAAAAAACAAAATATTGCCTGAAGTTATCCCAGCTTTTGTCATTATGATAATCAGAAAAGCAAGTCATCACATGAAGCCTGTTGTGTAGTCTTTTTTGGTTTTCCTTAACGTGTAAAAAAAGAAAGCTATGGGGTTCTTTTTTTTTTTTAACCCCCTTGGGCAATTTTTACTGCACTTGACCTGATACAATGAAGAAAGACGAGATTTTAAGGACCTTACCTTCATCATCCATAACGAAGCTAGATGAAACACCATCTGTGTCACTAACTGAGATAGAGTAAGTTCCCAAGTCTGATTTATCAGGATTTTTGAAGTACAGCTTAGAACTAAAATCACCAATAAAGAAGAATACGATTAGTTGAGTTTTACATGTTATTGAGCTTTTTAACATGACAAATTTCTAACAATTTGATAGATTGGTATGACTTACTGATTTCCTTCTGTTTCAATTTTAAACTTATCAGAATCACCAATCTCCTCATAAGATTTACCCCATGCAAAATGAGATGCATCAGTAGCTTCTTTACACTCAAAAGCCAGGTAAATATTACCCTCATCATCCACACCTGAATAGATTTCTTTTGTTCCTGCAAAATAGGAATCAACTCAAATGTCAAGGCTGCATTTTTCTTTCAAGCTGTAATTCATAAATTACCAAAGCCCACGCAAATTTTGTCCATCTTCTCTAACAGATAGTGATTTTATCAAGATTTTAAGAGTTTATATGATTTTGTGACTCAGCGTCACAGACTAGCAATTTTCTCACTCTCACACAAAAAAAAGGAATGTTAAAACTAATAAAGGCTTATTGAGAAACATATCAATAAGATGTAACTGAATATAAGAAGATACGAAAATTTAAATAAAACAGTTCTATTATCACTCTTGAAGCTTTAATAAATGTTTTCATAATTTTTTTCAGTCCCAGCAGGTAGCACCTTTGTTAGAATAAAAACTAAAATAACTAATTATCAAATAATTCCTGTAGCAAGCAGAGTAAAAATTCTTATCACTATCTCTGTACCCATGAGATTTTTTTTCTTTAAGTTTTAAGGATAAGAGCTTCTTAACTTCTGAAATATTTATCTGTGATACAATATTGAATCAGATTGATTAAATTCAATTCTAAGCATTTTACTATTTTAGAAGCAGAGGAGGTTAAACAGTCCATTTTACCTGGCCGTGCCTCAACAAGGACTGGTTCAGATATCTCAGATGACTTGCCTACCCCGGCATCATTCACTGCACGAACTTTGAAAACGTAGGTATGCCCCTCATGTAAATCAGTGACCTTGAACAAGATAAAGGGCAAAGCCAATTTAAAAAACAATCCAAACTATCTTGTTTACTTATATGAAGGTGTTAGCAGAAGCCAAAGTTCAAATACATATCTTTGTTGTACTCAATCAGAAGGTTTTAGAACTCGGTTTTGAATTAATATTAATTAATGAAAATGTTACCTTAAGATAGCGCTTTGAAGTAGGTTTTTCATTAGCAGTGATCCAGTCTTCTGTACCTACTTCCTTATAGTCCACTAAATACCCAGTAATAGGGCTTTTGCCTTCATACACAGGAGCTTTCCACAGTAGAACCAGTGAGGTATTTCTAACTTCACATATCATGAGATCATAGGCAGGACCTAAGATATTTTAAATATTGTAAGTTCATTTTAATATAATGAAGTTTTGCAAACTGTCCCTGTAGAAGCCAAAATGTACCTCTATAATTTTGACTGTGTTTGCTTTCAAAAATCTCATCCTCTACAATAAATCTGGTATACGTGGTATTTAGGTAATTTTCTCTTCATGGCTGTATACAGCAATATCTGCTTTGTGCAGTGAGTGACATTAGTATGCTGTAGCATACATGCTTAGCTAGATCTCAGCAACTCTATTCTAAAGGAAAGTTAATCATGTAGAAAATCCATGCAGTTTAAGATTTTCCAACACGTAAGAGAGGCTTCTTGTCTATTACTTAATTCACCAGCCCCACATCAAAGTTGCTTCACTGAGCCTGATTCAGGTTCACATTTAACATCAGGATTTTTCTTATTTTTTTTTTTGTTGGTAAACGTGATCCTTGATCTTTCAGAATAATCCAAAACTCACAGGTACCAGGGGGCTTTGGATCAGGCTTCTCATTCCCTGACAGAAGATTTTTTTTATTATGAAGTGAATAGCTATAGCCAAGAGGAGCTTCTCAAGATGATATCTGTTAGGAGAACAAGTTGCACCAAAAAGGTCCTGATGCTCTACAAATAAGTGAGAGTTTATATGTTTGCAGCTACCAGGTTATGTTCTCCCTACTTTCTTTCTCCTTCACATAACTGTTCTAGTGCCACTCTGTTTAGCTTATAGCAATTGTTTTTTACAATTCTCTTGATATTTATTTACATTAGTAAAAATTAAAAGAGTAAAAATTACAAGAGTAAAGGCATAATCAGGACAGTTTCCTACCATGGTCAAAAGACCCATGACAGAATACTCATATTTAGACGAATTAAGTACCTTCCTTTGTTTGCTTTAGAGTAAGAAAAGCTGAAAATGCTTGAGACTTATGGATTTTCTCCGCTTTCAAGATATTACTTTTCCCTACAGCACATCTCACCATTTAAAAAAAAAAAAAAAAAAAAAGAAAAAACTTTACAAATAAATCTCATTGTCATTCCAGTCTACATGATGTTAACCAGTGATGAATGAACACGAGATTTGTAAAGGATGATATTCAGCAAATATACAGAAGGAAAAAACAAACAAACTAAAAAAACCAAAAGAACAACAACAACAACAAAGACAACAAAAAAAACCAAACCAAAACAAACATTAGAAAAGTATTTCTCCAAAGTGGATAAACACATTTCAGAAAAGAAACATTAAATACCTGTTGCAGTTCTCATAAGGATAAATAGTAGATTTCTCATGGAAATACTGTAATTTTCAAGGAACATAAAGCCTTCCCTCAAGGGTCTTTAAAAATCCCAATCTATGTGTCTACATATCCAAAGCTAATTAAAATTCTATTGTCAAATGCACCTGCTAGAAATCTAGGCAGCAGAAGGAGAAGTGTAATGAAGTATATTCTATTCTGAGGATTCTGAGACCCCAGACATTACATTTTATTTAAAGTAATTTATAATAATCCATTAGCTATCATTGCTAACTCACAGAAACCCACAGAGTTCTAAGATGAGAGTTCTGCAGAACGATGAAATAATTATGGACTCTGGGCATGGAATGCTGGAAATCCTGCGAAGGGCTTTAGCCTTTCTAAGGAAACCTCCCTTCCATATCAAAAGGTGAAAGAATATTTCGTTGGCTCTGGGAGTATATTGCAGTCACATTACATTAGTCTTCAGTATCTTTTGTGAGTCAGGGAAGAAGGTCAGGCTCTTTTGCCCAGTCTTAAATCTCAATTATTTCTTTTCATTACTGATAAGCCATTGTTTACAAATATATTTTTAAAAACAACAACAACAACAAGAACACAAAAAAAACAAAACAAAAACAAAAAAAACAACCAACCAAAAAAAATAAACTTGTGAAATTACAGGTTTGGATATTTATTTTTTTTTTTTTGAAAGGGAGGGCAGTGCTGTTTGCTTGTGGTGTTTTTTTAAGCAGGAGGAAGGCAATACTGTCTGTTCAACTCATTTCATAATGAAAACAATGTAATCAGCCAAAGAGTAAAAAGGTCAGATTATTCATTATGAAAATGGAAATTTCACTCTCATCATTTCCTGAAAGTGCCTTTTATTCGATTTCTTTATCTATCATTTAAAATGAATGATAATCTTCACTTGCTTACACACTAGGCAATTTCACTGATGTTTTGAAAACACTGTAGAGTATAAATCACAGATTCTTTCTTTCAAAAATACAATTGTTCAACTGATGATGCATTTAGACTAAATATTACAAGATGATAAGAAAATGTAATTAACACAAAGTGAGTTAAGGTCAGGACATTAAACATTTTGCTGTTGACAGCTTTGTCGTGTCATTAAATTCATATGGTAAGATATAAACTCAAAAGAATTTAGCTATAAAATCTAGAGAACAACTCTCTGACAAACAGTTTTGCAGAAAAGAATCTGGGCATTAAAGAGAACTAAACTTGCAACTCAGCAAACCAATCTAAATTTTGTTTTAAAAGGCAAATACAAGGGGATGTGTAAGCAGTCAAATGAACTGTAGGAAGTGGAATTTCTATGCTCAGCATTAAAACAACTGCCATTTGAAATAGCACGTCCAGCTTTTGCACTGCCATTTAAGAAATAAATGAACCAACTAGAAAAAATTAAAAGAAGAGCAAAAAATTTCTTTATTTGACAATAGGGAATACATACTCTATGGAGAAGATTAAAGAAATAAAGATTCAGGAATATTAGAGAAACTTTTTAACTCTAAGCATAGTAAGATTCAGAATGGATCTTGTCCAAAGAACCTGCACTTAGATGTCTAACATTTAGGCACAAATTTATATGATCACATGAGGTAGATTGCAGTTTAACTTCCATTTCATGGTAGTCCCAAATTCACAGTACTTAGATTGCCATTAACAGTCCTCAGCTATATATTCACTGCTAAAATACAGACAACCTAAACACAGGTTTTGAGCACCAGCACATAGTCATGCCTACTGTATGTTTGTTAGCACATCTGGTCTAACACCTGGCTGATCATAATTTCTCCGGTCACACCTAGGTACAACCGAGGGGAAACACATGTAGGTGGGCACACTAGCTGAGACCAAGAGACTCCCACTATGCTACTTGTCACTATGTCAGGAAACAGGCCCCTTTTATGTGTTATTTATGACTAAACACTAATATAGCTTTGGAGTCTGAAACTCTGGGAATATTAATAGACTGCAGTTATGGTGCAGAGATGTCTATATATTGTACAGGGGGAGAGTGTGTAGTGGAGCTTGTAGGGCTTGAAGAGCTGACAGAGATACAAACACAGACTAAAGGTTTAAGACTTTCTGCTCTGAGCTGATGTGGGCAGTGAAAGAAAGGGACACTGAGCAAGCTAAGTAAAGATCAGCTATTTCCCAGGAGATTCAGTGTCATCAGTGTGCATGTGGAGGCAGCTTTTAGCAGATATCAGAAGCAAAGGAAATCTCAACAAGTAGTATGGAAAAAATTAAGCAAAAGACATCCGGCAGAATTTGGCTGGAACATTACACTAACTGTATTTTAAGAAGTTTATGTTGAATTGAGATTCATGAAGAACTAATAGACATACCAGGTTCCGGCATAGTCCAGGCTTTACACTTAAAGTGCTCACTGGGATCTGAAGGTTGACCTATTCCAACCAGATTTGCAGCAGCAACTTTGAATTCATAGAAGGCATCTTCTGTCAAATCCTCTACCTGTTTTTTATTTTGAGAAAACAATTCAATATATCAAAAGCCACAATTTATGTTCATTTAATAAATACTTGAATATAAGCATAAGCATTGGTTAACTAATTATCAGGCCTTACTGTTGTGCTAGAGGATCTAACTTGAAGATTTTAGTCTTAAACCAACCACACTGCCGAGTCCTATATTATACGTTCACATTTCTGTCACATTATCCTAGGAATAACAGCACTCATATATTGGCATGAAAGGCTCTAAGGGCTTAGAGCAAAGGTCTGAGAGCCCAATCAATGAATGACCACTAGCAGCTACTTATGGGTGAGTGTTCTAGTATGAAATATCTTCTTGCATGAAAAATCTTCTTGCATTTTATATGAATGGCTACTCATAAGCCATTCACTTCAGCAAGAGTTCAAATGGTATTTTGGTTTAAAGAGGTCACAGTGGACTGACTGAGGAAGAAAGGAATACAACAGGAAATGGAGTAAAAAAAATCCAGTTAGTTCCACAATGTGCTGGTATAACTCTCAGAAAGAGCCCCTTAGTAATTTTTTTCTGGCTTTTTTTCTGTGTCCATCTTTCTGTTAGTATAACTCACCACTGTGAACGGAGAAAGTAAGCACTGGCAACAGGATGAGCACAATTCATGCCATTCCTCTGCAAATATCCCTGGTAAATGAACCCTGACTTGTATAATGAGCCCATTCCCACATCAGCATCTCAGATTCTGAGATCAAAGTAGAGGACTAAAAGGCATGAATGTCTTGACACCCTGAGCACCTCACAGTAGCAGCCCTCTTCCAGACCATCTAACTAAAAAAACCCAAGTCTTCTATACCTCATTCATTTGCATGATTTTCCCAGTTATATTTAATCATATGTCTCAAGAGGAGGAGATACCAAAGAGTTTTAGGTTTTCATGAATAAATAAACTATAACTATGTTCTCTGTGAAAATGTGAGCTAAAGAAGGTATTTGGTATGATTTCTTTAATGGTAAAAAACATGTGATGGGATGGTAACAAACATATGATGGAGTAGCCTCAAACACAAAACCAAAGCAAAGAAGGTAAAATAGAAAAGTCAGGCACTGAAATAATTTAGATGTAATTTCCTGAAGCCAGAGAGTTATATATGCGACTCACAAGGCAGAATAACAGCTCAGCCTGTAAAAATGATTTTGAAATCCCAGGTTATTAAGGGAAGGAATATTTGTGGCGTTCCCATGGAATTATTTAATCAGAGAAGGCTAAACCTTTAGTGATTTCCCGTTGATGCACTGTATATCTTGGGGCATTCTCTGCTTGCAGTATGTCATAAAATATTCTTTGCTACTAAAAGCTGTCTTGGTTTTATTTCCCATCAGTATTTCAGATTCCAGTCATTCAAACTAATGTACGAAGATGCACCTTCAGGCACAAATACTGGCAGGACTGACACTTAAATATCCAATTAAATTCTGAACGGTGCCCCCTAATTTACATTACTCATTGTTTACAAATGCATTAAAAAATAAAAATAACTGGAAAGTATTGCTTAGTATTGCCCTTTCATGTCTCTTCTGCCTGCCCCTTTCTATTTCTCAGCACCCATGCTCCATCTGCTATGACAGCAATGCCAGTTGTAAAAATCAGTCACAAGCACACATACACCTGACTATTGCCGACTGCCTTCTGTGCATGAAACATTCTTCCTCAGCTCACCTGCAGCATTATTTTCTACCTTAGTGTCAAATATCAGCAAGACTTACTTCTGCCCTGAAGTTTATAGGACAGTTGCTGACTTGCAGAAATAAAATTTTAAGTATTTGTAAATAAAATTG
Organism: Anabacerthia variegaticeps; assembly: GCA_035583185.1. Lineage (NCBI taxonomy): Eukaryota > Metazoa > Chordata > Aves > Passeriformes > Furnariidae > Anabacerthia > Anabacerthia variegaticeps. Next base: position 94,249,500 of record JAWWEW010000112.1, read on the forward strand.
ATTTGTTTAACTTAATTTAACAAGCATCAGATTGATAGATTAATTTCTGTATCCTTTTCCTCAAGGAATTTCACTTCCAAATATTCCTCTCTTAAGAAACATTTTGTTCATTGTAAGTGCAACCAGAAGTAAATTATTTCAAAACTGGTACTCTGTAAAGGAGATGATAAGACATAAGGCTAGGTTCATTAATACACATCCTTTTTCAGCTGAAGGCAGATTTTGAAAGTAAGAAAAGGGATAGTTACATTTTTTCTCAGCCCATCTCCATTTCATTTACAGGTGTCCAGTTCTACAGACAGCACAGTCACTGGTCCTGCTAAATGCTTCCATCCTTTCTCTGTCTGTCCTTACAGTGGTGCTACATATAGTAATGATCATTAACAAATACAGATTGTGAAGAATTTGATAGCTCATCTTTTTCCTTGTGAAGAATGTGCTTCATGCTTTTCCCTCAAAACTTTTCTCATCCAAATGGCCTTATTTGTCTTAGAATTTCATAGCAGGGGATGGCACGGATTGTCAACCTCAGTTTTTCTCCTTATTGCTCTACAAATGGAAACACCTTGTTTTGTTGTAGTAAATGTTTAAAGAATTTCTGTGTAAAAAAACCCAAGTAACAAAAACCAAAGTAGTACAAATCAACTCCAAAAATACAAGGATTGAAAAATACCAACCGTATAAATCGTCTGGGTAATGAGGGAAGAATTGACTTCATGCCAGTTCTGATGGTTAGCTTCCCGCTTATCCATATAATAACCAAGGATTGGTGAGCCTCCACTGTATCTTGGTGCTTTCCAGCCAAGGGTCATTGAATGACCATCACAGTTCAGAAGTGTGATAGCATGAGGATATGATGGACAAGCTATAAGGAAATAAGCAACATGAGAGTTAAGACAGAGTCTAAACTACTGCAGTGTAGAAGTTGTTTAACATTTTTGGTATTGATTCTGTTTTCTGCAGCATACCGATGTCAGCTGCATATTGGTAGCAAAATAGTTGGAAAGTTGCTAATCAACATTCATTTTATCACTGGATAAAAATGTGGAAGCTTTTGAAATATCTATGAACTTTAAAGAAATTAAGTTGTATGACTGACCGATCTATGGCAATCATGGTTTTCTCCTACTATCCTTATATTATATGCTTTTTTCAGACTGTGACTACCTTTCTTGTCCTATATGAAATAGAAAACATTTAGACTTTCAGTAACTTAACCTATGTGGAGGCAGAAAAGTAATTTCCTTCATGAGTTTACCTGCATGGGTTTACTCCCCTCTATAGCACAAGCAGAAATGTCACACAGTCATCTTCCCAGAGATGAAGAAAACTCTTTTTCCTGAGTCTTTTATTCCCCTGCTACTAGCAAGCACTCCTTCTAGCAAACAGTTTTGCATTTGCCATCCATGCTTGAAATTTGCACAAAGATACCCCTTTCTTGACACCAGTGCGCTGCAGTCAATGCAGGCTAAGGACCTGGCCCTAAAGCCCATCTGATATTTTCAGCTGAATTTCCAATATAGCTTGAGAGAATGTAACTTACCTCATTCAGAAGAGAATACATTAGCAGAGACCCTCAGTACAGTCCCTGATCTTGTAGCTGTACTAGTGATCAGCATAAAAACAGAGACTTATCAGAAGTTCTGGCCTTTTGTTCTTTTTTTTCAAATGGGCCTTCTCAAAGCCATGAAATGTGGCCTTTGCATTTATTGCCACTTCTTGGTAAATAAGAATGACCATAGCAAACTCCTATAAATGCCCTTAAAATAATACTACAAAAAGATTTTGGCGATGCTAATGTAAGTCATCTATAAATAGTCCTGCTAAATTCCTGTTAAGCCTACCGAAATGGATAAAAGCCATCCATATCCCACAAGCGTGTGTAAGATCCATGTGCACTGTGCCTGGTGACATACCCCATGCAACCCCATCTTCAAAATACACAGTGACCAAGTAATGGGTGCAAGTGCATTTACAACGCAGTGGTGATATGTGTACAAGTGTCTGTGCACCACCTACCCATATGAGACACACTTCGTCCTAAAAAAATCAAATACAGTAACTTTGTCAGTAACATCCAAACTAGACATTCTGAATTATAAACTTTTAGATGATTATTTCTGACAAGTATGTCTATAGGTCTTCTCCAAGAGGCAGAGGCCACTCAGCTGGAGAAAAGGTGTTCTATTTCAAATTTTTCAGTACGAAATGAAACAGTACAGAACTAAAAATTGGACCATAGTAGCCTAGACCTGTGTACTTTCTGTTCTAAGTAATTACCCAGCCTTTCACTCAACATATAGCATTCCCATTGAAGGTTTCACAGTTGATCTTACACAGAAATTTTGTTTACAGATGAGTTTTCCAGAGGAGGTACATCATGCTCCAACCCGGAGCAGACAAAGGGAATTTTCTGTTTGGTTCAGCCACACAGTAATAAAGTTTACTGAGACTCTTCTAAATGGAGCAGAGCCTGTACAAAACTGTTTTGCACCACTCCAAGTCACTCAGAAACTATTTTTCTAATTTAATCAAATTTTAAGGTTTTTGATACAGCCTAGTAGAAGGCAACCATGTCACTACAGTGCATCTTAGTATTTCTAACAGGTATTATGAATAATGTTTTATATAAAACTGTGTATTTTCTCTAGAATAGCCACATGTCAGAGCACAGACAACATTAAGCTTGTGCTTGATGGCTGCAAGATGGCTGTTATAGCAAACCAGATCAGAGGAGATGATTGCTGAAAATATATGATTCATTCAAGAAACAAGAAGCTGAGTTGCACAGAATCACACTTACTAAGGGCTGCCTGCACTGTAACAGCCTCTGACTCCTGTGAGTTTTCACTCAGTCCTACAGCATTTGCAGCTTTCACGCGGAAAACGTACTGCTCTCCAGTTTCCAAACCATGAACAACAAACCTGGGTTAAAAAAATAACATTGCAGATTATTATTTACCGGAACCGTACTATGCTATAACATGAAAATCTCGACTTCATCAGTGCTTCATAAAGGAAAATATTTCCATGAGGGAGACTAATAAAATGGCATGCTGTACTACAATATAATAGAATGGGACACTGGAACAAAAGTCACTCATTAGATTGCTAATGGTGATCTAGCAGGTAGAGTAAGATAAAATACAATATATTCCCTCTGAACTTTGGCTTGCTAAATTCTAGTCTATTCTGGGAAGAGACTATTTTTCACTGTACTTTCATAGTCACCATTAAAAACAGTTTTCAGTTTTGATCTGAGGTTCTAGGTAATTATTGTACTGTATAGAATAGTCAGAACTAATCTACTGTAGGATATGTTTGTGCATGAAAAGATGAAATGCTTTTTGTTATTTTTATGCTCTCCCAATCTCTCTGACCAAGAATTAGTCTCTACTTTTTCTTTAATCAAATTGCTTAGCTACTTGAAGAAAGGATTCAGCAAAATACAAGATCACTCAAAATTCATTAATAACCAAAAAAAATACACTGAACAATATGATGTGCTTGTCAGAGAATATATAAACTACACATCTAAACTTTACATTTGCTGATTGATTCTAAAAAAAAAAATAAAAAAGTAATAATGATTGTCACAGAGGAAATTACTTGAAGAATCCCATGAAGTGTGATATTTTCAGGAAGGAGTCAGAAATCGTCAGAAATACAGACAGGGATACTGTCAAGGGAACTAGAAACAAAGGCTACTGGCCTTTACACAGAGATGTAGCAGATTAGGGAGCTCTGACATTTCTGGAAAGGGACACCTGGATTTCCTGCACAGTGGTGTCAGCAGCCAAAGCACTTTTCCCACCATATTCATAGCAGAAATGGCCTGACCTTTTGCCTTTTTTGTCCATGGATTATGACAAAGCTTTTGACTTCTCTCTTCTTCTCATACTCATGTGAATCAGGTCTGTTCACCCCATCTAATATGATACATACTTTAAGAAACGTATTTCTTTTATGCTTACTCATGTCTAAGACACTCAGAATCATGTGTCTAGAACCTGCTTTTATAACTCGAAGGCATAGAATAAAAAAAAAAAAGATGTTCCTCTTTGGAGAAAAAGAAGAAAAGGGGATCTGAAGAGAAAGTCTGCCATCTGCCCTACAATTTGGAAAGGTTAGCTCTATGAGTCTGAAGACAGGGTTTTTTTCACAGTCATTCAATATTCTTATTCCATTACAACACCATGTCTTAGCATGTAAATTGGCTTAAAATTATCCTACAATTTTCAAACGTTCCAAAAATACAGAAATCTTGTCAATACCTGTTATATTTAATAGGTTTATGGTTACTAGGTTCCCAGTGATTTGATCCCACCACAGAATAGTCAATGTAGTAGCCATATAAATCTTCTTCATGTTTTGGTTTGTCCCACTGAACTACAACTGATGTCTTTGTATTCCTTGTGGCCACCACCTGACCAGGTGCAGATGGGACAACTAAGAAAAAGAGAAAAAACATCCTGTTAGGAAACACACAAAAATAAAAGTAATTCAAGCTAGATGAAACACTGTATATTTTGATCATCTTTAATCACTAGAGCTATGACTTCTCCTACCAAGTTAATATTGTTATATGATACATATATTACTACATTTCTTTCACTCTAAGTCTGGATACTAGATATATACATGTGTACAAATATATTTATTTTTCTATTTGTTTACTCAGAATACTCTAAGCTATGAGTCTCCTTACCAATATGATTTTACATAGATTTTCTGAATAGTCAACTAGAGAAGAACATATTTTCAAATATCAGTGTGGATGAAGGCATATAGATATGAAAATGTTCACTCTCCAAAGTCCTGCCTCAAATAAGAGGTTGATGAAGAGCTCATGTCCTTCATCAGTAGGACATGCAAATAAACTATAGAGTCTTATCATGGGTGTTAAGAAATGCTGCCTTCCAGTCAACTAGTGACAATACTAATTTAGAAAATATGAGTTTTTCAGGATAACTTTAAGCATATATTTGAATGCAAAAAGTTTAGCTAAACCTAGCTAGATGAATTTCCAGAAGCATAGGAACATCGATTGGAAGGGATCTCTGGGGATTATCTAGTTCATTTTATCACAGAGAGTGGGATTATCACCAGCACTAAATTGGATTGTCAGTCATGGGTTTGTCTGAGTCTTGAAAACTTCTGACAATGGAGATTTCACAGCTTCTCTGCACAACCTCTTCAAGAACTTTACTCTTGTGTTGCTTTCATAAAAGAGTATGTCCAGCATAATTTACTAAGCTAAAATTTTCAGCTGTTTCCTCTTTCTTTTGTCATCTGGCATTGCTGAGAACAGTTTGGCACCATCACCTTTGTAAGTCACCAAACTAAACAAGCCCATGTACCTTCACCTCCTTCAGAGGTCTTGATCTCTAAACCCCTGACCATCTTGGTTGTCATCCAGAGGACCTCTCCAATTCCTCCACAACCATCCCTCTAGAATAAGGAAGCCAGAACTGGAACAATACTCCAGGACCAACCTCAGCAGCACCAAGCAGAAGTGGATAAAGTTTCCTTCAATTTGTTGACTACAGTTCTCCCAATGTAGCATAGTATGCAGTTCACTTTACATGCAATGAAAGCTCATTGTTAGTTTATATTGATCTAAACACCTGAACATGCATAAATAGAAGCAGAAATATTGACATCTAAATAGAAGAAAAAAATCTTAGTAAGAACCAACACACAATCTGTGTGATTGGAAATAGGAATTCCAATAGGAAATATCAATCCAAGCTCTCATAATGTGGGAAACTAAGGCAATGGCTCAACGTAGCATGACAGGGTAAGAGAGGCATCCAGTACCTATTTAAGGCATTTTAGTTTCCTCCGATTGATGTATTGCAGAGAACTACAAGCAGCACGAACCAAAAGAAAGGTGGCAATTTTTTTCCCTCAGTCTTTCAATATTAAAACAAAAATTAATACTTACACACTAGTGAACTTTATGCAATAAGTCTGTAAGATCAGATGGATTCAGTTTGAGATAAACATACATTCATTTAGGCCATTAAGTGTAAGTGTCTAAAAGCACAAGTTTTTAACTTCTTCTGGACATTATAGCCCAAGAGCTAGGGCTTAATTCAGTTACCCAAACAAATTCATTTAGGGCTATTTTAGAGCATCTGATACTTCTTCGTGGAGATGTCAGATATGATTCAGGAGATAATGCATACAGTCCTCTGAAATGCCAAACTGAAAGCATTTGCAAAGGTACTAGATGTCTGTTTAGCTGGTTAAACCAAGCTTCTGAACAGTGGTTGGTAGAGTCCTGAAATTCATCTCAAACTGAATACTCTTTTACTACATTCAATTGCATAATTTTAAGCATCATTTTGGATGGCCTAAGATATCCCATCCATTTTCTATTTTCTGATCATAAGATATCCATAACTGGAGTGTAATTATTGTCATCCCCATGAAGTTGTCTCAGCTACTCTCAAGAACAGCAAACTACTCTACGTGAAGGCAACTAAAAGGAGCCACTGTGTCTGGTGTATTTAACTCAGGTTGTAAACTGTCTCTGAAAATACTTCTGCAATTTCTCCTTAAAATGCTTTATTTAAAGCTGTGATTTATTCAGAATGATGTGCATTAACTCCTAAGGGCTATCTTATTTTACATACTAAGTGAAATAAATACAGTGCTTCTCTTCACTACCTTGGGAAATCTTGAATGGTTTAAATAATTTATATGCATTAATGAGACATCAAATCAAGAATATATAAAAGCAAAAAAATATTTTATTTTATCATGTATAGTTAAGATCAAGCTGAAGGTATGGACCATACTTTTTAACAATGGTATATCAGATACTGTAAATATTTTTTACAAGTGCAAGTGTCCTTGTAAGTTATGTGCACTTGACAGTAACACCTATCAATACATGGAGCTGTTATATGTGACCTCTGCAAAATTGCAAAAGCAAAACAAATGTTTGAAAAACAAGATGAATAGCCACTCTACATTTTCATTTGTGTTTTTCAATGTGGTCCCAGGATAAACACTTCGTTTTCATTTGGAAAATTACTGATGAATATGCAGTTGTATCTTCCCCTATTCCTGAAATCTACTCATCTGCATGCAACAGGAATTCTTCACCAGGAGTAATTTGCAACGTAGAATACTAAGAAAGAAATGAAAGGCTACCTTATCTAGCTGAAAGTGTAGGGACTTAGGTACTATATAATTACCTGAGCCAGACAATATAATTATCTAAGTTAGCAATTAACCTGCATTATCCTATTGTTTTGAAAAGTCACATTAATAGAGCACCGAAGAGTCAATAACTGAAAATAATTTAACTTTTTAATGATTATTGTTTTCAGTAAGGAGACTTGTGAAGATTAGGAAAATTTTAGAAAATTTTGAAATTTTAGCATCTTGATCTTTCTTTTTGAAATCTTTCCCAGAACTGAACACAAATAAAGTTGATTACTGTAGTTATATTAATCTAATTATAATGAAAATTGTCTATTTCCATTTTGCAAAATATCTATTGTTTTTAGTAAGAATGTCTTATAATTAATACCTTACCAACAGTATCTTGTGGTTGAATAGGTTCTGTGATTTCAGATGGATCACTGATGCCATGTTTGTTTGCTGACAACACTCGGAAAACGTATGGTTTTCCTTCTGCAAGGTCAAACACTGCATAGCGAGGAGATTTTACTGCAACCTGTGCATTGACTCTTTGCCAACTTCCACTGCCAACCATGGACTAAAAAAAAGAAAAAAAAAAGAAAAAAATCTGTGAATCATTTCTGTGAACTGTCAAAAAATGAACATATTGCTGCACTGCATCTCATCATGAATTTATTTAAGAGCTATGAGAGAAGGATCACTCTCAACTGCCTCACTTAAACATATGCAAATTCCCATAGCTCATGCGTGCCATTATTCTTCAAAAAGGTCTGAATACCTCACTGTCTCCCTGCTTGTCTCGACTTCAATACATGCACACTTATACACACAGCCAGCCTTCAGTCAGGGCTATTTCTGTCAACTCTGATTGATCCCAGAAGAATTACTCTCATTTCCTGTAAGACTCACTTGAACACCCAAAGGTTTGGTATCAAGCAAGCAAGTCCTAATCCAAATTCTGCAGAAAGGTAGAGAGGGAAATGTTACTTTACTCACTACTTTATGTATTCTGTTGAGTAACATCACGTCCCGAAAAGCATTTATCAAATGAAGTAATTACTTTTGAAAATTCTCAATGCAGCAGCTGAGCTTATCATCACCACAACTATACTTGGAGGAGAGCCAGCAAACCAGCACTCTGGGAGAAGTCTGCTGTCCGTTAGATTACCACATAAACTGTTTACTCTAACCAAAAATTAGTCATGGAATCTTTCAAAAATTTTAGTAAAACTCAAGTCCCAAATAAACAGCTTCAAGAAAATGTCTTTGGTGCACAGAAAGGTGCATACAGATTATATGCTTACAAAATTTTCAGAACAGAGAGTCTGGGAATGAAACCTGATAGACTGTGAATTTCTTAGATGGGGAACAGTGTTTCATATGTGCTTGGAAACTACCCTGTATATAATGAAGCTTACTATAGATAAATAATAAAAATGTAAATGGCTGGAGTCCATATATCAAAATCTTTTTCACAGATACTCAACCCACCTAGTGTTCTCAACAGAAAAAAGAAATATAACATTCATTTCCTTCATAATAAAAAGCTGGAAAATATGAAATAAACATTGTTTTGTCATATATTTTACTTCCTGCCATAAAAAACATTAATTGCTGCATTTCATTTTCACGGAAGAAAGAATCAGCATCACATTTTGATCTGCGGTTTGATTTCATTTATCTGCTAAATAATGATTTTAAGAGAAAATGGTCCTTTATAACCTAGTAAATTCATTTCCATTTTGAGTTTCTTGAAGCCTTTACAAATAAATTTTTATTCTTCAGGACTAAGTCTACTTTGTTCGAAATAAAATAATTAGAAAGTATGCTTTTCTAAATTAACAGATGACTGTGGATAGCAAAAACCAAACATCCATATATGAACTGACTAAGCTATTCATATATATTATTTATATGCAGAAAGATTTTTAGATTCCGGTATTAACTAGTATAACAAAAAAGTTATTTCCGTAAAACAAGCAGATAACATGTATTTTTCAATTTATGCTTAGAAAAAAATTCAGATAATCAAGTGTAGGTATTCACTCAATGGAAATTTACCTCTAAAATTTTTATCTGGGCTATTTCTGCATATCCTGAAAATAACAAGGTATTTCCATGACATGAGCTGCTTCAAAATCCTTAAGTCAATATGCTCGACCTTTATAGATAAGAGCAGACATATGTAACTGGGAAAAAGTGCAAGGAAGACATGCTATTTTATTGCTAGAAAGAAAAACTAGGCACTTATTTCTATGGAAATTTTCATTACTTCTTTACAATGTGGAAGGTAGAGTAGGATAAATCATATGCTTGCTGGAAAATTTAACTAGTGACTTGTCTTCGTTTTACCCCAACTGGTTCAACATCCAGCAGGTAATGGATGACGAAGAATGTAGAAAAGGGCTATAAACGTCTTTTGAAGTAGAGATTTTTTATTTTTCTAAGAAGGAAAAGACAAGATGGGGCCTGCAGAAAGAAGAGTGATGTGAACAGGATGGCTGGGAGACGAACTGTGGAGGAATGTGTAGAATTTGAGATGTAAGAAGAAAACAACTTGCATAGTAAGGGCCTGAGAAAAGGTTGTCACAATACTCAAGATGTAAATTAAATGTGTGGCAGTTTTATGGACAGGTTTAGTGTTTGTGGATTTTTAAGAGGGAGCATATGGTAGAGGCATAATTCATAAAAACTAAGTATAGCTTGACATGTAAGAGTTTTAGAGGTCAGGAACAAGGCTCATTTTACCTACGGAGAAAACTTTGTAACATAATTTTGAGACCTGGCTCATGGACAGATTTATCTAAATTTTAGTCAGGTGGGTGAAGAACAAGGCTCTCCTACTGTGATCAAGGAAGTCCCCTTTCAATTCAAAATGAGAATCAAACTAGAAATCACATTTTTTCTACCACAGGACTACCAGAAACCTCCTTTTAATACAGACAGACTGAAAACTCACAATCTTGTCTGTAGGAAACTTAAGATGTTTCTTTTCCACTTTTTTAAACTGCTAATTTATACAAGTAGTTTGTTCCCATTTCAGATGGCAGTAAGCAAATAGCAAAGGGGCATTCTTTTCCCTGGACCTTGAATTTCAATGCTCATTAAATCATGCAATAAGACATTTGATTATTCATGCTTATCTAATATCCCATTTTCAAATTCTGCAAGACCATAGGAAGTGTTAGTTTTATTGTTCATTCTGCAGTTCTGAAAATGGGTTGAATGTAATTGCACACAGCACTGAAGCACCTTACAGCAGAATGCCACTGCACAGTACAGTACCTTCTCAATGAAATACGTCAGTGGCTCCCTGCCACGGGGAACAGGTGGATCCCAGCTGAGTACAACATATGTTTTGCTGATTTCCGAAGCATGTACATTGGTGGGAGGGCCTGGTATCTGAACATGCCCTGTAAGAGCAATAAATATAGTGAGTGTTAAAGCACAGATGAACTCCCGGAGTCAGCACTCATGCTACAGCTGTATTTCTGAACTTCCAACCTGCAGCGCAATGCTCTGCTATTAGAGGCTGTGATGTCATCTCTGCAGTTCACTTGCTCACTTCAATCAAATTTTGATAAATCAAATTTCAGTATTAATAGTAGTTACTTACATTTTCAATGAAAGCTAAATATGGCCCCTGAAAGCTGTGCATTTGTCACCCTTTTTTTCTTTGATCATATCAGAATTATTTTGACCTGCTGGTAAAAAACCTTGTTATATGCAAACATGAGATTTTTTTTGATCAAAGACCAAAAACTAAAGAGTTATTATGAGAAATTAGAATAGAAAAGTAGCTGGAAGGGAAAAAGGAGAAAAACACCTTTAAAATAAAGAGGAAAGTAGAAAAAGGAGGAGAACATATCAGCTATATATCCAGTAACATGATGGTATTACCAGCTGTACAGTCTAAAGCACTTGTAAAATCCCTGAATTAGTGATGTTACCAGCCCTCTGGTGGCTCCAACAGGTAATGTGGCCTGATCAAATTCTCCCCTCACTCTGCAGGGTTATCAGGAATGTCAGACAGCACCTGCCTACCCCGGGCCAGGCTGGAGGAATTCTGCATGACCCTTTGTGGTCCCGCTCACCCACTGTTCTGTGAGAAAAAGCCAGTTCAATAATCCGAGGAATTAAAATGGTGTAAAACAACTCCAGATAGGAGAGACTCAGATCTGTGAAGGACCACTACACAGGCATAGCTACACAGCCCTGAACAAGCTTCTTCTTGGTAACAGGTCAGAAAAAGCAACTTAACAGACAACTAAAAATATTTTATTTTTATGGCTTGTGAGAGGGAAAGCAAAAGGTTTTGTTCTTTGGAAGCACATTTTTCCACTTCTCAGACTAGCAAAGCATATATCCTCTAAATGCTCCAGATCTGACATTGAAAAAAAAAAGAGAAAAATATGTCAATAATAATTTCTAAATCCTAGAAGTGATGTTTTAACAGTTTACAAACATCTGTAGAATGAACCAGGCTCAAAATGTACACTGATGTTATTTCATCATATACATTTCCCAATCAAAACTGGGATTTTTTTAAAAAGCAAACTGACATACTCAATAAAAATACTTTCTATATTTGATATACTGCAACTATATTTTTCCTTTCAGAAAGGTACAAAAATTAGATGAATTTAAGATGAAATTACCAAAATACAGTCAAGAAAATTACAATAATCCTTCACAGTATAAAGTCAAAAGGTTTCCAATTGGTTTCACATAACTAAATCTCAACATGTTTTCTTGCATCCTAGAAAAAACCAAATCTACCATACTTTGTAATCATAAACCATGATGGTACAGCCTGGGCTCAGAATGGAACATCATCCTGCACTAAATAAGAAAGCCATTTGTGATCTATGAGATCGCTCTTTCAGAAATAGTCTCCAATCTTACAGCTGAAAGTAATGATCTATATAAGCAGTAGTATTGGGATATTCATACTCCTTTATTAAATACACACATTCATGTAACAGAAATCTAAACATCATTATTTATGAATATGCCAGAGTGGTCATTTACTGCCTCTGATTATTCTCAGGTGATCCTGAGAGCAGGACATTCTAAGAAGTCAAACAAGTAAGGCGATTACAATCTAATCCTATAATTTGATTCTGGACCTATAATACCCATCCCAATTCATTTAGGGTACCATTGTAAAAAATAGAGAAACTTCATCTGTCTTGTCCATGACCTGGGGAAACCATTTAATGTCTGATGTCCCTTCAAACTACACCTTTCTCAGGTGGTTTCTCTTGTATTACGTTATTATTTGAGTTACAGCTTTATAACCTTTGTGAAAGAGAGCAGACAGACTCTTTCTTTACTGCTGAGCCATTGTAGCTAACATTTTTGACAGTTTAAGTAGAAAGAAGATCATTATTCAATCCTAAAAAACAAAATCATCATATAGAGAAACAATGAAAACCAGAAGGAATTCAGATTTTATCTCAAAAGTTGGCAGTGATCTCTCCAGTTCTCCTGAGGAAAAAGAATAATTAGTTTATAACCTTGATGTTAAGAAGAGCCTCTGTATTAAAATAGCTATATTAATTAAAGAATTGAGATGGATTGCGTAAGTTTTTATGAAAATGGCACTAACTTGGTCAGGTCATCAAAATCAGTCTAAAAGAACTATATTTAGCTCCCAGAAGTACAGGAAGAAGGGAAAGGTGGGCAGTCAAATGCAATGTTCAGGCTTTTAAACTCAGTTTAGCACTAGTCAAAGCAAAAAGGTGAGGACATTCTGTCAAAACATAATAAAAGTTGTGATGTTCTCTGTGCTTCGAAACCTCACCTTGCACTTGTGTTCTTTCAGGTTTGCAAGCCAGGATATTTATTAATATAAAAAGACTTTACTCACTAGATAGATTTCTTTCCAAGATGTGTTTCTAATTATAATGCTACATTCCTGGGGCATAAGCAGATGGACTAAAATTATAGAAATGCTACATACCTTCAAGGTCATCCTTACTGATCACAATCTTTCGCCCTTCATCCACATGAATAGCTGTAAATCAAAATATTCAATTAGTTTCTCAAACTAGATCAATATGTTTACAAATTTTGCAAATTATTGTTCATCACCTGTTCAAAAGCCTGTATATCTCCTTTTCTATAATGTCATTTTTAAATCTTTCCCCACATGAAATCAACTCAAAGTTGAACACTGGTTTATTCACTTTCATAGGAAAACAGAGCATGATAAGACGGTGCTATTTAAAGCTGTGCTAAAAGGCAAGACTCATAGTCACAGTATATGGATTTGATTCTGGGGCAGATGACTAAATAATTGTATCATGAACTAAACTTGTGTTATAGGAAGAGCAAAGCATACACACATAAATAAGGCATACAGAATGGAAATGGTGCATATTCAACTCAGATTTCACAGGCAACATTGGAGCAGTGCTCTGAATTCTTCATAACTAACTTTAATTCCCCTTTGAGTAAAAGGAGCACACAAAACAGAAGGTGTGATATACAGAATCTGCACAGGGATTTAGGATAAGGCTAAATCAATAAAACTACTCCCCAGAGCAAGTCAGCTTACTCTATTCAAGAAGAAGCTCTCATAAGACTACTTTGCAGTCTGTAGCAAGATATTCAATCAAAGGCAGAAATAAACTCTACTCCTTAGGTTAACTAAGCAAACAGAATCTTGAATAAAATAAATTTAAAAAGAAAGATCAAATATTCAGCATCTGTTTAGCCTTGCATAACCTACTTTGTGTTCTCTCCAGGTCAACGGGGTCAAGCGCTGCAACTGGTTCAGAGGCTCGAGAAGGCCTGCTAATGCCAGCACTGTTCACTGCACGCACACGGAATATGTAAGACCGTCCCTCGTAAAGACCAGTCACAGGGTACTTGCAGACTTTTACAGGAGCATCATTGCACTGGACCCAGTTTTCCAAACCCACTTCACATCTGGGAATAGCAGAAAAGAGCATTTATCAGTATCATCTCACAATATATATGCACTATCCTGCACTACAGAAGTCATCCTCCCTGAGTTGAGGAACTAAACCATACACCTCATTAATGAAAGTCACACACTGTTTACACTATTCGCTGATCAGACCACCAGTTTCCACCCTGTTCATATTTTCTCATAATGCAAAGGTCATTTTTCTTCCACAGTTTTTGGCCTTTTCAAATCTCTTTTTTTCCCTTTTGTTTGCTTCTCTTCCTTGTCATATAAAGAATAAATTATTCACTTTTATTTTTAACGTGCATCTCCACAGAACATGCTGAAATTTCAACATTCCCCTAATCTTTTCTATCTCTTCCTTGGCATATTTTCAAGTAAATATCTCCATGCCAAAATGGCTGGGTCACAGAACATAGGAGTCATCAAGAAGCAGAGTGATGTCCTCATACTGGCTCCTTTGTGTGTACATATATGGTTTATGCCCTACTACTATAAACTTTTCTGTAGAAGACTGCCTTTTGCCCTGACAGTACCAGTCACGATCAAGGGCTCCTTGACACTGCAGCAATCCAAGCAACATGTCAAAAGGTACATTTGACTGGATTATACAGAAAATGGTGTAATATTCCTATGATGTATGTACTATACAAATTGGATATAGATGGTAGAGTCCCCAGGTCTCAAGTTAATTTCCTCAGACTGACTGTCATTTATCAACCAACATTTTCCAGCAATTCCAGACAGTTACCACTGAACCAGACCAAATTACAGGGTAACAAATAGCAGGGAGCTGCAAATGTTGCTTTTAAATGAAGAGCAATATACAGTATGAATTAATTTCAGCAATGTTTTTGTGACTGACAGTTTCAGACATAAGGGTCAGATGTTCTGCTCTGGCTACAAGGGGCAAGCATGCACTTCAGTGGAAGAGACATGCAAAACAGCACTTGGATCCCCTGCTCCCCAGCTACCTGTGCTGAGTTGAAACCCCAGCAAAGTGCAAAGCCAACTGAAGGAGAGAAGACTGCCATTCTGATTTAAACTACCAGCTCCCAGGAGCCCAGGCCTTGAGCTCCCGATGTACTACACTTAAGACAGAAATAAAAAGATAATGTAATAACTCCTAGATTTCAGCTTTTGCAGTATACAGATTAAAGAGACTAAATCTAATTCAAGATGCCCATGGATTCTAGCTTCAATAAATTAAATACTGTCAAAGCTCATTCTCCGATAAGCCCACATCCATACTATTGAACATTTTAAGTGTCTGATAAAATGTGTCTGCCTGCAAATGATTACTTGGAATGGCCTCCAGCCCCTGCTAACTCCCAGACTGTGCCCAGAATTGCCTGGGAAAGCATTAGATCATCTGGGCTAAAAGTTTGCCAGGGAACAATTTAGTAATTTAACACACTGTGTAACTGAGTTCCCGTGCCAAGGGTCTGTAAAAATATATCTAAATAACACGTGCATTGAAGGATATAACAGTAATTCCTTTTCTCTTCAGTCTACACATGTTTCTGGCAACTAACAAAATTAAATAAATCCTAATGTTTACATACTTGTCAACAAAATATCCAATGACTGGGCTCTCACTGGTTGTGTTTGGTGGTTTCCAGGTAACAATTACATAATCTCTGTTAGCATCATGGCATTTAACATCCATCGGTGCCCCCGGTGCTCCTGCGATCAATGCATCAGCATCTGGACCACAAATAAAAATAAATCGGTTTTGACCCTGACTCCTCTGAAATACATCATAAAGCCAAATTGAAGATTTCCATTTCATTGTGCTATTTGTTTATATGAATGGAAACCCAAAGATTTCATGACATGCCAATTCACTGCAGTAACGATTCAGGACCATAATATCTATATATTCTTACAGATAAAAATGTTCAGGGGTAGTTCTGAGGACAGAAAAGCTGTTTAGGCATGAAAAACCTATTACTTTTCATGAAAATTAAAAGCCTAACCCACCCATTTGTTTCTGATGCTCTGTCACACAGACAGCTTTGGCTCAGCGGGTTACTGGTCAGACCAAGGTACTCAGTAAAGAACATGGAGCTGAGGAAAATAAACCTCTTAAAGAATAAGTATTTTGCAAACTCCTGGAAGATTTCTAAATGCTACTTTTTGGTTATAGTCTTACAATACCAACAGGCATAAGTAATCAATGTTCCACTATAAGATACTCTTCTGTGGCTTCATTTTGAGAGATCTTGACTGATGTGGACCCACAACTTCTAATGAAATCTCCTAACAGGTAAAGTTCTCTCCCTTCAAAGAAAGGTTTCTATAACAAAAAAAAAAAAACAAAACCCAACATCTTTATAGCTGCTTGAATTTATACAGTCTAATCACAATTGGTTGTGAAGTGGTTTGTGCTCAGTATCAGATCACAACCTACATGAAACAAGGCAAGAGAATGCCCAGCAGAGAACACCAGAGACTTCAGAAGACATAGCTCAAGGCCAGGGCTCTCTGCATGCAAAGGGATCAAACACAGTATAAAATGAAGGTACCTAAAATTGACCCATCACTATAACAAAAACTTCTAAGAAAGTTATTATATATTGGCAGGTCTTTTTTCACCTGGATACTGTCTTTCTTAGGAGGTAACTTGAAAATAGAAAGCTTTAGCAAATTGTTTCCAATAAGATCAGGGTGGCAGAGTGGTTGTTTAAGATATACTGCAAAGCTGATGAAGCCCTTGCACTAACCCCGTGAGGAAGCTGGATCTCAAGCCCCTGAAAAAAAACATTTTTGCCCCTCCACCCCACACAAGTCTGGATGATACTTCCGCAAGACACGTATGTTCCAATACATTTTCGAGGAGAACAAGGTCTAAAATTAATACAGCTACAATGGCTGCTGTGGCTTCAGTGGGGTTGTTCCAGTTTGACACCATCAAGGATGTTGCACCATGTATTTAAAAGAGTGAAAGAACTGCTCAACCAGAGAGATTTTCATCTTTCAATGAAAAAAATAAAAAAGTGAATACTAAGTTCTGCTCACAGGTCCATGTGGAAGCTCATTCTCTCTTCACTGAGAGCTATGCTTGTAAATGTGATGGAAAATTCTGACATTTATTATATTTTAATAAATTTATGTCATTTTATCTATGCCTCTTGTGAAACCTGTATTTCTCAGTGAGAAATACAGCTAATTTCTCACTTTGCTTCTTTTCTCTGATTACTGGCATGAATGTAACTAGTATAGAGGTGGGAATATTTCTTTTGCTTTCTTCTGCACATACCTTTAAGGCCAGGCACAGGATATGAGAATGCCTAACAAGACTCATTTCCAGTTGCCAACCTCTAAAGCTAAAACCATCCCAGTGAGCACTGACTATATGCAAAGATGTCTATTTCCTACCGGGAAAGCAGATAGCAAAAAAAGAAAAGAAGCTGTTTCTTCACAAGAATGGCTTTCCAGTTCTTCAGGAAACAAAATATCCTGAGGAGCACGCGCCTCTTGAAGTTCCCCCTTCACAGAAGGTGACTATTTTTTTCTAGTACAGATTACCATATACAAACCAAATTGCTATAAAACACCACAGGGCTGGATTTCTTTTGTACTTCGATCATTACATAGGATTGTTCAATAAAAGTAATAAAACTAACTTATATACTTCTCTTTTTCATTGCTCCTAAAGAAATAGATTAAAAGTTTACCTCTTACAAACAGGTATGCGCTGCATTCACTGATTCCACCTTTTGTAACCATGCGCAGAGTGTATAAACCTTCATCATCTTTGTTCAGATGAGTAAAGGAAAGAGCTGCCTGGCCTTCTCCAAAATACAGCTTTGTCCACTTGGAGTCCTGTATCAGCACATCTGGAAGAGAAGACCCATCAGATATATTACTATGCTGACAGAACAACCTACATCCTAGTGCAGTTCTCTGCTAGTCAGGAACACAAATCAACATTTATGCCAGTTGTATTCAGAGTGATAGTGCTTTGATCCTATGAAAACTCTACAGAGAGTAAGTTACATCTCTCCAAACTTATTTGATCAGTGAACTTTAGAGAACATGAGGTAAAAGACTAAACTATGCAGTGCCAACAGCATCATTTCCATCACTATAATTTTTAATACACCGAGAGAGAAAAATTTTATCCACATTTAGAAACAATTACATGAAAACCTGCCATACCCAACGAATGCCAGGTGGAACTTTGTTTCATTTTTAATAAGTTTTGCTTCCTTTTCAGGTCAAATGTCAGATTACTCAATTTCTTACTCCAAATTTAAAAACTAGATTTGAGTTTGATCTGAGGACTGCTATAAATATACACCAAACTTAAATCTAGTAGGCATGCCTGTTGAGCGGTGAATAAAATTAAATTTAAATCTCTCAAAGGTGAGAGGTGGTGACCCATGACTAATGCAAATTAATCCGATTGCTTAGTGAAACCAGAGCAAAAAAATGAACAGGTCATTTTATGTTAGCCAAGAGACTTTCTCATATCATCTTTTTTAATAACTGATTGGATTATTTTTGATTTTTAACTCCCTAAGACCTATTACATACTAATTTATTGTAATCAATGCAGCAGAACTGTATTTAAAAGAGCTGAATATCTACAAATATCTATTATTTTATTGCTTAAATACATTTTGGAGCAGACACTCAAACAATTGCAAAGGAATTCGTTTTCCCACCTACCAGCTGAATTGCATAAGAAGGTATAAAAAATTACACATATTCAGATAATAAAGCATCTGGAAGACACACTACTAAAACTTACAGCAGTAAGTTGCATAATCATCTAAGCATGTCTTTGTTTTATGAGAAGTACACAAAGTCAATTCAACCACATTCCTTCCCATGAGAGCCTTAATCATGAGATCCTTACCTAGAAAATCTGTGTCCCCTTTCTGTCACGCATGTCACAATGGTACTCAGACTTTGTATAGAGAGACATCAAGTACTTTAAATCAGAAAATATCTTCCCCTAGAATCTTTAACTAATGCATGGGTTCTGTGGAAAACCCTGAAGAAAAAAAACCCTGAAAAGCCCCTTTGAAAGGCAGGTCACCTATTTAGACTCCAAACATGAGCAGAATGATAGCTATAAGCAAGCATGTAATGTCTATTAAGGCCAGAATAATCTATTTCCATGCTTTATGTGTACCTGAGACCAGAAATTGAGGAGGCAGTTGTGCTTGGTAAGAGCAGAAAAACTTTCTCTCACACAAAGCCAAAGACTCACCAGAACTCAGCAGATGGTCTCTTTTTTTTTTTTTTTTTAATGCAGGCTGGATGAATGACTTTCTAGTCAAGACAATAAGAGTAAATTTTGGAGGCCACAAACATATTTAGAAGTTCTGATTGAAAAAGTATTCATACACCTGCCATAACAATAATATTACAAGTTCTCACTATTGCATGTGAATTCCCAGTCCATTCACGTGTTGTGCTCTGTTACTTCTCCCAGGATTTACCAAAGGACAAACCTGCAGGAGACTAACCCTCAGAGGCACCATGTCTCAAGCCTCAGATGCTGTTTTTAGTACATGACATAACTTCCCTAATATGATGAAAATTCATATAAAGAGTGGGGGACTACTATATACTGAAATTTCTTTTCATCATGTATTTTGTTCTTTTATATTGTAACTAAATTTAGCCTCCTTGATTTTTCCCTCTGAAGTCAATTATTTTTTTCTAGATTACAATATAGATGGCTGAAGCATGCTGGTGCATATAGCTTTATAGAGTTTATATTAGACTAGAGATCAATAACAGAAAGTTTCTGCTACCAGCTGAACTCATATCCAGACTAGATATAGGTTCCTGAAGTATTCTTTTGATTTAGTTTCAGTATCTTAAATTGTTCTTTCAGTATTTTACACTGTTCTAAGTGGGCCATGAATAAAAGACATCATATTCATGTTTGTCAAAACCCAAATCACTTTAGAGGATTTGATTCAGCTGATGTATATGTCCCTAGGAGTCTAGTAGACATCCTCAATAAGGCTTACTAGCATGAAGTTTATTTATGCTAGGTAAACACATATTTCTCGTGTGTATAATTATTAGAAGTAAATCATACATATCCATCTCAGGGCTTTAGCTGCTATTATTTGATTAACACAAACTGGAAAATACAGAAAAAATACTGCTTGTCTTAATGCAACAGTAAAATTAAATGTTATCTCTCAAAAGAATGAAAATGTCTAAAGCACATGATGTTGAAAAAATTATTAACTTTCTCATTGTTTACAATTATGCTTTGCCTCCTGCTCTCAAAAGATTCAACAAAGGGAACTGTAGCACATAACAAAGACTCGTAGTGGATGAATTCTTTTGGGTCTGGGAACAAGTTCAGCCAGTTGGTGCACCTCTACAGCTCTTGGAAATATTGCGCTGCATGTACATGCAATGAAGAACAACTCTAAGCTTATTTGTAACATCTTATTTCATGTAACATATGCAGAATAATGGGATGAAAACCTATCTGACTCCCTAGGAAAACCTATTGGCTTTAAACAGACCAAGTATTCATCTCAGGGAATTATCCTGGCATTATGAAAGCACAAAGAGAAAGGGTCACAAGCTTTTGTTCGCTTATCCATAGAGGAAGAAAACTCATGTTCGATGAAAAATGGAACAATATTGAGTATCCCTCGAAAATTAGTAGTTCTTCATAGCTGCAGTTTCAAACCCCAAATCTGAGAGGTTTGGCACCTTGAGGAACTGTGCCCAGTAGGAGAAAAAGTAAAGGTATTCTTGAAAATTATGGCTCATCTCAGAGTCAGGTGAGCAATTCTTTATAGTGATAAACATCCTAAAGTGTACAGTGAAATCCCCATACACTTCAGTGGGAATAGAATCTGGATTCAAGGAGAAGCCTTAGATTTTGTTACTCACCATGGAAAAAAAAACCAAACAAGCCATTTCTATCATTTCATATTTTTTATTTTACCAACCTCTAATAGTTCTATCTATCACAATAAAGTAGCCACAGTGACAGACACATAGGAATGGAAGAGTAAGTAGCAGTTAAGGATCAGATGTGAATCTATGTAAAACTATGATGTACATTAAAAAAAAAGGCATAATGACCAGCAAAAAAAGCATCCTTTTTCTGATTTTCCTAATCTTGAATTTTCTTGTCTTATTCATCTCACTGTCATTTCTTAGTTTATTTATTACAATCCAAAAAGCAGTCTTGGGAGACCACAATTCTCAAACGTGGTCATTAACCCTTAATCCTTGGGGAAAAAGTCCCCACCATTCACAAATAACCAAGGCTTTTCTCAAATCCCCAAGCCGAACAATTACTTTAGAATCCTACACAGAGATTGTGGTTGGTGAAAAGTGGTGAGCTAAATATCTACAATAGGCTGCTATCCATTAAACTCTAAGTAGCTAGTTTTATGTTCCAAAACCCTGTTTTGGTGAAATGAACAAACACTACTCATGCAGGGTTTGTGTACCACCCACCCGAGGATATAATATGCTTAAGTGATGTTGTTTTCAGTACTTCCTAGTAAGACTGCTTCACTTGGTACAATATAGCTTTTCACTGACAAAAGAGGCAAGGAAAGCAACCTACCAACATGGCACATAAACAGCAGAGCAAAGGCAAGTGTATGAGGCCTGGCTCCTATAAGCATTTCCTACCTGTACATGAATGTGATTTTAATTAAAAACTCACAATAAGCAAGATGAAAGTGGAGACCCATGACCATACCTCAGTCCTTCAAACTTCAATTTACTCTTCTGTGAGTACCCTTCAGCTCAATGGTCACAGTATTCAACTATGAATCATAGTCAAGTATGAGAACTGAGTTTGGATCTCCACCTAGTCAGTAAATGTTTTAACTATGGTGTTATCACATAATATGAGGTTACCTCCTGTTGCTGTGAAATGTCTGCTCAAGAAAATGTTGACCAGGGCACTTAATTGACAATGCATGTCTATAAATTCTAGCTAGATATATTTGTTTGCTCTATTCTAAATTTAATCCTGAGAACATGATGTTCTAAGCCTGATATGTGTCCTAGTGTCTCCTCCACCATTTTCTAGGTAGCTGCAAATCAATGTACTGACTTACCATCTCTATACCACTCAGCACGAGGTCGTAGTCTTTTCAACTCTGGAGTGATCAACATAGAACACTTCAAGGTCAGTGTTTCACCTTCAGTTGCAAAGGTGACTCCAAACTTTTCCAGAAACTGGACATCAATGTGGGTGAAGCAAACTTCATATGACAGGGGCACTATGCATGAGAAAATGAAAACATTCTTGAGTACAAGTAAACTGTACTTGGCACAAAGAGATTACTATCTGAACAGGAGATGCAGCTTTCTGTATGCTTATCTAGAAATTCAGCTGAGAAAGCAAGAGCATCTTGCAACAGCTCCTAATGTAACTGAATGCTTAGAACGCAAAGTCAGAAGAAGCAAGTTGTATCCAGTTTTCTCATCTGTAAAACATTACTCTGATAAGAGTACATAAATTATCTATGGAAATAGGAAAAAATGCTTACAGTGGAAGGGCATTATCCCAGCTGGGTGAGGCTCTTCATCCTCTCTGAACCCTATAAATAAACATAAAATAAACATTCAATGACACGAGCATTATATTTCTTTATTGTTTTAATTATGAAGTAGGACTTACTTCGCACAATCACAGCACAATTAGTTGATGCCTGACCGTGGACATTTGTTGCAACTGCTGAATAGGTAGCGGAATCATCAAAGTCAGCTCTGAAAAGAGGAAGCAGGAAAGCAGATGTCTCTTTAAGCAAATAAAAATTCTCCTAATGATTGATATTACAACCAAAGCTATGTCAACATAAGGAAAGTGTATAAAGCTCTTTGCTGGTGTCACACAGTGCAAGACATTGATGAAAGACAATGAGAAAGCTGCTACTGTTCTTAACTGCAGTTTTATCACAGCTTAGTGTGCAGATTGCGTTAACTTGAGCAAACTGGAAATGACCTTTAGAGAATGATCAAAAGGAGATAGCTGGAGAATGCCAGTCTGGCTATTCTCTTTCTGTATGTAACCTTCTTCCTTAATCCATCTTGCCCTTCTGCCACATATTTTAAGAAAGACACACAGAAGAAAAGTACATGTGATGCTTGCAGAAATTACTCCTTCTATGGCAATTCCTGGCCAGCAGATACTGGTATTTTTTGCCTCTTTCATATCTCTTAGTCCAGAGGACACGATAAAATAACAGGAATAAAATTGTTTATGTGCATAAACGGTTTATTTGTTATATTTTTTAGTAAGAAAAAACATTCTTGTGCAAGGACAATACAAAAAAATACAAAGCAAAAAATAGTTACTTCATGTAAAATACGACCCAGTGATGGATTGCCTCACTTACTAAATCCTTCCTTGAACAGGAAGTTACTTTAGCACATATATGGCCAAATGTTAAGATATAGATACAAACGTTGATGCCACAATTCTTTTCTTATTTAAAATGGAGTCTATCAGGAATAGTTCGTTTAGCAGTATATATAATGGAGGTCATTCAAAAACTTTCAATTATGAGATTATGTTGTGCATGCATGCACTTAGTTCACCCTCAGAAGAACAAATTTATGTCTTCTTTCCAGATAAAAGGGGTGAAATTCTGGTCACATTTTTCTTCTAAGAGGTCATATACCCCAGGTGTGGGAGAAGGAATATGTAAAGGTGTTTTATGTAAATTACATAATAGGATGTCAATTTTAGAGTATGTAGCACCTGTCACAGGTCGATCAGACACCAATATACACATTCTTGCATATATTCTGGACAGGAGCATATCATAAAAATCATACTATCTTTACTTCGATAGCTTAAACACAACTTGATGAAAGTTCTATTAAATTGATATTTATCCCTCTGAATTTACAGGTCTAAGAGCTCCTCCTCGAGGCAACCCTTCAGCCACACATTTCACAAAACAAAGCAATAAAATACAAAGTTTATCATACAATTAATTATCAAAGCCATAGCGGTTAGTCCTAAGACTAAGCCACATAGCCTGCAGTTGGGTAGGAATCCTTACTACAGTCTGGATAAACACAGTAAGTCTGAAAATCAGTTTAAAATAACTGAAATCATAGATTCCTAAAATCATTAAGGTTGGAAAAGATCTCTAAGATTATCATGTCCAACCTTCAACCTAGCACTACCACCATGTTAGACCACTAAAACATGTCCTCATGGGCTGTAGCTACATAATTTTTGAACACTTAGAGGTATGATGACTCTACCACTTCCCTGGGATACCTCTTCCATTGTTTGAGAGCCCTTTTGGTGAAGAAACTTTTCCTAGTATCTGAACTAAACCTTCCCTGCTGCAACCTGAGGCGATTTCCTGCCATCCTGTCACTTGTTACTTGAGAGAAGAGGTCGACCCCCACCTGGCTACAAGCTCCTTTTGGGTAGTTGTAGAGAGCAATATGATCTTCCCTGAGTCTCCTTTTCTCCAGGCTAAACAAGCTCAGCTCCCTCAGCTGCTCCTCATCAGACCCTTCTCTGGACACACCTCAATGCCTTTCTTGTAGTGAGGGGCCCAGAACTGGATACAGGTGTCAAGGTGCAGTGTTAGAGCACCAAGTACAGGGGATACAGTCCAGGATGCCTTTGGCCTTCTTGGCCACCCAGGCACACTGCTGGATCATGTTCAGCCGGCTGTCAACCAGCTCTCCCGCGACCTTTTCTGACGGGCAGCTTTCCAGACACTCTGTTCCCAGCATGTAGCACTGCCTGGGGTTGTTGTGACCCAGTGCAGAAATCTGGTACTTGGTCTTGTTGAACCTCATACAACTGGCCTTGACCCATTGATCCAACCTGTGCAGATCCCTCTGCATAGCCTTCCTACCCTCCAGTAGAGCAACACTCCCACCCAACTTGGTGTCATCCATGAACTGACTGAAGGTCCACTTAATCCCCTCATCCAGATCACTGAAAAAGATATTAATCAGGCCTGGCCCCAGTACTGAGTCCCAGGGAACATCATTGCCAGCTGCCAGATGGATGCAACATTCAGAACTACCCTCTGGGCTGGATGTTATTTAACTTTTTGTTTGTTTGTTTTCATGAAGGATTTTTTTTAAAAATTACAACACCTGTTCACAGATCTATATAAAGCTTAAATGATTCTGGACTTGTTTGAAACCTGTCACACTTGACAACACTTCTTTGCACCATCTTTTTTTTTAAGAACATTTTTTTTTCTATCCCATTTCATGTTATTTAACACTTGTTTGAAAAAAAATGCCAAAAAGCAATGTAAAACTGCAGCACAGGCTTTTTTCCTAAGGCATGTTATAATGTCTCTGTACTGAAACGTACATAGTTCATGAATTTATAACAGGCCGGTACAGTGTCTTGCTGTAATATAACAAGTTAACAACAAACGAAGCAGCTCAAAAATTTCTTACAAGTAGGGCATTGCAGAATTAACTGTTAGGCATTCTCATCACTCTGCACTATATCCCTAATTTAAGGATCTCTTTATAGAATATACAGTAAATAGTGTATAAATATATAGTACTTAGTAAATTTAATAGCATATATTACGTATTAGCAAATTAAACAGCGTTAGATCATTTGTCCCTAGAAACTGGATCTTGATCACGCTGGTGTTGATGTGTCAGAACAGCCCTTGGCATGCCTTGGTGTGCTCCAGCTCGCCAAAAGGATTCCCACACACAGCTCAGGAGATAGTAAGGGAACTTTTCCAGAAAGCGGTCTGGATGTCTGACAGCCCTGTTCTGAAGGATGAGAGAATTAGCCTATCCCATGCCAGAAGGTCACTGTGGCAGAGGATGTCTTTAATTTGGTCTGTCAGGCGGAGCCCAGGAGTAGATTCCCTAGGCACTGCTAACAGGTAGCGTGCCACTGCAGGCCTTGACCCCAGATACATGCCCTATAAAGGTTTCCTGCCCTTGAACCACTCACCATCCTGCTAAAGACCTATCAAGGCGCACAGCGTCTTCCTACCATCTACGTGTCCAGGTTTCTCCTGGATGAGCTAGACTCTCCAGTAGGATGGTGCACACTTACACCTGCAAGGCATTGCTGGAGGAGCCAGGCTGTGATTGCTGATGAGGTGAGTCCCTGGGTTGTACATGATTTAGACAGCATACAGCACCCATGTCAT
The DNA here is from genome assembly GCA_035583185.1 of Anabacerthia variegaticeps. Lineage (NCBI taxonomy): Eukaryota > Metazoa > Chordata > Aves > Passeriformes > Furnariidae > Anabacerthia > Anabacerthia variegaticeps. The sequence continues at coordinate 94,275,729 of JAWWEW010000112.1, forward strand.
AACTGAGTGATGGACATTACACCACCATTGCTGTATTAGGCTATTCCCTCATATAACAAAGCATTTGCTTCTGTCAAAACCAAATTAACTTCTCTTTAACATTCTGTTGTTGCTATAGAATGTTGACAACAAAGATAAAAAAACCAGCATAGCTTGACTGAGGTTAGCACTGATTAAATCTCACTTTAAACCAGTCATCATCTACTGTCAGTGTTGTCTTACACAGGATTTAGGATCTAAAGAACAATTTATTGTTAAACAAAAGGTGGCATAAAAATAATCCAGAAACTAGAGAAACATATATTATGAACTAACATGAGGTCCCAGACTTTGTTAGATGACTCAAAGTGTCAGAAATTTAAAGGTGCAAAAATGAAAATGTTGTCCCTTTAAAAATTAAAAAGCAGAATGGCAGACACCTGATTAGCTTCTCAAATGGATATATATCTGTGCTAATCTCAACCCCCTTGCCATATTTTTGCTCTCATGAGGAACAGAAAAATACATCTCTTGATGAGATCTTTCTGTTTGTGATGGTGTCCTAGGTAAAGAAAACACAATATGACCCTAAATGTCTCTAGAACAGACAGGAAATTCACAAAACTGTTATATCTTGTGCCCAGTGAATCTCAGTATCTGAAAAGAAAGTATTTGACAAAAGTTAGTGATAGAATTATAATTCATTTTCTCAGGGAGAACAAAAGAAAGAAGTTACTGACCAAGTATCTGACCACATTTCAACAATGTCTTTCAGTTTTTATGAAAAGAAATGAGGTACTTATAGTTACGATGAACATGCAGGCCAAGCATTTTCTGCTATTTAAGAAGTCGTAACAACTCTACCCATTTTCTGGAGGTTATTGCTTTGAAAGCAATTTACAATTCCTTGTTATGATCACTCATCTGACATTCCAAGAAAGAAATAAACCATTTTAGATAGACTAGTATTCATTGAAATGCCTTTAAATCCTATATTGGAACTGTAGGGGGTTTGTGGGTAAGAACTAGATGGCACTTTCTTTCATACCCGCTCTGAAGAAAGTTGGACAGGATGGCAAGTTACGTTAGGTTCTGATTTTCCTTTTGTGCCAGAAAATGCTCAGATTGAGGATTATCCTGGAAATTATCTGTTTCCCTGTATGCTAAAATCCCTAGATTTCCTAAATTGCACTGTAAAGTGCATTGAGTCAAGATGAGTTAGAAACTACGTTTGGAGTACCCAGAAGGCAAAGTGTGGTCTCTCTAACAGTTACTCTTGCATCATGATGGAGAATGTGTTTCCCAACCTTTACAAAGGTCAGATAAAATATGCATAGAGTACATTTAGATAACATGAAGTGTGAGTGCAGAGCTGTATCTGTCCCAAGGTACTAATACTTTTTGTGAAAATTAAATTGCTCTGAATCCACATGAGGTTCTGAAGTGCTAATGTTTGTGTGGGGAATATTCCCCAGGCAGATACATCTATTTAAAATGCATATATTCATCCATCTGCCTAGTGTAGATTTAAACACAGGAGTTAAGAGTGAAATAGCATTTTTGCCTGAATTAGAGCACAATTCAGTGCATGTCGAGAACAGGAGGCAGCACGTAGCAAATTGCAGAGTTAAAAATGCTTCCTTTGAATCCAAATGACAAAATTTTCAGTGTTAAGGCTATGTGACATCAGAGTGTTGAAATACCCTACAGAATTGCCATCTCATGTGCTGGTTCTCCAGTCAGACTTAACTTGACTGATTCTTTTCGTTTGGATTTTGTTTTTAGGGAAAAGGGGACCTCTGCTATGAGGTGGCCGCTTCCCCAAGCTCCCAGCTACTGCAGCCTGTAAGGGGACAGTGACTGACAGGTCGGAAGGTCACAGACCATTCCATTCGGGGGCTGTTTGCGGCTCAGCACGGAACGAGCAGCACACCGTTCCTGCTGCCTGCACACTCGCTGTCACTGCCCACCTGCAGAACCCGTGGAGCCGCAGTCCATCGCCCACCACGCCCGCACAGCTCACAGCTCTGCGGGCACGCCGGGGGCTGCCTTTGCCGCAGCGCCTCCGCTCCGCTCCGCTCTGCCGCCCCCTCCGGCTCCCTCCCGCCCCAGATTAAATCATCTCGAGCCTTTTGTGCCTAATCGAACTGCAATAGCACCGTACTGACCGCACAGTGTCATTTGTTAAATGAGAACAGTCGGAAGAGAAGGTTCATTCAATTTTTAAGCTTTTCTTTCGGAAGCAGTGCTGTTGTGCCGAGGACGGGTCCGAGGCTGGCTCTGCCCGCTGCCAGCAGGTGTTACACTGCACTCTGCTGGCGCCGCCGCGCACTTCTGCCCGTGCAGCACCAAAGCCTGTTCCGCGGCAATTACGTGCGCTTCTGAAGCCGCGACTTTATTAAACGGCAAAGGGAGAGGGCCCTAATAAAAGACAAAATCCTGCCAAACCTTGAGCCCTGTATATATGAGACTGTGAAATCACACCACACTGACAGTGCTCCGAAAGTCAAACATCCTTCCCAGCTCAGCTCACCCTCCTGCTCCCCGAGGGCTGGGCGTCGGGAATACCTCCCGGCTGGAGCACACTGCTGTCCCCAGCATGTGCCAGCCAACAGAGCAGGGAACAGACGTGGTCATTCACAGGCGAATAAAGCTAAGTGCGTCATTTAAGAAGACGTAAGAATAAACAAAGGAAAAAAAAGGCCAAACCGGTTCTAAGCAAGTATCAGCAACTAAGATCTTTAAAGTATTATGATTTTTTCAATGATTACAATACACACTAAGGCAAAAAATGGTTTTTAGCTATGTCATAAAGCAATAGGTCACCCTCATCTTGATTACTTCTGATATAGAAGTATTTCTTTGTATTATGTGCCTCTCCATAGTTAAATTATGTGGAATAAAGAAATACATTTTAAACAAACCCTAAAACTCTCACACAATCTCCTCCTAATCACCTATCAGATGTGAGATGAAAGATGGGATGAACCACTACTGCAATGCATATCATTTGTTCTATAATTATGAGATGTCCAAAAAATAGAATTAAACTCCAAACCCCTTTTCTTTACTGCTCAAGGGAAATCTTGAGCAAAAGCTCCCCTTTGAACACGTCTAAAAGGAGCAAAAGAGGCACTATATGATAATAATAGCGCTGAATGCGTGCAGAAAATGTGGTAAATTAAGCACAGAGCATCATAAGAATATGAGGCACAGAAATGAAAATTATCTGGTTAGCGTATAAGCTTATGGGCACTGGAGGGGAGCAAACAGTGGGGGATGAAACTGTGTCCTGTTACTACTTTAAGACAACAAGGTGACGTTAAGGTTTCGGTGCCTCAAGAATGTTTCCACTGGGATCAGGGAATACTCTTAGGAATAAATATCACACTTGCATAAGAAGGAAAAAGTTCCCTCCCTGAGCTTTGCTGAAGTGATAGAAAGGTAGCCAAGAAATTCCCAGGCCTTTCTGAGCGGCTGCAGATCAGATGACATGCAGCTCAGCACTTTAGTATGAACAGCTGAGAAGAGCACAGAAGTGGATAGAAAGAAAGTCCCAATGGTTCCACTTCCCAGAAAACCAAATTATTCATAAAATACAAAATATAAGTGCACAAAGATACATATGGAAGATTCAGAGTTAATTAATACAGGTTTGCATAAAAACATTAATTTATATATTTTAATTGCTACCCATACATCTGTTGTTTTCAACACAATATACATTTCATGCGAATAAAGCACTAACAAAATGTTCTTCCCTTTCCTGTATGTTCATTTTCTGGTTTTTTGGGACAGAAAATACAGCTGATGGTCAAGTTTTGAAATAATTTAGCAATAAATAAAAAACAATTACATTAGACTTTTTAATTTAATAAATTCTATAAATCATAACAATCCTCCAGTACTCTTTTAAGTGGAGAAGGGAAACCTGTGGGAGAGCAGCCAGGAATCTTTAGGTGGCAAAAAGACCACACTGCCTGACAGAATGAAAGAGAAATGGAGAAACAGTGTCTGAAGATGGCAGCTGGGTTGAATGTGAGGGAATCTGCACGAATCCACAAAAGTCTGGGACTAGTAAGCAGGGGGTGATGATGGGTGAGTGTGAGAACCTGAGTGGGTGCCAATGAATGACTCTGTGGCATGTTTGAACATGTCTGAAATATGGCTGGGTCTGAACACTTCCAAAGCTGATTGTGGATGGTGTCTACATGACTGATAACCAGCAGAGAAAAGAGAAAAAAGCACCAAGGGGACAGAAGCCATTAGTACTCTTCAGCCTGAGGGTTACAGATGCTCAAAAAGCAGCATCAGCACTGATTCTCATTTCTTCAAAAAGCTATTTACTTCCAAAATGTCACAAAGGAACCTACATACTACATAACTGATGTCTGGACTCACCAAGCAGTTCTTCATGGATGTTAACAAAGGGACATAAACAGTCACAGTCACTCACCATCAAGAAATGACCAAAGCTTCATCTCCTGATTGGCACTCACACACATCCAAACAAATGAGAGCATTTTCCATTTTCCCTGTTGAAAGGGAGAGGATGGCAAGAGGACAACCTGTTCTTATCTTCTAATCTCCTGTCTTTATTTTCAAAAGCAATGTCCAGTGGGAAAAATCATCAATGTTGACACATTTCATGTATAGAGAGAGCAGTTAGTAAGTTATCCATGGCCTGGGGGTAAAAGACTGAGTATCTTAGAAGCATTCCTGAGGAAGAAACAACATAGTGATTCTTGCTACCAAGTTCTGTACAGGGATAAGTCTCTTCCATCCTGAGCTATGCAAAGGTTGACAGTTGGGGTGGACTTGGCTGCAGGATGATGAAGGCAAGAAGTCTCTCCCAAAAGCAGAAGGAATGATGCATTCATTTTCTGTACTAATGCCACAAGGCTGTACTCATGGCTGCTTCCACTGCTGACAGATGGAGGCAGGGTAGAAGATTAAATGTTTGGCCAGCCAAGTGCTAGCTACAAATATTCCAGCTGTTTCAGCACAGCTGATGCCCATGTTCTGGAGAAATTAAAAGAAGGTGTTTGTGTATCTTCTCTAGTTAATAATTTTCTTTTTAAATACCACAGTAATATCCTCATTTTTCTTTGGGCTTTTATATTTTTTTAAAAAGTCATATGTAACATGCAGTATTTCAATTGTTTAGGAAAGCATAGGATTAGTTTTGGGAAGCTGTTCTAACCAGGCATGTTCTATATGACAAGGTTAACATTTTGAAAAAAATAAATTCAATTATAACCTTTAAAAAAGTAATTTATACTTCTTTAGTTTTTGGAAGAAGAAGAAAAGAAAAAAAAATCAAAGAGTAAACAGAACCTAACAAATACAACTATGTATCGCTGCCCTGACCAGCTATAATTTTGTTTACCTTGAAAAGCTGCATCATGACAAGAACATATAATTTTCCACTTCAAATGCTGAGAAGATATAATTCTAATAAAAAAAGAACGACCATTCTTTCAGCTACTTGCCTCTTCTTTTGTATCTTCTACATTGTTGGAGTTAATGAATAAAATTATCTAATTTTCATTTCATTTTCATAATCTAATATTCAGCAATTCAGTGAACCTTCTCTAGCCTAAATGAAAGTACCAACAGAGAAGCATGCTGAACCTAACAATTCTCTGTCAGCTTTTCTATGAATTTTTAATTGCATTTGATATATTCGCGTGGAATATAAAAAATTTTGCGTAGAATATAAAAAAAACCTGTTGTATCTCCAAAATTATTTACCTGTTTATATGCAACACATGTACTCCATATTTGCTTTCAATTCTGTACTTTGTTGGGTCACTTGCAGGGGTAATCAGCTCCTCATTTTTGTACCTGACAATCGAGAAAAAAATAAAACTCATAAATCTCAGCAACCATTCACTTCATTCACTTAGTAGATCTTTGGATCCAGATATAATTTACTATCATTTGAACTCTCTGTATGAATCTTCTCTACTTGCACAGAGTATTTTCCAGGATGTATGGATAGATACATATTGGACCACAAAGGCAAAGGGGGACCATCATTGCAGCAGGGAAGTGGAAAGAGAAAGATGTGCACCCAATCTAGAGGAGCAGGTAGAGAAGTAGAGAGAAGATGGCATATGACTTGAACTTTCAAGTCCACTCATCCTGGCACAAGATGGGAAGCAAACTTTATCTTGGACCACAGTAAAGCACGTCAACATAAATAAGTGAAGCAGCAACAGAACCATGCTTCATGTTAGGCTGTCACAGTTCAGCCTGAGGCTCTCACATATGCAGGACAGCACTTGTCTGGAGAGGAGGGCAGCTTCAAGGATATTAACTTTATGTCCTCCTCAAAAGAAGATAACACAGAGTGACCATAGATACAGCTCATGACAACAATGGTGTTGTGCACATTTATCCAGGCTTAGCAAATAGCCTGCGAGCTCTGTGTATTTTGTCATTTGCTACTTCATCATCAGGGAACTCAATGGCCAGAAAGACTGGAATGCCTTCCACTGTCTGCCTTCTGAAATACTTGAGTTTGCTTCTCACATTGCACAAGGCCATTCAGCAAGTTGTTCTCCCAATCCTTCATATGCAGTACCAACTGCTACGATCCAGCACATCTATGAGGATTATAAAAGGGATTTAACATAGCCATTATGTATGTGACACTTATCAGTTATGGCATAACTTTCAAATGAAAAAAGCTTAACAACATTTTTAGAGGGCTAGGAAAGGCCAGTCTCTTACCATTGTACAACAGGGGTTGGAAATCCTTGTACAGTGAAGCAAAGGCTCACCGACATCTTTTCCCAGACAGTGTGAGACCTCAGGCGCACTAGAATTTCAGGAGCTCGACTTATACTTTCTTCAATAATATGTCTTTCCAGTGCCATATTTTCTTCTACCTATTTAGCAAAGGAAAAGAAAAGAAGCATCTGGCACCAGACTCAAATGGGGCAGAAGATCTAATCTTAAATCCACAAAAAGACGCCAAATCGCTACTCGTATTTGAAGCACAGGCCTAAATTTCAGGATATCTTGTGAATCTGTTTGGATAGGAACAAAAAGATTCAGCGAGTACCATCCTTTGCACAGCAAGTCTATCCAGATGTTCTCTAGCACGGTGCCTGGCTGTGTGAATCTCTTTTTCCAAAGCAGACAACTCACTGGCAAAACGGATTCTTTTCTCATCACTTGAATGAGACTTTTGCTCATGACTCCTGTAGAACAACAAAAAAAGTCAGGTAATTGTAATCAATATGAAGCTTTAAATTTGTCACTCAGACATAATAGATATTGAGGGCTCTAAAACCATATCAGCAGGATAACATCTAATTAAGGAATTATTCTTAGCATCTATCTGACTATCCTAATAACGAGTATGTAAAATTAATATGAATTTTCTTCATTTTCTTTCTGCCTGTATTTGTGGTGCCATAGCTATGGATCTTGAAATCTGCTGTACTCACATGGCCATGGTACCCCACAGTCTTAGTTCTCTAGTAATCGAGATCAAGAACCTGCCTGGCCTCTTTCTGACCCCCAATTTTCCTTCTCATGGACACAAGAGGGCAGAGGAGTGAAGGCGTGCTCTGTGCCACTTTGCACCTGGTAAAAGTTGTGCCTTGCTCATGTTGTACCCATAGCTTTAGAACCTGGGAGCTCTGCTAGCAAAATGGGCTGTATCAGCTGACCTCATCTGAAAGATACAGACCAAGCCTTTCAGAAGGATTTGATGAGCTGCTGCATGCAAAAAAAAAGATGTCCTTGAGCAAGTACTATAGAAACTACCAGGAAAATACAACATTTGGAAAAAATTGTGGGTTGTTCCCTGAAAATCTAACTCCACAGAGTTTTCAGAATTCCTAAAAAAACCCAGCTCATAAATGTTTTTAGGAGGAGCTAGCCTCAATCCCCTTCACTCATGCTGATTCAGAAAACAGCCTCTGCTACTCTTTTCCTTCCCAATAGGACAAAAGAAGGTATTGAGTATCAGATATTTCTAACATGTCTGTCAACATAGTCAACATATGGTAAGACTCTGAAAGCATAACTCAAATAAGAAAACTTCCATGAAATTCAGTGAACAGTAGATCAAGACACTATTTGCCTGGTATTTAAAAAGTATTTCTCTGTACCATTTTAAGATACGTTAAATACCAGCCTTGTTGAGCCATGATTTTGGGGTTTTTTAATATTGATTAAATTTTTAAAAAAGGTTTTTTTTTAAAAAAAAAAAAAGTATACAAAATCATTTGATGTTCCTAGAACATTCTGGTTTGAGGTTATATGTTTCCAAAAAATCAACCAGAACCATATAGAGGTATATGATTTTCACAACACATTGTTTACAAAAAAGGCAGAGTTCCTTCTTATAGTATAAATTCTCTGTGTCTTTGATGCAGTCACTGTAGAGCACAGCAGGGCAGAAAGAGTCAAATTCGCTAAAAGGAATATTGTCATCAGCACATTTCCTATGGGATTTCATATCAAGGTTATAACCACGATATGACAGTAAACCCCTTTGATATTAAGGAAAGAACTCAAAAAGTTTATATTGATTCAAACTAGAAATTTAGGAGTAGTGGAGTAGCTCTGTTCAAAATGAGTTTTGGATACCAGGTGGATTCTAATTTATTTTCATTTTAAAGCTGTTTTCAAGGGTCAGAGTGGGGATTAGGGGAACAACTCTGGGTTGAAATACGAGATTGAAAGTGATAGTCATTTAGAGTTCCAGCCAAAATAGATTAGTAAAGGACAGTGATAGAGAAGCCTACAGTCCCATCAGCTGTGAAAAGAGCCCTGGCAAAAGAGAGATACTAAATGGGACTAGAGCCACTACCCAGGTCAGGTTGGACCAACAGAGCTTTACCTTTTCCTGGATTCTTGCATTGCTTCATGTGCCAAAGTGCGCGCCCTCCTGGCACAGAGTCTACATGTTGTTTTGCCCAAGCCAGATGATTCATAATAAGCAGCCTGCCTGGAAGCAGCCCTTCAAATGTAAACGTCATTGTTATAACCCACCAATTCAGGTAAAACATGAACTCAAAAAAGTCAAAGAAACTACTTTGAGCTGAATACCATGACTGAGCACTTTTCAGTGAGAAACCTTTGCATCTTCACTGACTGCACTAGGTGCTGATTTTCACTTTTTTATTCCTTCAAGGGCTCAATGCCCATCATCTGTCACTTGGGATCATTAGGTGTTTTATTTCATTCTATTAAATTTATAGTTATTTCAGTCTTCAATAATTCAGGTGCTATAATAGCATGAGAGTACCAGCCTGTCTAATACACTAATCACAAAGAATCCCCATAGCATTGTCTGTTTCTAGGCATTCCTGCCTTTCTATTCTTCAGAAAACCTTTTCCATAAACTCTTTCATAGGGGAAGCTGGACAAGCTAGACAGATAGGTAGGCATCTTAATTACTAAGGAGGGAGAACGGCAATTCTGAAGCAACCAAAATACAAAGGACCAGACTTTGAGATACAAAGAATGTGTATTTAGTGGCTAAAATTCTAAGAATTCACATGAGAAGAGTTAAGCCTCCATTTAACTTAAAAAAGGAAATTGAATAACAAAAACTATAATAGGAATAGCTAGCTACAGGAGAAGGAATATCATCATGTCATATGGAAGAATGGATAAAAAACTGTTTCTGTGATTTACAATAAATTTCATGCCTTTTTTTTTTTTTTTCTTAAGTCAGAGTTTCAATTTTAGCCTAAAAGGAAGAATCTTCAGTTTGGAGGTAGCAAACAGGACAGATCTTAAGCTAAAAGGTCTGTGTAGGTGTGCTGCAACATCACTAGAAAGTTTAGCTGTGTTGGTGGGAGATTCTAGACAAGGAGCACCCCAATGGGAGGAACTGGAAAACTCTCATTCTGAATAAATCACAGTTTTTGTGGGTGAAGGGGTAAGGTGAGTATCTTTATTCTAAGAACTGACTACTCAAATAAGAAACCTGTCTATGCTCAAATTTGTGGCACTTACTTTCTTGCTGCATATTCCTCAAGTATATATCTTGTCTGAATGTTGCGGTAGGACTGATCGAAGTGCTTGTGCCTCCGCTGGTAAAATGGCACTGCTACTGAAGACATACTTCTGTTTGTAAAAACCTGTAATTCCTGCAGAGAGTGAAAGGAGCCACATATTTAGCCATACACACATTTAGCCATGTATTTCAGACACTTTGGTTTGATATTTTTTGATATGTAGACATGTGTGTGAACATTTACAAATGCATAAAATTGCATCAAATTGTGACAAATAGAGCCATCAATGACACACAGGCTACCCCAAGCTGTAACTTATCAGTCATATAGCGTGAGCAATGGAATCATAGATGATATTTTGTCAGATTGTTTTTCCCTTCTTTGCAGATGTCATTTAACACCTACATAGAAATTTCCAGGGACGGAAATTTGACAGGTTTTTGGGCATCGTTAAGCATTTCAGTTCTCTGCTCTTCAAACATTTCACTTTTTCCATTGTTGCAATTTATGCTCACAATCACTTGTCCAATTCACCATGACAACAAAAATAGACTGTATTTGCCCACTTTTGCAGCAGCCTGTTGAAGACTTTTTTTATAAATATCTCCTTTCATCTCTCTTGTCTAAACTCAACAAAGATAGTTCATGCAGTCTTTTCTCTTGAGTTATTTTTCCAGGACTACAAGTCATACTGGCTGCCTTCTTGTGGACTTTCTCCAAAGTTTGATCAGTATTTGGACAGAAAGTTTTCAGAATTATTCAGGCTGCTCCTAAGAAGCTCTGTGGGTGGGAAGAGTATGTTTCCACTGAGTTAGAGTTAAGCAGATTCCCAACCATGCCATTAAAAGAACACAGAGGTGCCTATGTCCCTTTGTGCTTATTAGAAACATGATGAAAACTTCTTGCAAAAGTGGGGAATGCCACCAGCCATATCCTGAGCAGGTGCCAGCTTATGTAACTACAGTGTGACTTGGATCTTTACTCCTGGGCCATTTGGTCCAAACAGTGATGAGGTATCCCAACTGAACAGCCAATACCTTCCCCATGAGGCAGATACACTTCAGTGACAATGGAAGCAAGTTCCCACTAGATTTAGTCAGGCAAATTACTGCAGTAACATCTAATTTCCTACTAAGCTAAGGGGAGCATCCCTGCTGTTATGCTCCCCTGTAGGGTGTAGGCTGCCAGCTCTGCTCCAGCAGCCAGGGCACAGGTGGAGGCATGGCCTGGGACCTACCCGTGGGCACCCATATCAAGTGAAGCAACACCAGTTCACTTGGGGGCCATGTTAAGAATGTGTAAGGTTTATGGAGAGAGCGATGGACTTGGCTGTTTCTGCCCAGTCTCCTCTGGGGCTCCTCCCATCCTGCCCACAGCCCAGGACCCCATGTCAGACCCAGGGCCATCAGCTCCTGCACCAGCAATGGCACAGCAGGGCCAGCCTCCAACTCCCCACAGGCTGGCCCTGCCTGGGTGTGGACCCTGCCAAGAAGAACCTGCCTCAGACCCACATGAAAAGTCCATATTTGTAACAAAAAGACACATAAACAGACAGTTTCATGATGTATATAAAATGAAAGCTCAAAGGGATTTGAATAGTAATCTTATAAACTTATTTGTATACAACATATAACAAGGCAAAATACTAGTATATACCATATTTACAGTATACAGTATTTACCAAGATAAGGAAATTATAGCCATTGATTAAGTAGGGTAATAAACTTCAACTTTGTCTGATTGTTACTTTCACATAGTCAAGAGTAGAGTTGGATGCTCCCAAGTCATGATGTTCTCACATCCACTAGGTTTACTTCTCCAAGAAAAGGTAAGGAGAAGACAGTAGGTACATTAAGTAGCAGGCATATGTTATTTTATAAAGTTCTGAGATCTAAAGAGGTTTTTACAATTCATCACCTCATAGCTGCATCTCCTGCACCATTTACAATTACCTTTTTCAACCCTTTTTCAGGAGATATGAGAATGACAAGTCACACGTTCAGGAATGAGAGCTTTAGGCAAATCACCAGGCACTGCAAGACAAAAATGAAAAAGGTTTAACAACATCACTATGGGACATTAAAAAAATATGTTGCCACATTTCTAGAGAAATGAGGATGTTAACGTGACCCAAGTTAGCTCATCACCTCACAGAGATCCTAGCTTAGACAAGTGCCCTCATACACTGCTGAGCTGAGATGGACCTCTCATGAGCCTATCACGAGATCATACAACACAATGTCTTAGTTACGTGAGCAGAGTTGCACAGCCCCATGAGCAGCCTTGTACATCATGTGATGCTGCTCCTGCAGACATTGAATACTGGTTTTCTTCCTGCTATCTAACTATGTGACCATTGTATATATGGTATTATTTCCTCCATAGTTCATAAGTTAACCAGCCAATTAATGGCATCATGTTCCTTCTTTTTTATTTTTAATTAGCTTTTTTGCCTAAATGAATGTGCAAAGGGCAAACCCATGGATTAAGCTAACTCCACTATTAAGTGCTCCTCATGTTTACATGTGGCCAAGTTAAATAATACTGTGAATTTATCAACATGCTGTGTACATATTGCTATGTATATAACTCATATTGAAATTCAGTGCATAAGGATTACAGAGAAATGCTCATTTGTCTGGATACATCATAGTCTGAGTTGTTTCATAGATGGGAGAGAACATCTTTGTCATTTACTGTTCAGCCTTTTCCTCTAAATGGAAAGCTTACATTTTAATTAGCGTATCTTCGTCTATTCATCAGCACCCAGGACTTCTGAAAATTTGGGTTCATATGTTTTTCACATTTATCCAAACACCCTTGGTATAGAAACAAGGCTAGCCATGCACTCCCAGGCTCCATACAAGCAATTAACTGAGCTTGTTAGCAGTCAGACTCATTTTGCCTTCTGTTAACACAGAGGGGAGCTGCCTGGCAACAATTCCAAATGTAATAATAATCATCAGTTAATTGCAATGATGCTTCCAGAGTATGTATTTAATACTTAATAGTGCTGCACAGACAAGCATCAGAAGAGCAAAATCACTATTAAAGCAGCATACAGTGTATTGACCTCCTGGTAAAAGTTTCTATTTTATTCCTAGGAACAATATGTTGACTGTTTTCCCAGTTTTTCACTGGTACACATTTATATGAGATATTTGAAATATATTCTAATATTTAGTCAGCCTACTACTAATAAAGAATATGATATGCAGATGACAGCTTATCCTCACTGCATTTATTGATTTAGATGAACGAAATTTTTATTACTGACAGTGTCTGGAGACCTAGCTATACTGGCAAGTATAGCTGGTGGAATGGACCCAAAAGCAAGATGCAGGCAATGGTCTGGCAGAAGCACTGGCGGAAAAAAAAAAATCCCAGCAGAAAATTGAGAATTCAATAATAAAAGAAAACATAAATAGGTCCAGAGAAAAACAAATTAATTTTCTGAATAACTATGACAAATTTAAAGCAAATCTCAAGTTTTATTCACCAAATTCTACTGCAAGAATTACAGAG
>JAWWEW010000112.1:94289321-94304468 GCA_035583185.1 Anabacerthia variegaticeps
ATTTTCTGAATAACTATGACAAATTTAAAGCAAATCTCAAGTTTTATTCACCAAATTCTACTGCAAGAATTACAGAGGCCTAGCTGAAATACATAGCCTGTGTGTCACAAAAAAATCCTTGAATTTCATCCGTGTAGATCCTATTAAAGACCCTGGACTTTAAGAAGAAGACCTGAAGTTACAGAATAGTATTGTCCTAAAGTATTTAGTGTCTCATCTGACCCTTATATTTTTGATACAACATAGCACCATTGTACTCCTACCTTTTTATTATTATTCCTATTTTTTTCCTATGACTGTAAATGCTTGGGATATCAGAAGGACCTAAGGTGCACTAGTCTATGTGCCGTATAAACCACTCACAAGACTATTAAACCCTAAGAAAAATATTACATCAGCCAAAATGTGCTTAAGTATTAATGATAGAAAACACAGGCCAATTAGACTATTCAAATCAGTTTACATAAATATACATTTCCTCATGCTTAGTAGCATGTATATAACAATTTATACTTGCCCATGAGTAAAAGGCAGAGTTCCCAGGCCAAGAGATGCATAGTTTCATGACATAGTAATGCTGATCTGAATAGAAAGCAATAATCTAGGACCACGTGACAAGGGGCCACATTCTTGAGCAGAGAAGCCAAGGGTCTGATATAAACATTGTCAGTTTGATAAGTGAGTTAATTTAAGATTTAAAGGACAAGTAGTAAATTCTAGCATGATCACTTATGTCGCCTCAGAGAGCACGCACACAACCAACTGAATTGATAGATGGGTTGACAAATGCCATAGGAAGAAGCACATGGTTGTGCACACCATAGATAGACAACTTGCATTCCCACATTCAGAAGGCTCCTGTCACGAGCAATGCACTGTGCAGCATGTACTTTCTCCGTCTGACCTGCCAATGCTATCCCATGCAACATGCACTTTCTTTGCTCATCTCTGTTCCTAGCCATCTGCAGCAGTGCCAAAAACCATTCACGAGTTCTTGCCTGACCTCACGTAGTCTATCCTCCTCATTCCAGCTGAAAGATCAGTACATCCTGCTCCTATAGGCACATCCTCATTGGTGATACTCCTCTGAATCTCATCTTTTTGAAACGTCTTTGGCCACTTGTACTGACTTGGGGGGTTGCTCTGCTTTTCCCACAACTTAGGCATTGCTTCGGCTACCTGTCTGTAGTTCCACTTGTTGTTCTCCACAGCATTCAAAATAGTGCTTTTAGGAAGCCCTGTTTAGCCTGCTTATACTTCTGTGGTGCACTAAAGCCCATGATATGTAGGTCATAAAAATATATTTAAATACATATCACTTACATACCACAATGAAAGATTAAAAAAGAAAATAAAACAAAAAACCCAAACCAACACACCTTCTGTTTATTGGTTGCTCCCAATGACCAGGTGCAAGAATTACCATATTGCCTCAAAACATATGTGATCCTTTCCAGATGGTTATATCCATGGTATAGAAATTGTAGTTTTAATAACATAGTAGCATTTTCCCCCAGATAGTGACTTTGGTGGAAACCTTTTAAAACCATCATGAATCATTATGTAGCTCATAGATACTGCAGTCTAAACAGGATGGGATGTAGAGGATCTAGTAAAATCTTTTCCATTTTGGTAATAAAACCTCAATAATTCTAATATGCCTGTCTAGCCTTTTCTCTGTACACATGTGTATATTTAGATCTTACACAGAAATTTATGTTCTGTCCACAAAAAGGATGGAGTTAAAAACCCACTCAAAACTACTGTCATTTTAACATGTTTCTGTCCTTCTCATTGAAGAGCTTTTTCATTCTGCATAAGAATTTGATTTTAGCTTTTTTTGACAACAGAATACAAATGCTTTTCAAATTCTTTAAAAAAAAACCCATATGGAATTCTCATTTGCTTAAAACCTATAAAATTCCAGATGTTACTTAGCAAGCTTTAAAACTTCTTGTCTTTTCTGATGTCTTTAGGTACATCATAGCTGATCTTATGTTTTACTAATCACAAATCCTTTGTAGGGAAATAATATTTTTCTCATTTCACAATTTGGTTTTAAACAGAAATCTTGTGAACAAGTTCAGCTTGGTTCAAATAACCACAGAAGTGCAACCATTACTTTTGTTATTAACCTAAAAATGGAATTCTATCCTCTACTTCTAGTCATCTGAATATCCAGCAAAGCAACATTTTCAAGCAGCTGACCATACCAATACATCACGTGTCTATTCTTTTTAATAATTTCATGTTTTGAATTAGTAGACTTTTAACACCACAAGATCAAATAATACTGTTTTCAATGACATACAGGTAGATTAAGCAATTTAACGCAAATATTTGGCTACAGCATATCTATGATTAATTAGAATGCACACTTTGAGCTTGTAATAGTCCCTGAATGGTTTACTTCACTCTCTAGCCAGAACAGTTAATGTAGACATAATTTGAAATAAACCATGGGTGGTCATGGTCGTGCCCACAACCCTTGATGAGAGAGCTTTGCTCTTTGGCAGGTAGGGAGAAGGCAGAGTTATGGGTACCCTTCCCTCCAGAAAGGTCATTGTTGTGGAGGGGAGCACCAGTTTCTGCATTTTTGTGGGTCTAAAAAAATGTGATTTTGCCTTTTCTATTACTCTCATGAAGGAATGGAGTGGAATCTTCCAGTCTGACTTTCTTTTTGTATCCCTACTAGAAGCTAAATAACATATATTCCAGAAAAGTTCTAATGTGGGTGTTATCTTATGAATTCATGATCATATCAGACTGGGAATTCAATGATGCTTATTTTGTCCACATTGACTTGAAACCTTGACAATCTAACATTCCAAATGCACAGAGTTCCAACACGGTCTGGTGAAGTTTGAAGATTTCCCTTCACTTGGCAAGTGTATGACATCCCATTCACTGGACAGCAGAGACTGTTCAACAGTTCGATGGAGAAAGTCACTTCCCATCATCCCAACATTCAGTATCCTTCATTATGATACTTTCATTGATTCATAGGCATTATCAACACACAGGCATAATTTCAAGAGCACGAGCATGATTTCTCAAGATTCTATCAGTGCTATTTAGCTGGAATTTACATATTGCATAGAACACATCACGTAACCTAGAGCAATGTAAACACCAGCAATACATCTTCTGGAATTGTATACTTGAAAGCATGGCAGACAAAAAATAAAAGTAGATTCATTTTTGTCCTAGCTACATCCTACTCCTCAGCATGCCAAATAGTTTTGCCAGCAACAATGGGATTTTATCCTTAATTATTTACACACAGGCTTCAGATAAATCATACAGTATAAGCACACAAGAAAGTGTCATTGCCAATATTTGTGCAATTGGAAAAACTCATATACAAATGAGCTATGGATTTCTGTAATGTAGTTCTTTATATGCAGCAAGAAACAGAGGAAATGTAATACACAATAAAATCAAGGTGGCCACACACAGAATAAAACAATTCTACTTTATTTTTTTTGTTTTTCCTTTCATGGATCAATCTGTGTCCTGCTTATTGCGTGTTTCCCTGAGGAATGTAATTTTTTTTTTTTCCACAGAAAAGTACCAAACACCCTCTTACAAGCATTCTCATTTGTTCTGAACAAGAAAACCCTGAATAGAAAATGGACTTACCAAGGGATATAGAAACAGAGAGGAAGACCAGCCTTTCCCAGCTTAGTAAACTCTGCTTGAGGAAAACAAAAATAATTCCCCTCTCTAAAGGCTACTGCCCCTTCACTCCCATTTAAGGGCAGATGCAGTTCTATATTTAGAACTAACCAAGTGATTCTCCCAAAACTGGGGTCATCCTAATAGGCAATAAGGGAGAGATATAAAAGCAGAAGAAAAGCACTACCCTTTAGTCAGTTTCATACTGTATTTTAGTAAAAGACAAACCTCATTCCTTAAAAAAGCAGTTGTTTATATTAAAAGTGGTGGTGTTTTTCCCAGCAGCACCAAGGACATGGGAAACAATTTAATGTCAGAAAACAGTTTAATTTTTTTATTTAGAAATGTTTGAAGTTTTAAAATAATCAGTAACTTAGAAGACCAATGAGGAGACACAAATTCCAGAACATTATTAGTAGAGACATGAGATCGCCTTGGTGCTTCAGGCTGTAAAATGAGCCTCCCCACTGCTTCCTTAAGAGCTCAATGGATTTGAGAATATAGCTGCAACATATGAAGGCATAGAAGCTGTATAAAAACCCTATTATTTCAATCTCTACAATTTCACTAGTCAACTTGAGAGAGACTTTCCTGTGTCTTGCTAGTAAAGTAGGAAGAATTAATATGCATAGAGGCATAAACAGGCAGAGGGGAAAAAACAAACACACAGCCAAAGCATTCAATTCTGTGAGACCTTCATGGTCCCTGATCTTTCCTCATTATTACCATCAAAAATGGATGTTTGCTACCTGTAGGGCTCCTAGGTTTCTATCCAGAAGCTACCAGACACCACTGTGGTGACTGACATGTCCGGATGTGATGGGGTAGCAGAAGTGGCTCTAAAGAGCTGCTAAGTTTGGGCTCAGTCACTCTGCCCCATTCTGGTGGTAGACAACCCCACAGGGATTGTGCCCATAGGGAGGAAGGGAAGGAAGGGTAGAAACTCTGACAAGGCCTTGTGATAAGTGTGAATAACTAATCCCATTCCTCTTATTCTGTCTGGAAATAGGACAACTTGCCTGGGAAAACCTGGCTATATGGCAGACCTAATCACACCTCATGATGGCCCACAATTACTCAAATAATCAGTGAGTCAGCAATATACAAAAGGTAGGGAAGTCACTGATCTTAAAACTACTTGAAAATAATGAGATCTCTTCAATTTACTTATATAGAAATGGAGTCAAGGCCAAAGTCACTAAATGACAATCTCTTCCAGTGGCTGGTATGCAAAACTTTGATACATGAACAATGTTCTTTTTAAGTCTTGCTTTCTTCTGTATACATTTATGGGAAGCAGTGCAAGAGATGGAAAAGTGCTTAAATAATTGATTCTTATCCCATCTGCAGTATTCATCCAAGTTGCCTAAGGAGCTCTGGTAAAGATCTTTCCTACTTTTGTATCATCTAGGACTACCATTTGCTTGAAACAGACTTCTCCCTTCCTCCCATAGATCTTGAATTATAACTCAGTCTGACAGAATTATATCTACAGAGACAGACACAGTGGAATGACTGCACATGCCCTGAATGTAGATGTTGCTTCAGAAGCAGCTGTCAAAGTAATTAGCATGTAATAATCCAGAGCAAACCCACTTCACTTACCCAGCTCCATCTCTTCTCTCCTATTGCATTTTCCTGGGGGAGGTAGAAGGTCAGTTTTCAGGAAAACGTTAAAGTTCTCATTACACTCTGCTTTTAATTTCTTGTTCTATATTTATTATCTCTAAAGAAATGGAGGCACATACAGCCTGTTCTGTCTGCCTTTACACTTGAGCTCTCTTCTATTTTAAGTTCTTTCTTCAGGGTGTGGTTGGATGACAAAAACGTGAAAGTGCATCCTCAGGGCTGTGGGGAACATGCCATAGGCAAGAGCAAGCCATGTAGGGGGGCCAGTGCCAGGTTTTCTCCAAGTAAGTCAATAATTAAATTATCCTTCTCTTCATAGATATTCACAAAATAGGATAGAAAGGAAAAATGAAATATTTTGTTATTCAATGTTGGTTAAATTTAGGCAACAGAGCACCAAAAATTATCTAGCATTTTAGTCATTAAAAAATTTACATGGTGTTCTCAAACTTCCTCCTTAACACAGAAGGGGCCTTCCCCTGGTCCCTCCACTTCCCAAACAAGTTCTTCCATAAGAGGTGCTTTTTTAAAGCAGAGGTTTAGCAGGGTATCAAAAGGATTATTCAAGCCCTTCAAACTGAGCATGTGCTAAAATCCCTTTGTGAATGTGGTATTTTAGAATTACTTCTTTATCTCATACCCATCCCTTGATGCGGGTTGTTAAATTGATACAGGCTTAAGTAATGGCTCGACTACTCCAACAAAGAGGAAGACAACTGAAAAGGAGATCATAAAAAAAGATGCATTAGCTTTTTAGTTACTGGATTAAACTTCAAAACATTAATGAAATGAAATGTAATGATGTTAGAAGAGGTATGTTTTTGGCCT
Source organism: Anabacerthia variegaticeps (assembly GCA_035583185.1). NCBI lineage: Eukaryota > Metazoa > Chordata > Aves > Passeriformes > Furnariidae > Anabacerthia > Anabacerthia variegaticeps. The sequence continues at coordinate 94,295,457 of JAWWEW010000112.1, forward strand.
TTAAAGTTGCCTTAATAGTGGTCTGGTGCTTTTAGCTTTCTCCAATTCCAAGAAAACCTAATGCATCTTTGTATGGCAGCTTGTGAAGTCTGGCTTTGTTAATATATTAGCTCTTGATTTCTTCAAATGCTTGCTGCATATTTATAGTTTCATATAAATTAAAGGATTTATAACTAGCAATGAAGTTCCCAATCTCTACAGGACTCCACACAGCCCTGTGGTGAGGTTTCTAAACCTATGCTAGAACAATGGATACTGTGCACTGATGATCACAGAGCAGTCTCTTGGAATTCCTTCGCAGCTACCCAAGTCCTAGCATCTCCCTTGGTATCGCAAATGAAAGACAAAACAACACATGCAAATTCAATCACATGAGAAATAATTCATCTCTCCTCAGTTAGTGCCTTTGGTCAGAAGTTAAGATTCATCAAGTATGGGCACTCTGTATACAAACCAAAGAGCACGTGTCTTATTCAGAAGAGAATAGCACCACCTGAAGCAATCAATTCAAAACAGTTTTGGAGGCAGTGCACCTGCTTGTGAAGATTAGCTAACAAGAGAACAGTAACAGATGCACTTGACTGCTGACAGCACTGTAAACGTGTTCATTCAGCCAAGCACAAATCCCCAAGGTAAAACACACCTTCCTGCCTCTTTCAGGCTGGGAGAGAACAAGCCCATAATGATTGCTAAGAAGCTTAAGCACTTCTCTCTCTACCTCCTTCTTTCTGCTTATTTTTATTTTTTTCTTGATCCATTTTCTTTTCTCTGTTAGAACTTTCTGATTTTCTTTTTCAGCACCCAACTTGATTTTAAGGCTGGCCACAGACAGCTGAAAACTGACAAAAGCTAAAACTACCCTTTCCAGAACTGAGTCCAGGCTGTGTGGAGATGAGATCAGAGAAGAGCCAAGTCATTTGGAGAAGGAGAAGACACTTGCAAATAGGAGAAGGCTGTGCAACATCCAGGAGAGAGGACAGTGGCAGCTCTTAAAAAAAACCCAAAAACAAAACAAAACAAAAAAAAAAAAAAAAGAAAAAAAAAGAAAAAACCCACAAAACAAACAAATAACACATCAAAACAACAACAAAAAAAAACACAACAGCAACAAAAACCACACTTTCTATAAGCTATTTTAAACAGCCAGACAAGGATTTTCAACCAAAAATTCAGCAAAACTAGACTGAACTGCTTCCAGGACATCAGATTCTTCTAGCACAAGCCTTTGGACAAATACAAAAATACCTGAGTATACAAAATGTTGAGACTGTTTTTCCCTGCAGCATAAGACAAAGTGAATCTCTTAGTAAGCATCCTTATTTATATCTAAGAAGACAAACATAGCACTGAGTTACACCAAGTCGATTATTTTTAAGACATCTAAACAGTAATGTGCCGCCCTTTTGCCCAAGAACCCACTCTGGAGCACATCAGAGTCAGTGGTAAGGTTTTACTGACTCAGAAGAGCTTAGATTCATATCCTTCTTGATTTAATGCCTCTCTAAAAAGTTGACAGAGGATTAGCTCAGCTAACAGAAAATACAGGGTTGCCTGATGAAGCAGAATGTTTCAACTTCTTTTGTGAGTTACAGCAAGTGGAAATGAGTATATTTTCCACTGCTTTGGACAGTAGTCCAAATAAAATACTCCAGAACTGGTAGTGAGCTGACAGTGATACTCTATTTAAAATTGGGGGTTTAGCCAGTGGGAATGCTTAGCTAAGTATGTTTTGCTAAATTTAAGGTGAGCTACGCAAATTACAGTCCCTTGCCAGTGACATGAAGGTACAGCTCAGATTTCAAATGTTGTTTTTTCTATAATTTTACCAAATCTTTTGGAAGTGTTTCTGATAAACTTTAATGAAAACAGCAGCACTTAGTACAGTTTGTTGAGTTAATTAGACAAACCATGCCATAGGGATATATATTGGCTGTATAATGGCTCAGTGGCTCTTTGCTTACCTTTACAGTGAGATCTGTTTCTCAACCAAGTGCAAAGACAACGACCATAAAGATGTTTGTCTTACTCTGGTATATTTATTCCAGTGTCACACAATACACTCTGCAGATACCTGCAGCAGCAATAGTTATCTCTATCAACTAACCCCAATGTCATCAACAACAGATTAAATCTAAAGAGAACCACAGGCTGTAAGAAGGCAGAGACAGGAACTACTTACACTGCAGTGGTGTGGTCCACAGGCTTCACCACCCTGGGATATGTAAGCAAGACAGCTACAGTCCTGAATCCACCATTGAGTAGCACCATCCAGAGCCTATTTTATTGTCTTCAGACTTTAGTCTGTCAGCTGTGGGGGTTACTGCTTATAACAGCATTTACGTATAGGACTCACACCAGACAAGCACAGACAGCTGAGGCACAGGATCACAGAAAGTTTGAGATCAGAAGGGACCTCTGAAGGTCTTATCCAGCCCACTTTCTCAAGCAGGGCCACCTAGAGCTGGTTGTCCAGGACCATGTCCAGATGGCTTCTGAATATCTCCAAGGATGGATATTTGTGCTGGTTTTGGCTGAGGTAATTTTATTCACAGTGGCTGGTATGGGATTGTGTTTTGCATTTGTGCTGAATACAGGGTGGATAATATAGAGATTTTACATGCTATATATAGCATTTAATGTATAATATATAATAATATATAATATATGCTATATAATAAAAAGATAATATGCTCTTGTTGAGCAGGGCTTACACAGAGCCAAGGCCTTTTCTGCTATTTGTACTGTCATGCTGACAAGAATGTTGGGAATGCAAGGAAGACTGGGAGGAGACATAGCCAGGACAGGTGACCCAAACTGACCAAAAGGATATTCCAGACCATATGACATCATGCTCAGTATATAAAGCTGGGGAAAGAAGAAAGAAGGTTAGGATGTTTGGAATTATGGCATTTGTCTTCCCAAGTCACCATTACACATGATGGGGCCCTGCTCTGCTGGAGATGGCTGAACACCTGCCTGCCCATGGGAAGTGGTGAATTAATTTCATGTTTTGTTTTGCTTGTGTATATGGCTTTTGCTTTCCCTATTAGACTGCTTTTATCTCAAACCACACGTTTTCTGGCTTTTACCCTTCTGATTCTCTCCCCAATCCCACTGGTGGGGGAGTGAGCAAGCAGCTGTGTGGGGGTTGGTTGCTGGCTGGGCTTGAACCATGGCAGTATCTACACAACCTCTCTGGACAAACTGTGCCAGTTCTTGGCCACCCTCACAGTTTAAAGAAAAAAAAAAAAAAAGAAAGAAAAGATTTCCTGATGTTCAGAATCCCTGTATTTCAGTGTGTGTCTACTGACTCTGGTTCTGCCCCCTTCTCCTCTTGGCCTGGCAGAAACTAAAGGTCACTAGTGAGGTACACACACTCTACACTCTCCAGGCTCACAAGCACACACTCATTTGCTGCCTGGTTGCCTACTCTCTCTCTGTTCTCAGTTGGTGCTTGTTGCAAACAGATGCACACACTCATAGATGAATCTCACAGGCAGCCCTGTGAGTTCCCCCCAGATATATTCAGGTAAAGTGGAGGGGCACCTACACCCCCAGTCTGACTCCAGTAGCTGGCACCCAGTCCACTCACACCGGTCCCTCCAGCAAATGTCAGTCAGTCTATGCAGCACTCACATACATGGGATGAAGAGTGAGATTACAGAGAGATAGATAAAAAAGATTTAAAAGAAGACAGGACAGACTGCAGTGATCAGGCACAGGGCTCAGTCAGAAAAGCATACTGACTGGCTCTGTTTTACACACAATCAGCCCCTTTTACAGCTCTTTCTATCTGATCTTGTCTTTGTTTCTTCTTGTTTTCTTCCCCTAAACATTTCTTCATCACTTTATGCAGATCTAGCAATTCCCAAACCTCTGGTCCAGCATTCAGGATCTTCACTCACCCTATCCCAACACACCCAGCTAAAATCTCAGCAGCTACAACGTCCAGGGTAATTTTTTTGGAATAGCCCACCAATTAGTGTGACTGTCAAGGTTTGTTTCTTCTCATAGTCTCTATCATTGTTTGTCAGGTCTGTGTCTCTGTATGTTTGTTGCTGTTATCATTTCTTATCAACCTTATTTTAGTTGCTTCTCAACTAAAAATCATCTTGATGGAATAAATGTTCTCACACTCCACTATCCTTATGCATTAGTACCTCTAAGCAAGTTTGTTTCTGATTATTGAATTCATTATCGCTAGTCAATCACGCTTTTTGTGTCTGTGTGTTTGCCTCTCCCCTTTTCCTTATCATCATTTGACATGGATCTTAGTCAGACAATCTTACAGAAAATAAAATTTTTGCACACTACATATCCGCACACAGATAATGTGGAAATTGTCTGCTACTGTTTCACGGGGGAAAAGGCGAAGGAAAGGAATACTTAACAGATCACACGTCAGATCCCCTACATGATGAGTCCAATGTGAGAGCTGATGTGAAAACATCAAATGGTATCAAGTTCCGGCATATCCCACTATTCAAGGTCATTGAACTTTGCATGGCATATCTAACAGTTCATGTCACATAGCTATGATGCATATGACCCATGCCAGGAATGATATACTGTTTGATATATATGATCATTACTGTACTCTAGAATCACAGGCTTTTACTGTGTTTCTGGAAACAGTAAGTCTCATGAGAAAAATTATTTTTTTTTTTTTATTTCAGGACCAAATGACTTACATACACAATAGCTTCAAGGAATGATACAGTGGATATCTGACAAGAATGCATTGTAAACAGACATGAGCTATTGCAAATGCAGCCCAGGCACAGCTTTCTTTAGGAATTATATCAGCTGCACCTCTTAATTCCTGTTCCTTACTTCTGCTAGTTATCTTTGATTCTTTGGTTGCTATAAGCAAAAGGAATGAGTTTACCATAGGTAAATAGAAAAAGTGTGCTAGGACTGATGGCCCCAAATTTACGGTTTTAATAGATTTTCATATTTAGTAAGAACAAAGGAAGAACTGTTTAGCAAAAGTGTTAATGAACCACACTGGTCCTTCTCCAACTGCTCAATAGTTTCTTCTCCAGGTCTTACAGAGCTATGTCATAGTTAAAAAACCAAAGCAATATTTAATGACAGTAGACAGACTGAAGAGACCTATCTGATTATTTCATCCCAATCTCCACCTACTGTTTCTGACTATGGACCATATTCTGGTGCTTCAGATCAAGATACATTTGGAGGCCACCAGCTGTCTCCATTCCTGCAACTGCTCCTCAGTTACTGTACAGCTGCAAATGTTTCTGATGGGGAGGTTTTGCTGAATTCTTTGTCCATGCCATTTAATAGATTAGTTGCCCTTCTCAGTCTTTGGCATTCAACTGTCACTAAATCTGTCACCCACTGGTGTCCTTGACTCATTTGTCATAACATCAAGTACTCTTTTGATTTCAAAAAGTGGTCTTCCCCAAGACTGTAGGATTCCCCACACAAACACTCTTCAAATGCAACTTAGACAAGTTATTAATACTTTGTTCTTCTTATTTTTTTCATAATTCATCTAGCTTGTATCTTGTCTCACATACTGAGCCTGCTGAGTATTCCTCTGCAACTGCATTTTAATCACAAGGTAATATTTACATTGCTGACTGAAAAACTTACCGATACAAGTATATATATATTTTGATTCCTACTTTACTGATGTACAAATCAAGCAATTTTTCAATTATTCTTAACTGTAATCTGAGGAAGTTAAGTGTTCCAGATACACAGATATCTTGAGATGGCAGTAACATTTTTGCACCAGAGACAGTACAGAGCCAGTTTCTTTTTATTCTGATTTTCTATTGCAATAAGACAGAATTAAGTACTGCTTTGGGTTCTTCTGGAACTACTGAATAACAGGTAGGCATATTCAGAGAGCTGCAAGACCAAAGCAGGCTTTCATCCAGGTTAATAAATATCTTCAGGCTCATGTCACATCAGAGCGGCACAGAATGTAAAACTTTGAATGCTTAGGACAGCTGTCCTCTCTCCCTGCCTCGGTGGCCTTTCTGATTACACTTGTACCCAATCCCATCCACTGGCAGTGTTTCCAAGTGATACAAATACTACAGCAGTACAGGAGAGGAAAAAAATCTTGAGCTGAGTGTGGTCGTCAAGATGTCTGGGCATTTATGACAGGACAACGGCATCATAACACCACAGCAACTATTGGGGTTGCTTAGGACACCTCAGTGAGTGACAGATCATTGCTCCCTCCCTAAAAAAGGGTCTAAAATCAGCTGCTTGGTGTTTCCAGTGCATGGGAACCTTTAACTGGAAACACATATTTTGAGGCCATTATAATCATAATAATGATTGTCTTATTTATATCTCAGAATCCATTCAGTTACTACTGAATACTGGCTACTTTTGTGCAGTGACACCGTGGAATTGATAAAAGGTGGTCAAAACATCAGATGGCTTAAGTATTTGTACTGTAAAAGGAAATCTGTCTTAATTTGGACATACCCAGGGATTAATCCTTACCAATTGCTTATACTTTTCTCCAGCTCTGAAATCTATTTAGTGTCAAATAATTTGTCTTTTTTTCTAGAGTTGAAATTTGCCTAGCATTACCTTCCATGCAGTAGTTCTTACTGGTTTCTTAGATTTCATAAACCAGCATATTTTCTTCACACACTAACGCCCAAGCTTCACCTTCCCACTGCTATTGCTATACAGAATATTGGTCTCTGAGTGTATGCCATCAGTGCAGCCTGCTAGGACAATGCAGTCAGGACTTCTGTGAACAAGGTAAAAAAGCCCAAAGAAATAAAACAAGTTTGGTTTTTAGATGTTTATGTAATTTAATTTTCCAGATGTGGGAGAAAAGAGAGTGCTTAGAAAATATTGCAAAAAGACAATAAGTAACAAGGAAACTGGCACTATGTGTTGACATAATAGTGGATAGTCAGAGATGAGGATAGACATAGGTCATGATAAACATTAAGCAATGGAAGAAATAGTTTGCAATGATGCAAACTAGTGTGCACTTGTACTTTTCTGCAACGCTTTATTATATTTAGTGTAAATTAACTGTGCTGTTTTTTCTAGAGTTGAAATGTGCATCAGTACTTTCCATGCAGTCGTTCACATGAGAGCAGCAATGTGAACTTACTAGCAGTGTGCCCTTCTGGCCAAGAATGCCAATAGTATCCTGAGGTGCATTGGGAAGAACACTGCTAGCAGTTTGAGGGAGGTGATCCTGCCCCTCTACACAGCCTTGGTGAGGCAGTATCTGGAATGCTGTGTCCAATTCTGGGCTCCTCAGTACAAGAGAGACATGGAACTTCTGGAACAGGTCCAGCAGAGGGCTATGAAAATGATTTAGTGCCTGGAACATCTTGTACAAGGAAAGGCTGAGGGATCTGGGCCTGTATAGCCTGAAAAGAGACAAATGAGACAGCATTTTATAATGCTTATAAGTATTTAAAGGGAGGGTGTCAAGAAGATGGATCCAGGCTCTTCTCAGTAGTGCCAAGCAACAGGACAAGGGGCAAAAGGTAGAACCTGATGCATGGGAAGTTCCACCTGAATATGAGGAAAAACCTCTATACTATGCAGGTGACTGTGCACTGGAACAGATTAGCCAGAGAGGTTGTAGGGTGTCCCTCACTGGAGGTATTCAATAGCCATCTGGACACAATCCTGTGCCATGTGCTCTAGGATGACCCTGCTTGTGCAGGGAGGTTGGACCAGATGTGGTCCCTTAAGTGGTCCCTTCCACCCTCACCTATTCTGTCATTCTGTGATTCTGTTACAAAAAAAAAATGAACCTTCCAGGAAGAGGAAGAATGTGTAAAAAGGCACCTCACCAAAAGGACACCTTAGGATTATGATCTTTTCAGAAGTTTTCTGGGAAATGCTAATTGAGAAACCTGCATTGTATTCCTATACTGTAATATAAAAACTTCAACTTGAACTTCAGCTGTGTGCCTATAAAAAGGCACCCACTTTGTAAATGTTTTTTTTCCTGCTTAATCCTAGGTAGAATTAGTATAAAGGGGTAAAGAATATAAAGCTGATTTGATAGCTGCTGGTGAAGAGGCTGCCTGTCTTCACAAGAACCATAAAAGGAGCCAGCAAATAGAGGCCTATGGAAGGGAAAGTAAGAGGTTTTTTCTGGACTTAGTAAGTTTAGACGGGTAACAAAAAAATAGTGGCTGGATTTCTGTGCATCTTTGATCAATCACACATTTTTAACTTATTTATGATATGTGTGGAACAGAAATACTGTCTCCACTTCCAGTTTTAAAAAAATATGGCACTGAAAAGAGAACATACCACTACACATGTATCTCTCTACTAACAGAAAGGACACATATATGCAGTGTCACTCCCTTTCCAATGGAAGTATGACAGCAGTTTCCTCATGTGTCACATGCCCTGGGAAACAATTGTGGCTTAAGAGAACCATAGAGAAATAGTCCATTAAAGCTCTAGCCTCAGGTAATAGAGCAGCTCTCTCAATAGTTGGACTTCTGATTTGCTGTGTTCCTTGTTCATTATTACTTTTTGCTATTTGTCCTCCTCCCACCTCCCCAGAAAGAAAAGGGAGATGTCCAGATGTCCCGTTACTAGTGCCAGGCCAGGAGATGAGATGACAAGCAGGAAGACAATGCCACAATCTCTTACCACTCACAGACACATAACAAGCATGGTAATGTATAACTTACTCTCGTTACCAATCATTTCATCCATCAGTCACACGTACTGCTGATGGACCTCACAAGCACCTGGAACATGGTGGGCTAATTCCAGTCCTGACACCAGCCCTCCACACACGGCTGTTCTGAACTCACAGCTGCAGAGGTACTATATGCCTCCCATAGAGGACCTCACCTGAAATTGGGTGAGAGGATGGACACATGACTGGCACAGCACAACATACACATTTGTTCTTGTCCTAGTTCAGCAGGTGGGACCAGTTATCCCTGTGTGTGGGGGTGATCAAAGCTATGTATTCTACCCCCTCTATTCATTTCCCAAGAACAATGGACCATTCACAGC
>JAWWEW010000112.1:94304568-94348437 GCA_035583185.1 Anabacerthia variegaticeps
AATTGTAACTCTGACTTATAATCTCTCTTGTGGTGGGTCCATTTCTCCTGCTGGTTTACCTTTAAACCAGCACAGTTCTTTAAATCTTTCCTAGGGACCTACTACTTGCCATTTGGGGAAGACACTAAAGGTACCTCTAGGCCTGGTCTAATAAAGTCATTCTTATGTTAAGATGACATTTATAAAAAATGCATCAGGGGTCTTATAGAGGAAAGGTCAAAGAATTGATTTGCATTCCAAAAGCTAATGAACATTTTCTTCTTGAAAGTAATCTGTTGAAAGAAAAGACAAGGGAACAGTAACCAAGTAAGGAGGAGAGATAAACCACTGTGTATAAAAGAGATCAGAAGAGGAACAAAGTATGATGATATTTTTCTAGGTAGATAAATTACAGTTGAAGACCAACACTAAATATCAACAACTTCCTCCAGGAAATAATTTAAATAGTAGCTGTGCAGAGAGAGGTCTGCCTGTAAAAGATGTTTAAAATTAATATTCAGAATCACCTCTGATTTATTTAAACATTCAAGGAAGTCTCATGACTTGATAATTCTGGCCACCCTTTACAAGACTACCAACTAGCATTTCATTTAGCATTCTTGGAATAATTTTATATGTGCATTATTAAAATTTGCATACATAAGTATTTACACTGAGATGCTGTGATGATGATTAAGAGATTAGAGCAACTGATACACCAGGAGAGGATGAGAGAGCTTGGCTCTTCAACTCAGAGAAGAGAAATCTTAATATGAATTTGTGTAAATACCTGAAGGCAGGGTGTAAAGAAGACAGAGCCAGGCTCATCTTAATGATGCCCAGGGATCTGGTGACCTGTAGATTGGCCCTGGGAGGCCATGGGCTGAACAGAGGAAGGTTCTTGTTAAATCTAAAATTGCATTTGGAAAGGAAAGTTGGTGAGAGCCTCCTCTACACCTCTCACTTTTCTTCAAACACATTTCACAGTGTTGGCCATCAGTGAAACAGCATCAATGAAGAGATGTCTATTATCATCCTTATATCACAGAATATAGCTCTTTGTAAGCAAGGAATCAAAAATAACAGAGCAAGACTTCTATGATAGTGTATTTGCACTTAAACAACAAGTCCATTAAGATGCTGGATTTTATTTTAAAGCCTTGTTTAACTTCAGCAATATATTATAATGCACAAACTCCAGTTTCAAATAGGCAGGTTTCAATGAGTATTAATTCAATATGGCAAATTATTTAAACTTCATGCTGCAATATGAGTAATAAATATCAAAGTTGATATTAAATATCATATTTATGGTATATGAAATATTAGCTTGCATTCAACAGAGATTTCCTCCACATAAGTATATCTGTGGATATGGAATTTCTAGGAACGGCTCTTCAGGTCCAAGGAGGACTTTCAGGCCACAATGAAGATGTATTTACATTGTTTATGAATTCTTAGGCTACACTTCTGTCTTCCCTTCCACACTGGGAAAGTGCAGGACAGATTAACCGTGGATGTAGGGCCCCACCTGCACCACACAGTTTGAGAAACAGCTGAGAGGGCAGGTCATCCCAGGAGCGTGGCTGGATGTGAGGCTGCTCCCACCAACCTTGTAGCTGTTATTTCTAATGGCTCACCAAACCTGAGACCAAGGTCAGAAGATCTTGCTCAGCACGAAGGAAGCATTAGACCATTTTCCAAAGGTATCCTCAGGGACAGCCTGCTCTCTGAGCTGGAGACAGGCATGGCCCTTGGCCAGGCAGCTTGAGATTTAGCTCTGTGCCCTGCACCTGCCCATCCCCTCATCCCCATGCTGTTTAGCGGGGCATGAGGCTCTGCTCCTCCACTGCAACACCTTCTCTTTGGTATTGACTTCTGCATGGAATAAAACGGGATTAAATCATCCCTCCCCAAATTACTGGTTTTGACCCTGTGCCAAATATCTCTAAAATTTGAATAGTCAAATATTCAATGGAAATAGTTTAACTAGCAGAACATATAGGACAAACCTGGCACATGACACTCAATACGAACAGGAGAAGGACTTATATTTATCACTAGTATCAGCATTGTTTCAGTTCAAGGACTTTTTCTAAAACTCAGAAATCTTAGTGAAAAGACATTTGCTACTCTCAAGTGGAATATATCTGTGATACAAAGTTTCTCTCACAATTATGATCTATTTCCTAAAAATCTTATCAGCATTCACCTCTGTCAGACCTTCATGCCTTTCCTGGGGAGCTGAGCTAGGTCAGTTGTTGGTCAGTGTAATGGGACTTACGGGGACCATTCCAGCTGCTGTAACTCCAGCACTCTGCTTCAGATCATTTATTCTGAAAGCAATTTTTTCCAGGATCATTTATTCTGGAAACTATTTTAGTCCTGACAGGCTGAGAAACACGGTGAAGGAAAAAAAAAATAATTCAGAGCTTCTCCAGGATTTGCACAGCTAAAGATCTTGCCCACTTTCTACATGACTCCTGAGGCAGCATAAAACCAAAGTAGGCTATTAAAATAGGGAGATGTAAGTATGTTGGAAAAGGGATGTCAGCTACAGCAGCTAAAGAACAAAATAAGAGAGGCTGAAAACTGATAGAAAATAATACAAATAGATATGATGACAATAAGGGAAAACAAATTATCTGTCTATCACTATTTTATACTAAAACATTATAAATTAATATTATTATATATTAGTATTATTAATATAACATTTTATACTAAAAAACACACATTCACCTTTAAAATTCTTCCTCCTTTAATGAACAGTAAACTGAAGAGTCAGATTTTCAAGGTGTGGAAAGCTACTTCACTTTTCCATCCACACATACTAAATATAAAATAAAAATAAAAAAAAGAAAAAAAAAGAAAAAATCTAAGGCAAAGAGGTATGCAAGGTCAACAGTCAAAGTTAAAAAAGGCTTCTTTCTCAGCATTGCACTTTTCATTTCAGCCAGACTATCATTTGTCTTTCAATATCTCTATCTTGGGGGTTTCATGCAGAGTTTTTAAATAACCCCACTATGCAGTTTAATGAAAATAATTGGCCTATCTTTTATAAAATAACTTTTTTTGCAAAATAACTGTTACATAAATTCAAGACTATCCAGTCTCCATCCCTTAGCATCCTCTATGAAGATACAGATAAGACACAGAAAATCTTCAGAAGGTGCTTTTATCAGGGTTTTTCTTAAGTTGGAAGATTACCAGTTATGTTACAAACACTCTCTTCAAAACAGCTAGTTCTGTAAAATACATTTGCCAGAGAAAACAGCTTTATCCTTACTAGAAAATTTAGCTATTTCCTTCTTTTTTGTTCTTTTTATTTATTTATTAGATAGCTAGGGCCATATATTCTGTCTAGCTATCCATCTTAGTCCCTCGGGTTACACTGAATGACTTAAGTACAATTGAAATCCAAATTTGGCTTGCTAAATTCATTTGACAGATGGACTAGAAAAATGTCTTTTGTAAAAATAACTTGCATATAGCAACAACACCTTTTTCAATTTATCAAGACATTTTCTTTTCTTATACATACATATAACAAACAGTACCTGTCTGAACATGGTTACCATCTTAACATCTGGCATATAAGCAGTTCTGTCAAGGCAAAATACAGATTTTAAATGTTTGGCTCTGACAGACCTTTTAGTGTGGCTGAAAGGCTTCCTATTTTCAAGTTTACCTAAGAAGCCTCTTACCTTATGGATAATTTCGCAGAGAAATATTGATATCCTTGTATAATTTACCAATGACTGCAGCATACTCAGTGAAATAATGCAGGTATTTCATTAAAACAAGAAATGCAGGGATATAGAGAAGAAATGTATGATTTCTCTTCTCATCATGTTTTGTTTTCTGTTGTTTCTTCCCCCATAACTGGGGTATGTTTTTGCTATGTTATGAAAATGTTCTGGCACAAAATGCAAAGTAGCACTGTCTTTATAGAGAGAAAGTAGCTAAATGATAGCAGGAGAAGAATGAGCACACAGTTATTTAATTTGTGATTATTAAGCTCTGTAGCAAATTTTCATATCACCTCCTTTTCCTGTTTTTCATTTCTCAGAACTCAAAGTTGCTCTTGGTGCTGCTCAGTAGAAGCCACTACCCACTAGATGGGGCCCCAAGGCAAGAAGTTCTCAGCTCACAACACCGTGTTCACTCTGAAAAGCTGCATTCGCAGAAGAGAATTATAATAAGGGCAAAAGGTGGTCAGAAATATCAGAACCACAACCAAGTTTAAGAGCTCAAGATGAATGTGTAGTTTAGTTCATACTTGAATTCTACTAGCAGCTACACCAGAAGGTAAGCACCGACCCTCTATCCCCAAAATTCTTGGCTACCTAATCCTTAAAACCCAGCATCCTTAAAAGAAAAAGAAATAGGTCCCTGTATTCCACCAATAAAATTCAGAAGATTTATCACATCTGTGTGAAATATGGAACTATGGCTAAGCCTACTCACAGGGGAAGACAAACACAAAATCATGTGAAACAAGCAGCATCATTTGTTTCCTACCTGTTGGTCCGGACAACAGTAATCCCATCATCCCTCAGGAAATTGTTTCCAACAGGCTATTCTTCAGAGACCTTTCAGCTCCATCTTGGCCTGCTGGGCACTCAGCCTCTCACAGAAATGTGTCAGCTTCCCTGTCCAGTTTCTGCTTCATAGACACACCTACAGAAAATGTTTATCTTCATATATTTAACAAGAAAAGTGGTCAAGAAACAAAAACATCTGGACTGGACAGCTACAGATATAACCACCGTTCCAGGACATTACTCTGATTTTTATTCACTTTGATGCACAAGTGTTTCTCATTTAATCTGTTCCCAGTTGACTATCAGTTGATGATTCACCATCTTGTATGTAATTGTCCTACAATGTGAATGCAGACTGCTATTATATAGTTTATCCCCACATTTGTACCTGAACTTGTTACCATGGACTGTCTTTACTGTCAGTGAAGAAAGTCACTCCACAACTGCATTCATCCTGTCCCAAAGTAGCTGACTAAAATGTGTTCTCCTAGGGTGAGAAGTTCAGATAAAGATGGCAAAGTTGCAGAGGTCTTAGTGATGTGCAAAAAGGCCTCTACATCTACTTCTCAGACGAGACACTTTTTCTCAGTTTTTATTTAATAACACAAGTGGTACCCTTCTGAATAAAAACACGAGCTTTTCTCTCAGATTCATCAGATCTGTAAACCAACTTTACAACCATCTATCTGAAATCATTTGATTCTTCTCTGGGAGCCTCCCCCTGCCGAAGTGACAGAATTTCAGCTTTTAGCTTAGATGTATAAGCCTAGAGTTACGAAGATAAGCCAGAAAGCGTTAATTGTAAAAGATTCAAAATTTGTTTGAAAGTTTCAAAAATGTGTGGTGGGAGGTTACTAACATGTTGCATTTCAGGAGAGAGTAACATAAACTCTGAAGTTAATTATTCCAGGAAAGCTAGCCACATTGCAGTTAGACAGTGCCATAAACTGTCCCACAGAAATTTCTGTCAACTCTATGGTCTGTTTCTCTTCTAATGAAAAATCTACAAGATACCTACAAGATTCAGGAAAAGTAGATTTTCATACCGGCTTTGCACAGCAACTACTGCAGTGATGGGCACCAGCTATGCTGAGTGAAGACAACCTAGACTTTTCATGCCAAAATGGATAACAGCCAAGATGAGGCTGGCTGAGTTGTTACCCAGTTTGCCTGCCTGGATCAGACCCTGGAGTGCCAGCCTTCTCCAAGGGCAACACCTGAAGGTTGAACACGTTGGCTACTCATCAATCTAACAAGAGATTCCCAGGCATGGTAATTCAGTCATCAATGCTGTAACAGTGTTTGAATGTCCCTTGATACGCTCTTGGACTAGAACACGTGGCACTTTCCCAATCAATCCCTGAGTACAGTCAGAATTCAGCCTGGGCAAGGCATCATTGCCCATGGATGTTTGGATGCAATCCTCCTGTTCTGCTAGCTAAGATAGCTTTTATAGTGCAGACATGGCATGCCAGTAATTCTAGGGATCAGCCATGACAGCCATAATCCTGTTAATTTTATTAGTACCTGGATGATAGATAGATGAGAGAGAGAGAGAGAGCACTGGTAAGCACAGAACCTGATAGACTTAAAAATGGAGCAGTTGCTGAGAATGAAAAATGGCTAACAATATTGGAGTGGAGGTGGGGTAAGATAAGTACCACAGGAGCAGTATAAAGGTGGAGCAGCTTGTGCATATTATGGCACAGTCACCAACAATCATGGAGGCCTTTAAGTGTAGCAGGAGAGAAAAGCATGCCATAAGAGAACTCACAAAATTAAAATATAGGAATAGAATCATTAAAGTGTAAATTCAGGGTTTAACTGGAGAAAAGAAACTAAAACAGACAAGACTTTTCTATGTTCACACAGGCTGGCACAGAAGAAGGAACATGAGCTCCAGATAACACTGAATATTAGCAGTGACCAGAATAGGAAAGGGCTTCTGAACAGACAGGCATGAAAGACCCTTTAGTTTCTGATGACAGCCAAGTCCTCTTCAGGAGCTGTGCAGAGTAGGTCCATGCTTAAGAATGTTTTCTCTCTCCTTTACAGTGCTTTTAAACCAGACTCTCCTCCCATTCATTAATATAAGGGAGGGGGAAGGAGATCTATTACTTCATCCTCATGTATGTGGCAGTTTTTCTTTGCTGCCTCCTACGCTTCATCTGCCACTGCCTTAAATCTGCCACCTCTCACCCTTTCACATGGCTCTTTTACAGCTTTATATCAGATACTCCTTTGTCACCTGAATACCTTGTTTTGCCAAGGTCACTTTCTCACGCACCATCAACTGTTCTTTCTCCTCACATTCTTTTCATTAATCATTGAATCAATCAATCAATCATTTTCCATGTTTATGTTATCCTCTTTGAAGATTTTTCATTTTCCAAGTTATTTTTCTCCTGTGCTTTATTAGACTACAGCATGCTTAGCTGTCTCCAAAGCTCAGCATGAGATTACATGTGAGTGGGTGAGCCCATAAGCTCTCAGACAGTGCTCTCAGGATAACTAGAAGCACATATTGTTAGAAACATATCATCTTTGTTCAATTAATCCTGAAATTACTTGATAGTACTGAAGACACTTCAAGAACTTATCAGAGTTTAACGCATTCCAGGCACTGAGCATTTTACTAATAAACTAATAAAGAAATGAGGATGTTGTGCAACCTTAGGTAGACTAAAAGGAATATTACTGCCTTAATAAATTTTTAATAGTATCCAACCTAAATATTGCTAGCTGTGCAATAAGCAAAAATTAATCTGATTTCTTTTTGCACTTCCCAAATGAACAAGGAGATCAACAGATCATTGTCTTCAATGGCACCCTTTTACATAATGTCCCCCACTTAGAGTTTCATTTTCTAAATCAAACATAGCCAGTGCTCTGAAACTCTTCATTTCCTAAAACTCATGTTTCCTTTGCAGCCCTCTGAACTCTCTCCAGTGAGTCCACATTTCCAGTCAAGAACAATGCCTGAAAGTAGGGACAGTATTTCAGCCAGTCTCACCCCTGCCAATAAAAGAAGTAAAATTAATCCTCATTTTACAAATAATGCTGCTGTTAAGACTTTTCCCTAAGTGCTAAATTTCTCTTTGGTACACAACAGACTCAGATGGTGACCCAATATTCTTTGCTTTCCAATGCTATCCTGAGGGACTTGGTGGGATTTTGCCACCTGGCCAGCTGCTCTCTACCTCCATTTCACATTTCATTTCACATCCACAAGAGAAACATTTAGTGCCATTCATTACTTTTGATCAAGGTGTGAGGGAAATGCCCTGCTTTTTACACCATTTAGGAATAGCCCACAGCTTTTATGCTGTACTGCAGGCCTCTTGCTTTTTACAATATCTAATCACTGTATTAGTGATCCCCAGAAAAAGATGCATGCTGGGACAAAGCACTTCTGAAGAGCAAACTCCTCCTTGTTGTGATGAAGCTCATTTTTATTGCCACCCATGGCATATGGGAGAAAAGACACACAGAGCCTCTATGTGGGTGACACAGAAGGTAAAATCCGTGGAGGAAACAGGAGGAAACTGGTACACTTGTTACTACAAGACAGGAACAAACATGAAACAGATCAAATGGCTAAACCAGGCATATATAAAGTGTCCAGGATCTTGTCCAGAAAGCTGCAATGAAATAGATTATATGCCATTACAAAATTAAAAAAAAAAAACAAACAAAAACCAACCAAAAGCAAAAAGAAAAACAAATGCACAGAAACCAATCCAAAACCAAACCAAACAAAAAACAAACAATCAATTAAGATTATTTCAAGTATCACATTGCCTGAACAGTCTGGAATGGGACGGTAGAAAAATAGTCTTTCATTATGTCCAGGAGATGGATAACTTTGTTCTGGTGATCTGAGGGAAGAAAACTCAAAATTCAAAGTCTTTCAGAGTCATAGCATGTTCATACCGGCAGCCTGAGCTCCCTTTGGGTACCTAAAGAGCCAAATGGGGTACATGAGTTACTTGCTGCCCATCTGGAATGTCATGTATGACACAAGGTAGTCTCAGGTGTGTCTCCCTGAAAACTGCATAACTGTAGTCATAGTCTGAGGGAGCAAGCCCAAGATCTCCATCTACCAAAATATTCACACCAATTGTTACAGTTTTGGATATACTATGGTCTGTAGTTAAGAGTCTTCACATCCTCTTGTCGGTGCCCCTTCCAGTTCTTTTATGTTTTACTATTTGCCATCTTTGTGCTACCTCCCTTTGACAGCATTGCAGTCAGCTTCTTCAAATCTGTCCTGAAATTTCCTACACATTTTCAAAGCCATTCTAAAGGAGAAGAAAGATAAAGCTAAGGCATTTTATTCAGCTCTAACCTGGCAGAGAAAGTCCTCAAGAAAATACACATTTTTAATGTATTTACCAGTCATCAAATGAGAGGTATTTCTCTTTCTCTGCTTGTTTGCAAATATGATACCAATGTGGCACAGACATATGCTTAGTTTCCACACAAAATAATCTCACTGAACCCCACGGGTGAAATTTGATCTCATTACAGTAAAAAAACACCTGTTCTCCATTGACTCACGTGGGTGGAACATTTCGGCAGTAAGACTATGCTGGCACAAACAGGTAAGCTAAGCACAAGCATTTGCTGATACATCAGCTATTCGAATTAAGGTTCGAGGATATTTTATATGTATTTAGGAAGAAAGATAATGCATGTGGATTGTAGTATATAATAATCTTTAAGCATTGTTAAAGCTATTCAAATGCAGAAAAAACCCAGTGTTACATAGCATAATGACTTTGATGAATTGGTTATAGTTTTAAAGAGTCAGTGTTTTATGTAAGATGTAATGACCTCTCTGAACAGCAGAGGACATTTAGTTACTCCAATTTGTTCTTTGAATGGTATCCAGAGGGAAGAACAGTGGGACCAGTGAGGAAACTCAGCCTGGGGACAGGCAGAGAGAAAGGCTCCTTTGTGCGGCAGCAGAGGCAGAATCCCACATGCTCACTTTCACACACGGACAAAGAAGGAAGGGCAACATTTATCACTTCTGTTTTTTCTAATTTTTTTTTTCAAGGTCTGCAGCACAAAATCGCTCACAAGCAAGCTGTCAGCAAGGAGGAAGCATCCTGCATGCAGGGGCCCAGCCTGGGAGATTAGCAATATCATTTACCGCAAACCTGACACAGCAAGAGAAGTTGCTGTGAAAGGACACGGCAGAGGAGAGCTCTGAGAGCTGTGTAAGAGAATAACAGATACAGCTGCTGCTTTAACCACTGCACCAGCTCTCCAGTGATGAGCTGGAGTCACCACGCTACTGACACAATATGGGATGCTAGAGGGACTCACAGCAGTCAGTGGAGAAGCTGGTGTGAATTAAAGCTGAAGTAAAACTAGCATTGCAAAACTCAGTATAAGCCTAATCCTTTGCACCACACTGTGTTGCTGCTGCATTTTTACTTCCCTTGTTAAGCAAGACAGATGCACTGCTGCAACTGGGCTTCTCTGCTGAGAGGAATGCAAAGTCTAGGTCAGATTGATGACAAGAGACACCACTGCCTGCAGTGATTGTGGCCCACAGCCAGGCAAGAATCAACCATGTTGCGTTTTATTCCTGATCCTGGGGCTCTTGGGCCTTTTAAATTAAAACTGCTGCATAAACAACCACGAGGGACCAGAGTCTGAATCTGTCTGCAGCAAACTGCAGTGTACAGCACCTTTTCATGTCCTGTCCCTAATGCCCTAAATCTCTCAGCATCAACTCACGGTTGTAACATGAGAGGATGAGATTGTATTCAGTTTGGAGGGCCTAGGACAATGTATTAAACTTCTTAAAGTACAAAAGACATTGGGAGAGGTGTTAGTGACAACACTATTAAGAAAGTATATGGCAGCATCACTGTTACAGATTTTAAAGAAACAGAGGCAGTATCACAATGAACACAGTCCTTTCAGGCAGTGAACTGGAGCACTTCTGTTCCAGACAGAGACAAGATTTGTGACAAACCCAGTTTTATACTCACTGCCACTCCTGTAAGTATACCAATCATTGTGAGGACCCTAAGGGTCTGTTCCAGCCTAAGTGATTCTGTGAAACTAATTCACCAACATCAGCCTTTTTCTCAGGCACACTCAAACTACTCATCTCCACTGCATTACAGAATGAGTCCATGTATTCTGGGGACGCAAATGCTTTCTTGGGCGCAATTGAAAAATTACAACACTGTTGTACAGCTCCACATCATCTCTAAGTCCACCAAATAGGCCTATCACACTAAGCAGCTCTCATTCAGAGGGACCTCTCAGAACCTCGTTTGGGGTCAGGAACTGCACAAAACGCAGGGAGAGAGATTAGTCCTGTGTATCAGAGGCAATTTGTCAGAACTTTAATGTCAATCAGGAGAAAATAGTTTCAAACCTTTTCTCTGCCCAGGGAAACGTGAACTTGTACCACATCCCCTTGATGCAACCAGCAGTCTAGAAGTATTTCTAAATGCCTTTTACAGTTTTTTCTCAGCAAACTGCTGCATATGATGTCAAATAATGAAACATTTGATGGACTGTAGCAGGGAAATAATGCTATAGCCTGGTTTGGAGAGTAGACACTGGAGTCAGATATTAGTCACTATTTCAGGATCATTTAAAAATAACCTGGAATACTAGCATATCCAAGCATTTTGGTGACTTAAAGTATAATGTTTTGCTCATATCATCTTTCCTAGTTAGGTCTGCCACAAAGCCTCCCTAAGCAAAATGTACCTTACCCCGGCAGAAAACATTGTCTCCTTGCACCTTCTCCAGTCATCATGATCAGTCGTACAAGCAAAGCAACCTTCTGCCAGTTTAACTCACTTCATCTATGCCAGGTCATTCCCACAATCAGCTGGCTTATGTGTGAAGGCCTTAGTACTTCACAGATATCTGTGTTGCTTCTGAATAAATCATGCGTCTGCATAAGCCAGAACCCAGCCATATGATTAGGAAGCATTTGTTTGTCTATTTTGTCCTAGGAAGGACACCACCATCTAGTAAGAGCTTAATAAGGGTCATGAATTTGCTGTGAAGAAATGTGGGAGTGATGGAGGAGGTGAGGAGGGATTCAGTGTGTCAGGGGTTTCACATGCAGCATGGAACTGAAGCCTTCTGCAGAACTGGGTGCTCTAGGCATGACTACAAAAGCTGACCTGCTTTTAACGCCTAGAGAGTAGGAACAGTGTGGACAGCCAATAGGCTTGACATCAGAGATGTCCTCCTTCCTGTAAACAGGATGTAGAGCTGTAAGAAGGACCATAAGTCCCTTTTCCCATGCAGATGAACAAGCCCACACAGGCAATATCTCTGCTACTACAAACTCCCCCCTCTCCCTGCCTTCTCCCCTCAGCCTCCTCTGCCCACTGCTGCTGTTTCGGTGTGAACAGACGGCAGCAGCCCTCTAGGCATCTAAATGAAACCATGAGGAAGAAGATGGGGGAAGAGCACACCACAGCTCCCAGCCCCTCTCCCTGCTCATCACAGGCTGCTGGAGAGATCAAGTAGGGCTAGCTGACAGCTGGCTTCAGCTCTGGATTTAAGCACTTTGGATGGACTGGAGGTATAGGCAGGACAGGTTTGATGCCCTCCTCCCACCCAACTTCTAACTCACAGAATGTTATTCCATCAGTGCTTTTAAATTTAGATTAACCCTGGAATGTGTAACACTAAATGCTGTTTCGCTCAGACATCCAAAATTACAAACTCTCTCAAATCTTCAAAAGGTGAAAACCAAGCCATTTCATTTTTTCAAGCATTTCAATCTTTCCTTCATATCCTGATCTGAAATTACAAAATACAATGTGTCTTATGCTGACACAACAAGCTGTTTCAAGGAGGTGCAGTAGGTAACAGCAAACCAAATATGTGACCCAGGGGAGGGTTTGAACAGGATCTGAGCACAGCTCTCAAATAGACTGTAAACCTTTCATCCATTCCTCTCAAGCCTCTGCTTTGTTTACGCCACGCAGGAATTACTAGAGTAGCAGTTAGTAATCCTGGCAAAGGAAACTGCAGGCTGGGTATGGGAATAGGCCTTCTGTCTGAGCACAGTTCTTATCTTTTCTGGATGCTTATGTTCCAGTCACATCTCATCTGCTGTGAGAAATCATTATCCCCCTTCCTGTCCTAGCACCTCTGCATTCCCACTATCAATTAGTTATTTGTCATCTAGCCCACAAGGTTGCATGTTTATGCACATTTCATCTGTCATTTGCTTTACTATTGCTTGCTTCATTCAGATTTATATGCCACCTACTAGCAGTAAGGCAATAGCTTTGTTTCTTCCCATAATAAGTAACTTCTGAAAGAATTTGATTTTTTAACAGTTGGAGAAACATTCATCAAAAGAATCAAAACACTGTTTCTTTATGGTGGAATACTTTTGACTGATTTCCCCCCTCTTTTTTTCCCAGTCCAGTTCCACTGATGCTTGCAATGGTCAGACAGACAACCTAGTTTAAAATACTGCCACTAGCACTTCAAATTCTGTCTTCCATGGTTCTTTGAGCTGGGTTAACAAGCACAGTATGCACAATCCCCGTGGTCCCTCGGAGCTTTCTGGGCTAGATACCAAATCCCACTATCATCATCATAATTCAACCAGTGATTGTAACCATGGGATATTTTGTTTTAAAATATCTTGGAGTATGTGCAGTCACTGTCACCTAGGAGATGCTGAATGAGTAGGAGTTTAACCACAGATGATTTTGAAGAGTCATATTTTCCAGTGTGAATCAGAGGATACTTTCTTTAGCTGAAAGGTGTCCATGTGATTAGTGCAAAATAAAACATTGGAAATAATCTTTCCTGAAAATGTAGCAGATCACAGCTGTGATCACATCTGACATTTAAAGGAGTAGTGAAAGGAGTTTGGAACATGCAGAAAAGAGAACAGAGAAGGATGGAGAAGTAACACAGACTAAGGAAATTACTGAAATCCCAGTTACTTAACAACAGGCATAGAAGTAAAATTTATGTTTCCTATATATAATTAAGTAAGCTATTACCAATGGTGCCATGCTCATAAAACCACCAGTGGGGAGGGGAGGCAATCCTTTAAAACAGGATATTACAACCTTAAATAACATTCATATGAAAAGTGTCTTGCTTTTCCAAATAGAATAAAAGGGTGGAGGAAAAAACAGAGCCTGTAGGCTTAGCTCTGTGCATCAACACAAACATCACCCTGCAGACAAAGCTTTGTCTACTGCCCCTTAATTATAGGAGCTAGCCTAGAGTTTTCTTAGATCAAAGAGAGAAACAAAGAAAAAGAAAACTGTATGGGGAGAGAAAACAATAAGGTCTTTCTTTCCTTCTTGAGAAGCCACCGTTTTACTGCAAAGCCACAGGCCCCTTCTATTTACAAATTCAAAGGCCAGTACTAAACCTTCAAAGATGCTTGTGGCACGTTCTGTTTCCAATTACCTGCACACTGTGTGGCTTCCTAAATGGGGTTTCTGCTGAAACTGTACTCAGTCTGAAGTAATATCCACAAATGCTGGGTTGGATCAACAGGCTATGCTCCATTATCTCCAGCAGCCCAATGAAAATGCCTTCTTTACTATTGTGAGGGACTGAAAGAAGTTATTAAAGTTATTACTGGCTCAGAACAACTCTGTGCATGTGGGAGGGGGCAGATTGGGTTGTGCCAAGGTGGGATGGTGCTTTCCCCCCCATATCCCCGCCTCCTTGAGAGCCTTTGGTGCAGCTGTCAGTCACTGGCACACCAGGAGCACTGCCCACACCACATTCCCTGGAGCCCCCGACCCAGACCCCAAAGAGCTGGCACAGCAGAAGCCTCACCTGAGGGTGGGTGGCTACAGGAGTCACCATATGGCTCTACCTTTCCTGGACTTCTGGTAACTGGATCTGGGCTGGATCTACAGTGGTAGCTATAGTTCTCTCTTTCTCTCTCTCTATCTTTACTCTCTCTTCTCCTAATTTCCTTTTCTTGATATTTGGATAACTTAAACCTGGATGGGTTGGAGTTCACTAAGTTAATGCTTTGTGAAATGCTTTAAACTTTTGCCAAGTTCCCTTATTTTCCAAAGTGTGCCAGTAAAAATGTGTTATTTTGACCCCCTGAGAAGCATCACAGCATTTCTCCCATGCGCAGCCTCAAGGTATTAAAAGAACTGAAGGCCCTTTTAATAAATCCATCGAGTGGATTTTGAGGCCTTGTATCTTTTTAACGTAAAACCCCTTCAAAGAGATCATGAGAAGAGCCTGGGGTCTTACAAATATCAAAAGGACCCAAGTAAGCTTAGATATATTTGGCTTTAATTTAGATGTAGGCCAGCTGCTCAGGAGAAAAGTGCAAGTGGACATGAGGGGAAAGCAGTAACAAATATTCTTTCTGTAAGATCTCGTTGTGGGTTTTTCCTCCTCCCAAACAGCTTGCAATGGTGAACGCAAGAGGCTACACAGGATGCTTGAACACTCAGAAGCAACAATTCACCCTGTTTGCTAAACCCCAGTGTTTGTAAAGTATTTCCAGCATAGAGACCTCTCAGTTTCCAGTTTTGAAAGGAAGAGGAAGCTATATATAAAAGGATTGCTGGAAGTAGCTCTTTCCTTAAGCAGGTTGAACCCTTGAAAGAGAGCAAAGCTCCTTTGGTAGCTAGTTTGGATGGAGTTGCCACACTGCCAAGAGGAACTAGTGAGGGTTTCTCCACACTTTGTTTTGAAATTTTAAAACAGAGGTGCTGTGGCAACCACTAGCTGTCTGGCAGAAGCAAGAACTGACTGTTCAGTGAACTACAACACCAAAAATGTTTAAAATATCTTGACACAAGGATGGCTAGTGCATTTTAGATATCCTTACAACTTCAGATGCAAATTTGCAGCCCTTGACCTATAAAATTTAATGAAAATGCAGCGCTTTCCAGGGAATGTGTTTGGTTGACTTTTTTCTCCCTAGTATTGCAAATTTAACTTTATTACTTTTTTTTAATTTTTCTGACAGAATTCTAAATTCTCCAGAGTTTACAGAAAGAAACACTTCAACACTCTAATGGAATTTTACCCGTTTAGGACATCATCTGAAAGAGAAAAAAAGGGAGGTCCTATCTGTTTGAATTCAGACAAAGGACTAATGACCTATTCAGTGCTTTTGATGGTGGGAGTTAAGACAACGACATAACCACACCCAAAATCTTAAAACTTTGAAGTGACAAAGTTAAAAATTGAACATCCGTAACCTTAATTATGTGCAGATGGCAAAGCACTGAACATCATTTCAGATAAAGGGAGCAAAGAAGAAACTGTGAGAAAGAATGCCACTTTTTCATCCCACTTCTCTCCAGGCTATATGTCCGTCTCAGTATGAAATACATGGGCAAGAGGTGAAGGTGGAGGAATAGTCACAGCAGTGATATTACCATTTTCAAACTGTGTTGAGGTATTTACTCACCTGGTTCCTCCACCACAGACACCTGTGCATCAAGAGGAAAGCAGGCATCCCACTGCCTTTTCAGAGCCCAGGAATGATGCTGCAAAAGGCCACAAATAGGAACAAAAGTAGGAACACTTTCAGTCCACCTTTTTTATTCTGGTCAGCTCCACAGGAAAGAAATATTCTGTTCACATGAAGCAAATAGAGTAAAAAGTTGAAACAGTAAAATGCACTCCACAGAATTAGCCAATATTGTCAAAGTGCTTTACCAATAAAAAAAATAAAAGAACTTATTTCCAATACCTGATGGAATAAATCACCTTTCTTTCCCTACCCAACCCCACTTTTCCCTGAAGAGAAAACTGAAGCTTTAACAGTTTTACCCCAGTAATAAATGGAATTTTGTGGTAGAACTAGAAAAAAACTAGGTCTTCCTAATGCCTCTATTTCCTACTCTAAGAGCAGCAGGAACTAATTGCAATTCCACTGTTCAGCCATTGCCCATAGAATTACCTGACTTCTTTTTAGACTGAGCATGTGCAAGCATATGTAAGAATTCAAAATACTTTAACAGGGAACTGTTTCCCAAGTAGTCTGCACCTACAATTTCTTTCACTAAGAAGGCTTCGCTCAAGCCTCCTTTTACTCCCATGTTCTCTCCCCATTTGCTGCATCTGCCACGACACAGCAGCACACTGAGTCTCTGTGCAGCACTGTGGAAGATGAACTTCTGCAGTCACTCAAATTACTTGTTTGCCATTTTTATGTGCCCTCTGAGAGCAGGGAAAGTTCAGACAAAGTGAACCTCTTGCCTGGACCCTTTCACATTTAAACTGTACATGAAGAAGCCCGGCGTCTGATGAGGGAACCCACAATACACTCCAGCTGCTTCAAATACAGTAGCAACATCAAGAGTAACCAATGCAACTACTGATTTTTTCACTGCCTCTTCAAAAATAATTTTTTTACAAGTTCCCTTTTACCACATGTAAGCTGAGCTTTTGTCTTGGCTCTTGGGAATGAAGGGCAACCTTGTAATTTGAGTAAGAGGAAGCCTGGAACCGTGCTCTCCCCAGAGACCTGCAAAGGAGTAACAACTGAGCTGCTGTGCCTCTCTTGTTCTTGGGAGAGGGAATATACAGCTTACTCCCTTCTGCAGGCACTGAGCCAGACAGTCTGGTCAGGAAAGCAGTGGGAGCCAGAACAAATTCTCGTCCCCATGGCCTTCCAGTCGTTGCTTAGAACAGTAAGCATGAGGTGAGTGGAGACTGCTCCTTCCTCTTCTTGCCTGGAAGCACAACACCCCTTTCTAGACTGCGATAAAAACATGCTTCAGGCATATATAGATACAGATATGTCAGTGTATAGACTGATATATGTTTATACACCAACAACCTGCTTGAAAAGTCTAATGTAGTAATGACAGCAAGTATGTCAAGTTAAATGGCAGGTTGGACTCCTTCTCTTCAGTGCACCACTAGCCTGAGTAAGAGACGGCATGGGCTTTTATGGACCAGGCTTGTCAAACAAACATTACATATGCACTACCATCATACCTTTATTTTCCAGCTCACAAATGCCAAACAGAGTTGGACACAGACAGAATTTACATTTAAATACTACTGGATTAACTTGAAGAAGCACTTAAGGAGATATGAAGGAAGGTACTAATTAATTAAGGGGTCTCTTTCAAATTTTTTTTCAATTAATATTTTGACACTTCATTTTGCTTTAGGATAGGGTGATAGAGCACTGATTCTGTATTTGCTTTTAACAGATATTTAGGAGCACAGAACTACAGTAAGAAAGCAAAGGAAAGAGGTTCGTCTCTTAATTAGCCAAAGTTCCTGCACAGTCCTGCTTCTGACCCAGGAGCAATCTCATAAGCTTACATGATTTTGAGTTTTCCTGACGGTTTGAAGCATATTTGCAAGACTCTGCCTGCCTAGGACTTCATTATAATCTAAAAAGACACTGGCAATGAGGGAAAAAAAATATTTTCTTACTTGCATTCCCTAAAGTTACTACTCATCTCAGCTTTTATTTCTCTAATCTAATTCTAATCAAGATTCTATGTTTTTCTTTAATTAGAAAAATATGGGAGAGGCAAACGATCCATCATTGCATATGGGAGATCTACTTACCTATGCACTTACCTAATAGTTAAAATTCCTAAAAATTTTCTACTCACAAACTCTGCAGTGATTTTTCATGTGTGCAAAGAACTGCAAAGCAGCAGGTCAGGGAACAGGATGGGATTGGACATGGGGAAGGGGACAGTGATGACACAAGAAAAAAGTTACCTTAATCTGTAATGAACTAAGTTGTCAATAAATTAGTCCCTGATCACAGAGATAATGATTTCTAAATGGTGTGGGAATTAATTCTGCAGCAATTTGTGCTCTCCATTCATTCCTCAGAGACCTACCTGGTCACTACTTTAATCCTGCAGTTACTTGTTCCTGTAGCTGCAGTCTGCAGGGACTAAAAGCTCAGGTTAGCTTAACAAAAGGTGCAGAACTCTTAAGTCTGCATTATGACTAATTTAATTGCTCACAACTTTTATCTATTTCCTTAGGAGGCAAACAGCTCATGTTTTATTGCACCATTCTGCCAAGAAGCAGATAGATTAAATCTCCCTCACTTCATCTAAACATTTAGAGCTTTATTAAGGAAAAAAAATATCAGGCTACAGAAGGACAGTTTGCCTTCTGAAGAAAAGAAGTTTCATCAATTTCCAATAGATAATTGTTCCGAATTCACAGATCCCCTGTATGGCCTATCGGAATGTTTGAGTAGAGAGAGAAATACACACAAACTGAAAAGAAGAAATAAAAAAAATAAAAAAGAGAGAGAAGAGGTAAAAAAATAGAAAACTGCCTGGGCAAAAAAAGACATAGGAGAAAAAATAGGGGGGGAAAATAGAAAGAAAAAAGAAAAAGAAAGGAAAAAAAAAAAAAGAAAAAAAAAAAAAGGGGGGAAAGAGGAGGAAAAAAGGACATCACCTTCAAAACTCTCCATGTATAAACTGCTCAGCAGGGAATTCACCCAAAACTGGCACTGCCAGCACACAGAGAGGGCACAGCAATGAAGGGCACAGTGCAAGACCACCAAGCATATGTTTTTTCCTCTCTCCTTCCTAAGGACTCCACATGAGGACAGCTGTTATTGAGAGGATGCTCATTCAGCTCTTTCCTGTCACTGCTCACTGCCGGAGTGACCCACCAGGCAGGTGTCACTGCTGTGCCAGGCACAGTCGTGCTCCCTTCCCTCTGCCTGCCCTGGCTCACTAGCAATTGCTGCTGGTGGTATTTATGAGACACAGATGCTCTTCACACTCATTTCAAGAAGCAGCCTGCAGGTACTGCCACATCTATTGCTCCCCTGAACTATTTTTAGACACATGGTGTACTTTAGCCCAGGATTTTTTTCTCTTCTGTTGACAGGTGCCTAGACAATGCAACCCTGAAACAGGAATGGGTTGGGGTTTTTTTCCAGGCATGGTCCCAGCACTAATAGTTACTGATTTGAGTTTACTTTGTCCCCACCCATGATGGGTACATCTGTCCATAAGCTGTAAAGTCATGTGTGATAACACTATTGTTTTGTTCACTTGATAATTACTCTATATGACATGGGAGTTCCCAGGCATACATGACTTCCCTGCTTGCACAGTCTAGAGACTGAAGTTTTTTCTTTACAGCAAAACTTCTCTGCTTTCAGGGGGAACACCATCATACCTGCAGATGTTTTGACATGAAAACTTCTTTGAATTTTGAATAGATGGACACAAGTGATGCTAAACCCATGCATTGTACTTGGAAACAGATAACCAATAGGGGATTCTCTGTACCCAAATTGAGAGGATTTTGGAACCCAAAACCTTTGTGCTACAATTGGTGGTTTTAGTGTTTCGGAACTGGAAAATTAATCATGGCACAAGTTATTGGACCCAGCCATGTAACTTACCACACTGGATACACCTGAAGCTTGAGCCCGGGGCCTAAGCGTCCTGAGAGATATAGGTACAAAATGTTCAGTGAACCAAACAGACTATATACTTGAGATAAAACTTCATTGGCACTAAACTTCCTGATGTCCAGTTCACAACACAGAGAAAAAATAGAGAGTTGAAGTATTTATGTTCTAGTAAAGTTAAAAAAAAAACCCCAAACATATTCAGATGACTGATTACCTGCATCTTATTCTATCAGAGCTTTTCTTTCTCTTTTCCACTGAAAGTCCCCAGTAAATTACAACAGACTCAAAATTCTGGGGCTGAATGGAAAAAGTTTTCTGGCAATCCAAGAGGTTTAATTGAGTTATTCCAGATTCACCCTGCTCATTTAATCAGCAGAAAAATTTGGCCCTTCTTAAGAAAATGTAAGAAAGGTGAAACAGGTAGAGCTTGCATGTTGGAACAGATAAGGAAATAATGGGAATTACAGCAAATCCAACCCCACCTAG
Organism: Anabacerthia variegaticeps; assembly: GCA_035583185.1. Lineage (NCBI taxonomy): Eukaryota > Metazoa > Chordata > Aves > Passeriformes > Furnariidae > Anabacerthia > Anabacerthia variegaticeps. The sequence continues at coordinate 94,324,972 of JAWWEW010000112.1, forward strand.
TCTCTCCATGAATCTTGGAGTTTTCAAACAGGTTATGAGACTTCATCTCTAGCAAAATATCTGATGAGAAAATTAAGAGACAAAGTATGAAATCTGTGTTTGATTCTGCTTTAACTACATTGCTGTAAATCGACTCCAGCCAAAACTCTGACCATGTGTGACATAATACAGGAGAGTATCCTTAAAAAAACTACATGTAAGTCTTATAAATAAATAACATACTTTAACATACTGACAAGAAAAAAAAAGGAAATAAAAATTAAGTGGCGTATATGCTAATCTGCACTTAGGAAAGTGTTTTCACTGCAGAATACTTCACATTCCCAAAACCCAGGGCACTGTGAAATGAAAATATTCCCTTTTGCTTAGCCTTAGAAACATTTTCTAAATATTTACCTGTGCCACAGTCCGTAACATTTTTTCTTTGCTTTATAAGAATATAATACCATTACTGATTGGATGGATAACAAAGAAAAAACAATTACCCAGAAATCCCTAAGGGGGAGTATAAACTTTTTTTTTAAAGTATTTATTTCATTACAACATAACTTGGAGTACATAAAAAGCTTTACCTATATATACTTGGAAAATGAAATTGTTAATACATCAGTTACACATATAATTCACCTGAAGTGTGAACAGTGTCTAAAGCATTTGCATTAGTTAATCTGTTGAAAGTGGTAGCATCGACATTATTATTTCATGATTTCACAAATTTGTCCAAGGTTTATTCACTAAGACTTAAAAGCAAAGCAAGAGACTCCTGCAAAAGGAAGCTTATGTGGTGGTTTATTGTGGTGGTTTGAGAAGCTTTGCAGGCGCAAAATGGTAAGACTAACAATATAATTGGTAAAAACTCAGCTTGTTTAAGAAATATTTAAAAAGAGCCCAACAAACTGGCCCTGCAGTCATCATTGCCTCAAGTACCAGCTCTGGTTTCTCTTCTCTGCTATTTGTTTCAACCATATATGCATTAGATACTTTTGACTCCGAATTCATCTCTTCCCTCCTATCCCTCTGTCCCATGCTCCCATTTCTTCACGTTGAGTAATTTATCACAGTTAGACAGTCTCTAAAATAGCCTGCTGTTGAGGTTTAACCCCACCTGGCAGTTCAGCTCCACGCAGCACTCACTCACTCCTCCCAGTGGTTTGGGAGAGAGAATCAGAAGGGGGAAAGCGAGAAAACTCATGGGTTGAGATAAAGGCAGTTTAACAGGTAAAGCAAAAGTTGCATCCACAAGCAAAGCAAAACGGGGAATTTATTCACTGTTTCCCATGGGCAGGCAAGTGTTCAGCCATTCCCAGGAGAGCAGGGCTCCAGCACACATAGTGATGACTTAGGAAAACAAACGTCATCACTCTGTGTGTCCTTGTCCCCCACTTCCTTCTTCTTCCCCAAACTTTATATGTTAAGCATGACAAAATGTGGACTGGGATATCCCTTTGGTCAGCCAGGATCAGCTGTTCTGGCTGTGTCCCCTCACAATTCCTTGTGCACCACCAGCCTTCTTGCTGGTGAGGTGGGGTGAGGAGCAGAAAAAGCCTTGATGCTGTGTGAGCACTGCCCAGCAATAACGAAAACACTCCTGTATTATCAACACTGTTTTCAGCACAAATCCAAAACACAGCCCCATACCAGCTGCTGTGAGGAAAATTAACTACCCCAGCCAAAACCAGCAATCCTGCTGATTTCTAATAGCAATGGGTTCATTCCAGCAGCATTCACCATTCAATAGGCCAAAACAAATGGAAAGTGTCTGATTATATATTCTGAGTGCAAAATTTTACTGAGCTTGTGTGTCAATCTCGGCTTTTAGTAGCAGTAATGTGAAGTCAGAATAGCTACAGTAATCTAGTAAATGTGTGGAACTATTACAAACTTGCATTACATTATCTCAGAGTAGGAGTTGAGGCAGTAAATACGTAAAAACGTACTTTGCTACAATAGTACTAGGACTCATACTGATAATAGCCACGCAGAACAGTTCTGTTAAACCCAGTGTGAATCTGCTGTGCGGAATAATAGCAGACAAAAAAGAAATTAATAAAATGCTTGTTACTACAACTGTTCAGCAGTACCATTTCCCCTTCTTGTGCTTTCTTCAGTTTCCCAGGGCAATGCTACTGGGAAAAAAAAGCCTGAAGATATGACTCTGAATCTTCTGTGTTCATTCAAGTAGAAAACACTAGACATCAGTCCAGACACAAAGCACCAGCACGCTGCTAAGCTTTGTGATAATGAAGGGGACCACATTTACGCAACAGTCAATGGAATGCATACCATAAAACGGGAAAAGCAATGGCCACTCATGAACAGTGGTAATTGGAATACAACACTGAGAGCCAATCAAACAGGACAGAAGAGTTACAGCTTTCATGTGAATAATTTATTCTTTTATCACTTTAAATTTTACCAGGTACTTATTTACAAAGAAACTTTTGTGGACAGAATTTACATCAGCTACTGCACAGTTTTATTCATTACTAGGGTATGATTAGCATCCTTCCCGTGTTGTTTAACAGTGCTGGTTTTGATCAAATAGGGTTACTCTTTTGCCAATTATTTGTTTGACTTAGTTTTCAAGTGTAAACAGAATTTGTACACGTCTTTGCTGCAAACAAGATTTCTCTTTACAGAACCAGTTAATAGATGGAAATACTAAAGCTCCATCGGTTATTAGCATTTCTTTATTGAAGCCAGGATTTAGTTTTAGATTCAATGAAAGCTTTAGGAATTTCCATGTTAGGCACTACAATGCCTCTTTACCAAGACGGCACCCCTGAGAATTCAAATTATCAGCTTGGACTCCCAGTACAGTGCATGGAGAAGTTCACCTTGGAGTGGTAACCCAAAGCACAGAGCCTGTCTGCAGACGCATTCCGAAGAAAACTTGCCCAATTGTACCAATATGTACTAAATCTGTCCTCAATTACCCATCCAGAAGCTGGAACCTGGAATCTATCCAGAACTCAATGTGCAGGACTCTATGTGTGCTTTTGGAGGATTTGCATGAAGCTCATCCCTGAAAAAGAGACTAGGAGGTGGTCCCAATTCACTTCTTCTAAGCGTCCATCTAGATTTGAGACCATGCAAGCACGCACACACACACACACGAAGTGCAAGGCCTCAGTTCAGCCCTTACTCAGCTAAAGGGAATTCAAGTCTAAATCCTCTAGCAGATGACCCTGAAAGCAGGAGTACTCTAGGGAGGAAAATTATCACCTGAAAAATTAGGGCAGAAAAATTATCTCCTGCACGTCCCGTGAAAATGGAAGGACTGAATATTCATGGAGAAGACAGCAGACTAGACTACGTCTCTCCAGGTAAGTCTACGATGAGGGTTTGAATTTACCTACCTTGATAATTTGTGAGATTTTTTTAGCCAATTAACACACAACACAAAATGCGTAAATATTTAGAGATCAAGGACTAGCTCCAAGAGGTCCTTTAGTCCACAGACAATCAGGCAGTGGGGAATATGGACTGAATGCTTGCAGGCTAAGAAAGCCTGCACACAAAGATCTCCATGTTCCCATGCAAATACAGCAGCCATCAGGCTACTCTAGATAAAACAGCTCTGTCTTAAAAGCAAAACATACGCAAACAGAACTTGATGGTGGCCTGGCCCTTTAATTTGTACCATAAAACCCTGTTACATCAGTGGCTTCTGGATATCCTGCCATCTAGTTTCAAAGGAGTTGAGGCGGTTGGTAGGTAAGTGTGGAACTTGGACAGTTCCAAGTGGGAGGAGGAGAACTGCTCAGCACCTCCACATGTCAGAGGGACAGTTGTTCCTAGGTTTAAATTAAACTGAAGAGTTTTGGGATGATAATTTTGGTCTCAAATGCCTGAGGATTACCTAAATTCTGGGTTTTGTACCCAAGTTTGGTGGGGGTTTTTTTGGGACGATATAACCAGGGGAAAAAACAACTCTCCTGCCTCAGGCTTACCAGGGAGGAAACAGAGGCCACAGAGCAGGAAATCTGGCTAGAAACATGCCTCTGTTGTCAATCATCAGGCTGTGACTATGCAGAGTTTACAAAGGAAACAGGTTTGACAGACAGATACTAATGAAGCCCAGACTCTGCCCCCACTGACACTGTGTAAACAGTGAAAGCTGGAAAGCACTTGATTCAACTTTTTCTAAAAATAGGAGCTAGCAAAAATACAAACCACTGCAGGTTCACGGACTGCCGATTACTGTAGAACTTATTTCCAGATGTATTTCTTCAAAGTATACAGCAGCAAATATTGGAAGAAAGGATATGTTTCATTCTGTCATGGAAGTCTGCAGCATATTTTCACAGTTTAAATCATGGAGACTTCCCAAAACTCATTTGGAAGCATTTTCATGCATTAGCAGGAATGAAAGTGCTTAATTAATGCTTAATTAATAGGAATGCGAAAGCTGGCTTGATGCCTCACTATGCTGTAGTATAAGAACTATACTACGTAATACTTTGAACTAAGAAATCATAATGTATTGCAAGATAAAACAGACATGTCCTTGTGTATGTTCCTGGTGACTCTACTATTTCAAAATCTGGCCTAGCACTTACGCTAGTTTAAGTATGCACCTTAGTGTTTCACTACCCAGCTTGAAACACTTTCTACAGTTAACATAAAAACTATGCTGAAGGCAAACACATATTTTTACTTTCCTCCTCAAACTACAATGCTGTAATTTAATTTAGAGTCAACATTTCCAAGGATTCTTGTCTGAAAATTAAATCCAACATTCTGTGAATGGTCTTGAATTCCACCGCGCCAACCTGTACTGAGGCTAAGATAAACATCACACTCTGCAGGCCTAAAGCTCTGGCCTGGCTGATGCTTTAATTAGTTCACTAGGGAATAGGCTTACTTTGCTAAGAACTTCTAGGACTGGACCACTGTTTTCTATAGCATGGCTAACCAGATCAACTGCATTAAAATCCTGTGTAAGACAGATGGAGAAAAGAAAAACAAAACAAAACTTTAAAGTGAAGGAAAGAAGCATCTATAAGCTTCACTACTCTCGTTTGTAAAGATGGTGTCTCTTAGGACAGAGCCTGCTGCCTTCCTTTGGAACTAGCAATTACATATAAGAATGCTAAAGTCCTGTTTAACAAAAACATCTTAATAAAACATAAAAAGATCTGTTTTCTTTGATGTAAGGTCCCTATGTCTTTCTAAAATATGAATCTATACTAGAACTTTGAGTATAAACAATTCTCTTCCACAGTCCATGCCAGTTCCATGCTGAATATACAGCAATGTACTAGCAAAAAAACAGGTTCCTTTTTCAGAAAAGGTTTCTCAGTGATTTACCATAAAGCTAAAACATTTGCCTTGGCTACTGATTTTCTTATATAAAATGTATAAAATAAATGCATGTGCCCTTTTCAATATAGTCTGTCTGTGTAGACAATTTACTCTTGTCCAGTTCTGAGTAATGTGACAAAAAGTACACTCCAATTTTCCACAGGCAGGAAGGAGTTTTGTACGGTTTTGTCTCATTAGGATGCTGCTCCACAAACAGCTCTCTTGGGCAACTCAGAATCACAATGACAGCGTACGCCATCAGCATGTACTGCAATTAACAAGGACTTATTGATTACAGCAATCATTAGATCAAAATAAATAAAGCAGTCTCTCAATCGAAAGATGGAGTAACATCATGCTAGTGCACAATATATTCGACATGTGTTGCGCATTCCTATTTTCCATGTCCTCCTTTGATGGTCTTGAACTAAGTTGGAAAAGCCTCTTGCCACAGGATACTGAACATACAGTGAAACATTTGAGCTGTTTTCAGTCAGTTTCAAAGAATTTACATTTGGTTTAGGTTAACCTTCCTTGACCTGCAGTTAATTAAAGATCAGCTGAAATACAAAGTTTTTCCCCAACTCTAGTGGCATACATGGTCATGTCAATCAGTTGCAGTCTGAACAACTTCAGCTCATTTTTGTTATAATTTAAAATCTCTGATAAAAAAAAGCAATAAAACAATGTCTTTTTATATAGAAACCATTGCCTTTTTCAAACAAAGAACATATCATTTCATATCTGCTGTAATATGCCACATTTTACAAAGGTAACTTGACTTTTTTTTTTTCATTTGTACTCCAAGTAAAACATGTGGCACTCATTTGTGTTACTCAAAACTTTAAGTCTGGTATCTGTTAAATCATCTGTGGTTGAAATTCCAGGGACCACACAGTGCCACATCTTCCTTAAACCATCTATTGCACCAGAAATGAAAGGCTGTGATGGAGATGTTCTTCCTATACTTTTTTAACACAGGAAATAGTTGGTTTAACATACAAACAAATGCAGCTAAGCTATGTTGCCAGCAGTGTTTATCCCTCGGTATCATCTCTGAGGGAAAAAACCCAAATGGCAGAAAAGGCTGCAACCCAGATTGCAACTATGTGTAAAAACACGACCAACACTAACATCCCACTACGACACTGTTGTCAGGACTATTTTAGAAATCCAGGTGTAAAAACGTTTTTCTCAGATTGGGAATTGGCACAAATACAATCTAGAGATTATCCATTATAGCAGCTTTTACTTTCATGTGCTTGGCTTTTCACACAAAGCACAGCAAACATGAGAAGAGTTACAACCAAGTTACAACCAGCTCAACGTCCTGGGAGCAGGAAGGAGGAAAGGGAGAGCCCCTTTTCTCTGCAGACACACCAGCGAAGGTCCCCTCTGTAGGTGGGAGTTTGTGGGTCTCCCACAGCTGCAACCCAGCTCCCCTCTCAAGAAGCCAGAGCCAGGCTGGCCACCTCACAGTGGGAGGGAGCCCTCCTGGTCTCCTGCTTTGTCCAGCCTCTCGGGCAGAGTAAGCACAAAGGGTAGGAGAACACCCTTGACATCCAAGGGAGCTTTAAGAAGCTCCCCGTCAAAGGTGCCCTTGAGCCCACCATCCGCTTCCACCTCGCCGTCCTGGGCTAGGCTGAAGCGAAGGGTGCTGGTCCGGTTGACGCAGTAGATGGTGTTGCCCAGGGGGGCACAGCGGAAGGGCTGGATGGGGCTGCCGCTGGGCCGCAGGCTGGCACACTGGCTCCAGCACTTGGCCACTGTGTTGTACCGGAACACCTCCACACCACCGGCGGTGCCGCCGCCCGGGCCCTGCTCCCCGCCACGGCCACTGCTCACGTCGAAGCGGTAGATGAAGCTCTTGAAGGCCACCATGTCAGCGGAGCGCCGGCGGCTGCTGTTGTAAGGGCACTCCTGCCACTCGTCACGCTTGGGGTCGTACTTGAGCAGGCGGTAGAAGAGGGAGCCCCCTGACACGTAGATCTCTCCGTTGCACGTGGTGGCCTCGTGAGCCACCGCGAAGGCGCCCTTGGGCAGCGGAGCCACAGGGCTCCAGCGGTCGGCCCGCGGGTCGTACCTCTCCACAGTGAAGAGGCACTCGCCCCCCACAGCGTACAGGTAACCATCCAGCGCCAGCAGCTTCAGCTGCGAGCGGGGCTGGCCCAGCGGCCGCACCTGGCTCCAGGTGTCGGTGAGGGGGTTGTAGCAGAAGACTTTGTCGGAAAGGCGGGCCCTGGGCTCGCTGCCCACGGGCCCCGTCACGATGCCCCCCGCCAGGAAGAGGTAGTTGTGGAGGACGCACATGGCACAGCCCTTGGCGTTGGCCTCCTCGGGCAGGCGTGTCAGCACCCTCCACTCGCCGCTGGCCTCCTGGAAGCAGTGGATGAGGGCGCCGCTGTCCTCCAGGGACACCACGGAGGAGGGGCTCTGCGGCCGGCTGCTCTCGCGGCTCTGAGGCCGGCTGCCGCCGCCCGGCCGCTCGAAGGCGTCGCTGACCTCGGCCGCCAGCAGGCAGGGCCGGCCGGCCTCCATGCGCCGCTGCAGGATGAGGTCCCGCTCGGGGCCGCTCAGCCGCCCGTACACGCCGGGCTCCCGCAGCACCTCCAGGTAGTGGTCGCTCATGAAGCGGTAGGCAGCCTCCCGCAGCTCCGCCAGCCGCTGCTTCTTGGCGAGGCAGAGGAGCTGGTAGCAGTTCCCGAGGCAGAGCTGGGCGCGCATGGCCTCGGCGGCGCAGTGCAGGGCGCACGGCATCTGCAGGACGCGGGCGCCGCTCACCACCTCGGCCAGGTTGTCGTGCCGCACCTCTCCCATGCGCGCCGTGTACACGTACTCGAGGAGCAGCCGCAGCGCCCCGTAGCTCACCCCCTTCACCCGCAGGACGTCCCGCGAGGCGCGGGCACGAAAGTAGTCGCTCTTGGCCGCCAGCACCGCCTTGTGCGCCCGAATGCGCCGCCCCGACACCTCGATCACCAGGTCGGGCTCCTCGGCCGGCCGGTCCCGCGGCGCCGCCACCTCCTCATCGCCGTCCTGCGGCGGGCCGGCGGCGCTGTTGATGTCCCACTGGCTCTGCACCACCCTGCCGCCGCCGGAGGGCGGCTGCGGCTCGGCGGCCGCGGCGCTGAAGCAGAGGGAGGAGCCGAGGCCGCAGGGGGCGGCCGGCGTGGGCGGCGGCGGCGGCGGCGGCGGGAGGGGAGCGCCGTCCGCGGCCCCGCTGTCCTCCTCGTCCTGCGCCGCGCTGCCCTCCATCCCGCGCCGCGCTACCTGCGCCCCGGCAGCCACCGCCGCGCCGCGGCCATCCCCCGCGGGCACGCCTCAGCACCTGGGCACGGCACGGCACGGCACCTGCGGGGACACGGCACGGCACCTGCGGGGACACCTCAGCACCTGCGGGGACACGGCACAGCGCTCAGCACAGCGCTCAGCACCCGCCGCTGCGCCGCGCACCCCCCGCGCCTTCCCCCCGTTCGCCGGCCCCGGTTTCCGGGGCTAAACCTCCGCTTCTGCTCTCCCCGGGGCACCCACCCTGCGGCTCTGCCGCCTCCCGCTCCCCGCGGCTCCCTGCGCTAGCTCAGCCCCCGAAAACCTGAGCTCTCCTGGTGGGGGGATCGCCCCGATGAGCACCTCAACAGCCCGAAAAGCAATTCTCATTTTCCTGTTGCTGTGCAAAAATTTTAAGCAGTTTGCAGGCACTGCAACATCTTCTTGACTACTGGGTGATGTCCTTTTAATGGCGGATATTTGGGAGTGCTATATTAATGTATTCACCTTGTGCAACTATTTCAGTGGAAGGCTGCGGCTATGCTGGAAGGCGATTGATTCCCCACTAGTCAAGTTTGTCTTTGCAAGACCTTTTCGAAGTTTTCTTCATCACCGCTCCTCGTACACATTCAACCTGTTTGAAAGAAAGCATAAAAAGTTGATTAGTTTTAAAATCGATACATTCTCTGTTCACTCAGAAGTCTGTGACTATTAGAGTTATGTTTCCTGTAATAGGATATCTAGAGTATCTCAAAGGGACTATATACTCAAAGTATGCTAATAATACTGTTTACAAAACATATCAAGGGATTTTCTCCTGTTGTTAGGAGGAGCAATTTCACACTTAAGTAGCAGCATATGTGGCTGTAATGCATTAGCGAGGTGTAAATCAGACTTCATAAGGACTGCTTCGTGTCTGTAAGATTTATAGCTTCTCAATAAAAAGTAGAAACAAGGAAAAAAGGCACAACAGATAATTAGATGATGAAGTCTCTTCTGGGAAATGGCAGGCTACAGGGCATGCTGTAAGGAGGTTAGTCCCAGTGAGCACAATCACCATCCAGTCATATCTTCATTTCACAAATGTAGTTTTTAGAATTTAACAAAGTGCCATTTGTTTGCCTCATGATTGCTTATGGATTTTCAGGCTCCATTTAAGTTTTGATGAATGACACATGAAAATTGTCCAAAGGTACTTAATTTCATTTAATAAGTATTTGCAGTTCTGATTCTATTTTTAAGGAGGTTATCAATTTCCAGGAAAATCCCTGTTTGCACTTTTTTCACAGTTCTCAAGGAACACTCGTTTCTGTGTAAAATACGCGTTGTAACTTCCTTTCAGCAGAGATAAGAGATGATTCCCTTACCCTATTAAATTAATGTTAGGAAATCTGACTTTTTTTTTTTTTCTAGTTTTTATTTTATGGAAAGCATAACTGGTAAGTGACAGTGTCTGGAAACCCCCTGGCACAGACAGGAAGTCTAGATACCAATTCTTGCATATGTAAACTTTACTTAAATGGTAGTATCACTCTTCTCTTACAGGTTTTTATTTTGTGGACTTGCCCTGTAAAGGGCTTTCTACTACATCTCATCACATTCCATTAGACTTAATCAATGCTGATTTTGATTTCTTTGAGACCATAACAAAGTTTCAACAGCATTTGAATATTACTTATGAGAATGAACAGATTTAACGAACTTTGTATTCCTCATCTGGGTGTTTAAAATCTTGCACTTGTATGAACTTTGGATAGCCTTACTGGCAAATTTGCTGCAGTCCAGACTTAACTGTAGGTCAGGTTTTACTGAGTTTTCTGCAGCTTTAACTAGACAAGGAGAAATGCACTGATCTGTGTGTACACTCTGTGTGTCTGTGGAAGATGTATAGATGCATTAATAACTGAAACTGGGCAGCATCCCTGTTGATGTGATTATGTGTTTCATTGAGTCTTCACAGTACAGAATTCACTGTGTAACAATTTGTATGCTGTTTTATTATGCTGTAGACACTGAGATTAATCTCTTTCTGCTCCAGGCCTTCCAGAGCCCTGATGATCAGCTTTGTTTGACAGCAGCTACTGTAAATGACACTGGTGAAATGACAAAGGTGCAACTGAGGTGGCAAGGAAAACACCCAGAATGCCAAGCTCTGATGTACAGTTATATTAAGAAAATTGCTACAGATATATAATTTGTGACATAAGTAAGTAATTGAAACGTTTTGTGTCTCCTCTGCTCTTTCTTGGGCTGAGTTCCCTAATATTCAATCCTTATCTTGATACAGTTCAGAATAGCTTGGACTTCACAATGATGAACATTCAGTGCGTGCTAATATACCTGCCCTCATTGCTTTAAATATTATGGCCTTTCCTGACACACCTCACTTCTGACACCACTCCTACTTATGTTCCCCCCTCTACAAGAAGGAATGAGTAGCTTCAGATAGTTTCAAGCTCTCAGTTTACAGCTTAATTTTGCAAGTGAAATCATAAGGGAAAAATTAAAGAGAATGCTACCAAAAATTAAAAGTGTGGGTGACTAAATGTGAGAAGTAAAAACCAGTAACTCTACTACTAGTAATATCTCTGTATGGTGAAATGTCTTTCCTGCATTATATCTCAAAGGCAAATCACCATTTAGAATATTCAAAGTCATTAAAACAGCAAACAGAAAAAAAGGTGATCTTTTCATATTTCTCAGCTAATGGAAGGAAAAAAAAAAAAAAAAGGTGAGATCCTCCTTGAGCACAGTAATCATACCTTTCCCCATATTTAGGTATCTGTGTGACTTTGAAGTTTGACTTGACACTGAAATGTTATTGAGAAAGAAGCTGCCACCTACCACAGTCGTAACAAACTCCTGTGTTGGCATCCTTATGAGGAATCACAAGCAGAAAGAAGGACTAATGGTACAGCTGCCTAATGGCAAGCAGCAGAATTCTGAAGAAAATTATCTGCTGGTATACCTAAAGCTAACCACCAAGAATATGTTGAATTTTATGCTGAGCATGAGAAGGACTTGAATTAAAGTGTCCCATGCAATTAAGGCAATAAGGAACTGTACAGGGAAGCTGAAGACTTAGAAAAGCTGAAAGAGGCTTTGGAGGACTTTGTCAATGACAACAATGACCATTCCCGCAATCTCAGCACCTTTGTGTAGCTGAAAACAAAATACAGGCATTACACAAAAACGAAGCTCAAAAAACAATCCAGAGAAGTTGTGGGATCCTCCCATTATTAAGCAACACAACTGATCTGAGTTAAAAGGTCATGGATTTAGTATAAAAGAGGAAGATGCTGGAAGGGGCTCATGGAAATAAAATACTTCTGCATTCTTATCTACAATGATCAAAGAGTTGTACTGCTGTTCTGATAACACAGGGCATTCAAATATTACAGAATCACAGAAGATATTTGATAGCTGTGCTGATTCAGAAGAATCTGACCCCTTAACGATCTTGTTTGGCTTAAAAAAACCTTAGTTTTAGCACTTTTTTCAAAACTCAGAAACAGGATAGGTACTGAAAAGGAAGCAAGTTGTTTACAGTACGTGGTGTCTGTGGACAGGTGTCACCTTTTAAACTGGGGACTTTTAGGTCAGAAGCTGAATTACTTGTACTGAAACTGTTTTCATTATCATGGGCTTGGTCTAGGAATGATGTAATGTTAATGAACAGAGAGGCTGCCAACAAACATGAACTGTATTTACAGACTTGGCAATGACACAATTACAATATCCTGGATGTGTGGCCCCAGCCTCAGATGCTGTGAGACATTGCTCAAGTAACAGCACAGATAAGAAGGCATAGTTTTTCTGACAGAGAAACTGTAATGAAGAGCTCCAGGTAAGATTTCCTGCATTCATTTGGCAGTCCTTCTGATAAAATCCAATTAAATGCTTGTATTGCATTGTTCTCTATATTTTTTATTTTTTTTTTGTGCAGTACTAATAGCCTTTGACCCAAACCCTGTGCTCGAGCAAGACCCATTTCTCTGGGGAATATGCACATGCGGGAGGAATTGGGTTACTGCTCTGCAGTTCAGAAAAGGAAACTGCTCTGACTCAGTCTCGGGGTAAATAAAACAGTGCTTTCCCTATCATAAGCAACTCTAATTTACATAAGCAGGCTGTCCTCCCCAAGCGACACAGTTCAGAAATGACAGAATGCCATTTTGCTCCACCTTAGTCCAGGAAATGCCTTTGTAAAAACTTGTACTGCCAAATTTTACTTCAGTAGAGAATTCCCTTGGGATATGGGCCTCATCTGATTGAGAAGATTAAGGCATCCAAAGAGGCAGAATCATCAAAAGAGAAAAAACATCCCTCGTATTTATTTTAAAAACTAAGCGATGACTTAAAAGTAGAACTGGCCAGTGTGAAGACATCCAGCTCAGACCAGAAGGCAAAATCTTCTAGGAGGTAGAATCAAGTGTAGAGGGGTTTGCATGTTTATAAAAATGGTCTGTTATGGTCCTGCTCATTGAGTAGATCTGTGAAATTTAGAGGGAAAAATATTCTCTTTGTAGATGGGAAAAACATCTGGAGCACAAAGATGCCATTTCTCTGAAAGGGCTTGCACCACTTGAATTCCTGGATCCTGTTAGATTTTAACTCTAAACTACTTGATTAACCTTCTGCTTGTTAGAAAAAAATCACAGCTGTTTTTCAATGTGCCACCTGAATAAATATAGCAGAAAGAAGAATTCTTTTTCTTTCCCTTTTTTAAAATTAGGAATGATTAAAACTGGGGTTACAATACAATCCTAGTGTCTTGCCCTGACTGCTGGACGAATGTCTTTTGTAGTATCACATTCACACTCAAGTTGCCTATGCAGCTTCCTTCTGATCTTTCAAGGTGCTGTGATTTTATCACAACTAACAGAATTATGACTGTTTTTATCTCATAACTACAAAATTTTCATAAAACTATAAAGAAAACAAAACATTAAAGAAATGCAGCTTATGATTACAGACCACACAAGAAACATGTGGGCTGCAGTTCCTCATCAGAAACTCTGAGGAAGAAAAGGCTGTGTGTGTCTGGGCAGAGAGAAAGAGAGAGAGGAAGTAAGTCATAATAAAAATATTATCAAAAACCTGATTAAATTGATATTACAGCTAGCAAATCCAAACTAAAAATATACAAGTTCTAAACAGTCATCATGACCAGAGAAAAGGTTTGCTTACAGTAATATCCATAGAGACAAACACTCTCTAAAAAGGAAACTATCTTTTTGAGTTCCTTCCAGTTTAGACTCTTCAGAAATAGGGAGGAGCAGTGTCTCTCAGGAATTCTCACAGCAAAAAGGAAATAACACTCCCACAAAAGCAATATCTAGCAAAGATTAAGTGCAAGTCCTCTCCAATATCTCTTAAAGAAAGTCTAACAAAAGAAGAACAGTCAGAAGCAAGTTTTGAGCGATTACAATACCTTTGGGAAAAACTCCAGGGCAGATGTCTTTTATCACTAATGCACTGCACATCAGGAGATAATGGCATGGCAATACCATACTGAATGTAACAAAAGTTTTTATGCAGAATTTTGGCTAATTCTAGACATGGGCTGGCAACTACAGTTCTAGATATAAGGTGAGAGCATGCAGTCACATCTGTGATAAATGAAATTTTGGTTGCTTTCATCGTATCTGGGCACAGCTAACATTACTTTTAGTGAACAGCAGTACCAAACATACCAGCATGGTGCTACATCTGAAAGGATAAACACAGTCCTTGAATGTGTATACTGGGAAATAAGGAGTAACAGTAGGGAAGATGTTACCTTTCATCTACAGCATTAGTAGGTTTGCAATGGAACATAGTGGATGAATGGACGGAAGCATGTATGTTCCAGGCTTTACATTTTGGAAGTAGCATGTAAAAAATCTGTGAGGACAGAGAAAAGTACCAAATTATTTTATAGATATATATATATAATTAAAAAAAACAAAACCAAAACCTCAGTGAGAGACTTGCAACAGCACTTTGCAACCAGACACAAGCTTACTCTGTCTCCACACAGCGCACACCAGTCTTGAGACAAGTCCCAGGCAAAAAAGTGATGCCTAGCTTAGACAACCCCTAACAGCCACACTTCCATGGCTTTGGAGAGAAGGTGGCTTGTGCCAGTGGTTTGGAAACTAGTAGAGCAAGCCTTAGTCAGCCTGAGAAATGCAGTGCTGACACTTCTTCAGGGCTTGGTATGTTTGCTCTGTGACTTGATAGCTGTGCACAAATGTAGGCACATGAAAATTCTGCATACTGATGGCTTTCTTAAGACTGGTGGAGAAAAACCTAAACAAACCAAGTGTAAGTGTAAGCAAAGCAAAATACTTACACTACTGAAGGGAAAAGAAAAAGACTATTAGAGTATTTTGGATACGGAAAGTTTACATTAATTGATGGGCAAAGTGAAGAATGGGGTCAAGGAAGAGAAATCTGTAGAAGGTGACCAAATAGACAATAAACACAAAAAGTGTATCCAGCTTAGGAGGATCCTGGGAAAATGGTCAGGGTATTAATAGTCAAAGACAAAGTAGTATCCCATGGAGAAATACATATTTTTATCATGCTACACACTTCTTTCTTCAGTACTGGATTATGTCCATGTGGGAGGCAGGATGCTGGTCTGGGTGGACATTTGATCTGATAAGGAAAGATCCTTATTCTGATGTCATGAAGGGGATCGTGACTGTGTCTTGCTGGAAGGCACATGGGAGCCCAGGGTGAATGAAATTTTACAGGAGCAGGCTAATTGATCTAATAATCCTTTCTGACCTTAAATTCTGGAAATTGCCATACACCAGGAGCACTGACTTGAAGCAAAGCATCAGCTTGTAATGATTAAAATTAAAAACCTCATCTAAGAATTAGTGTGTAATGTACTGTAATGTGGTAATGCTGATTGCAGAAATGCTTTTCAGCATTAAACTGTATTGTCAACAAATTGCAAACACGTTCAAAGTCTCTACGGACACTTTGGCAATGTTGGTACAAATAAAGGAGCAGGAGAATATACACTGAGAAGCTAAGTCAAGCAAACCAGCAAATTAGTTCAGACAGATTTTTGAAAATCAAAGTAGTCAGGCTTGGTTTTGCATTCCAGAAGAGCACTTGATCTCTGCGAATGTACTGCACTCTTCCAACTCACCTGCTATGTATTGCATTTAATATAGAAGATAAGGCAATGCATTTGGAGGAAATTAAATTCCTGTTTTAAGATAAAACAGGATTTTGCTTTTAATATCATTATGGAAAGGACATACAGATTAAAGAGCCCAAAGTACCAGAAATCTGCCAAAATATGTCACCATTGTGCTTGAGAAAGACAGAATGTGAGAGGTAGCAACAGACTTCAGGGAAGCAAACAGTCCCATTTTTCTCAGACTTATGCCTAGGAAAAGAAAGTAAAACTTCTAGAGGAGGCAATGAAAGCACTTCTTTTTCCAGACAAACTCTAAATCTGGTACTAACAGAAAAAAAGCACCCCTTTTAGAGACTGAACAAGATCATTGATTTATTGACAAATTAAGTAAGCAACGCTTAGAAAGGCAAAGGTCCTTCAGTTACATGGGGAAAGGCACCTTCTCATTTTTGGAGATTCTGTGTTGTTTCTTTGCCCAGATACTTCTTCAAACTTGAGGTTTACAATTATTCTAGCTGCAACTAAAAACTACACTGCACATGGTTAGATTTACAGAATAGTGCCAGGTTTCTGCAGACACTGTCTCTACACAAGAGTTTGGACTGGATTCAAAGGTGGAGAGACCTGCCGCAGTGCTAAACATGGCAAAGGCTGACTTTGAGGGCAGTTTTAGCTGGCGGGTGGCAATGCAGCAGAGATGTGAGACCTAAGCCAGATCAGATAGCAAAGTAAAACCTCCAGCATGACAGCCCTAATCTGAAAGGAGGAAAGAATCAGCTTGCAGACTTCTGCCACGGCAGAAATGCTGCTAGTAGAGTTTGCTGTTGGGCCTGTAACTGTGAACTATTAGGTGACTCACAGGAGTCTGACTTCTTTTATTTATTTTTTCATGAAAATCAGACTAAGGTGGAGAGACATGGGGCTATATTCCTGCATGGAATTAATCTGTGGGTGGGATGTACCTGCCAGTTCTCCTGCAAGGGCAGAAACTGATGCTGTCTGTGCTGTACAGAACTGTTGATCTACCTCTAACAAGCTCCTGGAGTGGAATCTGGAACACACACACAGGTTCTGTGCACATATGCATCGTGTGGGTACAGTTAAGATGCCAATTGATTGAGATCCTTAAAAACCAGCATATGAGAGTTACCAAGGGCTAGCCAGTAGAAAAATACCAAAGACCATGATGAAGAAGTGCATAGTTTGTACAATGAGAAGACATTAATTCTTGCTTTGGGTGCCTTAGCCCAGAATCCTCTCTGAAATAAACCTGTATTATTTTAAAAGACAGCAGTACTGACCCTTGCTGCTACTTTGCCTTTCTGTACAATAGTTAGAGCTGTGACCAAGCTATGTGGGAAACTTGCTGCTGCTCCTTCCTTAGCCTGACAAGACTGAAATCTCCAAATGTCAACCCAGTGCCCAAACCATCAAGTCCATGAATGAAAGGTTACTCTCCTTCAGACTAAAGCTGTATTACTTTTCGTAGAAACCATAAAAAATATTTCTTAGGGCGAGAAAGAAGAATCCTGGGTTCTGTTCCCTGACAAAAAGGGAAGTTTCTGCTCTTCCAAGTGCCTTTGGTGGGTCAGGGCTCAGTTGTATTGCCTGGAGATCCAAGCCAGCCTGGCTTGTGCTAGTATTGAAAAACACTTCTGCTGATCTCAAAGCAGAAACACATGCTGGAGTTCATAGGTACTTCTGTGGCAAGCCTTTACTGTTGCCTTTCTGTGGCAAGGCTGTCAGCACAAACTCCACCAAGCAATGGAAATGCTTTTAGCAGCAATGATATAACTGAGAGCTTAGCAAAATATGAGGCTACTCCATGTGATCACTGGAACTGAAGAGGGAAAGAAGAGAAAAACTGAGTGTAATACATGCTGTTTACATTAGAAGTTAACACTTGCTGACCATTCTAAGACAGAAATAAAACAGGTTTCTATTAAAGTATTCTTATTTTCATGGCCAGACACGTTCTGCATTGGATGCATAACATTTTTTACTCTAATGTGAATTTCATATGCTGAGCCTGGGTATTCAAAGATTTTTCTGGCTGCACTGATTTCTCTGACTATACTTAACTTTACATTAAGAAATTAGAGCAAGCAATTCAGTACCTCTCACAATAATGTTTTTGGGTTTTTTTCCATTTAACAGGGCAGATAGGTAACAGTTGAGATGCCTAAATTTAAGGGACAGAAAAGATTGCCTGTTTATCTAATCTTATTCTGCAAGAACAGGCCAAAGAATTTTACTCCTGTACCAAGCCAATAACTTCTGGTTGGATTAGGTCAAAGCATTATTCTGCTCAGATCATCTGTCTCACATCTCTACGGTTTCTCTGTTTTGGCCAACAGCCTTGATGGAAAATCAAGTGTCAAATGGATCATCCTGAATACCTTGAAGAAATGTCCATGCTGCTTTTCACTTCAGAATTCACTTTTTTTGCCTTCTGCACTTTCCTATCTGCTGACTTGGCAACATTCTGTTTTGCCAAAGTGATCCATGCTCTTTCTGAAGAGACATAAAGACTGGCAATACAGTCATGAAGGGTGATGATGACCACAGCTACCTCAGGACTGTCCCATCTGCTTTTGGACTTCCTGACACAGAGGAGATGTAAAGACTATAGTATGTCTGACTAACCTATGATTCAAACTTGTCCTTTTCAAGTGCTACAGAATAAAGGGTTGTTAATGCATGCCTTTAAATTTGTATCATGTTCACCAGTCACAGTGCTATCCTTGCATTTATTAGTCAGCAATCTGGGCAGAGCTGTACAGTCAGGAACCAGAGTAAGAAGACCTTCAAATCATAATGCAAGGCAGAGAGGTGTTTGGTTTTATGGTTATGATTTGGGAGGTGTGAGAAGAAGCACAGATTCAGGGGTCTCAGTTTGTGGTTCTTGACCATTCAGAGATTTTGATGTTTCACTCATAAGTCTAAAGTTTGGTTACTTCTGACTAGAGAGAGATTTTAGATACAAATCAACATCTCCTCAAAGCAGATAGTGAGATTTTTCAGCCTCTGGACTCTGAAAAGTTGCCTGATTTTGGGGGTGCAAAATGTCTTGGCAGGAATATTGTCCGGGCATTGAGCTAACTAATAGATCCTTGCAACTCTACTGCCTGTCCTAAGGGTCTTCTGTCACAGTGAGTGAGTGGTATAGACCTCAACCTGAACAACAAGAGGTGAATTTTATGATATGAATGCACAGGAGCAGTCTTTGCCCTCCTTTTTCTAAGTGTAAAACTTCTCGAGACACACGACACTGACCAACTCCAAAGCTCACAAAGCAATACACTCAAATGACACTTACTTTTACACTTTCTCCTTCTGCTGTGGAAATCAAACTTCAGACTCTATTATCAGTTGTTACTAGACAAGAAATATGCCTGTATACTGCCTATTTCCATGACTTTGGAAAGAATGAGGCTTGTGCTAGTAGCTTGCAGCTAGAAACTTCCACCTAAGTTTCAGAGTATTTTGATAAAGCCAGAGTCTGACATCACTTTAAATCCCAACTCCATGGTAGTCAAGGAAGAATTCCTGTTAACTTCATGGGCATCTGGATTTCTTACACTGCTGTACTGGGTTTGCTTGGCAATGTTTTGGCAGTGGGAGGGCTGCAGGAGTGGCTTCTGTGAGAAGCTGCCAGAGGCTTCCCCATGTCTGATGGGGCCAATGCCAGCTGACTCCAAGACAGACCTGCCACTGGCCAAGGCCCATCAGCAAGGGTGGCAGAACCTCTGGGGTAGCACAGTTAAGAAGGGGGAAAAATTACTGTGCAGGAGCAAATGTGAGCCAGAGAAGACAGGAGTGAGAATATGAGAGAAACAACTCTGCAGACACCAAGGTCTCCCAAGAGGGAAGAAGTGCCTAAAATGCTAGAACAGATTCCCCTGCAGCCCATGGTGCAGACCATTATGAGACAACTGTGCCCCTGCAGCTCATGGAGGTTAAATGGTAGAGCAGATATTCACCTGCAGCCTGTGGAGGATTGCAGGCTGGAACAGGTGGATGCTGTGGATGCCATGACCTTGTAGGAAGCCCATACTGGAATAGGTTTGCAGGCAGGACTTGTGACCCCACAGGGAACCCATGCTGGAGCAGTCCATTTCTGAAGGACTGCACCCAATAGGAAGGACTCACATTGAAGAACTCATGGAGAACTTTCTCCCATGGGAGAGATCCCTTCCTGGAGCACCAAAAGACTGTAAGAAAGAAGGAGCAGCAGAGACATGTGACGACTGGACCACAATGCCCATTCCCTGTTCCCCTGGAGGAGTGGGGAGGGTAAAGAATTCAGGAGCAAAGTTAAGCCTGGGAAGAAGAGAGGGATGTTGAGAAGATGTTTTCAGGATTTCATTTTTATTTCTCATTATCCTACTCTAATTTCCCCATGCTGAGTCTGTTTTGCTCGTAACAGTAACCATTGAGTGATCTCCCACTGTCCTTATCTCGACCACAAGCCTTTCATTTTCTCTCCCCTTGTCCAGCTGAGGAGGGCAGTGATGGAGCGACTTTGGTGGGCACAGTCATCTAGCCAGGGTTAATCTACCACAACAGTACATACAAATGTATATGGCAGGTTTTTTTGAACTGAAGCTTTGCAGGGAGTTGCAGTAAAGGAGAAATGAAAGAAAGCTACAGGATAAGAGGAGAACTCTCCCATGAACAGATTTGTCTTTGACTGACGGAATCAGAACATTTGTTGTTTGCATACCATTCCCATAGCAAAGGGTTGGATTTTAGTTCTTACTGTCTAACACTTTAAAATATAGGTTGCAAAACTAATAGTTTATCTCTAGAGCTTAGGGCCTGTTCTTCCAATCTACTTACAGGAGAGGGAAAGAGAGAACTGCTTCCAAGAAAAAAACCCCACACTATTGTTTAACTCTGACAGGTTGATAGACTGAAATGATTCAGAAGTCCAGGAGCCTTCCAGCAGTTAAGAGATCCACATGCAAATCTTACTCTGCTCCTTAAGTACTCCTGAACGAATCAGTGTCCAGAAAAACAACAAACAGCTTGTGTTAATCTATGAATGTGTACATATAAAATAACTTCAATTAATGCAAATCATGTTGTGACAGACAACATAACAGCATGGAAGCTGCTTGACCAACTTATGTCAATTTGTATAGAAAGGTTGTGGTTGCTGGAGTGTTTCCGAGTGAGTTAAAAAAGGCCGTCAACCCAACCAGTCTGTTTTAGCCAGAGGCACAGCAGTGGCAGCTCGTGAAACATCGCACCTGAAAAGCATTTATGTGACACATCTTTCTTCTCAGTCTGACATAAGGCTCAAAATCTCTAGAACCACCAGAATTTTTTCTCCAGCTTGTTTTGCATTAAATGAACTGACTTAACTGACCATGAATTCCTGCCATTCTCGCTAGTGGGGTATAAGAAACTGGAAAATACCAAATGTGCAGTGCAGAACAAAGGACTCAGCCAACTTTTTTTTGCGATAATACTGACCAGTCTTGTAATCCTTTCAAAGCCAAAACTTCCAGTTAGCATCCAAGGAGCATTTTAGGAAGAGGAGAGAAAAAAAGGCTGCAGCATTGCCAACACTGTCTAAGGAAAACACAGCATGTATGGTCCTGAACCTGCAGAGAGTTACAGGCAGATTTAAATACTTTGGCCACAGGACCAGCTGCACTCGTAATGCCAACATCTGCATGTAAAAACTGAGTGTTTGCTTAATTAACTGCAGGAGGAAGGCAAAATCTTTACCCATTTCACTGTGTTGTCACATGGTTATGAGTGCTAGCACAGGGAATTGGGCAGGAATGTATAGCCCAGGCAAGGGAAGGACAGGGTCCCTTCCTGCTCAGTGACAGCTCAGTCACAGATCAGGTTAAACTGGTTGCCAAATACTGAACTACCATAAAGTAATTCTTCTTCAGTGAAAGGAACTAATCATGCCTTTTCCCTGATAAAACAATGCTGAGACCAAAAATGAAGCAGAAAGAATGGATGATGACAATTCCATTAATAAATAAAAAAGCAGACATAAAAGTGTCATGTCTTGAGAAGACTAATGAAAATGAACTCTTTTTTAAAATGGGTAATTCAAAGGATGTGAAGTGGTATAAAACTACTTCTCTCCTTCTTTCTTGCTCACAAGAAAGAAAGAGGCTCCCAACTGCAATGCTGCACAATGTCAGTAGGGATAAATAGAAAAATGCCTGCAAAATCCATACAGGAACTCACCAAGAAAAAAGAATATATATATATATATATATTAAAAAAAAAGCCTAAATCAATGTTAAAAGAAATTGCAGGACTTCCTTTCATGTTTTATTATACCCTTCTTTAGCATTCAGCTGCCCCTAATATCCTCTTGCAACAGGATACTACAGGATGCCGAAACGCCTGGTAAATAGGATCTGGATCCAGTCATCTAACCACATCACTGTCTCTACGGTAACCTAGGCCAGCCCTAAATACTATAATCCTGCTTTACTATAGTAAAGCCAGTTAATGGCTTTCATTGAATGTTCCTGCCAAATAATGGTGCTCTAATATTTATTGACATTTCAAATCTGTCCACCTCTTCGGACTACTTGTTATACTAAAAAGAGATGCAAGTATAGCATTTGTACAAGAAAAGAAGCTATTGAGGATTTCAGTCTTTTGATACTATCAAGGCACGGCCCTACCAACTCCAGCTCCTAAGACTGTCACCACCGACTTCAGTGCCACCACTGCCAGGAGCAAGTCCTGGAGAGCAGAGAGGAGCTGGGACAGACAAGGGAACAGTTCTTGGCTCTTTGGCAGGTTCTCCTCAGACAGTGCCATTAAGCAGTGGATGACCAAAGGATCCCATTGGCATGCACTGGATGTCCTAATTAAAGAGTAAATAAATGCTGTGTGATGGAAGAGGAGAATGCAGAACAAGCAGGATGGGCCAGAAAGTTAAACAGGGAAGCAAATATTGTTTTGTCAGTATTAGTGACAATTTAATTATTATTTTCCACAAACATTCCATTAATTCCTTTTTGGAAGACAGATGGTTAAGTCTGTGAAAAATGGAAAAGCTATTCTGCTTCTCAGATCATACAGAAGGATTGTTCTATTTTATTGCTATTCTATTTTTTATTGCCCTACTTTTTTCCTAGCTTTTTGCTCTAGTTTTCTATTGTTCAATTTAATTGCTGTGGAAAAGCTTTATGGAATGTTATTTCTAGAGGATTTTTTCTTGATAGGTTAAAAAGTTGGCAATAGGATTTAATACTATCATTCTCTATGCTATGTGTAAGTTTGGGTTCAGGAGTCGGCTTTTTGTTGCTTTAAAGATTCAGACATAAAAACCTACCGGCTTCAGACAACTGAAATTTAGTAGGACTTTTCTTCAGGCATCTTCCACCCTGCAAAATCCTGCACGCATGTGTTCATCCAGAGCTTGCGTGTGCTTTTAGTAGGATGGGGAAGGAAGCACGCCATGAAGAATTTATAGCGGGAAGCAATCTGCTGCTCTTACACGTCGCTAAACGTTAGTGTAAAGAGTCATTTAGATTTTTAATAGGTCAGCAGGATGATAAATAAATAAATAAATACGCAGGCATCAGGGTTGGCTCCTCTGCGACATATGGAGAAGGGATATGGGGATATGCCGGGCCTCCCTGCTGGCCCGGGGAGGGGGATTAAGAGGGACAGAGGGAAGAGAATAGCGCGATTAAACCTGACAGTGCTCCAGCATCCCCGCTCACACACAGACACACACACACACACACAGACACACA
>JAWWEW010000112.1:94348537-94454882 GCA_035583185.1 Anabacerthia variegaticeps
GGCGCCTGCCCCGCTCCGAGCGCTCCCTCCTCCCGCCGCGGGCCGCGGCCGGTCCCGGGGCGGGCGGGACGGGCGCGCAGGCGCCGCTCCCCGGCAGAGCCCGCTGCTGCACGGCCCGCGGCACCGCGCGGGGACCGGGGCGGGCCAGGTGAGACCGGGGCGGGCCAGGTGAGAGCGGGGAGGGCCCAGGTGAGCACAGGAGCGGCCCCCCCCCCCCCCCCTCCGGCCCCGCCCGCCCCCGCTGCTGCCCCGCCGCCGCTTCTTGAAAACTTTAGCTTCTGCCCCTAGAAGGGGGAAAGTAAAACCCATTTCTTCAGCACACAAAATGCAGATACTAAACACTGGACTAAGTTACCCAAATCCTGTGAACATACACGTGCTTTCCTCGAACCAAGACCAATTAGCCAGAGAACCACTAAGCACAAGTGAAAGCTGTTCAGGGCATCTGCTTTTTGCTCCCCTGTTCTAAGAAAAGCACCATATTACCAGGTAATTATCCAGAGAATTAAAGCTGCCTTAATTTTTCAACTGCATTATTTCTAGAAAATTTCTTTTACACTCTTTATAACAATAATGACAAAAACATAAGGAGACATTTCCTGTATCAGCTGCAATGTCACCACACTGCCTGTGACTATGTTAGGTCTTTGCTTTTCCATTCTACATTTTTAAATAAATACTCATGTTGCACTGGCCCTCCAGTACACTCTGCCTTTCAGTCCTGGGGTAAGTGCTGCAACAGCACAAGGCTCTAATAATTTTGGCCAGTTCCTGCCATACATTCTTACTTCTGGAATACTTACCATCCAATAGATCTCCATGTACATCAAATCACTTGCCAGTCTGAGTCAGGTGCACTAAAAACTGTTACCATTAAAGTTACAGTGCAACGATGAATGCATAATAAAGCAGGCATAGTGAGATTCAACAAAACATGCATAATTTTTACTGATAAAATGTTCATCTTGTGTAAGATTATTTTGTCACAACACGAACGAAAGTTTATAAAGCTAAAAATCTTTTGAAGCAGCATAGAACCACAAGATAGCTAGGGAGCTAGAAGGGACCCACAAGGATCATTGAATCCAACTCTTGGCCCTGCACAGGACACTCCAAGAATCCCACCACATGCCTGAGAGCATTGTCCAAACACTTCTTGAACTTAGACAGGCTTGGTGCTGTGACCACTTCCCTGGGGAGCCTGTTCCAGTGTCCAACCACTGTATGAAGAACCTTTTCCTAATATCCAATATAAACCTCCCTGACACAACTTTAGGCCATTCCCTCAAGTCCTGTCACTGGTCACCCCAGAGAAGAGATCAGTGCCTGCCCTTCCTCTTCCCCTCACAAGGAAGTTGTAACTGCAATGAGGTCTCCCCTCAGTTTCCTCTTCTCCAGGCTCAATAGAGCAAGTGACCTCAGCTGCTGCTCATATGGCTTCTCCTCAAGGCCCTTCACCATCTTCGTTACCCTCCTTTGGACACTCTCTAATAGCTTAATATCTTTCTTACGTTGTGGAGCCCAAAACTGTCCCCTGCACTCAAGGTGAGGCTGCACCAGTGCAGAGCAAAGCAGGACAATCACCTCCCTTGACCTGCTGGCCATGCTGTGCCTGATGCACCCCAGGATACGCTGCAGTTCAACCAAGAGTTGTGTTTTGATGGTTTTGGCTGTCTCTTGTTAACCATTGTTTGCCCATAAAGCATACACTGATGAGCCAAAGGCCAAAGAACACAGAACTCTGAACTAAACACTAAACAGAGAAAGAGACTATATAGACTATATACATCTCATGGGAATATTGTAATTAGTCACATTCTGTCAGTTTAGCAGAAGTTGACATTTCTCAGAATGAACAAGAGAGTGGCCCTGCTCAAATGCAGGCTAAGTATGATACAGCACTATTAAACTTACAGACACACATTTAAAACAAGCAACTGCTGATGCTTTACTGACTGTTTCAAAATGACTGCATCTGGTAAGACTTGTTTTAAAAATAAACTGGATTCTAAGTGAGATTTCAAATCATACTTTATCAAGTGTCCCACTTGAAAAAAAAGAACCCAACATTTTCAAAAACAAATTATTCAGCCAGGCTCATGCTTACGCAGTAATGGATGCAGTGTTTGATTCTAGCACATTAAAAACTCAGTAATGTCACTTATACTGTGTAGCCCATACAGTAATAATCACACAGCAGTTATGATACTTGCAAACATACACAACTGGTATAGGTTCCCACATGCCATACTGAAGTTCCTCTTTTAAGGCAACCAGTCCCATGCCAGGTAAGTGACAGTGTAGATGACAAATTCTTGCCTTATCTCTCCACTCAGTCCTGATAGTACCAAGTTGTATTTATGAGATGCTGACTGAAGGTGATGAAAGCTGAGGCTTTCAGCACCTTTCAAGACCACAACATAAAGAGCAAACGAGAAGCAGCAAAGAAGCTCTCATTTCATTATCAGAGGAAAGTAGATCTTTAAATACTTACTCCAACTTTATATCATGAGGAAGCAAATTATGTTAATAAATGCTTATGAATTAATTGTAATTTCAAAGGTAGTTAACTCCTAGCATTGCATGCAACAGGTTTATTTAAAAATAGAGGTCAAAATGAGTGATGTGAGCTTTTTGATCCACTTACAACAGTTAAAAGGTAACAGAGGAATAGTGTTTGAATCAAACGATTTCGTATTTTCGTATTCGTCATTTTCGTATTATGAAAGAAACAGAATCAAGAAAATGAACTGAGCTCATCAGAGTAAATATATATCATGTATTGGTGACAGGAAATATGGTATGACAGAGAGGGTGATTATAGCCCTCAAA
Organism: Anabacerthia variegaticeps; assembly: GCA_035583185.1. NCBI lineage: Eukaryota > Metazoa > Chordata > Aves > Passeriformes > Furnariidae > Anabacerthia > Anabacerthia variegaticeps. The sequence continues at coordinate 94,351,370 of JAWWEW010000112.1, forward strand.
TGAATGATGAAAATACAGCTGCTCTCATTTTCCTCTGTTTCTTAAACTTTTGACTTTCTCATCAACTGGCTTGTACTCAGCAGTCCTCAGTGTCCTCTAACACAGTGCTTACTTCTTTTAAAAAAACAAGTCCTTTTTTACATATATGAAGTTGTCTAACACAATAAAGACTGCTCTCTAAGCATTATCAACGTTGAGTAGTTCTTGAAATCCCTAAAAAACCATTGGCTCATCCTAATGTGAAACAGAGTAATTATTTACATTTAGTGTGAATAAAATGTATCTTTTTAAAGGAACAGCCATGACACACGAGAACTTGTGAAACTCCAGGCATTTCATTAAAGCAGCTCCAACATTTTTGAAAAATACCAATGTTTAACATCAGTTCCCATGTAAATTCCAAAGAGAAAATAAACACTGGTCAATAAAATCAAATTCTCAGCAACATTTGAAATGAGTGAACAAGTCTAATTCTGCAAATTGACCCACAGTGATACAATGTTACATCCCTATAGAGCTACATTGGAGTCTGTTTCTAGGCAAGTGCCCAATTATCCTCCAGTTATCCTAAGAGTTACTTGTATTTGTAGATGAAGGGTTACTGGGACACATCTGAACTAGGAAACTAACAGGAAAAAAATCCTACTTTTCTTAATAGAAATTGTGTAGCAATCTGAATGATATTTAGAGGGACCCAGGGCATTCATCATCACTGACTAAGGAGTCTCTAGACATTTCATGGAAATGTCATTCTACAACTTTTAGAAACTTGAAAACGTCATAGAATTGTTTAGGCTGGGAGACACCTCCTGAGATCATCCAGTCCAACCCATCTACTCAAGCAGCGTCAGCTAAAGCAGGTTGCCCACAACTGTATCCAGTGGGGTTTTGATTATCTCCACAGATGGGGCTGTACCCAATCTCTGGGCAATCTGTTCCAGTTTCAGTCACCTTCATAGTAAAAAAAAATGAATTTTCTTGTTATTAGATGGAATTTCACGTTTCAATTTGTGCCCATTACCTCTTGCCCTGTCAGTGGGCACTGCTGAGAACACTTTGACTTCCTCGTGCTCATTCTGTTCCATAGAGTATTTACAAATGCTATGAAGATCCCCTGAGCCTTTTTTTCCCCAGCTGAGCAGTCCCCAAACTCTCCTGATATGAACAACACTCCAGTCCCTTAACCCCCTTTGTGGCTCTGTGCTGGACTCACTTCCCATCTTTCTTGTTCTGATAAACCCAAAACTGGCCATAGCAACTCCATATGTCACCTCATCAGTGCTGAATAGAGAGGAAGATCAACCTCCCTCAAAAGGCAGCATACTTACTTGAATTTACTGCATATTTACTCAGGTATGAAGAAGAGATCACATATAACCACTTTGGGATCTCTTATTTCAGTGAAATTCCCAATCAGGTAGAACATTATCTAGAATAGAACCATACACTAACTAGGTTGGAGAGACCTTTGGATGTCATCTGGTCCAAGACCTCTGCTCAGAGCAGGTCTAACATTGAGGTTAATTCAGTTTGCTCACGGCTTCATCCAAAGAAAGTCTGAATATATCCAATATATAGGCAATTCTACAGCCTCTCTGGGCAACCTGTCTCAACCCTTGGCAATCCATTTTGTGGGTTTATTTCTTTAGGTCCAGTTGGAACTTTCCTTGCTCCATCTTGCGTACCTTCTCATATATATGAATAATTTACTAACAGCAAGTAAACTTAACTCTTAATGTCATTATCAATGTCTTTGCCATTATCTTGGGGCCTCACGTCGTATTTCTTTTCTTTTTAGGGAAAGAACATTGTGTATCATATAAACAGAATTACTATGCTCAGTGTGAAAACTGCCTTTGATTTGACAGGAAACAATAGGAATTAGGCTATTCTTATCCCCATCACTTACTTATGAAAATGATCAGCAATGATGTTTTGCATTTCTACCATGAGGGTTTTTCTTCATCCCTACTGAGTTCTCTACAAGAAGACATATGTTAGCACATAATAGCACTTCTGGGATATATATGTAGCATTTCTTTATGCTTACTCTTCTTTCATAGCCTAAAGTAAAGTAGCAAGGCAGGTTGCAAAATGCCAACATCTGTATCATTAGGCCATTGACAAATACATAAACAAGACAAATGCAATCAAGATACACTTCAAGAGTAAGGTAAAAATTGTGTCACAAAGTGTTCCAACTTTGTTGAACTAATTTCAAGCAAATTTTAAAAAGTAAGAGAAATCATAAAGTAAGTTCCTATGGATTTTACAATACTTGACTGCTAGTAAAGAAGAGATAATCAAATAAGTGTCTCTAGCACGGGAAATATAAGCAGATCTGTATTGTTAAACATTTCCTTGGCACACTAAAATACTGCTCAGCCATGGCACATGCTGTCTCTTCCCAGCTAGGGAAACACAGCAAAAAAGCAAAAAACAAGGTCACAGCAGTGGGAGACTGCCACTGCAAGGGAAAAAAGAAATCATAACTTTGAAATAAAATTGCCTAGAAATTGTCACAAGCATAAAGGAGACAATTTAACTTTAGACACTTGTATGCAGAGGTTGAAGTGAAAAAAACTTCTGGTTTAGAACATCTTATTAGCTGACCATTAAATATACTGAGTAAAGATCTTGTGACCAGCTTGACATACCTTCCTATAAACAACAGTTTTAAGAACTGTGGTTACAACCTCCAGGGGTATTGCAAATTTAAAACCACCAATGTATTACAGCATAATTCAAACTAATCAGCTGAAAGCAACTGTAGATTAAAGAATTAAGTGCAATTGGCATATTTTTAAAAGGATTTTCCTTGTATTTCCCTGATAATTTTGTCACTATTCTGTATTTTTCATTAGAAGAACAGTTTAATAGGCAGGATTGCATGCATCAGACACAAACATTTCCAGAAACTTCCCAGAGAGACAAACTTTTAACTTCTAAAATATTAAGTGATCACACTGTCTGTTCAGTTACTCTAGTGTCCACTTGTGTGAACTGTGATCAGCTGTTGCTTTCTGGCTCGTTTGGGTTTTTTAAGGCACAGTACAGGTATAGTACAGGCTGTCATGCAGCCAAACTGGTTCTTCATTTGAGAATGACCTCACTGACAATAATTTGGCTTCAAAGGCAAGAATTCTTTGTTATGCTATACAGCCTTGCATTGTGCCACCACAATTTTTGGGTTTTTTTCTTCATAGGTATGTTCTTTTTGGTGGTATGATGAAGAGAGGTTTGCTTTTGAACCATCAGAGATTGCTCACATGAAGTGACACAACAGCAGGATGCTTACAAGATGTGAAATCAAGATGTTCTGTGCCTCTATTTGCCCACGTGCAAAAAAACAGTGATCTGTGGTGGAATTAGGAACTTTGGACAACTAAAGTACTGGTGATATCCTCAACCTCTCCTGGTTTTGTCTCATGGCACACTGTACCTTCCACGCTCTTTAGCTGTGCTACATCTCCTTTAGCTTTTTATAGGTTATTGGAAAAAGTGTTTTGTGGTTTGTGGTATGTTCTGTAGGCTGCGATGGAGAAGGCATTATTTCAGAGTTGCCTGGGATTGTGGAGAACCACAGGGGATGATCAAAGTAGTCTTTTACAGTCCTACGTTTTATATAAATTTCTAGCAATTCTGTATAAGTAGAGCTAGTAATGGTTGTGCACTTTGGTGCACTTTTTAAAGAAGATGCATAATTAGAAACAATCACCTTGGTTCTTAATGAGCTGTTCTCCATGCATCACAAACATCGGCATCTTCAGAATTTCTTTTTTGATCCCTGGCCAAAAAAGTTTGGTCTCTCTCACTTCTACTGCAGCGTTTGTTAGACTGTCTCTGAATTCACAGAAATGACATCTGCATCACCATTTCTATTATTGTATAATCTCTAATACTTCTTAACTACTTTACCTATTGCTATCTGATTATATGCTTCTGCTAGTTCAGTTCCCTTTTACTCTGCTCTCTACAGTAATATTAACTTCTTATTCTGTGGCTTTTACAGAGAAAATCTGCTGTAGAATTAATGCTACTTCAAGTCTCCCTGCTACTGCACAATGGAAAAAAATAAATCAATCAGTGACAATCAGAGCCATACTACCAGAAAAACTCCAGTGGTGTAACATGCACAGGCCAGCCTGAATATAGCTCTTGGCTGCATGGGCAGGACTATGTCTCCTCCATAGATTTCCAGGACCTGCAGGTCATAGTGTAAACACTTTGTCAATTCTATGTATGTATCCTTCCAGGGGAAAAGTATCTCTATACCAGTATGAGCATACATGTCGAGTTCTCTAATTGAGACTCAGTGAAATTTATGCTTTCCCACAAGATATCCAAATGGCTACTTGCTATAATTCTATTACTTCTTTTTTTAAATCCTTCTAAAATCTTTCTTGCCTTGAAATTATCAAAGCCACTTACATCATCATATACAGCACAGCTAAACAATAATATGAAGTGTTCAAATAGTTTTATAGGAGTGTCATCTTTTCATTTCCTTCAAATTGAAAGACAAATGAAAACAATGAAAACAAATTGTAAGAACCTTCCAATGACTCCCGCTAAAATTGTTACCAACAGATTTTGTTTCTTACAGTTGAAAACTGGCAGGAATGCAAATCAAATTGTATCACACATGTCAAACAGCTTCACAATTATGCAATCAACTTGCACTGCAAATTAAAAACAAGACTCGCTACTAGATCTTAAGTCAAAACAAATTTAAAACTTCAATAAGCTCAGCAAAAGCAATCCTTAACAAATCTACTCATGCCTGTTATGCTGGCAGAACCAGCAAACAAAGAGGCTTGAAAGAAAATAGAAAAGTAGCAACCAAATTGCTTTTATATGACAAATTAATGACATTCACAATGTCTTAGGGATTTAACTACTCTACTTCAATCGATTTTCAACAGGACTTCTGTTTCCAGCTCTCTCAAGAATAAAACCTTTAACTTAATAACACGATGTTGGATTGGACTCCATTTCATTTGAGCCGCATGGGAAGACTCATTCATGGGAACTGTCACTTTGTCAGCCCATTAAAACAGTAGCTTCATTGGAGAAAACTTAATAGAGATACTTGTGAATTTAATTTCTCAACTTGTAAAATAGGGAACGTTTCTTCTGGATAAACTAAGAGCAAACAGGGGGCAGACCGAGATATCAAGCTTCACATCCTCCTTGCATCTTTTTTAACAGCAATTTAGTATATATATCTAAAGGTCTGTGCAGCAACATGTTCCAGTTGACGGTGCTGGTTTTCCCAGTCTTAGTCCCATAACTTCAGTAAATCAGAAAAGTTTGCACAAACAGTGACTGCATCTGACATTATCATCACTGAGTTTTCTAAAGAAAAGAAGTATAAAACAATTCTTAAGTATGCAAAATAATTTTTTTTTTGCAATTACAGAAACGCAGCCTTCAGACTGCCTGCATTCAAACAGCATATTGTTGGTTTACATGCATTTAATCAGACTGAGCACAAAATCAACCAAAAAATGTGAGACTGTTTACCACCCCTGCACCTTGAGCTTCCTTTTGCAATGCTGGGAAGTCTGGGTTCAGCACAGTGCTAATGAGATCACGTGGCTTTTAGCTGAGTGGGCTATGGCAGTTTGGGCTCCCTGTTTTTAGGCACTGGACAGAGAAGGGCAGTGAATACAAAGAATATTCACAATCCTGCTTTTAAAAAGCTGTACTGCCTGCAGAAGCCCATTCTCACATTACTAACTTGTCCACTATCATCAACTAGACACAATTGTTAACTACTTTGCTATAAAATTGTGTAGAAGAAAATTTTGGTAAAAAATGTAGATAATACTTCAGGAGATTACATGCTTTTGAGTCTAAAAAAGTGCGTTCTTAAGCACACTAGTACAGGCAAAGCCCTTCTAGAGATCAAGTTCATTGAATAAAACAAAATAGTATCTCTTTTGGGGCTTAAATATCTTTTGGCACTTCATGAAATTGTCTGACAAATGCATAAATTGCATCATTCTATTAAAAATTTTGCTTTATATAAAGAAAAAAGATCTTAATTTCCTCTTCAAAAAGCTGTTTTTTAGCAAGTATCACATTCTTGCTAAATTCACTACATTCTCCTACCTATACTTCAGTGGCAGGTGAACTATATTTATATTTCTTGGTTAGGCCTTGGCTTCTATAAACATTACCATTCACACTTCACTGTGCTTGCCCACAGTCCATGCAGGTCTCCAGTCCTGCTCATTACAGTGTGTGACTGTTAGCTTTCATCAAGCTTAATATGGAAGTCCATGCAGCAATGTGCATATATATACAACAGCCACTTCCTTATATCTTATAAAGGTATATAAAATCAGCACAGAGCATGCATCATTCTTTACTGTTGTTTCATACCTCACTGCTATTTCCAATCTGTATTGCAAGAGTTTCAAATTCTATAGTCACTGTCAAAGAGACTGCAAAAGATGAGATTTATCACAGATATAATACTTCAGCTTCAGGTTACCAGCTGACTTTTCACCGTATCAACACAGCTAAAAAACCCCACAAACAGACCCTTTCACTCTCAAGATTTTGCACATTTTGTAGTGAACTGAGCTCCCGTTACATACATTTCAAGAAAGTTTTTCTAAGTAATTAATAAAGTATGCTAAAGATACACCCTTTCTAACCTTTCTACATTGCTATAATCTGCATGTATTTTACTGAGTTTTTTTAGATGTGACTATTTCCTTCAGTACTGTATTAAGTTTAGGTTCTAGAAGCTTAAAGCTAGGTTTCACCTATCAATTTACATGGCAAATCTCACTCAATTCCCTAATCTAATACCCCTGGTAGACTTTTAAGAATAAAAGGCATAATACTCTTAAAATTATTTCCCTTTATCACAAATGCATAGATGGGAATATGAAATTTTGACAAGGTATTTGGCTTATGAGAACTTGTTGATACATGTAACACATAGCCTGCTCCTATCATCATCATGCTGTCTATTTAATAATTCACATTTAAATACAAGACCTCAGTTGCCACAGATCAGTAGGAATAAAATTAAGGAGATTTAAATTTTTCCTGCTGAGAAGTCTGGAATGCTGTCTAGTGTTTTATCCCATGTCTTTTAAACTTGTCAGAAACACTGGTGCCATCCAAACCCTCCACCAGTCAGGTACTAAAATATGTATTTGGGGGCTATGTCTTCTATTAAGCAGCAACTTACCAAAATCATGAGAGAAACTATTATTATAAATACATCAAAAAGAAATATCTTCAAACTTATGCTGCCAATTTACACTTTTATCTGCTATATTTCAAACCTATTGTACAATTTTTTCATTGCATCTGTTGGTCTCCACATTTGTACCAGTGAAGTAATACCCTCCCCCCTCCCTTTTTGTCATATATCAGTGAATAGTGTAAAAAATTCAACAACAGCTGAAAACCCTTGAGATGAGATACTGAAACTGCTTCTTAATAATCCTATTTTATGTTAGTATTCCTCAGTCAATAAGGACAAACTAATGAATTTCAGTACAGAGAGACTCAACAATATTCCCGATAACTATTATTTTTTTTCGTACAATTAATGTGGTGCTAACAAAACCATGTAACAAAGATTGGTGTAAAGAAGAGAAATGGAAAGTAAACTGTTTTGCTATAGATAGATTACATCCAGTCACTTTTTTGATGAAAGAAAAGTAGCTCCATAGTTTGTCTAGAGTTTAGAAACAATTGTTTGCCCAGAGAGGTTGTGAAGACTCCATTGTTGGAGACTTTCAAAACCAGACTAGATAAGGTCCTGAGCAATCTCCTCTAGTTGACCATGCTGTAAGCAGGGGAGTTGGAACAGATGACTTCCAGAGATCCACCTGATTCTGGGATTCTGTGAAATACTACCCAGAATTACCCAAGAGGCTGGGAATATGGTCATTACCTGCTTTCTAGGCTACCTATGAACCAAAAAGTGTTAGCCATTCCAGCTGAGTCTGAACTGTATCAGAGGTGTATGCCATGGTGAATGCTGGGGTCTTCTCTCATGACCCCAATATTGGTCTCTCTCCTGAATGTGCAGCCTGGTTACTCAGGACACATCCAAGCATGCACTGGCTCTGTCACCTCCTTGTCTACATTATCCTGTGGGATCCACTGTGGTGAGCACCATAATGTAAACTAAAGCTACCGGATTTTCCTAAAAATCAGTACAGATTGGTATCATATTACACAGCAGCTTCGTGTGCATTCCCATTTTCTCCATGACAAAACGATTGTTTTGAAAGGGAAAAGCAGATCTACTCTTTAATCTAGCTAACCCCATTAGTAACAGAAGTGAACACATATATCAGCATAACATAGTCACACAAGGGTCCAGGGCAAACTGAGTCACATTTACCAAAACACCTGACAACATTTTATTGCTATTTAACAAAGTTGGTTAGATTGCACTCAGTGCAAATATATCCATTCAGTTAATGCATCTTTAGGTGCAGTGGAAACATACCCTTTGAGAGTCCATCTGGTCTAAAAAGTCTGTGTGAAGAAAAGGATCCATTACTGAGCCACTTTTACATAAAGAGTAAAATATTTCTAGCTGTTTCCTAATGTCTGTTTCCACCACACAGGAAGACATGACTGCCTAGGAATTAAACTTTCAGATCTCAAATTCCAATACAATGTGTTAATCACAATGTTACTCTTCATCTGAAAACTCATTTGACATGCATTTAAACCAGGCACCTAATCTCTGAGGTGAGAGATTTTGTTTTAAAAAAAATAGCCATAGTGAACATTTAACCTACATTTTGCCTTATATTGCTAGTGATAATAGCTTCTGAAAATAATCAAGATATTTGCAGTTAGGTTTAAACCAGGGTTGATAATGAATTAAAAGTTAAGTCTCAAATTTTCAGCATATGGAAGGAAGTATAACATTTTGCGAGTTAAATATTTTAAGATAAAAAGCTGGATTCTTCAGAATTTCATACCTTATATAGTATGTATCTGTGTATTTATAGATAGACTTTTATACACTTGTGACTGAAACAGAATACTGTGTTTTAATCACATTTTTGCATTCCATTTTAAGCAAATAACTGCTTAAGATGACAAAGAATCAGACCCATCAGCTCATTTTTTTTTCATATTAACAAACATCTCATGAATGTGAATATTGGTGTTTACAGAGCCTAATCCCACACAATACTGCCATGCCTTCCTGAAACAAGTTATTTTTATGTCTTCCATACTTCATAAGCACTCAAGCAAACTCTTCACAGTGGAGTCAGTGGCTCACTTCACTAGTGACATGCAAGCAGACAAGAGAAAAGAATAAAGTTTTCACAGAACATTCAAACATTGTTATGGAAAGCTACTCACGAGGAATGCTAAACTGCTTACATCTCGATAGACTCTATGTCAACAAAAATAACAGCAAGCTCTTTTCTCACTATTCCCAAAACAGCATTGTGAGTAAACCTGCAAAACTTTTAGTAGATTCCATCAAAAACTTCAGTTTCACTACAGTCTAATGCCAAGTATGATGTTTTAGATCTCATTTCTCTAAAAAAGGAATGCATTATGTTAGACAGGAGTAGGCAGAAACATAAGACATTTAGGCAAAACATTTAAAAGGCTCCTGCACAAGAAAATTGATACTCTAGTTTGAGAAAGTTGAGCATTACACAATGCACACGACTGTATAAGTAGTCTGTTTACTGCAGTAAAAGGAATGAAACAGACCTAAGTACAAATCTTTGTCCAAGACAGACATAAATTCTTATTTTTCAATTCTTTCAAATCTTGAGGAACTTCAGTGGGGCACACAAGTATGTACCTTAAATACATTTTATGTGTGGATTTCCTTCCCAGTCTGAGCTAGAAATATTTATCATCTCCCCTGCCACAAGGCCCATGAAGTGTGTTCAAAAGCACCAAGGTTATCTATAAAATAAAAAATGCATTCTTTCTTCCTGAAAAATACTTTGCTATTCAAATGATCTCTGTAGCTTTTAATAGCTTAAGTCTCAAATGTTTCCTATGACATCCTGCTAAATAACTCTACTGGGCCTGACTAGGACAGAGTTAACTTCCTACATAGCAGCTCACACGATGCTGTCTTGTAGATATCTGACCAAAACGATGCTGACACCACACTGATGTTCTAGATACTGCTAAGCAGTGTTTGCACAGCATCAAGGCCTTTTCTCTTTCTCACTACCCACACAATGAAGATTGGGGAGTGTGCAATAGGTTGGGAGAAGACACAACCAGGCAGATGATCTGAACTAATCATTGAGAGAGTCCATGCCATACAATGCCATGCTCAGCCACAATAATGGAGAAAGGGGGTTTAGGGAAGTTAGCTGCCTTTTGCTTGGCAACTGGCTGGGCATCAGTCTGCCTGTGTGAGGTGGACAGTGAGTGCCTTTGCCTCGCTTGTTTTGTTTTCTTTCCTTTCAGTCATCTTCAATTTATCCTTCACTTTATAAACTTACACTTTTTTTTAATCTCAACCCCCAAGTTTTCTTCTTGTCACTCTTCCCTCATTCCATAGGGGCTTGGGGGTGAGTGAGTGAACAGTTTGTGGTGCTTAGCTGCCTATTCAGTTTAACCCACAAAAATAACATAATCAACAAAATTAGTAATTTCTAACATTTCTGTTGTGTTGTCCAATGATGTATGAGTAAGTACTGAGGGTTTATGCACACTTGTGACATGATTAAGCCTGTATTTGTGTTACAATCAGACATATGCTGTCCCATTTCTCCATGGCCAGGTGCAAATGTGCATTGTATGACACGACCAACATCTCTGAGTGACGGCATGAATGTGGGAGTGGGCTGGGTGCCAGAAGAAGTACTTAACCAGGCAGTATCCAACTCAATCTCTAGTTTGCCTATAAGCCAATCAGCATAAACGAAGTAATTTTGTAGCTCTATAGATTGTTTATGCGTTGTCAACATAAATGCTTCCAACACACTTGCCCCAAAATAAACACAAAAATTCTACCAAAACATGGCTATGTACTGTGCATGGCTTCTCTCCCTGGGGATGTACATGAAAAGCATGTGACAGATATTAGGAACACTTTTCTACACTGCTGGAAGATGTTTCATCTATGTGGCAATAAATACACTGTAAGGAGCCATACAGATTAATGGCATGATCTCATAACAGACAGATATTTATCAAGTTATTGAATATTTTTTTACACTGAGAATACACTAGATACAAATGTTAGTATTTTTGGGTGTTGTCTCACTGATTCTTGTTACTTTTACTGCATTCGTAGTAAGGCACCATTTATATTACTGAATACTATTAATGTCCTCTGAATACTAAAATGCTGTACTACATCAAAAATAAAAAAGCACTTAGCAGTAGATTTTCATACATAATTTTTACGGGGAAAATAGAAATCAAAACATACAGGCTATATAACTTAGAAACAGGCTATATAACTTAGAAGTCACTGCAAGCAATTTTCCCTATTAAGGGCATTGGAACCTGTGGCTTTTGACTCTTAAAATAAACACTGCATCACTGTCACATATGAAAAATACTAGAATGCTTAGGAACTGCAGAACTAGTTTAATCTACTTCTTAGAGCAAACTGAGAATCTCCTAAAGGGGCTTAAAGATTACTGTACATCTAAAGCAAAGCTCTGTCTTGCATACCACTGAAATATAGTACAAAGATGGCTTAAAGAATGTGGTTATTAACAAGGATGTTTATTGATCATAGTGAAATATTTGTTTTCCATCAGTGGTATGAAAAAAACCTGCTACAATGAAGAGAAGCCTGAAAGATAGGAATCCTGGCTTCCTAAGATTCCTAAGCATGTTAGTTTTATTTAAACAACATGCACCCTTGTGTTACTTTGAGGAAGCTAGGCATACATTTCCACACAGTATTTATTTTTTTTAACCTTATTATTTGAAAAATAAATATGAGACATTCACTCAAGTCTGACTTTCTCCTTTCTGAAAGAACTCTTCTGGAACGCTAAACTTGGACCATTCTGCACCTTAGCTAGTTTGTTTTTATTAATTGTTAAAACAACACATCTTTTCTACATTTATTTTTAAAGAACATAAAAATATAAATGGAGAAGGGTTTAATACAGAACAAATAGGGAACAGTATTTTTACAGAAAACTAAATGGCCAAGCAGATGTCTAACCCACTTTGAGACCAACATGTTATGCAAATACAGTACATAGCTCTCCCTTATATCCAAAGGCTATCTTCTGCAGAGCTACAGGGATAGCTGTTGCTTTATCTTCCACATACTTTTAAAGTACTACCCACCACAAGGGAAGATAAAAGGTCATTTAAAATTTATACATATTTGTATTAATTTTCTCATGAAGTTCAACAGATTATTTTGACTAAATCATCCTTCTTAAATTTTCTAGTGTTGAGTAATCTATAACTGTCATTACTAGTTTCGGCTGTTAAAAAAATATATAAATCCTCAACAGTAGTCTGAATTAGTCTGGTTTTCATTACCTCATTTGCTAAACTACAGCAATTTGATTTTCTTTTAATCACCAAGACTCAATAATCTAGTTTTGAATATCACTTACTTTATCTCAAATGTTTTCACGTAGTTTACCAAGGAAAATATTAAGAGATGGATTGATTACTGTCAGGAAGTGCCACCTTAGCTTTACTTCTACTAAGCTGTGCCCACAGTCTTTCACAATAAAGCATGTCTCCCAAGCACTCCATCATTCTTTTAGGTCTTCTATATATCCTTTTCAAGTTTTCTGCATGCTTCTTGAAGTGCAATTGCCAGAACCAAGTTCAGTATGAGTGGTGATCACAGCATTAACAACCACTGAATAAATGTAATTCAACAACTGCTTGATATTCCCCCTGCCCATTCATCTAAGACTACCTTCATTCTCTAGTCTCCTCTTGACACTGGCAGCTGATTATACCATGACCCTTCAAAACTCCTTTAGAAGTCTGTGCTTTGTGAGGGAAGAATAAGGCATTCTGTAAACAGAACCTACAAATAGTTTCTACGTAGTGATTTCTCTTTTGCTATTTATCCTATTCTTCTATTTATTATGTCAGATCTTAGGGCTGGAATATGCCCAGGAAAGTGTATGAGATTTCTACTTGAACTCATCTAATATCAGGGAGCTTAATTACATTTACATGGAATATATCAATTTTAGAATTCCTCCCATTTTTTCTGTGTTTTCTTCTGCTGTTTCCATCACTAACAACTAAACACTGCACACTTATTTGTGCAGTTTTAAATGAGGAAAGAGTTGGTAGGATATGAATGCCTAGCACCCCCCTCCATGCATTCTTTGGCTTCCATCTCCTTTGTGATGCTTTTCTGATTCACAATTAAGCTGACTCTAGTCTAGCATTTGAATCAAATGTCTATTGGAGGGAAATCATGATTATATTACTTTTAGAAAATTGCCACTTTATACCTCCATTTAATTTCCACTGATAGACTAGTCCTTATTTGAGGTTTTGTGTCATCTTGCTAAACTACTTTTGTAATGAGTTTCTCCTCTTCCTGCTAATCTTCTGGTCACCCTGAACAAAGAACTAACAAACTTCCAGCAGCCACGCTTCACACGAGCTGAAGTGGGCGCGTAACAAACAGTGAGATCATGACTTGAATTTCAGGTGTTTGTATAACAGTACTTAGGATATGGGCCTACAAAAATATACATGGAGACCTTCCAGTCTTCTGTCTTGCACGTACAAAGAGAAAGCTTTTGAAACTGTACAAGTAAGTCCATCTACATAACATTAAGAATAATCAAGCCATTTCTCTAGGATTAGGCGACTGATTCCAGTCAGTCAACTTGCAATGCAAGTATACCTCGTTTTGGCCTGACAAGTTTCAACATAGCATAATTCTGGAAATAATTAATATTTAAAAAAAATACATCATTTTAGGTCTACAGAAGTGAAAAAAGAGAATTTAAGGTTTTCTAAATTTATATAAAATTTATTGGGTTTTAACCATCTGATTTTAAATGAAAGACCACAATTCTTGCTTTGTGCAACTTCATAGGTTTAGGTTTAGAATTTCTGTGATAAGTATAAAGGATTCAAATTGTGGGCCCTTAAAGGAGCAGGAATGTTTGCCAGTGCCTTCAGTGGAAATACACAGTCTGAAACAGACCAAGATATTCTCCAGGTGAATACTGATACAGCATTATTTAAATGCGTGGAATATTTCAACCTCTTAAGTGTTAAGAAAATTAACTGCCTTTTGATTTTATATTGTGGAGATTGAAGAATGCATCTCAATACTATTTACAAACGGTTTTCCTTCCTACATCCTAAGAAAGAAAAAAACAAAACATACTCAAAACACTTGTAACAGTGGTAAAAATTCAGGCATTAGAAAGTTGACCTGAATTTGTGGCTAGTTTTCATACAAAAGAAAGTGTCTTACATGTGCGACACTTAAACATTTGGTTAAAGCATGAACTATATCTTAGTGGATACCATGTACAACAAAGTAGGAGCTATGCTAGTATGAACCCATTTAAACATAGTTTTTCTAGTAAGAAGTACTCTTTGTCTGGTCAGCGCAGATGCTGTGGAACTATTTTACATGCTATACTCTATGCTAAGTGAGGCTTGTCTCCCAGAGCAGATAGTGACCTGAATTCCAAGGAAAATATTTAGAATTTCATACCAGAAACTCTAGATTCTTCTCAATAATCTTTCAGTGATTTCAGTGTACACAAGTTTCTCCTTCAAAAGTTATCTTCTATCTGGAGTTTTGATCAGTTTCTTGCATTCATGAGAAAAGCAGGAACATGCAGAAAAAACCCCAAACCAAAGAGATAATGAAAAAATAAACCCCTAAATATGAAACCTTGCTAACTCAGAAGAGTTGCAGAGAAAATCACAAGCATAAGACACAAAAAACAAAAGACTACAAACATGTTTACATAGACAGCAACTCCAGCCCCCCCCTCAAATGAAAATATATATCCCCTACTTGCTTACAGGAAAACAACTTTGAAGACTCCTAGTCATTAAACCCAGTAATGTCTGGGGCAGATAACTGCAATGCAGTTCACTTCTGCAGGGACCTCCTAACTATGAAGGCACTTCAAACTGGTATCCTGCAAAGATCTGATCTACTGTCTTCCTCTAGAGAAGGAATAGAGCCTAAACATCTTTAGCTACGTAGCTTTAGCTATGTTAGAACAGTCTAACTTTTATACTTATCTATTCCCAAAATACAGGAATTCTACTCCACACTTGCAAATGACTCTGTGCACTCTGAATTGTCAGCAGTTTGACTTCTACACCTGCCAAACAGACTCCACCTGCACGAATAAACAAAGCCAATACCAAACCAGAAAGCACAGAAGTTCTTTGTGTGCTCTCTCTGCTGTTGCAGACAGCACAGGAAAGAGGTGGCCTAGGAAGTATGCTCTTACTGGGTTTGGACCACCTACCCTTCCCTGAGCAGAGGACCCTTCCAGATCACCCAACATCCATCTTCACATTTTCCTGCACCTAGATCCTCCAAGTAGTTTTCTAGCTTCCTTTGCCCACTGATACTTGCAAACAGAAGCCACCTGCAATCCTCACTGCTTTGCAGAGCAGCCACCACTTCTTTCTCCTTCATGATGCTTGTGCCTCTAACAGTCAGAGCAGAGCTAATCATCCCTGTTAATACTTCTGTCCCAGTGCACACTGGGATTCAAGGAAGAAGAAAGAAACAGAAACTTTTGCTCAATGACTGAGCTGCAGATACTGTCTTCGGAAAATGTCACTGACAAACTCTCACCAACCTTGTCTAAGAATATATATAAACTTAGATTTTCTTTTTCCAAAGGCTTATACTTAAATCAAACACCGCTCTATTTTAACAAGAACAGGAAAAAATACACTCACAGTACAAGGGCAATAATTAAGTAAAATCTGAGATCCTGGCTTAATAAAAAGGTTACAAAAGATTTGTTCAACTGGGCAAAATGACTTTTCCCTTATCTTGTTCTTGGAAATATTTAATAACTGACAATTTCATAAAAAATTCAAGGCAAGGTCTATGATAACTTAACTTTGGTAAATACAAGGAGTACTTTTGGTTAGGCATTCCTCTACTACAGTCATGTTCAATAATGGCATAAAGTCAAATGGATAAACTGAAGCTTAGGTTACAGCAGTTTTCATCAACTAAAGTTCTAAATTATATATGTATTTTTATGGATACTACTTTGGATTCATAAGACCCAAGACACTGCCTTTGAAAACATACAGTAAAAATGGCACGGTAAGTAGCTATCGCCACTTGTAGGGAATACAGGAAATTTCAGTCAGCACATTGCCTGTCAACGTTATCACAAATTATCCCCCCAATACCAAAAGATGGAAACTATAAACCCAAAAGTCCAACGTTTGGCAGATCTTTGCAAATGTTCTTTATAAGTCAGAGGTGCTTGAGAAATCTAGGTATAGGACAGCTTGAGGGGGGCAGCAGGGAGGTTCTCCACTGCCAAGAACAAAGTCAGATGGAGAGTTTGTACCAAGTAGTCCGGAACCAGAAAACATCAAACTTGCTCCAGCAACCCTTGTCCATGTGACCCAAACACAATTAGTGCAGCAGCCTAGTAAGTATCCCAGAATGCAAGAATTGATAATACCTTAAATAAAGAACTGTTTTCTTAATGTAAACTGTTCTATTTATGCTGTTCTGTCAATGTAATTACACACATATTAGCAAGACTTCTAGTGGCAGCATGAATCCCCTCATTCATACTCCTGATCACCAAGTCAAATGTGGAAATGAGTATTCACAGATCTTCTAGGTATCGAAAATAACAGACTTGAGATATTGTCTCTACTGCATGGGGAGACTCCAGCTAAAGCCTTCAGTGTTCTGGCGGTAAAGATCTGTTTTTCATCTGTTCATGATGGAGCACTTCCTCACAATTTCTACCCATACTAATATCCCTTTTGTTTTATGGGTGATAACCACACTTTTCCTCCAATTAGCTATTTAATTGCTGCAATTGAAATAAACTCAACTATTCCAAATTTGTCCTAAATCTACCATTAGCTGAACAGCAGAGCTGATCTAATGGACCAGGTATACCAAAAAGAAGGAAAGCCCTGGAGTTTGTTGATCCATCTCTAAGTCCACTTAATACACCAGACCAGCAGAAAACTTGTTTTTTAGTAGTTTCTCGCTGGTTTAGTTAAACCTAATTTATTTGGTGGTTTAATGACTGCCAGGGCTCAGACAGTATAAGACACAGCAGCAGCACTCCCTCGTCCAATAGCAGTGGCTGTAGATGTGTTCTGAAACTGAAACTTCTGTGAACTGCTCTAGCTCACAGCTTGCTGCTATGGTTTGAAACCTGAGGGTTTGTATGCCCAACAGCTTGTGTGTTTTTCCCTATTGTATTAGTTGATGCAATAAGAGTTATTATACCTTGAGAGTCCAGATGTCCTCTGTTACAAGACTGTCACTGGTTTCATTCAGCTTCACAATAGACTAACTAGAAAAGCTCCCCTACAATTAATGGCAATTTTGAATTGTAGGCTAATTCCATGTAAACTTACGTCCTAAGCTTTCAGCAATGAATGCACAAGAGCCACACATCAATAGCAGATTTTAAACACTAGTCTGTGTGAGGCAACAACTGTCACTGTGATCACTATCTACACAAAAAACCCAAACCAAAACAAACAAAAAAAACCCAACACACCCACTTGTACTTCTGATAAATATGTATTTGGGATGAAAGCATAAAAATTTACTTTACCTATGATATATCAAAAGAGTTAAGACAGAAAGCTGAAAAATATTGGTTTGATTAAGCAGCTCTTCAAAATCACTTTATATGCAGGGGAATTCTGCAGCCAGAATCAACCAACAATACTTACTCAAAATATCATTTATATCATATAAAGGGTCTTTTGTCTCTGCAGCTAGTACTGATGATTCTTCAAAAAAGTAAACAACAATTTTATAAAACCATGAAAGAAAGAAACATCTTTAACTTCATTCAATCCACACATTGGCTATTTAAGAAACGATCTTTCATCATCAAAAAAGAACTGTGTTTTCATTATGAAATTAATCAAAATCCTGGTTTCTTATACATTTCATTCTTCTTGAGGAAGGAAATAAATGTAATTACATTTGCTTTAATCAGTGATGACACTTCTCAAAGAATCACTCAAGACTTTTATCTCAAGATCAACTACTTTTTTTTGTGGCAGAAAGACTTTATCTATCTGTCAGATCTGATCAGTAGTAACTAGCACTGAAATCTATCTTCAGAATATTTAAATTTTGGATTCTGTTGCTTCACCGTGCTTTGTTTGTACACAAAGATTTTAATATATGTAACACAATGAAAAAGTCATCTGAAAAATTCTACCTAAGAAATTCTATCTATGTAAACAGACAACCCCGGCACGTTTTGCATCTAAAAGAAGAGTGGTAATTTCTCCTTTGGGAACTTCGAACACATGTTGGAATAACCTAATAAACAGGCTTTCCAATCCAAATGCAATGAATAAGGCAATAATAGTTGACCAGTACTGTTGCAAGAACTAGAACTAGGAAGCACAATGCAAAGTCTTCTGCTATTAAAAGGAACTTTCTGTCTTCTGTGTAGAGTTCCAGATTCAGGAAGTCAGTTATCCTGTTGTAGATCATGTCATCAGTTTTACCTTGCATTATTATGCCAGCACCTACTAGGGAGGCTCAGTGTTAAGTCTTGGAGAGCTGCTTTTATGAATCAAGCCCTGCTATTGAGAAAGGCCAGCAGCACTATCACTGTACTGACAAAGCTAAAATAGGAATTATGACCATACCAGTAATTTCAATCTGCAGGTACTTCCTTTCTACATCACAAATTCACAGACTATGAAAAATGCAGTGATTCGGAGAATGTCAAGACTGTAAATTGAGACTGTTCCATAACAGGAACTTTTTCATGGGTCAGGATTGTCAGTAAAAGCTACAAAACTACTGGGGCAGAACACATGTTACAGCCTATGTCCTTGTCTTCCATTATTTGTGGTTTTTTTAAACAAGCTCTTATTTACATAGATCATCCCCACTTTAAAATTACTGAAAACAAAAATGAAATGTCTACAGGCAGATGACAACATAAGGATTAATCCAAGGGTGTTCTCATACATCCACATTATCTCTATGAACGCATATTAAAATACTCTATCATATGAGTCTAGGATTTTTAAAAATGCAAATGCTAATGCATATTAAAGTGTTTTATTTCACAGTTCTAAAGAGAAATCTTGGATATTCTACTTCTGCAAATTTGTTTGTCAGCTGCACTCACTGTGAAATATAAGTTACTGTGTCATAAAAAGTCATAAAATCACAATACGATCATACAACTAGCAGTTCACAGCTGTTGCAAACTATGTTGGGTACTTTTGAGTTTTGTTTGATAAAATGGAGTTTGTTCATACTGATTGAAACTGCTACAGAACAATTATATTAGACCTAAAAAAGTAATCCATGAACATTAATACTTTCAAAGACCACTGGAAAGAGAAATTAATATGAAAGAACTATGTAATACTGCATTAGAAATCCATGTATTTCCTATACTGTGATACAGTGCCAAAGTGAAATCATCCTTGTAATTACAAGGTGAAGATAAACTGCCCCTCTGCATCAAGTTATAATCCCAGCAATTGATTCCTCATGGAAGAAGTCAATTGTAGCTATTTCATCTGTCCATAATCAGAGTAAGCAGTCTCTAACTCCACATCCATCTGAAGGAAACCAGGACTGCTCAGGTACGAAAAGAACTGCAATTCCAAGTCCACAACTGGATAAACCTCTACTTAAGTACTACAGATTGCCTTGGTTACACAAGAAAATCACAATTTATTTTTTTTTAAAAAGAAAAATCAGGAGATACTATGAAAATTAGAACCAATCTGTCCCTTATAAAGGTTCATCACATTTGAGAACTCCTGTGAGATTTTTCCAGCTGAACTGTGTTAAAACTGATCTCTTATTTGTCATAGTCTCAATCACTGAAGCATCACGAGTCACAAAATGTGAATTTATATTTGCTATTCTCTTTCATTTGTACTGTTGTCTATTTGGAGTATTATGTTACTTTTAGTGTTGGTCTTTGAACAAATGCTCTATTAAGACTTCAGAAGAACTGTTTTGCTTTTCTCCTTGCACTGGGACAGAAACACAGTAAAGATTCAGGGGAAAAGCTCTAAAATGAAAGCTATTATTTATTACTTATTTCCATAGAGGCCAGAAGCCAAATCAGCCAGGATATACTGAAGTGCTGCGAATTTTACAAATACAGAATGAATGATAAAATGTTCCACCAGAGATCATATTACAAAAACTAAGCTGTAACAACAGGTGAGCCAAAACAAGCGTGTAGGGTGGTTTAGAAAATGGGAATAACAAATGGGATGCGAGCAATTTTACAGCAATTACAAACCAGGACCCTGCCTGCTAGTATCAGACTGTACTTACTGATTCAGCCATCAGAAAATAATTCTGTAGTATCAGTAATATACATGGAATGAGAATCATACCCATGAATCAGGAAAAAGTCACAGCTTCACCATTTAAGTCTCACCACTATTTCTTGGTACATCTTCACTGGTGATTTTTTGTGTGGGAAAGGTTCTTTTTGATTAGAATTTACTTGGAGTAGAAATGGTACAACTATGAAGTGGTTTTCCTTCTTGTGGAAGAACCAATGCTGAAGTTGTGCACAAGGGGCCACCAAAGGCACCCTGTTCACAGTGTGGATACCTGGCTCTTCAGCAGTCATTGCTCCATGTCCATGTGCTGCACTCTTTAAAACAATGAGTGTAAACTCAACTGTCAGTGAAGATTCATTGTGGGAAGGCAGTTCCTGAACCATCAGACAGCAACAACTTGAAGCTCTCTGTGATGCATCAGTCAGGAACACGACAGTATCTCAAAGAACTGAAGATCCTCCCAATAACTTACTCTCATCTTAAACCTCTTTTGAGAAAATAAGTCTTCTTGTCTTTTCCTAGTCAGGTCTTTTATGAAAACAGGATTACTAAGGCAAATTAGCAGGCTACTTTTTAAATTCCAGCTAAATCTCAAAATATATAAACTGATAGGAAACAAAGGAAGAAAATTATTCCATAACAGGGAAGAAATTACCAAAGCACAGAAGCAAATGGACAGTTTGGTCTTATGTTAAAAAAAAGCTGCTGAGATGTGCATGAATTTAACTATTAATAAATGGATAAACAGTTTCAGATTTAGGTAACCAGTCAAAATTCTTTGTTTCACATGTAAGAACTACTAGTGACAGCTGTTGAGACCAAAGTGCTCAAGTAACACTGTATCTTTCATTCCAGAGGTGTCCCACACTTGGCCGTGAAGGATCTTTATTGTATACGCAATAATCAAGACAGAGACAGTAACGTTGATATTTCCCACGGACATGCAGATACACATACACAGTCCTGTCACAGCCCAGTGGAACTTGCTGCCAGTGCTACACCTGCTCCACTCATTATGGGCTTCAGTCTCAAAGTCTGTCAAGCTGTTGCTTTTCCTGGCACTACATCTACTGGTAACATTTAAAGATAAAAACACAATAATCAGGAAATGTCTAAGGCATTACCCACAATCATTCAAAAACAGATTAGCTACAACTCTAAGTGATACAGGATCAACGTTTTCCAACTATTTCTTAATATTTTAAATATGGAGACTATTACTAGAAATGAAACTTCTTCCCAGACAACTGCAATAAATGTTTTGAACTCAACATCTGGCGAACAAACAACCCCAAACCAATGTGCACTTGATGCAAAGTTTTCAATAGCTGCAGAAAAGATTCCCTCTTTCAACACCAGCAGTATGTCTTTCTACAGGAATAGTTCAAAACTTTGCTTGGGACTGCTCCATTTGTCTAGAAAGGGTCTTTAAACCAAAACTGCAAAAAGGAACAAAAGTTTGGGGTTTTTTCCACAGGGTTATTAGTCAGTCATTTCTAGTTGAAATAGCTGGAAGGACATATGAAGATGCTGTTGGCACCAGTCTTTCAAAGCACAGAAAGATTATAACAATATATTTTTTTATAAAAGGCAGTGTAAAATTTTATATACATAAACAGATCATGCTAAGAACAAAGTCTGTGTATCCCTAACATAGATACAAGATCAAGACACAAAGTTCAGACAATTCACTTTTATCAGCATTGCCTTCCACTGTTCTCAAAGTTCTACTGAGCATTCTAGAGTAATATGCTTATCAATCCTAAAAATGGAACTGCACAGGAGCAACTATAGCTTAGTCTTAGTCTATACCAATACACTTTACATCACTTTACTTTTCACTTCTTCTTTGAATCCTGGAGTTTATGTAGAGCAAGGAAAACCAGCTGGAACAGAGTGGTGAGTACACTTTCAGTATTAACTCCTTTAGCACTTTCAGCTGAGGTCTGGGCACACAGAACGCCAGACATACTGTATGTTTTTATCTTCTTTGTAAGGAAATTCAATAAAAAAGAATGAATGCTATTTCACTGTTGAATTAAATGCACAAATAAAACAGTACTTTTTCCTGTTTGTTAACTTGACCACCCAACACACCAAAGAGATTCTCTATTACAATGAGTTCACTTTCCCATGCAGTCCTAACTTAGTTAGCTTCATAATCTTCTGATAGTAAGGTGTTAAAACTACATATTGAACCCTGAGGTAATATAGTTCTCCCACACTCAGCTTCTCCAACCCTGTAGTTAACACTGTGAAGTGCTGGGGCACAGTTCTAGACAAACAAAAATGTCCCCAACAGTGACAAATACCCAAACCAACCCTTTCCATGACTGATTTCGTCTTTCTCATTTGGAGAATGACTGGAGGTACAAAACACAGGCAGCGAGACAAAGGATATCTGATGCCACAGGAAATAAAATGGTTTACCAGAAAGACATACAAGGATCTTCACATACTTCTATACTGTAAAACCAACTGGTTGTGTGTGTAAAGAACTACCTCCCTGCTATAAACAGTGACTTCATTTCTTGACAGTGGCAGGTATGCTAAGAAAAAGAGAGGACTTTATCTTGTAAAATTCATAGTTCTGCACCTGTACAGGGAGAGATGGATGTGTCAAGAAACCGTGGAGAATGGAAATTTCACATTGGAAGCAAGCTGGAGTTGCAAGAACAACTATATTAGGATTCAGCCTCAATCCCATTTAAAACAGTAACAGGCAAGAGGATCAGAAACAGAAGTCTCTCTAGGTACAACGCCAAAGTGTTTACTAAATAAATTGGTTTAGCCTTTAAAAACACATATAATTTAACCAAGACTAACTATTTTTACATAACAAAACTAAGCAAAATAAAGCACAGAATAAAGGCATGTGCGATCTGTCTCTGGCTTCAGCGTATGGACACAGTGCGATACCACCCTTTTTTGGTATTTTTATTTAAATTAATACACTTTGACTAACACAGTTACTTAACTCTTACCATTTACATCCCTCTCTTGAGAATTTGAATAAAATAATGGCTAGCAAGTTGATAACTGAGAGAGGTTACCATTCAATCAGTGAGCCGGAAAAACTGCAATTGAAGGTTGTAAAACTTTCACAGTTCACAAACTGGCCTCAGGAAACCTGCTGGGTTTCTGAGCAGTGTCTGTACTCCTGACATCCCATTGCTTCTCAGAAACTGACACTAACCTTTCACTATCTCCGGTAACAACAACTACGCTCCCTCTCAGTTGTGTGCGTGCGTATGCGAGATGATTCACTTGCTTTTATGCCATGGAACTGATGATTCATTCAATCGTCTCCAGATCATCATGTTAACATACTAAGCATGCACATTAAGGAAGCAAAAATCAAGTTCTTAAACTTTTTTTATGCCCAAATGTTTATTTTTCTTTTTGGAGGATAGAAGAAGCAATCAAATATGGGAGAGGAACCAGAAGAGGTTACGCTTCTGCTCAAAGGCAAGGTTTGGGGAACACACCCAATCCACGTGCAAAGCGAGCAGCCGTATTCCAGCGGCGGGCTCGAGGGGAGGGGAGCTCCCCTTCCCTCCTTCCCTGCCTCCCTCCTGCTCGGGATCGGGGCTGCTCCCCCTGCCCAGGCGGGCACTGGGGCGGGAGGGCGCGGCGGGCCGGTGCGTCCCGCGCTCCGCCACGCCGGGCTGGTGCCTCCCCTCCGCGGGTGACATCTTACATAATGAGCCGAGCTAATCGCGCCGGAAGCGAGCCGGCCCGCCGCGGAGCGCCAGCGGGGATAATCGCCCGCGGCAGGAGATGCTCCGGACCGGCACCGCTGCCCGCCCGGGCGCCTTGCTAGAACAATCCTCGCCGGGGCGGCAGCGGCTCCCGCAGCAGCACCAGCACCACCACCACCAGCAGCAGCCGCCGCCAGACGCGGAGCCCTCGCCCGTCACCCCGCCGTGCCCCGCGGGAAGCCACACGCACCGCGAAGGGCACCAGCCCCTGCCGAGCGCGGCCCTGCCCTGCCCTGCCCTCTCCTCTCTGCCCTGCCTGCCCTGCCCTCCCTGCCTGCCCGCCCGGCCGCCGCCGGCTCCATCCCCGGCGCCGAATTGCAGGAGAAAGTTACTCCTCGGCGGCGGCGGCGCCGCGCCCGCCGCGGTTCAAGAGCAATGTCACGTTCAACAACTTGTTATGACACATGATCCCCCCGCGCCCGCCGCCCGCCCGCCCGCGGGCCCCTTACCTTCCCCTGCGGAGCCCACGGGCACCCGCGGCCGTGTGCGGGAGTGGGTGCGTGTGCGGCGCGGGCGGCGCCGGCTGGGCGGGCGGGCGGGGGAGGGGAGGGCGGCGGAGCGGCCCCACCTGCAGAGGGGAAACTCCCCCCGGGCGGCGCCGAGGCTGTGCTGTACTGTGATGTGCTGTACTGTGCTGTGCCGCAGGAGCCCCGGGGGGAGCCCCTGGGTACCGCGCCCCCCGGCCCGGCCCGGGGAGGGCTCCCCGGCGCAGCCCCCGGGCTGCTCCGGTCCCTGCCGCGGACAGACCAGGCGCCTCCTGGTTGGGCGCAGTTCGCGCCAGGGTCCCATTTTCTCCTGCGCTTCAAAGCCGAGGCTCTCATCAGGATTCCCAGCAACAGACCCACTGCTCAGTTTCCTGAAAAGCCCCGCACGGTTCCCTGTCCCCCGGGTCTGCTCCCGACACGGGCGGTGGTACTCACCCTGCTGCAGTCTCATTTCTGCCAAGACAGCAGACATGCCCCGCTATCCCGGCCTTTCTCAACCATTCCTCCAGCCGGGATGTATCGCATTGACATTTTTGCTATTATACAGTTGCCTTCTAACACTGTCGCCTTCTAACACTGTCATCTGCAGGTTTCTCTCTTCTCCCCTGCACCGACTCCAGGGTGCCGTCAGACTGGTTCCCCTGCAGCTGCCCAGGAAGTGGCTCCCGGTCCTGGGAGACACTCCTGAGCAGACCTGAAAAGTCACTACCCTCTCCCCTTTCTCAAATTAACCTGGCAATTAATTGGTCTGTACTGGCAGTGTAGCCATTGCAGCTGTGTGTTCTTCCAGCTTCGTGGCAGCGATAGCTAAGCGTGGTTGTGAGTCCTCTTCATTTTGTCCCATTGTTCCTACCTTTTGACATTGGTTTTGCTAAAACTCTTATGTGTTGACTTAGCACTTAATAAACTAAAGTGCTTGCATGCAGTGCTAGGTAACTGTAACCACTTGAAAGCCTTGGCTCCACTCATGTTGTGCCCTTTCTTAAGAGCAGTGCTTAAATGAAAGGCTGGTTTTCAAGCTGAGGTCATGTCTGATCTCTACTGAGAGAGGCCAACCTGCTTCTGGGTGCCATAAAATAGATAAGTAACAGTCATACAGTGTCACAGGAGTCTTAGAGGGGTCCATAACTGCAACATGTGGCTTTGTTGCATAATTGCAAATTTCCTCCTGTCCCCTGATTTGGGTCCTTTATAAGGTTAGACTGTAAGTTTCTGTACATGGTTTTATTCCTGGCTGGCTGGAAGAAGTTTCCATGTGATGCAGCAGATCCATTAAAGCCTGCCAGAAATAACTCCTCTCTCCTGACATCAGGAATTAATCTTCCTGCAGTTTCATGTTACTTTAAATACTATATATTTCACGATGACACTGAAATTAGACAACTAATATAGATATGGAAAATTATTTCCACTTTTAAAATCTCTGTTGTTCTATGCTTGTGTGGAGGATTGCCTCTCCTTAAGGTGCCCAACTTCTGTTCACACTGATAAGAGTATGTCACTGTGGTAGCAGTATAATATCTGAGATCTTGAGATGGTTCTGACTCATGCTTTCTGAATACAAGACAATTTTAACCACTACCGGGTTTTCTTAACTCCTCTTCAGGTTTAACTACCACATCACATTCCAGTCTGGGTGTACACAGAGGTGTTTGAGTTATGGTTTCTGGAGAGAATTTGAAAACCAGTGGTGAGTAGGAAGTAGCATATTGTGTTTTTGTGGGGCATACTTGCCCCTGTGGCTGGAGCCAGCAGACCTTTACAAAATCCAAGCTCCACGGAGGTTCTAGCCTGAGAAGTCAGGTAGCCCCTGGCTGTTGCAGACTTTATCCTCTGCGCTCACTGAACATTGCCAGAAGCAGATTAGGTAAAATTACCTCAGTTCTGCTTTATGAAAGTTTAGCTTTGAGCAGCAATTCCCTAACTTTGTAAGCCTCAGTCCACTGTCTTCCCTCCAAGTTTCCTTTCTGGTCTCCCATGCCCCTCTGTCATTAATGTATTAGTGAAAACAAATACAAAGGAGAAATGCTGACTTCTTAGCACAACCCTTGCAAAATACTGCTGCTCTGTGGATCATAGGCTGGGACACTTGCCATGGAGAATAAGGCTGCTTGTTGACTAGCCTTTCAGTTTTCAGTAGAACTGGAGATGATGCTAAAATCTGAGGCACCCATTGTACAAGTCATCTGAGTTCTAGCTGTTAGGTTTCCCTACTTAACCTGAGTTCCTGAGGCTCCGTTTATAATTAATGTACAGGAATAACCATGTCTGAAGGCCATTTTTCTCATCTATCTTTGACTTCTCAGGATGAGGTGAATCATCATTTGGTATTTCTTATTTCTCTCCATTAGCTGTAAAGTCAGACTGGTATAGCTGCAGACAACTAATTTTTAAACACCTAAATTACATGAGATGAATCATTTTCCCGGGGTAGAAAAGAACTTGTCCTAAAGAAATCAGGTATTACACACTTTACATGATACATAGTCTGGTGCCCGACATGCATTTCTGTAGCCCAGCCAATGTGACAAAAATTCAGGGGACTGATAGTTTGTAACGCTGCTACTTGCCATCAGGACTTGCTCAGATCCTGTGTTCTGCAAGGGCAATCAGCCTGGAGCAAAAGCAGTAGCTGATGAGTAAAAGCAAGGAAGGGAAGTGTTTGCTCTGCTCTGTCCCAGAAACATCAGCGAGCCCCTGCCCAGTCACATGCAGCAGATTTCCTTCTAGATGTGCAGCCCATCCTCTCTGTTTCTCACATACCACCAGTGGCGTTCAGTAATAAAAAGGGGATACAGCTTGGAGGAAAAAAAAAAAAAAAAACCACAAACAAAAGCCAAACGGATGAAGACACGGGAATAGGAAGGTTTCTTCATCTTACACACCCTTCTGTCTGCTTAATCTACATCAACCAAAACAAAGTATTTTCAATTTCTTCTTTCTAAAAGGCACCAGACTGTGATGTCTCTAGTGCAGAAATGGGCAATAGAGCTGAATGCCACTCTCATTATAGGGTCAACAAATGGCATCCCAATCCAGAGCACATCTGCTCAGAGCTTATCAGGGCCCTGCTCTTCCAGGGAGAGGTATTGCATTTCTTTCCTTTCTCCCACTGGCTGCAGCAGCAGCTTCATTACTACCATTCCCAACTTGGAGGCTGTCATGCAGGATTTGGGCTATGCTGGTAGCTGGAACAAATGCACAGTTCCTCAGCCAAAATTAGCCAGCGAGTCACATTAAAATTTAATCAGGCCAGTCTCGAGGCATTGATTCTTGGCCAGTGAAGCTACGGAATCATTTAACAAAACTGTTACTTTATCTAGATGAAATACTCAATCCACATCCTACGAAACAAGAGGCTTTAAGCCTTCCTAGATAACAGGCTCAGGATGTAGCTTACAGCATAGTAGGCTTGCTTTTCTCAGTAAGCTAGGCAGACTTCTGCAGGTAGTGCACCCATGGCAGCATGGAGCTGAGCACGGGCCCATGCTCAATTATTTACCCAGCTAATTAGGTGGGGTTTGCAGCCTTTGCTCCCTGAGTCCATCACATTGTGAGCACATGTCCAGCACACCAGGCAGGACTGGTAAGCCTGCATAGACTAGACAAGCTACCAGTGTCTGTGCACATACAAAGCGTGTTTGGGGTTTTTCTGTTGCTTGGTTGGGTTTGGTTTGTTTGGTTTTTTTTGTTTTGTTTTGTTTTTTGTTTTGTTTTTGTTGTTGTTTTGGTTTTTTGTGTTTTTTGTTGATTTGTTTGTTTGTTTTTAATTAAGATTGGCACAAGGATGTATTGGAAAAATAAAAGTTGCATCAAAATTCTGCAACAGACATAGCTGAAACTTGCTGGTATTCTTTCCATGAGTACTGGAGTATCAGATACATAGTGGCACTAGCTGATGTAGGTGGTCCCTACAGTGCCCAGAGATCTGGTTCATGGCTAGAAGCCAAAATGTAAAACCAAAACAAAAGAAAGAAAACCTGATTTCTTTTGCTCATCCTCTGTTTGACAGTTGAACGCTCCTGTGTGAAATGCTTCTTGGTGTTGTAACACAACAGCCTTGAGGACTGGTTTGATGCTATTGCTGGAACAGACAAAATGCTTATTTTATTTCAGCTGAACAAAAATGCCTAAAATACATTTTTGATGTTTGGAATTACAAAACCTTTACATGCTGTATATATGTTACATGATACATTGTATACATCTGATGCTGAGCCAAGCTGCTCTGCCTGTGTGTGTTATTTTTCACACATCCCTGTAATACCCCCAGATAGCAGAACTGGGAAGAAAAGGGCTGGTTGCATCATGAGGGTTACCACCTTGTAGCAGATAGGGCCATAGTAGTCATAAGGGAACACAGATCATCAAGCTCTCTTCCATGTTGGGTTGCATACTTCTATGCACCAGAGACAGATCAATATTGGTTTTAATTTAAGAAAAAGCAACCAGTATAACAAAAATGACTGTACTACTACAGACTTCTGTCACCCAAAAGAGTATTCTGAATACACAGAGCAGCTTTTATGAGGTTGAAAGCATCTCATAAAGTTAAAAGATAGGGAACACACAGCATTTACTTAGATGAACAGTTGGGAAAATATGCCCATCATCTCCTAATTTGCTAAAAATAACGACCAAAAGGATTTGAAAAAGAGAATGAAAGCCTACCCTTGCTCTTTACAGTGCTCTGAGATTATCCAGTCAACATTTCTTTCCAGCCATAGTTAGCCATGAAATGTCCCATCACTTGTGGGATGTCCCATCATCTACCCATGTCTATGACTATGGCTTGTGAGCAAAATACCTCATGATCAGTACATTTCTCCCCAGATACTCTATGAAACATCATCATGTATCGGTGTAGGTTTTAACCAGCTTTGCTCACCCAGACAGCAGGGAATGGATTGGTACATGGATCCCACCTAATACAGCCTCAGGGTGTTTGTCAGTAACCTCTGAAATGCTCTTGAGTTCAGCAGTATAGATGCAGTTTAAGTTAACTGGTGGTGCCAGTTGCTTGTGATTGGGATTAAGAGCATCACAGGCTGCTTTGGGCAACATTGCAGAAAAGTGATTGCCTTTACAAATCTTGGCAGAACTAAGGGTAATCCTCCTCATTAATGCACGCAGTCTACGCTACCCAGCCCTACAGAAAAAAAAAAATCATCTCTTTAGAAAGGGAACATTAAAAAAGCATTTAGTGTAATCTGGCAGGCATGTTCTGCAACTTGAAATGCACAAAGAGCAAACCAGAAAAGACCACAGGAAATAACTTATACAATTTGATTTGGAAGGCATGAGCAAATGCATTTTTTGTGCCAACATTCAAGGTGATCCTGATGCTGAAGTTGAAACCCATAGAATTTCTCTTCAGTGAGGAATAAGGAAAAATGAAAATCTGTAACTCTGTAGCTAAGACGTATCTAGTTTTTTGAATTTAAAACCTTTTTCATCATCTGCATTTGGGCTTGTAAGATACATAGATTTCAGTGGAAATTAGGAATTTCAGTGCTTTGAGAAAACTCTGCTGGAGGCTCACCTGCATCTTTTGATGTCAAAATACTCCTTAAATTTGATTTCTAGTGAATTCTTGAAATAATTTAACTTCCAGTGAATTCTTACAATGATTTCATCTCCCCCAAGGCGTGTCATTTTAATCCTAGTTGTTCTGGCTCATCTTCTTGGTTGGGACACACACTAATGATAACTGTGATTAGCACTGGAGTATAACAATATGTACAACAGCAGAACTTGCAGTTCTGCTGTCAAGGCCTGTTTTGCTGGAGGAAAAAAAAATCTCTTTGAACACCGTTGAAGGTCATGCTGTGAAAGACTAACTGCCTTTATAGTGTGGTTTATGGAGCTTGGCCAAAGCTCTTGAAGTGCTTTTGGTCATATATTGGCATTGTTGCATTTCAAATAGAGTCACACAGTAAATCTTCATTTGCCTAGGAAATTTTCAGATCCTTTCATCTGATGCTGTTTCAGCGTTGCTTTGTTGAGCCCTTGTTTTAGGAGGCAAAGAGTGGATTTTGGCAGTTTGGTAGCCGGGCACGTCTTTAAAGAAAATGCTATGATCAAATAAGCACAAGGCAGCAGCAAAGAAACTAATTCTGAAAAATCTTGAGCTAGATTTCTCAAGTTGAATAGCAGATAGGGCTGGCAGCATGCATGCTGCATTTGTGAGGAAACAGGATGTGGATTCTACATATAGCTATAAACCCCCAATTCTTGATGGTGAAGGAAGTTGACCAGAATTTTGAGCTATGGCAGCTGATGAACCATCCCAGATTAACAGTGACTCTCCTTGTACCAACCTGGTGCCTGTACGGTACGTATCAAGTCCGTGCTAGTAGATATTTCTGTCTTCTGACTGTAAGAGACTGGTCTCAAGTTCCAGACTGTTAGGCAACCATCCCATAGGAAGGAGGTTATATGGATACATGCTTGGCTGCATCAATATCAAGAAACCAGAGGTAGAAAGCCTATTCTGCAAGTGGCACCACAGAGTTTATATCCATGTAGTTAATCAGTCCCTAAATATTGTAGGTAAGTGGCTTTGTCAGTGCTGTCTGACAGGAGCAGTCCAGGGCAGGCTTAACCCCAGACAACTCCTAACTGTGATCACAGGTCAGTGCCCTAGTCCTGGCCAGTTCGCTAGCACAGACATTTTCCACAACCACACATACAGGATGCCCACAAGGAGAAGGCAGTTAAAGAGCTAATCGTGGGCTTAGAAAGCAGCAATGGCTTTAATCTGTGTGCTTTTACAGACTCATATAGCTTCAAGTCAGTCAAATGCTTTTCAACTCATTTTCTTCCTAGCTACAGATGATATTAGTCTGCCTTCTTAACAGGACTATTATTATGTGAAGTATTATTACTATGAAGATATGTAAAGCAGTCTAAAAATACTATTATCAGCTCCATGGTATCACTCATTGCAATACAGAACCCTCCATTACAGCTGCACCTTTCAAATGACTGATATTTCTCACCTCCCAGTGCATTTTCCAAAAACTACTTTGTCTTTATGCAGTTAGAAAATTAAATAGGACAGAAGAGAGGAACAGTGAAGCTTAAGCACTGAACCACAGTTCAGGAAACCCTTCCCAATATTCAGGCCTCTCTCAGAGGGGCAGTAAGCAGTTTTTTACCCTCAGACTGCCACCCATAAATGATGAGCTGTAAATTTCCACTGGGACAGAATATGCCTTCAGGTGTGCACACACAGGGTATCCTGCAAACAGGTGATTTGATGTTTTTCAGAACCACATAATAAAGAGATGTGGTATAAAGCCAGGAGCAAAAAAGCAGGTTTTCCTAGCAACCCAGCAGTTCTCAGAAACTTCTTGTTTGTTTATAATAGCACAGGTACACTCAAACAGGCTATTTTCGAGTCTGATGAATACAAGTCTCAGTATTTAAACACAATCATGGGATTATGTATATATCCTTTAGGGCAGATTAATTAGACAGAACTGCCCATTAGCAACTGAAAATTAATTTCCTCTGTTAATGCTTTGCTCTGCAGTACTCATTTGGAATATTAATGCTTCTCATTTTTATGTAGCATGCATGCTGCCCAAATGCTGATGCATACTCCACACAGCATAGTAGAAATTCTACTCCTTAGAGCCTGTTTGGGTCCATTGATACAGGAGTCAAACTTTATAATAAATGAATGCATCATTTTCAGAAACTGCATTTGCTGGTGTTTAAATTGTAGAAACTATAAAGCTAAAAAAAAAAATACATCTTTGTCATCCTACTCACATATCCTATTTTCCCTTTCATGAATCCATTAATATATATATTAATTAATGCATGTCCCAAATTCTAGCCTTCTAGTTAAAATGACAACCCAAGATGTTCTTCTGAAGTTAATTTTTATCATATTTTTTATTAAACATTTTTCTCAATTTATACTTCGAACATAAATACACAAGTTTTATGGCTCCTGTTATAAAAGACACTACTATGTGTTAGAAAACATATATAGAATATATTGTAGTGGTTACACTTGCTCCCCTCCTTTATTTTTGTAACTTCTATTAATTTAGACAAGCAGTATCAAAAAGCAAAATCCAAACTCCTAGCAGCACAGGCTACAACATCTATAGAGACTATTTGCCAGAGAAACTTTGGTTCCTGCCTGTTTTCATAGTAAGGTAACACCAGTAAGTTGCATGTCAGAAAGAACATTGCACCTTGTGCTCTGTTACTAAAAATTTAGTTCACAACAATATGTATTTTTCAAGACAGACATACAGCTTCTCTTTTGCTTTACATCTTAGTAAGATAAATAGGTAAGTGTTTTCAAAGTAGGAGAATGTAAATGAGGGACCCAGTTCTGTTCTTATGGAAGTCACTGGCAAAACTCCAATGTACTTTCAGAAGAGCAGATTTGTACTTTGTTTCTACTGTTTTATTGATAGAACTGAAGAAAATTACATTTCAGGTGAAAGATAGGATGAATTTCACTTTACAACTCTCATGCATTACTGCTAGCAGGTCCTGTAATAACACCGTGCATGGATTTCCAGTTGAATTGTGTTGTGGACTCTGCTTACTGCTCCTAGTGATAGAGATCCATGAGAGAGTACACATGAACACAGAATAAAACCTGTGGTCTTTCTACTGCAGTCTAGCAAAGGGATACTAGATTACATATGCTTAATACACAGAGGAATCTTTTAACCTGTTTTTCAATATACTTACATTAAACTGTACAATGTAGTACTTCCACACAGTGGGAAAAGAGCAGCTCCCAGGGCCATAGCTATGGAAGAGTGTAGAAAACAAAACTGGCCTTGATCTCTCAAGCCAGGTAAGCCTAGGCAGTAGGCCAGGAAGAAGAGAAAAAGTTTGGGAAAATATTACCAGCTGCCTGGCTTAGAGGCACTCTGCTTTTTTTCTTTTGTTTTTCTCTACCAGGACTCATGCCAACACTAAGCCCATGCCAACACTGACAGTACCAGCACTGAAGTTGCAAGATACACAGTAAAAGACACAGAATAAAAGCACAAAACAGTAATGAAGATCCCAAGCCTACAATCCCATCTGTAACAAGGGTCCTTTGTGACTCATCAGAGTCCATGCTATTATGGCTTAAGAATCTTGTTCTAAGCAGGAATGTAGGATGTGGACAAAGCCTCTGAAATCAGGATGGGTACTTGATTTTCAAGTGCCTATTTTGGTGCCACCTAGCAGGCAAAGACTCACTCTACTGGCATTGCCTCTGTCCCACATGTGTCAGGCAGCAGGGAAGACCTGACGTTAGTCCAGTGCTCTGTCAAACTTGGTAAGTTGGTCTCCCCACTGATTTTGAGGTCACCTGGATAGAGGCTTAATTTTTAAAGCAGATGGACTGAAAATTTAAGATATACATAAATCTTCTCCAAAATTAAGAAAATACATTTCAGCAACATTTTACAAATACCAACCCTACTGCTGTATCAAACAAAATACTTCAGTCTCTACTACTGTTGACCTTGAAATGGCATGTGCTGGGAAACACTGCCATTATGGTTGATAGTGATTTAAACTAGGCAGACTGAAACAAAACACAGTGGAATCAAGCAGTTTATATTAGATGTTGCAGAAATAATTTCAGGGCAAACCAGACCCTTACTAGAATAAGAATGGTAGCAAAGTAGACAAAAGTTTTATTTGATTCTAGTCAATGCATACATCTGACAAACATTCTACTTCAGCTATATTTAATTTGCATTAACATACTCAACTGAAATTTAATCATCCTAATTTCTCTGTACTTCCGTCTACTGACAAGGGAGAAGGATGTTCCCATTGACTCCATTAAACATGTTATCTGTGTTACACAGATTTTGACATAAGAATGTGTCTCATCACCATTTTTGGCAATGTCTTTATGAGCTGAAGCCTTTGTCTTACATATCATATGTGCAGAGACTAGTGCAAAAGGTAATTTCAGTAGGAACCACAAATGCAAAGTTTCCTTTGGAAATACACAGATTCATTAACAAAATGTCAATTAGGTCATTATTTAGAATTCAGCCCTCTAGCACTACCAAAGCAACCTCCTGCCCATCTGCATGAATGAAACTCTGTACCCTATTTTCCCAATACCCATTTATGTGACCATGCTTTGCTGAAACTGGGTGACAAGAGGTGCTCACCACTCAGCCATGACCACACCTCTGCTGTTGCACTGTGACATTATTTGACAGATGTTTGCTGGAGGATATTCAACTGATGTAGGACCTATAGTGATTACCTACACTTCCTATAGATATTTCAATACTAGTCTATTTCTTCCCAATTAATGACTTAATAACTTCACTATTAATTTACTGGATGTGCATGCCTCCTTAAAAATGGTACAGTCCATTTGTAGCTTTGATAGCGAGTTGCCAGGGGGAGGATGTGTTACCAGCACTACAATGCACAGCTGTCCTGTATCTGTATTTTCTATTTACCCAATGCCATCGAAGCCTTGCAACATTCCCTGTATAACAAAGGCAAGTTGCAGACACATTGCACTTAAAAAAAAAATTAATGTGCTTTTTGTACTGCAACATTTTTTAATAAAACTGAGCATTAGAAATTAATATTTTTAAAACATCTATGTTCTATGTTGAAATAAACAAATACCAATCAATTAATATAGCAGGTTTTGGCCTGACCAAACTCCGTTTTGCAGAGTGATGTTATAAACTATCACAGTTATTTCTGAATTGAGATTAGCTTGCATTAGACTACTTACTGTTTCAAACTATTTGCTAATTTGTTAAAATCTACAGTCCATGCAATATGTCACTTTGGAAAAAGAAAGAATAGCTGATTTACAAAAGCAGAAACCAGCATGAGACATGGCATGTCTTCCTTGCCTTCCATAAGTGCTACAGAACATAATTATGATATTTATAAATGTGAATATAAATAAGGTAAGAGATTCTAAAACCATTTAAAAGTGCCTAACAGTTGCTTTTTGTTCTAAGTATCAAGGACAGCACCAATGGCTAAACATTTTCCAATACTCTAACACTGCAGAACGTTCTAAGTATGTGAAGACTGTCTTGCACCCTTATTCCTGTGATCCAAGCCTACTGAAATTGCTCCCAGGTGTATAAAGTCTATCCATTTGGGTTCTAAGCTGCTGCAAAAGGATATCAGACTTTTTAATAGCAGAAACGATGTTGGATTTAGTTCAGTTAGGTATTTAGTAGTGGGATTTGCCAGACCATCACTGAAGACACTAGTTCATCTTGTCGCTGCTGCTTGGTCTTCTTGTTCACTCTTCTGTGTCCTTGGCCACCAGAAATCACTAATACTGAACTTGCTTTCATTTTCTTAGATTTCTGTCTTTTACTTTTAAATGAGATATTTTGATCCTTCAAAAGCTCATAAATGTTACTGTCCTCTGGTCTGTGTTCTAGGGAACCTGACCCATGAGACAAGGTAAGGGATCCAGAAGATGATGACAAGTCACTTTTTTGTGCAATGGACCCTGCCGAACCCCCCAGCCAAACTGCAGTGTCATGGGTGTTACTAAGGGAAGAGCCTGGTCTTTCACTGTGCAGAATGTTCTTTTGGTCATCATCCTTAGGTTCTGAGCCACGAGGGAGGCTGTTCCTCAGTTTGTTTCTGCTCTTCTTGTTTATAGATGTAGCTGTTACAAGAAACTTGACCGGGCTATTGTGTGCATGGTACGACACCATTCCTCTTCCTGGACCCAAAAGAAAAGATGCAATTAAAGAACATTATTTATTTGACCACAGTGTTCTGCCATGATTAGTTCATGAAATTTGCTCAGCAAAGCATAACTCTCAAAACCCTATTATATGAATCCAGTCTGTCTTTTGCCTTGTGTATACACTATTTAGAGGGGAAAAAAAGAAGTACAAGAAAATAATATGTTCTACCATAAGTGTTTTAGAACTGTACTAATAAATCAGATGAAACATGGCATTATGAATTTTAGTTGACATACTTTTGTGCTCTGTTCTCGGAACAGCATGAGCACAGAAACACTGCTAACTTCTCTTTGTTGGCATCAACACAAATGTAACACTTGGTTTTCTCCAGTAATCCACAAACAATCCTGTTCTACCTCCATATCTCTCCAGAAGAGCATTAGAATATCTGTTTCATTGGAACAGACCCTTCCACACTAGACAATAGGAACTAAAAACTCATCCTTCTGGATAGCTGTCTAGTTCCTGTGACAGATTCATAAGAAAATGAATGAACAATTATTAGTTTTTTCTCCTTTTTCCTTTTTTAAGTATTTAATCAGTGGGATGCTGGGGATACAAGGAAGATTTACACTGTGCAAATCATTAGAACGTATGAAAAACAAATTGCATATGGTCAAATTCAGAAGCTGTAACACTATAGGTGGCTTTTACAGCAAAAGAGGGACTAAAAAAAAAAAAAGTAGGGTTCTAGAAAATCTACCATATGAAAAAGAGCTAGGCTACTAAGCAAAAAAGCCCACAAACCCTATAAATCACTATGTTCATCCCTAACTCCCTAGTGCATTCCAGGTTATAAGAAAAAAAATTCTTTTACAGAAAGTACAATCATATAAATATGAATCAAAAAAGAAAATGGAAGAATGAGATATTTTTTTTATTCTGCAACTATGCATTTGCTTGTATTGCATTTATTTTCACCTAACATAAGTTCCAGATTTTTACGGAGCATTTATCCTGTGTCATACCAGATTATTGCTGCGTGTTTTGCTGAACACAGAGGATTTCATTTTCATTTTGCAAAGTTACATAAGCTTTTTTCTCCCCCTGAAGGAAGCTGCAAACAGCTTGCCTCATAAAATGTGCCAGGTTCCCTCCACAGCACAGAAGCTCGAACAGAACTCTGAACCCAAAACACTGGAGAAAAGCCCCTTTTAAACACACATTTAAAATCTTGCTTCTGAGAGTAGTTTAAACATTAGTAAAGTGATACAGCAGCATTCATGCATTTGTATTTCAAAAGGGAAAATATGAAAATAATTCAATGAATACATCTCTCAAAAATGCAGAAACCTTGATTGTTGTCAAAAAAAGAGAAATATTTACTCTCCTGTATTCCAGGTTTCTTGTTTGGGGGAAAAGGGAACAAGCCCAATTTATTCAATAATGAGTCACAACATGCTAGATTTTCAGTATCTCTGTCTCTAAATCTAATGCATCTATCGTCCCCAAATCTGGAATAAAAACTGCGTTCTCTTCTCATCCCCATATATTTTACTGTACTCTGACAGGATTAATGCCTATCCTTAAAGAAAAAATGTTGTCTCAGCTCAAACAACTGAGACAAAACTAGTCAAGCATCTGGATATACTGTAAAGCTCAGGAAAAAAAGTAAGCATAATTTCATCACAAAGCTCTGACATTTATCTAAACAATACATATAATTTGGAAGGCTCGCTTAAGTTACTGACAGAAGAGAAATGGCATCTTCAGTACTCAAGACGTTTGAGCAATTTCACTCACCAGTTACTTTGGGAATCCCCTGCAAGCGAGGCACTGGTAACGCTACTATTATACCCAGGTTTGTTCCAACCAGTAATAAACCATGGCACACCAGGAGGCTGGTCACAGAGACACGCTGCTGCCCTGTGAAGTTTAGGAAGTGCTTCATTACTGCAGAGTGATGACCTTTGCCTAGATCAAAGTAACTTCAGGCAAACACAATCAGCTGTACTGTCTCATTCAGCAATGCACTCAGCACAAAGGCAAATATTTTGCTGGATTATGGATTACACTTTGCATACATGATAATTTAAATACTATTAAACTTCTGAAACATTTTGCCTTAAATCTCTAAACAACAGTATCTAAAGGTAGTCATAGACTGTCTTTAAAAACATGCTTTTGTGAAAAGGCTATGTTTGTATATTCCCAATAATAAAACTGAAAGACATTTCATTTCACAATACTCAGTAATTATACTGCTGTAACACACTATACAAAACCCTCATCTGGTCATGACTACTTTTTTCTCCTGGTTTTGGATAGGTGAAACTATATCAGAGGTGCTGTGTCCCCCTGTTTGAGGTTGGCTCCCCCCATACAAGATGATATTGGCATATTGGAAGAAGTCCAGTGGAAGGTGACCAAGATGATCAGGAGACTGGAGAGATTAAAAGTGCTGTCTGCACTTGAAGGGATGCACAGAAGACAGAGTGAGACTGTTCAGATGTGCATAGTGATATGACAAGACACAATGGATCAAATTTGGAGCATGGGGAAACTGTGTTCTAAGTAAGAAAAAAACTGCTTCATCATAAAGGTGGTCAAAAGCTCCAACAGGTTGCTCAGAGAGGTTGTGGAATCTTCATCCCATCAAAAAATATTAAAAATTTGACTGGACCTTGAACAACCAGTTCTCATCAGGCCTGCTTTAAGAAGGATGGACAAGATGACCTCCAGAGTAACTTCCAATCAAAATGACTCTATGAGTCTACAATTTTCTACAACGGTACTTATGGGATTGCTATTTTTTCTAATGAAAACAAAGTAATTTTTGCTTGCAGTGCTACTAAATATATTTGACTCAGTTTAGATGGATTTTCAAAATGGCCTTGACAAGTTTCAGAAACAGAAACCATGGCCAGCCCAAACTTTTGCCTGAGTTTATGAGGAGAAGGATTTGAACTCTGCTCGAAGCCTTCAGATTCAAAACATATACATTCTTGGATTTATTATTAACTTTACATGTATGACAGAGGTCATTCCATCTTCATCATAGCTCTCAAGTTGTGAGTCAATTCATCAGTAAGCCAGGAATTTGGATTTCACGTCTGATATAGCTTGAATGAGCCCATACGTTCCACACTTCGGAAAAGGACCTTAATTATGGTGTATCACAAATGAATGTATTTTCTGTCTTGTCCCTTGAAGCTTGCATCCAAGAATATAGGAATTACAGACTCATTGGGAAAGCAGGGAAGGAGCAGTGTGACTGTAGCCCAAAGCACCCAACTGGAAAGCAGGAGGCAGATGACAGTTCAAGTCTTTCCTCACAGAACTTTAGAAAAACAAAGTATTAACCCAGCAATGGTGTGTGTTAAGAGGCACACATAGGGGGTCAGATCAGGAATCCAAGCTCTGCCCACCTAAAAGCACGTTCTAAAAACACTCTAAAGGCATAATGACTAGGTCATCCTCAGCAGGTGTAACAAGGACAAATAAGTTTAAAAGGCTCCATCTACTTGTGCAGACCTTCAGAGACTCCTATGTTGTTTTCCATAAACTATAAGTGTTTATGCTGGTAGGACTGCATCATCCTGCCTCAGCTAAATAAGCAGGGATGGTCTGTGTTGTAGACAAATTACAAGTACTTTGAAGCTTGGTGTTTGCTTTTTTGATGGGTTTTTTTGTTTGGTTGATATGGTGTTAGGATTTTTTTTTTTTCATATTAAAGGGATTAACTTAGTTTCCAAAACAGAGCACACAAAGGCACTCCTTCAGCACAAAAGAAGTTCAAACAGTAATGCCCAAACACCTCTTGTGTATTGCAGTTTTCAAAAAATAGTATTTGAATTCTGTGATTTAGAGCTCAGGCTCATTCAAGTTATACATAACATGTGAGTCCTCTTCCACAGCCAACGCCACAGCAAGTGCAACGTAACTACAGGTTACTTAACCTCCTTCCATTTCACTCAGAGCTTGTTTTATGAACTACAGAAATGCTTAAGCACAATTTTTTAACTTTTAAAATTATCAAAAACTCTCAAACTCCTTGCAGAAGCAAGATGCTCGTCTTTTTAACAGTAGACCCTTAAGGCTTTTTTTAATCATTTAAAATATAGAATTATATGACTGATTTCATACTTCAACCCTGAAGCAACTTTTAAACAGTAATTTTCACCTGGGAAAACTGGCAGTACATGCTTTCATAGGTGGAAACAGCAAATTATCACCCAGCAATTTAGAATCTTAAACACTGAGCACAACCTAAAGCATGAACCAACTATAGTGAGGTCAAAAGGAAAATCCCTTGCTGTGAAATCTCAGAAAAGCAGGAAACATCTGCATCTGAACAGATACTTTGAAATAACATGAATCAGCTGGGAAAAAAAATAGATTAAAAATACTTAATTTAAAATAATAATTTATCTTCTAGCCAAGGTTTAAAATCATACTTTTATTTGTTATTTTCTAACTTTTTGGTTTGCTATATTTCAAATTCAGAGGAGAAAAAAGTCATACCAATTCTCCAGAAAGCATTATGCAGTAAGCATAGAAGTTAACAAGTTAAGAAGGGAAAATGATAAACACAAATGCCAATACCAATAAAATACTTATCTTTAAAAGAAAACTTTAGATCACACTGTCCCAATGCAGACAAACTGTTGGAATCTGTAAAATAATCTGACCAAGATCTTAACTTTAGAAAGAACTGAAGCCAATAATTAAGCTTGCACATGGACAAATTATTTAATTGTTTATGTTCTGCTGTGTTCACCCTTTTCAGGTCTCCATTGCAACAACCACCAGACCTGGGTAAATCCTCTTAAGTCTTCTGAAGTCAACCCCAGGTAGGTGTAAGGACATTGCTGCATATCTTCTTAGATAGCCAAGCTGCTCTTACTATGTAAAAAAATAGCCCACTGTACAGATCTGTTGGGATGACCTGCAGTTTTCCCCACTTGTTTTATCATTTCCCAGCAGTACGATCATAAAGCAACTGCATTTCATGGGCTGGCACCTGGTGGGGTGGGGATAAAAGAAAGCCCTAAAGCCTCAAAGTAGAGTTTGTTTTCCACAGAGAGGAAATGATACTTTTTTTTTTTTTTTTCCCCCCCCACTTTTCTCATCTGTTTCCAGGAAACAGAAATGCCATTAGAGAATATATGGATATAAACAGAATACAGCAACTTAAGCAGAAATCATCTCTCTGTTAAACAGGTAACCTGTCATCATCCATATGAGCAATGAAGTATCAAGGTCACAGTAATCTCTTTAAAAGGACAAACTCCTACAGAGCTGAAAGCAAAAACATGTTTAAGGATGTTCTTGAATCATGAAATACTGACTGTGACTATGACAAAACAAGTAGACTGTCTGCTCCTGTACAGTAGGATTTTTTTTTGGTGTGAGTTGTGATACAGGCTCACAAAAAACTGCCCTTGTGGATATTACAACTACAGATCACAAACATTAAGCATAAACTTGCTCTACAAATGAACCACATTGCACTAATGAAGGGTGTATATTTGTCTTCAAATGTTAATAGATTACTTTTTTCTGCTACCTAGTGTGCCTTCTGTTCAGCTAACAGAGCTGTGCTTTGGACCCCAGAGGCAATCCAGCTGTACAGTGGATTATGAGACAGTGAAATAAATAGGTCCAAGTAGCTGTTACAATGATGATATTTTTCTCCTCAACCATTCCCTACCTTTCTCATATGGCACTTGGTCTCTTGTTATAGAATAAAATCTTGTTATGCCTTATTAAGTATTTCTGATGATACATGAAGTAAAGGTACTGCAGCGGAACAATCTGGACTAAATGGCTATCCTATGGTTGCCTCTGTGCCCCTGGTTTAATTTCCAGTCATACATTCCTACACACAAATTTCCCATAACTCCAGAAAGTGAGAGCCCTCCCAGCTCCATTCCTCATAAGTAGATTGCCACAGATTTAAAATTACATGCAGCAGATAAAAGATCCTGCTAGACAGAGTTGGCTTTTCTACATGACTAAACTTTGCCAGATCATAGGGACAATCACCTCCTGTGCCATTTTACTCCTCTGTGATTCTGTCCTGCCCACTGTGTTGCAGGGCTGTCTTCTCCAAAGTACGAGGAGGCATATCCTTTACAACAAGGAGAGCAGGCAGTGATATTTGAAGCCACCTCCTCCTAACAACAAAATTGGGAAAACTGTAATGAAAACTCACAATTAAGGTTAAGAGACCCTCCTACTCCTCTATCTTAATTAGTTACTACAGTTGTCTTTTAAGTACAGCACTGTAACTCACAGTAACCATTCCTGACAGTAAGCTTTTCTTTTACTCCTACTGTAAAATAACAAAATAATTTCACTAACTTCATGGAGTGACGTTTCTCACATTTACATTACTGGAAGCAGATGACATCTCCAGGCAGCCTATTGAGCAAGTATTACATATTGTTCCTACTAAAATCCTGGGAAAAGAAGTCCAGCTTCTTCAAAGTTATACAGAGATCTTGCCTTTTTGATCTCTATTCTTAAGACTCTTAGCAATAATTTTACACCAATTTCTTCTTTCTCATTTCAATAACACTTGAATTTTTACTTTTCTGTTATTTTGGCAAATTAAGGAACTCCTGTTTGGTTTCAAAAAAACTAACAGAGCTGTTTCCTTTAAAACTAAAAGTCCTAAGAATCCCCAGTGAAGGCAAATACATATATTGCACATACACAGCTATTTCACTGTGTTGCGTTTCACTGTTTCATTTTGGGAGTTTTTTTCTCTTTAATGTCAGTATACACTACACAGATCATGATTTATTCTTTAGCTGCTTTTAGCTCCAAAAGGTCCTTACTGATGCTTTATTATGTAAACCTCCTACTACTCTGTCTTTTAGCTTTTGTTGTTGCAGCATTTCTGATATCATATAAACAGGCCCAAGAGCGACTGCTAAATAATTGAAATTCATTTCATTTTTAGAATGGATTCTCCCTTGGAACATTTGCCATAATAATGTTCCAATCCCAAAATAAATTTCCATTTCCATTCACTGGTGTACTTTTTGTGAAGACACTGAGCAAAGAAAAAAAAAAGGAACTAAAATGAGTAAGAATGACACCAAAGAGATATAATTAGCTAAAACTGTTTTCTAAAAATAATGGTATGTTACATCAGCAGTTTTATTACCATGGCAATGAACACAAAGCTCGATTTTTAAAGATTTTTGCATGTAGAAAAAATGTATAAGGGAGGCTCTATTTCCCTTTTTTCTCCTGCTATGAACAGCAGAACATATTACAAGTTAATCTTTTTTACAACTGGTCTTGATTTCTTTGCATAACTGTGACAAATTCAATCCAATGCTCTATTTAGAGGCAGGTGATTTGCTGCTGTTCAGTGTTGGATCTACAGTCGAACACCACATGTAAAAAACACCCTGTCTAGAACATGATCTAAACAGACACAATAGATAATAGAGCTTTATTGCAAAGCTAATGTCGTCTGAAGAAAGCATGGTAAGAAGACAGAGACTGAACAAATGAAATGTTTTTGATGTAATATTTATACCTAACTCCTATGAGAATATAAATATAATCCCAGTGTGGGAAGAACTAGCTCCTGATAGAAAAAATAAGCAATAAAGCTGGCACACACATTGCCCACGAAAACTGCAGAAGCTTGGTCTCTTCCAGTCTACAGAGAGGGACAAAAAGAATGGTTGTCCACTCATGGATACCTCATGCTCAGCCATGCCACTACTGCTTTTCTGTCCATCTCTTCTCCCAGCACTGCCACAGCTCCCACCCGATGT
Source organism: Anabacerthia variegaticeps (assembly GCA_035583185.1). Taxonomy (NCBI): domain Eukaryota; kingdom Metazoa; phylum Chordata; class Aves; order Passeriformes; family Furnariidae; genus Anabacerthia; species Anabacerthia variegaticeps. Next base: position 94,395,604 of record JAWWEW010000112.1, read on the forward strand.
ACTTGTTGATGCTGAGGTCCTTGTCCCTCACTTGCCAAACTGATACAGCCAGTGCAACTGCCTGTGACACTGATGGCTGGGAGATGATTGAGCAGCTTCTGTCTTAAAACACCTAAAGAGCTGTAAAACTTTACCCTAACAACCACAGGTTTCATCTTCATTTATGAGACTAACCATTTAATTCAGCAAATGAAAGGTCCAGTCAGCAAAACACTGAACACATTCCAAAATGGTGGCGTGTGAGTGCTTCAGATGAGTTCACTGGGACTGCTGATGTAACTAAAATTAAGAAAGTAGTTTTTTGGTCTGAATCCTAGGCAAATTGAACCCATCATGTACTTCATATTAAGTCCCAGCAGAAAGTGCTAACCTCTGCAAAGTAAACACATTTTAATGGCAGATTACATTGCCCAACTGTTTCGCAGTCACACAAAAAACAGGACTAAACAGAAGATTCCACCTGCTTAGCTATGTAAGTACATTTATAACCTGCAAGGAGGAGAGCTGTTACTCAACCAGCTCACTGCACACATTGGTCGCCTGGGCAGGACAGGGACTGTGACTTACTAAAGCAAATAGGCACAAGATCATTATCAGGCTCGAAGTTCGAGACGAACCTTCTCATTCTGGCCTAATCTACAACACTGCAAAATGATGGTGATAAGGACAAAACAAAAATGTTATCATACAATGAAATTTAACTACCTGGCAACATATTGTGAACAGGTGTGGCAATGTTAACATCCTGGAGGTGTTTCAGTGTCTCAGTGTGGAACAGGCGAAGGGTAGATCCAGATGTGAAGGCAATCCAGACTCCCACTCCAGCAACAGCCATGTGAGAGATTACCATCCCTTCCTCTTGATGGGCTTCAAAATGGTTCTGCAAGAAAAACAGGGACTCTGGGGAGATGCAACTCAAGGACATCACTCAACCTTTCTTATCAGCCTTTCAGTGTAGGCACTGTATTTTCATCCTCTAACAAGGACAAAGCTAGCTCCTGCTTTGCTCAGGATATGTTCTGACAACTGTATATGACGTGTTAATTTTCCTGGGACTTTTTTTTGAAAATATATCATCATTAGTATGAAAGGATTCTCAGCTCTTGAGCCAAAATTTCACCTGATGACAGAGCAACTCAGATTTTCTATTTATTAAAAATATTGCAAGCCCAAAGGAGCTCAGACTTAAAAGAATTTTGTATTTCTTTAATGATACTCCTTTGGGAAAACTACAACACATGTACTTTTATCTACAGCAGACCTCTTTCCACAATAAAAAAATACTTTTCTTTTGTTCTGTTAAGGGATCTTTTCAGAACAAGAATTATAGAATAAAATAAAAAGTCATGTTTAGAAAGTAGAGTGTTTAAGAATACAAACACAATTATTTCCTCAATTCCACACATAACAATGTGAGCCTTAATACTGTCACTTGTTTTTTGACAATTCTGAATTTCACAAGTATTACATACTTTTTTGTTCTGTCCTTCAAAATATTGATGCTTTTTATTAAAGGCAAAATCCTCTTTCTAAAGATAAGTAACATAACACTTTGAAGATCGACCTTTTTCCTTGATTTAGAGCCTTCACAGTTAAAACTTCTACACGACTCCAGGAAGGCCAAAACCTCTCTACACGTCCCTGTTAACATGCAAGATAAAGCTGTAGTGAAGTTCTTTAATCATTACCAAGAAGGAAGGATTTTTTCCTCCCAGTTTTGTTTTCTAAGTACACTGCCTCTGAAGTTAAACATAGCCTTTTATTGTTGTGCCAGCTATTATCAGAACGCTAGTCTGATAAACATAAAACTTACTTGGCTAAATAAATGACAAACTGTTTTTGGATAAAAATCTCTCTGAGGGATATGGAAGTAAGTAACTGCTCTAATATACACTTAACATATTATACAGTCTTCTTCATATTTACAGATAAAATGCATAAGTAGCCTGTTTCTCCTTGTAAAGTACACTTCAATTTTCCAGGGATTACAATTAAGAGTTACATTTTGGTAAATTTTTTTCAAAACCTAAAAACGCAGGGTTATAGATACATTGCTCAGATCTTCCATCCAAATTCAACAAGCAGGCTAAGATCAGAGACTAAGAATAAAAGTTTAGGCTTTCATAAACTGTAACTTTTGGTATTCTGCTTAGTAAGCACTTAATTTTCTTTTTTTACTTTATTGCTGCGTAAATTACTATTTTCACTGAGAAATTTGCTGTTTATAAAGAATGGGAACGATCTTTTGTGTGTTTTCATTTGCTAATACTATTCCTCAAATGTTCAGTTTTAAGTAAATGAACAGAGAAGTTTCCCTTCAGCTGTGGTTCAATTTTTGAGTATTACTGTATTACCTTTTGACTCTGAATAACAACACTGCAGAATGCCAGATAAGCGACTCTGGCAGGCACATTTATATTCACTGTTTTCCTCAAGTAGCCTCCAGTCATTCTTTACCAAATGATACACACAGTCAGAAAATCATACCACTTATTCAATAGAAGAATTTGTCCATATAAACAGCTTGCAAGGTCAGATTTCTTGATATTATCATCATGCATGTTTCAGTGCAAAAAGGGTTATAAAATATTAACTTCTGTTTATAGACTCATACATCCCTACACTGATGACCAGTTGGTTTTTGAGAACTTCTGAGGGACAGGTCCAAGGCCACTGAAGTGAACCTGACCAGAAACTTCACTGTTTGAAATTAGAAGCAAAATGAAGCAGATTGTAAGAAATTTATTTTCTCTGGAGTGAGCTGACCACAGCTGAAAACTCTGATGGTGCCACTGAAAACAACTTGCACATGCATTTTTGTCACATTCCATTTCTACCAGCCAAACTCATTATACTCCCACTTAGTCTGCCCTGCCATTTGTACAGCTGTCTGCTGAAACACACACACATTTAAAGTAAAACTGTAATACTGCAAACATCACAAGAAACCTGCAAAACACCTATTCTTATTGAAAGGGTCTTCCAACAGAGAGAAGGAACATACCCAAACCTGTACCTTCTAATGCAAAATTTTTTGTATAAAGGATAGCTTTGACATCTGTTTCAATAAAATATCTATCTGAAAACCAATAGTTGGCCTTTTTGTTCTTTTTGTTTTTTTTTCTTTTCATAACAAGAAATATGGACACAAAGGAACAAAGATGTCTTATTCCCTTTGTTATAAAAAAAATTGAACTTTCTTTTTCCTCTTAGTTTTCATACCTACATTCCTCTGTATTCAAAGCCTGGCTTTTTTCCCCTCAGGCTCTTTCATTCCAACTCAATAGCAACATGGGAGCTGCAGAAGACATTGTGGATGCCTCAGCCTGATTCAGCTCACTGTGTTCCAGCAGTGCAGGGCATAGCTGGAACCTTACTTTGAGGGGGTGCTCACTTACACCAAACAGCTGTGCCAAGAGCTGAACCACAATATCTCAAGCTTCATGAGAAGTGTCTAATGGGTATCACTGTCTTCAATTTAAAACAAACTACTTCCACTGCTTTAAAGAAGTTATAGCACTCAAGCAACATATACTCACGTATAGGGATTTTCATTTGGTTTATTCAGCTGAACATTTCAGTGTAACTCCTGTGTAGCTGGCAAAGTTTTAATAACAAGACAAATTGGCATGGCATTAATTGGTGACTTTTTTCTATTACATATTCTGGCACTTTTTGAAGTTTTTAAACAAACACAAACTGCCTTTGCATCTTGCAAGGGGCTACAGGCACAAAGACCACCATGGGATGTAGGTTTATGCCCAACAGCAATGCAACTGTCAGATCTAGGGTCAAAACTATGTGACAAAGTTCTTCTTCATAGAAAGAGTATCAGAGGATGTAATTAATATATAACAGCAATTGATGCATTTCTCATATGTGCCCTGCCAAGGATCTTGAGGCATTGTGCCAGTTTGGAGCACTGTGCCAATAAAATACACTACCTAAAACATTCCATTGCAGTAACATATTGTTAGGCAGTAATGTATCATTAGACCAAGTGAATTGAGAGTCTTATCCATATCAGATGGGGGAGAGGGGAAGAGTAGGCATGGAGGGGAGGCAGGAAAAGGGAATAATATTCAAACCCAACATACAGGATGCCAAACCTGCTCATTTACTAACAATTATTAAATAAAGAAAAAAGCTTAAATAAAAATCTTAGAAAAGCAAGAAGGCATGGAATGAGATTGTTTTCAAGGATAATGTACTTTGCATTTAGCAAAATGCAGTTAAACGCATGATACCTGTGAAGCAAAGAGTGCCTTACAAAGGACGAAGTTTACAAAATGGTCTTGAATATGCTCATGGGCTTGCACAAATACAGCCTTAAAAACTAGACAGGTGTCTTTATAGATAATTTACATGACAAAGCATATAGTATGTATGCATGGTAGCAGAAAGCAATGAACTAACAAGCAGCTGTATTGGAGTATATATGGAGTATCTCTACATTAAGTATATGGAGATATAAAGGAGTTCAGTAAAGAGGGAAGAATAACAGATGAGCCCTATGCAATACCTGAATTCCTGCTGATAGAACAAAGATTAAGTTTATGCAAAAGATCTTGAGTCAAATCACTACTGCCAACTCCCAACAAGAGAGAGCACAGAAGGAGAACAAACATTTCCTTGTTGCTGCTTCCCTTCACACAGCAAAGCTTCTGCTCTTCACAGTAAGGAACAGGCAGCTCAAATGTATTCTGCTGCTGATGTTAAAATATTTGATAGACAGAGTTTAAATTGCCTTGTATCATGTAATATTGAAACAATATTGTCAGTGAACGTGGTAAGGACATCATAGCAGATCACTTTTGGAAATATAAACCCAGGAAGTTATGAAGTCAGGCAACTGAGAAGGCAGCAATACTGAAAATATTAGTGAACTCTTTAGTCTGGTGAAATGATGAGAACAAGATCAGTACTTCCACATGTCTTAAGACCCATAAGGAAGCAACAGAAAAATCACTATTTGCTCACAGTTCTATGAGGAAGATGACATGCTACAGCATGGGTATTTGTCTGACTGTGATTGTCCACCAGACATACAAAAACCCATCATGTTCTTGAACAAAATAATTTGTGTTGAAAAAACATTACAACCCACATGCACCATTTCCAGTTGCAGCATTTCTTGTATGTTGCTTGTTGCAGCATTCATTACGTTTACATTAATTACAGCTATAAGAATTAGTAGACCTATAATAACCTGATCTCTGAATACAATGGATGGATTAGTTTACAAAGCATTCTAGAAATGAGAAGAAACCTCCTGTGATGCTTTTGTAGGAAAATCTGTAGTAACAGCTGAAAAATGAAACTGCCATGCATGAGAGATATTGATAGAAAATTTGTTAGCTCTATGAGCTTCTGTTTTCAACACTGCAATCCATGGTGCTGCACTGCATTATGACAGAGTAAGCTTTAAACACTCTTTAATCTGCAAAGCTTAATTCTGGGTTTGTTCTCCTCTACCAAAACAGCCCAGAACAGTCCAGACTACAGCCATACTGCCTGATCTAGGGAGAGCTTTGCGACAGAATTAGGCCAGAATTGCCAAACTTATTTACCGAGATCTGGCTGTAACTATCCAGCCTCACACAGGAACCATCTGGCCATGATCTCTTACTGTTGCTATGTATTTCCTGGTGAGAATCAGAGAGATTTGTCATCAAAGTCTGTAGAACAGTAACCATGTCTCCCAGAGGCTGTGAAGCTAAAAAAAGTCTATTTCTAGCACCTACCCAAACGACTCTTCAGAAATCTTTCCCTAATCATACCATTCAAACTATCAACCAAAGAAGCATTAAAGAAACGCAAAGTAGGAAAATATATGATCCAAGCATCTTCTTGGATGAAACAAATCACCCAGAAAACACAGAAAAAGATAGAGGAAATTAGGGTGTTAGCTATTTCCCTGCAAACCCATGACAGTGACTCACAGAATCAATTGTACCAAATAGACAATTGTTGGGAGACAACACGATCATCAATGAAACAAAAAAGCAGCAACAAAGAACACAAAGAAGGAGGCTGTGAGCTCATCACAACTCCTGTTTCAAAGAACTTCATGGCTGTAAACATCATGCAATCCAGTGGCACTGTATTGCAGATTGAATAAGAGGTTTAATTCCTAATGTGTAATCAACTCTTAACTTTGGACCACTAGGATGTTCATTTTGTGGAAGCCGCAATTTTGCCACAAATAAGGGTTTAACACTTTCAGGACTATCACTTTCTGGCAAATGTGGTCACAAACATGAGTTTGAAACCTTAGCACTGTTCTCTCATTCCATAAAAGATGTCTTTTGTATGGCTATTCATCGGAAAGTGTTCTTATGCAAATCAAATTTTTGTAGGCCACTGAGAATCAAAATTGAAAAAATATATTATGAAGTCATCGCAACATAAAAGTAACATCTAACTATGTAGAGGCAGTCCCTTAATTAAACTTTCTTCTGTAATTAACAAGAAATTTCTATAAACACCTACTTCTTTGTTGCCTTTCCTCAGGTTTTGTTTTTAAGAAAATCTCTTGCCCCAAATACTCTATGAGTTCCAAGCACCGTATGGAAATCAGTGGGCAAATGGAAGCAAGGTCTAATGAGACATCAGCAGAGAACTGAGAATATATTTAATAAAAAGCTTCCTGAATCATGAAGCGTCTTAAACAGATTTTAATCTTTAAAATTTCACCATTTATACCCTGTAGCACAATACGTGAGCAATGCTTTTAAAGGCATTTACCTCTATGGAATGGGTCACAGTGCTGATTATAAAAATCTGTCCACCACATGCAGCCCAAATGGTCTCCTCCATCACAAGCAGACTTCTAACAGGCAGAACCCCCAGTTTAACTATCTTCTGAGGCTCCGTGTTCCATGTCCCATCTTCAATAAAAAAGAAGAAGAAAGGTTATACACAACCAAATGATGATCTTTGCTTTAAAACAGTCCTGAAAAGCCTACTGCTTGAATTTCTGCAAGTTGCCACTTCAAGCTACAATGTAGTTTACATATTTTAGCTTCCAGGTAAGTTTGTAAGGATAATACATTACAGGGAAACCCCAAAACGAAGCACTCATGTATCTGTCAATTGAATAAATTGTATCTACATTAAATGACAATTCAGAAATCTCACACTGCTGTTCTGATACAATTGCTTTCCTTTCCAGAAGAAATACAGTCACAACGCCACCGCTGAAGTAATTGTCTCCAAATAAGAGGGAACTCACAACCAACTTATTTCAAGATGAATTTCCAACTAGAACAGATTCATCTTTCATGTGAAAAGCAGTCAGCCAGATTTTTACAGTAGGCTCTAATGAGCGCAGATTACTCTCTAAGAGCATATTGATAGAACGGACCTTCCTGCTACTAGATGCATCATTTAAGAAGGAAATTTTAAAAAAAAAAGAAATTAAAACCTAGTCTTTTGCTATACCTTCACTTCCTTACTTTTCCTCCTAACTATAAAACCCATGGTGGTTTTGTTGGACTGCATTTAGCAGATCCAAATTACATTATGCATGTGTATGTGGCAAAATCAGTTACTGAGAGAGCTTCTGATAAGAAAGGCAGGCCATTATTTCTTGCTCTGGTCATTCTCACTTGCCATCTCTTTGAAACAAGGAGTAACAGATTATTTACTCCAAATTTAAGGACCATAAACATAAGATTCTTCAAGCAGTTGCAGCTCTATCTTTTATACATACAAATTGACATACCAAATATGCCACTAATAAATTTAATGCCTTCATGTTAGTTTATATATTGTAACTGCTCATTGAACATAAAGTCTCAAAGACCACATTTCTATAGATTATTTCTTAATACTATAAAAATCTGTTAAAGTATCTGGTTATTTTACACTGAGATAAAATATACTTTTAAAAAAGCACCATTTCCTCTCTTTAAAGCCTTCTTCCTGCACAAGCTGCAGAAAAGTTGTCTACTGACACTGGTTTCAACTCAGTAACCACTTCAATTTTGATTGATGAGACCAAGGTAAACACATCTTCAGACAAGCACTTAAGTACAATTTTTTCCTTTCCCTCCTGAAAGCAAGTGTATCTTCTCTTATTTGCTCAGGTAAAAAAAAAATTCCTGCTTCACCAATAACAGAAGCAACAATAATGAGAAGCCTCAGTTCTAGAGTATTTCTCAATACTTCTGTCATCTGCATGACAGAACCTTTGCTGAGTCATTCTCAGGATGTGCCTGTCTTCTGAAAGCGTCTTTGTAAAAGTGACATTTAGTTTCAGACTGTCAAAATAATTTTCATTATTTTAGTTTGCATTGAGAAGAGCGCTTCCAGTTATTAGCCTGCAAACTCCCCCAGTAGTGTCAAAGTCACCCTGTGTTCTTTGTGACTCATATAAATCACTAGTAATAAACAAAATTCTGGAAACTTTCTCATTTGCTAGCAGCCACATTATCCTCAAATTAAATTCTAAGGTGGAGGCTGTCCATACCCTATGAATGCTGTATGCACCGTAGGCAATGCAAAGCCTTCAGGGAGTGAAGCTGCACATGTGTGTGTATAAGGGATGCTGACTGCAGAAGTTTTAACAGCATCCTGTGTGTAGCACCCTTCTTAGGGATAAACCCAGCATAATTCTAGCACATTCTTGCTATCTTTTCTGAAGGATAAAGACTGTGAATTTGGGGAAAGTGCAGATACACTGAGAAAAAGCTATCTTTTCTTTTGTAGTTATATTTTTATACTGAACGACACATAATTATACAGAAAAAAATTCATGGAACTTTCAGATCAGACAGCATCTCAGACAGATGGGTGGAAAAAAGGGTAGGGGGAGACTCTCTAGTCTGGTAATTAGGGCAGTATTTAAAGGATGGGTCAGCCGTGTTCTTCTCCCTGCCTCAGTGAATGACTAATTAATTATACAAAGTGGAACGACACCAGAAAGAGAAATTAAGCACTGTGCATCTCCCTTCTCCTGTTTTGTGCCAGCCAGGGAAATCTGTTGAGTGGGAAGCGAGGGTAAAAATCCTCTCAAGCCAGGCAAGAGATTAAGTCTGGTAATCCGACATACTTGTGTAAGTACTTTAACCACAGGCTGCTGGCTAAAAGAAAGATCATGACTTCACTTTGCTGACCAAGAATTTTATCACCCATCCCCAAAATTACTTGGCAAGCCTGTGTCTAGTTCACAAGTTGTTTTAAGACTATCAAAATCACACTTTTAGGAAAACATAATACTCTTCCCTGCCTCTCCCTCCAGATTTCAGTAGACACTATTCAACACCCGCCTGCACAAACTTCATGTTTGATGCTGGCTGTTACATGTTATCTGCCTGATCCAAATCTAAGTGAAAAGAAGCATGATCTCTATTCTACTTGTATAAACACCTGGAGATTCAAAATGCATATAAGTAATTCCAACAACTGGCACTATCCAAGTACTTAAAATTAGGCCCAGCACTTGCAAAAAGATAAGGAACAGCTCTGTTTGATGCTATAAAATCCTTGGTTAGTTACTGACTAGATAAATTTATTTTTTCCTAACAAAAGTTAGGAAGAAAGAAATAGTAGCCAAGATATGACTTATGCCAACAAAATCTCAAGGCATACAACAGGACAATGGCAGTGCAAGGACCCCAGCAAACTATTTTCTGAAAAGCAGGAATTGAGCAAAAAAATCAAGTAGAGAAGATATTTATAGTGTGGCTCCTGGAGACCTGGCTGGAGATTATCTTCAGGAGTGCCTACAGAAGTGTGGCTTGTCTTAAAATTCTGTTCAATCAATGTCTTGCTTTTGTTCCTAAATAAGCACCATTTTAGTCTATTGTCTCTAGAACGCTGAAAAGCCAAACACAATAAAGTTTTCCTCTACCTATGAGGTAAACATAGAACCAAATGAGATGCAATATCCTCTAACTAGAGGCCAGTCTGTCTGTGGAAATCAGATAACTGCACTCCGAGCAGAAACAAGACCAAAGCCTGACACCTGTGGTAACACAAGGGAAACTGTGGGAGAAGAGGGAGTGATTTTCCTTCTGCTTTCTGCTTTGTGAGGAAAGTCCAGGCAAGTACTAACAACACAAAGATTACTGTGTTTGCAAGTTCTATTTGACTTAGATCTTAAACTGACATTATCAAAGCAGGCGAAGACTCTGAATATAGATACACTAAATGCTGATATGACAGCCTGTTTCAACAACATTACCTTAATAGAATATAAGCATCTATATGAATTGTAGGTACAGCTACTTGCAGGAATGATATGCACCTACAAAATCTGAGAACAGGGGAAATATAGAAATTAATCTAGGGGCCTCTGGGAATTAGACAGTTTTTATACTGATAGATCTGTGTTCATGCCACCATTTTTAATACTCTCTGTAAGTTATATTTCTCAAGTAGTTATGTGCCATAGTTTATATCCCAATGTTTAACAGCACCTTGCAGTGCTTTTATCAGGCTGTTTAGCTGCATCAAAGTAACGTATCTAATGTTCATAAAATATTTCTAAAACTGTGATGTATAAGGACATTTCCATTAGTTTGTTTTGTAATTAGTCTTCTGATTTTTATGGATTTTGAAAAATAAGTTATCCTTATATTTCCTCAAATTTATTCAAATAGGAGAAGTTTTCAAACCATTCATTTTATAGGACAGAATCTTGGCTATTTTATCTTTCTGTGGTTTGTTTCCTTAAAATCCAATGAAGGAAGGTAATACTATTTTACAATAATTTGTTTCTTATTATTTAATTTATAATTAATTTCTTAATATTTAGTACTTTTATAATTATAATTAGTTGGCAAGATCAAGTCTTTATACAAGATAACTTACTAACATACAGTTTATTTCCTTAGAAAGTCTTTTCAAAGTTCGTAGTAGTTTTCCCTTCCCTCATGCTTTTCAGTGGAGCTGAACCAAACACGCTTTCTTGTTGACAGCTTCCTCTCTTGCTTAGCAGCGCTATTGATGATTTCAAGAGAGTTGCCAACACAGCCCTGGGAACAGCAGGTCTTGGTTAATTAGTGCAGTGGAGCACAAACATTTTTTTCCATCACATGGTACATAAACCAGCACTGTGGAGGAGTAAAATGGTAGCTACAGAAGTAAAAAGTTTAGCACATTCCTTATCAATTCGGAATAAGATGAGAGTCAGGTCTGCTCTTCTAAATAACATATAAACTAGGAATACCCTATGCTATGCAGGCAAAATCATTTTTTCCACAGATATATCAAATTCTTCATGCTAATAGCTGATAGAACTCTACCTAAAGTTATAGAGGGGGCAGTGCTGGATGTCCCAGCATGAGATATACAAGTAAGAGTGACAGCAATGTCAATGTATTTCTGGTAATGACTATTACATGATAATGCTAACAGTGAAATGCAGTCAAGGCAGCAGTATTTATTTTTTTCAATATCATTGCTCTAGTCCTCTCCCTAATAGTTTAATAGCACTCCTTACTTTTCATAGCAATACCTCCCACGACGTCTACTTTAAGTGGCAACCACATGCCAGAAATGCAAGACAAGCTGGAGCAGGACACGGATCCACTCAAGCTCTGACTTTGACATCAGTGCTTTACATTCCACATATTCCTCCTTTCCTCAATTTGTCAAAGGCCAAAAGTATCTAACCAAATCAATCAAGGTATCTTGCCAATGAACTGACTTGCAACTCCTTCACTGGTTGTAACTGTTTGCCCTTACTCTCATACTTCCTTTTGGTTTTGGTCACTTTACACGTCATTAATCCTCTGAAAATGCTCACTGAATAGTGTCACTAGGCCTCTGTGCAGGTAAGTCATCAAAACTTCTGACCAGCTTCAGAGATCCCTAATTTTTTACTAGTAAAGTCCCTTTGAAGAATATAAACTTATCTTCTGTGCATGCCCAGAATTGCCTCAGCTGTTGTTTCACATTTGATTGCAATCCTCAAAGTTGAGCCTTCCTTCTTTTCATAAATCTCACGGCCAGACCCTAGCAGCATACACCTACAGGAACAGGCTCCACAAGAACCTACTAGAAAATACAGCTTTTGTTAAAACATTCAAGAGGTTTCCTCTTATGGGTGTGTGGGCTCAGTTCTCTCTAATGCAAAAGATGACTCTCATCAGTATTTTCAGGCTTCCAGAAGAGACCTTTAGCCACCCAGGTGACAAACACTTGAAGTGGCAATGGCAACACTGGCATTGCTCCCCCATGTTAAAGGTGAGCTGCTCTTGGAAAAAAAAATAAAAAGAGTTAAAGCCTGGATGGGAGGCAACAGTGCAAAAGTTTACGTATTAAAGAATCATTTGATAAAATAGAGGTCTCTTCAACTGACAACCTAGTGAAGATATGAGAAATTCTATGTCCTATATCTCCTAGCCTGTTTTAAAAACAAAGAAGCATGACTCATCCTCAGCTTGAGAAACTCACCATAGCTACAAGCTCTGCTTTGTGAAATACAAGTGGCACTTCTCTAGTTCGGTGGCATCTGGAAGTAGGATGATAAGAAATGCCTTGTTTCAATTTCTTACAGGTTTCTTTGGACATTTCTCTATTCAGAGTGTCACCGAATGGCTGAGGTTGGAAGGTTATTTGTTTCAGTCCCCCTTCTCAAGCTGAATCATCTCATGCTGGCTGACCCAAACAGTCTCCTGATGGCTTTGAATATCTCCAAGGATAGAGACTCAACAACATGTGTTTCCTGATGTTCAGATGGCACCTGCAGAGAGGAGGATCACCAAACATGCCCCATGCTGTGAATTTAACTCTGGGAGTGCACATGCAGGAGCTCACTGTGTGTGCTATACACACAAGTAAGAGGCTACACACACCAATCATGTCCCGTTGCAGTCAAAGCAGCAGGTCTGCTTTATGTATCTGTTCTCTCATCCTAAGTAAACTCATTCTGAAACCAATAATATATTAATTCTTGTACTCTCTGCCAAAATCATTCTGAGTTTTTATTTCCCTTTTTTTCCTGTTTCTCTCCATACTCTTTAAAGGACTTTATGGAGAGGAAATGTATATCAATGCCTAGAAGAAAGGAAGTAGCTGGAACTTAGTACAGTATATTAGGAACAATACACCTATATTATAGAGAGATTGTGTTTTTCCCTTCCTAAGATACTTTTGTGAATGGAAGTCAAACACACACTGACCTTTTCTACTATTACATCACTCAGAAAACACATCTGCTGGGCTGTCTGCAAGCATCACAGAGGGGTTTTGTTTGTTTTTTTAAACAAAGACAATACAATGTACTTTTCCTTAACCTCTTCTAGTAGTCCTTTGTCTGGAAATATTCCTCATAATTAAGCTCAAGGCAAACACTAAATGCAGAATTTTTCAGACTGATCATTTTGCAAAAGTTCATTTCCCTATAAAACAAATTCCCAATAGATGAGGCGTCAGAAATTTTGCAATCTGCATCACTCCCATGCCTATATACAACAGTATTTAATGCATTAGCTATTTCACAGTTCCCCAAACTAATCTCACCCACATGAAATTAAGGATTATTGATGGATTTAATTGATGATTATTTTAGGATTAACATATTAGCTGCCTTATATCCTAGTTTTCTGTGACTTTTTCACAGGTCACCATGTTAGCTCACATTTAAGAGCTGAGTAGATTTTACCATATCAGCACCTCACTGACTTTCCTTTCAATTATGTTCAAATAGTAAGGCTTAAGTACTTTTTACCTCATATGTGAAAATACACAGATACAGAAGTGTCTCAGCAATACATGACTACCCTTCAGAAAAGAGCAAATCTCACTGCACACTTCCAACTCTCCCACTACTATGGCACCTGTTCCTCAGTTTACTGTACATACTTCTCAGTTTTCATTTTATATTACTTCAAGACAAAATTTTCTGCAGCCAGCGATCATTCTGGTTTCTGTCAATCTGACAAAGCTCTCTAGTGAAGAGAGAGAGAAGAGAGCACTTGCTGTTTGTAAGCAAGATGGATATTTACATGCATTGAGTCATCTGAAAACAACAGGAGCAATCAGAGCTATTTCAGTACTGAAAAGCAAATGATAAAAGTTGTGGATCTGACTACATACAACAAGGCATTGAGCTTCAGTGACTGAACTGATCCACCACACTTATTACCCAGTGAGGAAGAGAAAAGGATCACAACTCTATCAGAAACTGTGAAGTAGATTTTTATCCTAGAAGAAAGAATATTCTTTTTCATTCATGGAGTTCCATAACAGGCTGCACAACCACTTTATCTCTGCATCTCATTGCATTTGTCCTCAGGCTTCAAATGAAGATGTATGGTAACACACTGATATATTTCACATTTGCTTTAAATCTTTCCTTAATCTCCTTAATGATGACAGACCAAAACCCAAGTTGAAGTACATGGCTGGAAAGTAACCCTCTTCCGTAGAACAGAAGGCAACCCTGATGAACTGCACAAAGCTCTTCAGAGGCTGCATTCCCCCTCCCTCCCATTTCACTGCTTGGATTCCTTTGTTTGGTAAAATAGGTCAGTGCTCATAAAAACACCCCTCCAGGGCTCACTGCCTCACATAACCACAGCAGCCAACTATAAGGAAGAGGGATGCTAACATGGGAACAGCTGAATCCCACAACTTCCATAGGGTATGGAGAACTGAAATAAAACACCAAGATGTAAGGAAAGGAATCACAAGATGAGTCAGAAAAATATGATTATTTCCCATCTCAAAGCTTCAGCAATCCTGGCCTAGACTCTGACTCTCTATTAATATCTAGCTGCACAAAACCAGTGTCTTCAGAAAACATAAAATAAACAGGGGATGCTGTGATCCTGGTCAGTGAAAGAACCTCCACAGCTCATAATGTAATTCAGTCTGGTTAACAGCTCTGCCCCATCCTTAACATTCTCTGTAGTAGATGTGCAACTCATGCATCCCTTCTTAGCTACACTGCCAAGGATGTCAATTGTGTTTTCAAAGTGGTCTTTTCTGGAAGAAGTTGAGTGACCACAGTTGCAGCCTCAAAACAGCTTAAGTACACTAATGTATTTGAAATGATGACAGGTATATACAGAAACTGAAACACCAAGAGTGTTACAAGACTATGATCCGGACCTCACTCTTGTGCCTCAAAAACAAAGAAAAAACTGCTCATCAGTGGTAATTTTTTTTTTTTTTAAAGGGAACTGAAATCTAATGTCTGAATTCTGATCAGAGAAAACAGCTCAACAGGAAAACTACCGGACTGAAAATGACAACTGGACAAAGGAAGTCTCTTTCCCAAAACTTTTTTCCAGACACTTTGTTGCTAGGGGGAAAAAAAAAAAAAAAGGCATCTTGTATCTTTCCCAAGCAAAGTCTTAATATGATCTAACAGCGGACATGTAATTTGTTCCAAGATTCCAGATGCTGAACTTCATTCCTCATTTTGAGACTGGTGGGTTTTAGGAGCCAAGGTACAGTGCCATACAAATTCACTTAACTGTTTACAGGGCCCACCTCATTAGAGAAGCATGACAACTGTAATTATGCAGCTCACACAAATAAGGTAGACCACATCTCTGCTGGCTCTGCACTTTGCAAGGTTAGGAGTCTCTGTGCTAACACCTCACTTAAAAACTCAGGTTTCAAACCTTGAGCAAAGACTTGCTGACTTTGAACTGAATTAACTAGATATGTATGCACTACTGCAGGAAAATTAGTGAGATGTACTGGAGTATACAGACAAGCACCTGAACCAGTTCTGGAGAAGACAGTTCTTGTTCAGAAGAATTACCTGTATGCTCCTTTATTCAAATTATTTTAGCCAATTATTTAGCTAGATACAAAACAACCAACTGTTATGTTAATAGAAAAAGGAGTCCTACTGTGAAATACATGAACTGCATGCACAGGAAACACTTATCCTATCTGCACAGTAAAAATGAGGTTGTCCTTCTAAATTAGATATACAGAAATCTCTACCAATAGGGAACTCTTGTCTTTCATAAACACCGATACTGGGTAGTTGAATAGAATTAGTATTGTGCTGTGTAAAATACCGTATACTGCCTGCTAGTGCATAAACTGCTCGACTCTTGCAACATTGAAGACCTCAGGGTTTAAGCTAAGGGGAAAAAATCAGTTTTCATATGCATGTATGGTGAAAGTGGGAACAGTATCAAAGTTCTTACTATCCTTCAAAAAGAGAAAACAAGTCTCTTCCAATGTACCGGAAAGTGCAGTAACCTTAGTTCAGCAGTTTTACAAAGAATTTGCGGAAAAGATAATAGTGGAAAACTACTTCTGCCAAAACACACTGACATATGAGTTCCTCAGGATGCTATCAAATCATATCACTACATTACCTTCTGCTTTTGTGTAGATTGAGATGTTTCCATTTACCAAGCCAGCAAACAAGTATTGCGATCTATATGTTAAGCTCATAACAGTTGATTTTTCAGGAGTGAAGAAGTGTTGAAGTCGAATTTTCTTTGAGCCTTGGCAACTTTTGTAAATAGAAATGCTATAAAAAGAAGTAAGAAAAAACAGACCTGTGAAATTATGCCTATGAAATTATGATAGTTCTTATCATAATATGCAGAAGAGAGGTTTAGAATAAAATACTGGGGGGAAAAGATTTTCTCCTTCAATTCCTGACACTCCAGAATTTCTACAATTTGCAATTACTTAACATTGACATATGACAACACTTCCATATTATCTTGTCTGGAGAAACATTTATTCAACAAAGAAACATGATGAAAATTCTGTTCAAAATCCTCATTATGAGTCTTACCCAAAACTTTAATTAATTTAAAAAAAAAAAAAAATTACCCAGAGAACTAGGGAAAAGAAAAACTAACTCACTACCAGATGCCAATTATACTTAAAATTTACATCATTCCCACTGATTATTACCACGGGTATGTTAGGAATATTGTTAAATCTGGAATTAATTCACTAATTTCTGAAAACATGGCATTTTCCTTGAAGAATTTTGTTCTTCTTCATTTATACTGGTTAGAAACACCTACCATGCAGTTACACACTTAAGCCCTCATTAGTTATAACCAGATCTGTTTGGTTACTGACCTATAAGTTTAGAAAATGTAGCCTTGTTCTTTAATGTAAATCAAATGATATGTCAGTAGGCCATCAGTTCAAGCAGAGTAAAATAATTCATGCCCATATTAAACAGCAGCATTATTTATTCACGTGACAAATCTGGCATTATATCACAGCTTAGAAATTTATTGGATTCCACTTTGTCATTCTGAAAATTTTCCAATACTTGAAGATTATGCTGTAGCATTATAAAAATAATATTTATAATTTTCAGGTATGAGGTATGATGAATGAATCCTCTTTCATCAAAGAGATGCATTGCTTTAATTTTCAATACTACACGGTATATTTTAAAATAGCGTAGAGTGTATTTTCTCCTTGATTTAAGTGGAAAGGATACATTGAGGTCAATGGGATAACACATGGATACTTCTTAAGAAAGTAAACCTTCTCCTGGAAGCAACCCTGAGACTAGCTCAACTGGTTAGAGCATGGTGTGAACAACAGCAGAGTTGAGGGTTGCAATCCCCACATGGGCCAGTCACATAAGAGTTAGACTTGATGATTCTTGTGGGTCTGTTCCAACTCAGAATATTCTGTGATATTAATTATATCTGTGAAACATATCACAATTTTGCTATAGAATAGTAGACCTAATTAATAAATCATACACATTACACCAAAACCAAGAATCACCTTCCTTCTTCCATGCCAAGGCAAATAGTAGGCACATTAGAAGTTTTCGCAAGAACATTTTCAGAGTCTAAAGCTTTGTTTTGCTCTTTCAGCTTCTCCTCCTCTGGTATGTAGACCATGCAGAGAATCCGTGATTCCACATTGAAGCACTCAATAACCTTGGGGCTGGAGCTTTGAAATGAGACTATTGCAATCTGGCCCATCTGATTAGTACAACTGCCAATCTGAATTGGAAAAACGAAAATAAAAATATACCAAGACTGATACCTATATCCAGGAAGGTCAGCATTTACAAGTAGGAATGGCTGGAATGTTAACTGAAGAGTGCATCTCAAATTATATGTGTGAATATGAATTTTCATGCATTAAGACAGAAGAAAATAATTCAGCACAAATACAAGAGATCTCAAAGCATTATGTACACAAAATTGCCTTGTAAACTCACAAACCAGTTCTATATTTTTTGAATGTAGGAATAATATTATGGCCTATTCTGATGTCTGACTCAAAAGGATATACTTTACGTAATGCAATTACTACGAGCATCTGTGTAATATATTATCTTAATAACAGGTGTTCTAAGTTACCTCAGGTTCTCTTAAAAACAGGTAATACAGCTGAGGCCTGTCCTTTGCACAGTGACAGGTCTACAAAGAAATGCTCTGTGCCAACAGAAAGAGGGATTAACAATATAGTGCCTTTTGCAACCTTGCTGTTACAGGATCCTAAATTTCTCTCTGATCCAGAACTAAGTATCATTAATACATACACAAATCTGTACAATTTAGGGATCAGAGAGAAGTAAAGAAAACAAAAAATACCCAATCAGCAGTAAGTTTCTATATAGTAACTCTTTATGTATGAAATGAAAAAATACAGGACGACAAAAAAAAAAAGGAAAGGCTATTTTGTAGAAATTTTTAATTGGCATATATTTACAACAGGCAAAAACAAATAATACAAGTCATCTTGACAAAGACAAGTGACAAAAGCTATTTCTAATGTTTAATTTTAATTCACAAGGAATCCTTTAAAATTTCAGTACTAAAGTAACCAGAAAAGCTCCTGAAATCATTAGCTTGCTTTTAAAAAAAAAAACCAAAACCAAAACCATATTGGCTACCTCATTGTCTGCTGGAATATGTGCATATTTGAGGTCTTAACAATAAGCCAGAGTAGTTTTTTCCTATATACAGATTTAAACAGATTATTTATGGCTAAAACATTCTTAAAATATGAAAAAAGACAGTAGGACAGAATGAGCTCATATGGGTTTTAGCAGCCCTTGTTATAAATTAGCAATTAACTCCCTTCTGAATGTGCTCAGCTCCCTGGAATTTGTTCTGTGCTGCACTAACAAATCACACACATGTAACTGAGCCCCTACAGAGAACAGCAAGATCACATGGACAAAATACTACTTATCTTTTACAGAAGTCTATCTTTAAACAAACAAGAAAAAAAAAAAAACAACCCAAATTTTTTTTTTTCAGATCTATATGTTGCTGAGAGTCACAAAAAGCAATGGAGAGAAACAGGAGACAACCCTTCAGCTTTTGAAGATTACACTTACCCAAAGAAAACCATGTTCCATAGCACAGGAATCTGATTCTGTTTCTCCACAGGGGTATGGCTCCGGATTATAAGCAGCACATTCAATCTTCAAAGAGAGGAAAAGAGAGCCCTTACGACATTAGAAAGATATGCCTATTTATGCCTATTTTATTCTTCAATTAACTAAAATGTTTAAGGATATCAAAGAATCCCAAAAGGCAAGGAGTCACTTTAGTCCATCCAGCTTCCCATGGGCAGGGCCAGCTGCACTGGTATTGTTCCCGACATATTCCTTATCTACTCTTACAGACAATCATAGCCAAAGACTACAAACTCTCCAGCTGATCTGCTCAAATACTTCATGACTTTTATTTAGTTTTTCCAAATACCCAACCTAATGCCATCCTTGCTGTAATCATTAGCCTGTTACCTCTCATCTCAGCCAGCAGGTACTTCTTTTTCTGCAGTGTCCTTCTACACACAAGGCTGATGCATTTCATGACCCTGCCTGAGACTCTTCTTCATTAGGCTAAATTAACCTTATTACTTAATCAATTAATAAATTAAATTATCAACACTTCTTGAACTGGCATCTCTCCAGTAGATGCATCAGCCTCAGATATCTGAGAGCACAGAACTTTCTCATCTGAACATGCCACTCTAGCAGAGATGTTCGCAGCACTACACCTTGGTAACTTCTGAAGCCTGTTCCTACATACTGTATTCACTGAGTGTTTGCTCTTTGTAACAATATTACATTCCTAACCAATCCTTAGCTTGCTGGTCTATTCAAATGACTTTAGCAGACCTTCTACTCAACATCTCTTCAATCCGTACTTGTGAAGGTCTTAATTTCTCCCTAAGCATACCATGTATGTGTCCTGCTGACTCTCATCCCTTTTGCTTTTTTTTTTTTTTACCTCTCATTATTTCTCCAGGTGCTTTACTCATTTTGAATGCTAATGTTATCATCCATAATACCCCTACTCCATCCCAACCTCATGTCATCATATTAGTGTCAGTAAATTAATAACCATATTCATTATTTTATCATGCAGGCCATTTAGGAAACAACTGAAAGCTACACCAGACTCAAGATCTGTATTTAAGTCCATCCCAACTCTAAAGATCATTCAAGCATCACAGATCTGAAAAAGTCATTTTTATGGCCAGTCATGGATTTCTAATTTCCTTAATATCCGTGGCAGATTTCCCTAAAGCTTATGTAAGCAATTCAAAATATATAAAAAGAAATTCTAACTGTGTAGAGAATAAAAAGGTTTCTGTCAAGGTGTGATATCACATGTTTACACAAGGTTCTCTATAATTCACACCAATGCTCACACCTCAGACATTGATGTCCTTGCAATTGTATTGCAGTACTAGAAACAACTAGAAACAAGCAGGCAGAAGTTAGAGTTGTAAATTCCAAGTTTACTTAATTTTCCAAAGTGCAAAGAATTTTACAAATCTCCCTGAAATCAACAGGCATTACCAAGTGATTAGCCTAAGTAAAAACAATGTTATTTTTCACCACAACAATTCACTAAACAGATATAAGATTAAAATAAATAGATGAGGAAAAAAAAAAGAAAAAAAGATAGCTATCCACGCCAGTCTTAGCATGTCTCATTTAACCCACGTTGAAGCTATCCACTCGTAGTGGTGATTTACAGTAGCTGTGACAACAAAATACATCACCACTGAAAAACAAGACAACCTGCATACTGGATATTTCCCAGGCTGCTTGTTACATCTGTGTGTCACTTTTCATCCTAGTCAAAACTGATGATGCTTTTTCAGAGTTAAAAAAAAAGCTGGTTGTTTCACCAGTGGTGACTTTAGAAAGTATTCAATTTAGAAAAAGCTAACTGTTTAAATAAAACAAGAATGACTATGGTTGTGTGGGAAATCAGGGTTTCAGTAGACTTTGGCTACCGTAAACCATAGCTCTGCTCTGAAAACCAGTATCATAGGAATGGCTTGTCTGAACACTATTACACTTGTCAACTGCATTTCCAATTGGCAATTATTTTCCCCCAACATCCAGGCCCATATACTCAGACTTGGAATGAGGCTGCCAGCTGCACTTCCCTCCTGTGTAGGCTATCTTACAATGAGGGCCTGCAGACTTCCCTCTTTAAGCAGTGCCCATGTAATTACCGTAATCTAACATTGGGATTCTGGCCATACATATACAATTTTTTTTCCATTAGTGTTTTTGCACAAGTCTAATAACTGTCTGATGGTCAACAAGAAATCCTGTTGATGCACAGAAAAAAACAGTATTCAGCACCCAACTCTTCCACCTGTTGGTCTGGACATGCTGTACTTGTTTTCCTCATTAAAGCCAGTGGTCAATATGATTTCAAACTGACCTGTTACTTTAGGAAATGAACTATTCAGACAATTTCTGTATAATTTTTCAGAACAGAACTATATTTTATATAAGATCTCATAAAACATAACTTTAAAAATTATTATAAAACTACTGCTAAAACTAGTTACACCAGTAAAGGACAGGGATGACGGAGATCAGACTCCTGCACTTTGTAAACTTTAAGTTACTTCCAAGCCCCAAACATACATTTGGAAACCTCAAGGTGAATTAAAAAATCCCAGCAGTCCTATTTACATTGAGTGATGAGCTTACATCTGAAAATGAATGTCACTATATAAAAGTAAACACAGTGCTCCCCAGAGCCTAAAAAAAGATTGCAGCATTTTGCATACCTGTGACCCTCTTGAACCGTCATTGCTACTGGTCTTACACCAAGGTAGTAACTCAGGAGAATTAATAGATGTGAACCAATATTTACAATATGGTACTCTTTAGCAATTATATCACACAAAAAGCCCAATTGTAATCTCATATAAAAATACTGTTCACCTTAAACTCCTGTTGCTTGGCCATCATCACTGGCATATGTCTAACAAGGAGAGGATGTTTCTCTTTTTTGATTTGATTCCCATCATCTTCAACACAGAACCAACCTAACAGGTTATCCTCCACTGCAATAGGAAGAACAAACAACAAACATCCCACAATACTTTCACTAAATAATCATTTATGCCTCTACAGGAACAGAAAAGAATTCTGTTAGGACTAGTCAATACTGATCAGGCTGTTCTTATGCTATATATGCATAAATGACAACATAAAACTATGAGTAAAAATTCCATTGAGTAGATTAAAAGCCCACCTTATATTAGCAAATTGACAAGGGTAGTCTTTTAATGATCTTATCAATTGGTTATCGAAAGAGGAAAATGCATACCAAACCTCTCCTCAGACTCTAGGAAATTTCTTCGGCTAACAGCATTTCTCTGCCTGTGTAAGCAATATCACTACCAGTTAGCATGCTGCTAAGAACAGCAAGGTTGTGGGTCTGACCTCTGTATGGGCCATCCACTTAAGAGCTGGACTTGATGATCCTTCTGGGTCCCTTCAAACTCAGAATATTCTGTAACTCCTGTCTACTACTTATCATAATTGTAAGGATCCTTCTCCTGGAATGATGGAGACATCCATTCTCTCTTCTTTTTTGTTACTTTGCCTGCCTTCACTGAGACACCATAAAGTCACTCTATTTTAATGATATGCTGGTGAAACTTGCTTTGTAGCAAGTTAATGTTTCTCAACTCCGGCATTCAAAACCCCAGGTATCTTCAGAAACCTATGACCCTATGCAAACACAGGAGACCAGTAACATCACAGGATAGTACATTTTTTATTGCTTCCACTGTGATCAGGTTTGATGGTGATAATCCCTCCAGTGAAAAATAGTGTTATGTCAAAAAAACTCCAAACACTCAAAACTGAACCAAAAACCAACTCCTTCAAAAAACCTGAGTTTTACATAACCAACTATAGAAATTTTGCATTAAAACTACACCCACAAGTTTATTTCAGATTTAGAAAGCTAAACAAATGAACACAACAGCCTTCACTGATATTTCTTAGCTATGATAATTCTGAGCTAAAACTAAGAAATTTGAACCTGAAGTTCAAAGTATAAAAAGTTTGTAAGATCCAAAGAAATAAACTTATAATCAAATAATTTCCTTGCCTGTCTGTCCTGCCATGTATCTCATTCTTGCTGATTTAGATCTAGCAATTGGTAATGATTACCAGACTTCATTAAAATACTGTGGAAAATATATTCCTTCATAATGAATCCCCATTTTATCTATAATGTGATTATTTTATTGTGAGGCACAATCACTACCATTTACTGTACTGCATTTTTAAACATCTGCAGACAAATTTTCACAAAAAAAAATAATTCTCTAAAAAATAAAAATTAGATTCTACACTGAGAGCTATTTTAACTTAACAGGAAATTTGAGTAACTAAGAATTACCAAGGGCTAGTTTAGCCATTTGTAAATTGTTGATCCAAGACTGTTTGATGGCAGGGGTAAATGTATTGAACACAGCTGTAAAGAAAGTTGGCCGCCCAGACCTGCAATTAAGGGAAAAAAAAAAAGAGTCACTACAAATGCACTGAGTATGAGATACAGCCAAGCCCAGAAATGTTGAACATGATGAAATTTCATTATTTTCAACACTTAGATGAAGGCAGTTCTGATATAAGCATGCAGGCTCTGACACGCCATACATCCATTTTCATACACTTCACGTGAAATGGCATGAGAGGAACACCCTCCCGGCAAAGGAATGCAAAAGTGGCTGTTCCCTATTAATTGCCACTGCCACAGTTTCATTTTGCTTCTTGCATCTGGAATGACGGATACTGGAACAGGAGAAAAACTACAGCACTGCTGTAGAACATTGAATCTCCCAGCATTATAGCATAAGAGCAAAAGTCAGGGGCTAACCATGGAGACAGAAGAGAGGGAAGAGCTACAGGTTCCCAAATCCTCCCTGGTACACCTATGCCTAATACATAAGTCCATTGAGAAAGTTTCATAATCAAGATGACTACTGACTTGTCCTGTTTTCCTGGGAGTTGCAGCTGAATTCTACAGCGATCTGCTGCTCTGATTTCATCTTCTTTTTTCAAAATCAGCTTTTGCAAACCTGAGGTCCAGTCATGGGCTACAGATTGGTTTAAGTTCTGAAAAATTAAAAAAGCTAAGATTCAACACCAGCCTACTAGTCTATTTTCAACAGGCTAGCTAAGGTGATGTCTGCATATAAAAAAATTCCTGGCACCTGGGCCTGAATTAGTCCACATTTTAATCATGGATAATTTAGCCATATTTGTAAACATATTTCAAAAATATCTGTAAAACTTTTGCTAACATATTTTATCTGACAATTTAATCTCACATTGCTCAGAGTTTGATGATACACAGTGATATTCCCAAACATTCGTCAGATTAAAAAAAAAAAAGTCAATTTGCATCAAGTGTACCCAGAAGCCTTCCACTTTATTCCAGAATCCACAAATTCTGCTTCTAAAGAAAATCTCATGAAAACCTCAACAAACCATACCGACAATATGTTTTTGTTCACATCTTTGAGCCAAAATATTTACAGAGCATTATTGAAAGCTCTTTGCCTGGTCTAAATATCTGTTTAAGCTGCTGAAACAATGATCTATGCAAGCTGAGTGTTCTGTCACGGAGGCTAAAAGTGCACCTGAGTGACACTTAAAAGCATCAAGACTAACGAGTAAACAAAAGTACACACATGTTCCACAGTCAGAATTGTATGAAAATGTAAATGTTTCTCAAAAATAGAGAAGTTGACCTCATTCCTCAACACTTCCTTCTAATAATCATACACACATCTACCTGAGAACACGGACTGAATTTTAAGCTTTTAAAACAGAGTTGGCTCTGACTGGAAGTACAGACAGAAGCATTTTGTATATGTTAAGGGTGAATGTCTTATGGGACCTGTGCTATACGTATTTCCAATTATGAAGATGAATTCACCTTCAAATACTTGTGAAGCTTTGTCCAAAAGGACTGTTTCCATAAACTTCGTTCAGAGAATGCATTTTTACAAAATACTGTTTTATTTAATGCCTCGACTCTGAAGCCAAGATATTCCAAGAGAAGCTCAGCTTTCATATATTCATACATATATATACGTATTTACAACCTGTGGTGGCAGGTAGGAGTTAAAAATTGTGTTTAAGCATACATAAAACTTACAAAACAACAGGAAAAAAAGCAATTTTTTTTAAATCTCAAGATTGTGGACAACTCATTCTGAAAATTGGTGTTAAGTACTATAATTGTTTGCCAGAATACATGCTAAATCAAAGGGATGTGAACAAAGCCAAAGCAAAATACTTTCAAAATTCCCCTGAAAATCCATTTATATTTTTGTGATTTACACTCAGTTCTAAGCACATTTTCCCCCAAAAGCCAGAATTATGAGCTTGGATGAGCATCAAGAGCTTCTACCAAATAACCATCCTCCTACCACCTTGTCTAACAGCAAGAATCCAATTTCTTAACATCAAAATGTAATTCTGTTCCCATATAAGCTTATCAGCTACTGAACAAACGCAGACACTTGTACTATCCACCTACACTTAAAAACAATAGTGAAAAACAAAACTAAAAGGACAGCTGTAATCTATTTATAATGCTAAACAGTTAACAGTAAATGCATTACCAGAGGTAAAAATTATTCCACTCTTTGGAGAGAGAACTAGAGTGTCTTGCACAGACCCTAGGGAAAGACAATTATACTATTTTACAACAGGAACAGAGTAGAAAAATAAATCCAGATTTGTTTATTACCTGATAGTTTCCTTTAAGGCTGCTTATTAATTGACTAATTTGACCAAGCACATTCAAGTCATGTAAAAGGTTCTGCAGATCGTGGTACAGTTGCCCTGGCCCCATATAGAGCTTGTCTAAAATGAACAAAAACCTAAAGTTACACGTAATACAAAAATGCAATTCTCAGTTGAAGGAGGAAAGCATGACAAGGATAATATTAACATATATCTGAAAATCAGAGTGATTTATTTTTACACATATCATCATTACTTCACTTTGCTGCTCCAGCTGCTTCTGATGTCGCTGCAGACAGGTAATGGTGAAATGCATCCCAGGAAATTATACGCAGTACTTAGTATCACGTATTAGCTTCGCACATACAGGCATGACCACTGGCAATGCCTTTTAGCTCACCTTATCATTGCCTTTTTAGCTACAATTAAGATTCAAGCTCGTTCATCTGACAGAGAGCATTGTGTGTAGTTCTAATACCACACACTAGAACTGTAACAAATATCAAAGCTTCACTGGCCCCAAAATTTCTCACTGACATGGAAGTTTTGCTTAGCAGCAAACAGCAGACTTGCTAATTTAAACATCTTTCCTCGAGGTCGTTTCCGGTTACATAACAAAGCAAAAAAATTTATTTGTAGCTTTCCCTATGACGGCTTAAAACTCAAAATTTGCTTGATCGATCATGAGACAGTTCTGGATCATATATCTGTATCCTAACTTTAACACAAGTCTGTAATTTCATTGAATCACTTGAAATTTTATTGTGATCATGGTTAAGTGAAAAAAGGATCTGTACTGAGATCATCAGGAGAAATATTTTCCTCTTATCATCAATAAGTACATAGGTTTATAAGGTAACAGTAACTCTGAAAAATACACTAGTTAGTAGGATAAGGTGTCTTATCTAAATGCACAAAGCTTGCAGAACCCTGATAACATACTCTGACTCCCAGACACAATGTTAGGAGTAGAATGGGTATGTAATTCTTATGGAAACAACACTCATTCTCCCATAAAAAAAACCCCACCATGTCTCATGCACAGTCAGCATGTTTCCCTTTGGCTGAATAACAGAACAGGGATGAATTATCTTTCCAGGAAACTCCTGCAGATTATTTAGCACATGCAGTGTAGTATCCAAACTACGGATCCTTCATCCTTACCACAGCTTTGGAAGCTAAGCTGCGGGTAGCAAACACCCCTGGAGCAGAAGGATTTCAACCATATGTTGGCAAGAACGCGATCTAAATACAGTGCTGGCTACTGACTGTGCAGATGGATCAGGAGCAGGGACATGAGCCATGACTCCTGGCCTTGCTGCCAGGGCAGGTGGGTGCTGGGCACAGCACAGCTGGCACCTCCGTTCCCTCAGCCTGCTGCAGGGACCAGTGTACAAACCAAACCGCAGCAAACCAAAGACAAAGCTGTCAATATAGTTTAGGTCAGAAAAAAACATGAAAAATAAACACGTATGAAACAATTCTACTTAAATCATTAGTACATTTTCAATTAGGCATCCAAATAACTATTTTGTAAAGACATTTTCCTATTTGGACCATCACTGGATGTTTTTCTTTAATGCAATTCACTATATTAAGCTGGGAATCTGCCTTAAATCTCAAAAACCGTAAAATGTTCAGGCTCAAAGAAAATATTAATTGCTACTTTATTTCTGAATTCTCCACTTCCCTTCAGGGAAATGCAACACAAACCTGAGATATTACACATTTCCACAAAATTTAAAATTATTGTCTTGCTTTTAAATCTTCTGGTAAATTGAATCAGTGAAGGGATTCCTGTGCATTGCAGTTGAGCACCAAACAGGAGAATGAATGCACTTACTATTGTTTACCCATCCAGATAATAGATGCAACTTTCATCCACCCTTCCTTGCCTGTTCTGAATGTTAATTAAAAAAAATCCCAAACAATCTACCCTTTCTTACCCTTAAAAAACCAAATCAGACCATAAAAAAGATATTTACATTTATTTTACACAATGAAAAGAAATGACTGCAAAGTAGACCTAGGAGGAAGAATTTTGAGATTATGATCAGTAGAGCACTTTTCTGGAACTGCACACTCCATACTTTATTTAAGCTGCATTTTCACTTTTTACAATCCAAATGCTCAAAAAAAACAACATCTGAAAGATGTAAACACTTCTCTCCTTGTATTCCTCTGCTGCTAGCTTACTTTTTTTTCATACTAAGGTCTACAATAACTGTAATTTCTGAAGCACCAGAACTGCTAGTTCCTAGACACTCCAAATTGTTGATTTTGATAGGACTACTTGCAAAGAAAGGAGCAGGTCAGTGTCAACAAAAATCTGGTGAAACAGCCAAAAGCCATGTTGACATGTCTGGCACTGTAAAGAACATAAGTGCAATCACTCTTGCTCCAAATTTCTATAACAAAAAGATAACCTCTGCAAAACAAAATTTAGACTGATTAGAAATAATTGTCAGCTTAGTTAAGTTTTTGGCAGAAGCCCAGTCACTTACCTGTAATTTATAAACTCCACTACTAAACAAACCAAATGGCTCCACTGAAAAAGACGTAGTACAAATATTTTTGAAATTTACAACTATCAGGCTGTGAAAGTTTGTGAGGCTTCACTTACGATGGATATTTTCACTCAAGTGAATTACATTACTCTTAAGTTTTAAAAGCCAGGGTCACTCTTTGCAGCTTGATAAAGACAGTTACAAGGTATTTTGTTTATTACTGTCTGGAGAACAGACATTAATGTAGCATATAACAAGCAGCATTCAGGCAATTCTTAGATGCTGGAGCACTTTATGCCATAGTCTTCAACTGAGGCCACAAAGCAAGCTTTGTGCTTATAAAGATGAACTAGCCCTGTGCAGTATATACATCAACTGTATATACTCAGCTGTCCTCTATATTCCTCTTCCTGGAGCTTTAAATACTCTTACAAATATACTTGTTCCAGCCTTGCAAATAAGGCATAAATGGTGAATTTCATTCAGTAATTGTCACCTGAGTCTTTTTTTTCTGCATCATGCATATTTCATAAGCTATTAATAAAGCAAGATAAAAAGGATGCAATAAGAATGTCACAGCAAATAAACTAACATAGCATCTGAAAGTCTGTCACACAGGAAAAACAAACAAAAGTAATTTAAGGTTCATTTATTAAAGACCACATTCTTAGCACAGGAAGGGAAGCCAAAAAGCAAAGCAATAAATAATTAATGAGAGCCTGCTTCCATCCTCTGATGTTCTAGAAAAGACAAGCGGCCAATTTAATAGTCAGCCCAGGACTAGATCAACAGTCATGACTAATACCAGTCTTTCATGGAGGTCTTTAGTGGGCACAAACTAAACCACAGATAAACAGTGACCTTCAGACATCAACAATGATGGACCCATCAGAAGAGAGTTCTCTGAGAACTGACCACTTGGATTGTGTCTGGATGAGTTACAAGTTATAGCAACTTCACCTCTGTACTGAGTCCTGTAAGGGTTACTCACAATGTCTTTTAAAATACAATTAGTTTCTCAGTGGTTAACAAAATGTTGGCCACCAGTTGATCTGGCTGAGAATCATCTGATGGAGGGTTTTTCTGGAGTGGAGGAGGTGGGAGAGCCCACTACGTTGTTTATCAGATGTGTTTCTCAGCTCACAGCCAAAGGACTGGCTGTTTCCGCCCACACATGTTCCCTGACCATTCAATTGCTGGTATTTTGGGGTGGGTGTTCACTCTTTCTTTTATCCATAGACAGCACTGAAAAACTCTTGGCTTTACTCCAAAGCAGATAAGTGGCTGCTTTCTTTTGTACTGTGAAATGTTTCACAAATGATAAAGCCATTTCCTTCTCATTACTGCACCACTCTTGCTAATTATCGAGCTCCAAAACAACTTATTTTTCAAATGTGAGAAAAGCTCTTCATAAGTTTAGAGAATGTTCTTCTCAACTCTATGCATTCTATGTGGTACAGAAGACAGTGTGCCTGGGCAGGAGAGAAGGCAGCATGCTGTAACCAGTAACCAAGTAAGTGGCTTTGAAGGCAACGTTTTTTGCATTCCACCTACAGATCAAGGGTGAAATCCTGTCCACATGTAAGTTGGCAAGAATTTTTTTCATCAACTCCTTTGTTGCTAAGATTTTACCAGAGGAATTCGTGCCTCCCTGCAACAGGCAAATTTACTGC
The DNA here is from genome assembly GCA_035583185.1 of Anabacerthia variegaticeps. Classification (NCBI taxonomy): domain Eukaryota; kingdom Metazoa; phylum Chordata; class Aves; order Passeriformes; family Furnariidae; genus Anabacerthia; species Anabacerthia variegaticeps. Next base: position 94,425,753 of record JAWWEW010000112.1, read on the forward strand.
CAACAACCAGTAACTCATGCAAAATACCTAATTCCTTGCTCAGCATTTAAATGAAATATACCCAAGGTTAAAAAAGAAAAAAATGACACTTGCTTTGGAGGGAAGAAAGGAGGTTAAAGTTTAAACTGATTTTTGCTGCTATGTAAAATTGGGGTGGGAAGATTCTGCTTTGCCTAATGATTGCTTCTTAGCTGAGATATAATTGAGTATAATACTAAACATTTCTTTTACCTTACACATTTCCCAGTGTTACTCTCAACACCACAGCTTTAAGTTCGTCAATTTTGCCTGGTTTGAAGTACTTGTAATTGAAATAGAAGCAATTTTAGCCTATTTACGCCCAGGCATTTTCAAGGCAGGAAATTCCCTGGGTGTGGCTAAAGTCAGTTTAACTTGGCTCAGGCAAAAGTAGAATTTGGAAGGTTGTGCATAAACATACACATGCAAGAGAAGTGTCTGTGTGCTAGTGCCTGCATGTGGGCAGAGCAGGAGGATTCCCACCTCCAGCAGAAGGCTGCATTGCTATGGAGCACAGCCAGCAGCCAAAGCTCTCCCCCTGCACAGCCAGCACAGCAGCAGCTGCCTTAATAGGCACTGGCACAGCAGCTGCTCACTTGGGATTGTTGTCCATCCAGTTCCTCCAAATTTTCATGGGCACCTCAAGCATATTGGACTTTATAATCCTGAACTGATCATGCCATATTCTTCCTTCCAAAGAATTACTAAGGGACACATTTATTTACCATGCTGATTTGTTATCTGTGGATGTTTTCTACTAGCTCTTCCTGTGTGCTCTGATTCTCATTTGTGAATTACTATTTTATCATACATTTATGTTACTAAACAAGAAGAAGAAATGTCTGCAATGCTCAGAGTAGATGCAGTCACCCCTAATTTAAACATCTATTCTAGGTAAGCAAACATGATGGTTCAGGTGGTCCCTTCCCATACTAAACTCCTGTTTTTTCCCAATTAGGAGGACATTTTTCCGAGTAATACTATTACATATAAATCCAAATATCATGCAAATAAATTAAAAGCCTCAGTCAGTATACTCTTAATATTGCAACTACTTTTGCAAACATTTCTATATTGTCTATCATGTTGAAACCAAACACTGTTAATAGATGCACTGCTGGGGATCTCTTTTGCTCCAGAGTAACTAATATTAACAACAGGTGCCTTGAGTATAATCATAGTAACAACCTTTTGCCCACGTGGTTCAAAGCCGCAATACATCAATATATATTGCTTTGAGAAAAGCCACATTGACATGAAGTGAGAAGCCTCATGGAAATTCAAGGTCCTTACAAAGATCACTTTGCCTCTGAGAGACACAGAGCCCTGAAGTCAGACTAGGTGTAACAAGAAATGGGAGCTCACCAATGCTCCCATGCCAAAACGAAAGGCTCTTTTCCTGACTATAGTTCCAATGATACTGAGGGGTAACACAAAACTAAAGATACACTTGAAGAACATGCCAGATTTGAAGACCACTCCGAAAGGCTGGTAGATACCAAATTTGACTTGCCAATTGCAATCTGGTCTTCAAGGCTGAGCGCATTTGTATTGCTTCCTCCCACTCAGCCATCTGTGTGCATCCAGGCAGCATACTGAAACGTCAAGTGTTATGAAAGGAAGAGATTCGGAAAAGATTCAATCCTTATCTTGAGCATAAAAATCACCTGGGATGGTGGAAGAAGTTACGTATGTGGGAGGTAACTTTAAAAGTTGCTGTGTCTGTAGAAGGCATATCAAACTGGTACTTGTATAGAATTACACACTTGGAACAAATGAAAACACACAGGCCTCTTCTGCAACATTTAAGTCTACATTTAAACCTGAGAAACTTGTACAGTGTTCTGGAAACCAAAGCATCATAATCCTAGATGAATTCTTGATCAGTTCATAATAAACTGGAGAGATTTCATGAGATTGTTAACCTATTCAGGTTAAACTGTGATGACCTAGCAGTAATACTTTTAAAATTACTTAACTGCAGTCAGAAATGCTCAGTTGTTGTAATTTAAATGTGACTTTGACTGCCCTAGAAAAGTTTCACTGATTTTTTTTTTTTTTATTTTATCAAGTAATGGGAAGCAGATAGCATCCCACTGCTTAGTTTATGATGCTCACCTTTAGGAAGGACAAGAATGGAGACTGTGAAAGACAATTTATACCTGAAGTAAAATAGTTTCCTGTTCACTGAAGACCTTGATAATCATATCAAGCTATTTCAGCAACTGATAAACAGAGCTGGCAAAAAGATTATGAATATTGGGAATACCAGGAACAAAGTAATTAATTTAGCAGTTGATACTGATGCCAAGTATTGAAGTACTATTCCCTTTCCCATTGCAAACTCTCTTGTCCTAGAAAACCTAGCGTTTGTGGAAGGTTGGTGATGAGGGTCCCATTCTACACTAAAACTTTTCCTTACAGAAAACCTGACAAATCCAAGCACCAGTTATACCCATGGGAGGCACATCCATACCTCTGATCCATTCTCCCTGGAAATTTTGTATGAGTGTTAAAGCCAGTGACAAACAGATGAGATTTTATGTTTAGACACTGAATTACAAACTTCCTGCACATTGTGTTATGTGAGTAAAGACCCTGACAGCCCCCCCAGCACCACACTCCTTCTATTTGTGCTTTTTCACTTGCTCACTCATGCTGCTCCTGTTTCCATAGATGCAACAGAGAAGCATGTGGGTGGATTCGGTTTTCTTGTTTCTGCTTTATGAGAGCATTTGAACAGTCAATTGGAATTTCACTAAAATAGGTATAAAAAAAGGAGTCTTGTAAATCCGAAATCATGGTTTATGACCTAAACAAGTCCATGGGTCAATTTAAAGTTTATAACAGAAAAGGAGATTTTCTGCCTTCCCCTGGTTTGCTCTTTCATACTAAATCCAACTCACGATCTCCACAGTTGTATGCACCTGAAAAATCTGAGCCACTGTAACTCAACTAGATCTTGTCAGATAACATCACATTCTCAGGTCCAAACTACACAAGTATTAAGAGTGGTATCAGTCTCTGGATTTGGAAATTTAAGCAAATGGGAAGTCAGGAATGATCTCAGAAAACAAGAGTTTAGTTGGCAGCCATCAGTGACAAGCTAGTTGCACGTGGCTTTACAGTATAACCCTAACTTAGGCTTAGAAACCTAGTGCAGAAAGAAGCAACACAAGCACATACATAGTATTAAGTGACAAGAAATAAACTTCCTGAGATTCCTAGAATGCAAACTATTTAATTCAGACATGCAGTAAACAGGCCTAATTAACAATACAGTCAGGACCCATCATCATCATCAACCAACATGAAGAGCATTATCATAAACATGAAATGACATTATTCAGTCTAATCATACTTTAATCATATAAGCACCTAAACATAATCTTATGAGCTTAATTACTGAAGTTGATAATCTGAGCCTCTGAAACTCTTTAATGTATTTATTCTCACTGCCATGCAAGACAGGGGAGTTCTTCAAGTCCTAATCACAGTCAAAGAACCACATGCCACCCAGCATTCAGAGCAGAGCTGGGAAACAAACCTCCCAAGTCTCAACTCTAACAAAGTGTTTTTAACATGCTTCACCTCCCTGTCAGCTGGTAATACCTTGCTCTCGACTGGTAATTACATGAATGCTAGGACCTGTCTTGCTCATTGTACCAGATCTGAACACCAAAGAAACGGGTTGCACAAAAACTGTCATCCAACCACAAAACTATGTTACACACACAGCTTGAGCAATGGGGAGATAAAATCAACAGCTTGCAATTGCAAATACTGAGTAAGGTATTAAGTTCATAGTGCTATAAAACTTGTGAAAAAAATTATGCAAAACCAGCAAGGAAACACAAAGCCTGTAAGATAGTGAGAAGTAGCTGATACTTTGAGAGCATGGTTTCAGGATTATATTAAACTCCAGCTAATCCTGACCACACAGGGAATTTCAGAGATAAAAGGCCATAAATCTTTTTCCTGCTGACAGAAGCAGCTGTACGGTGTCAGAGATTAAAGCAGTAGGGAACATGAGAGAAAAACACTGGAGCCCTGATACCCTGACAAGAGCGGACCCCACGGCTCAACTCCTCAACATCATGCTAGCTGGGACAACGGTCAGGTGTCTTCCTGGACTATGTACTGACTGCAGTTCCTGGCTGTTCCCACAAGGAAGCAAAATGCTTGAAGCAAAGACTTTAGAGTGAAAGGAAGGAAGTGCCATGTCCCTTTCTCTCACAAGGCCTGAAGGGGAAGGCTGAGGGCAGCATGCACCTGGAAGCCCCTGCCCTCTTAAGGAAGGAGAGGGATCGTACAGGACCTCTGGGATGCATCTGCATGGGCACAAAAGGTGAAAGAGGAACTGACTGCAAGAAGGCAAACACTGACATAGACAATGAAAGTACATGTGTGAAGGCACTCAAACAATGAGAGTACTGCAGGCCTGTAGGCAGTTATAAACTTCCAGAGGTTTACACTGGAGGTCCCACCACACTGTAACTAAGAATTCATGCAAATTGTACTGTGAGGAGCTTAGCTCCCTCTTTCATACTCACTTGCCTACAGTTAGGTTTCTATTAATTTTAGTACTCTGTGTCATGATGAGACCTCTGGCAACACAGAGCAAGGTTTATGGGAGGTGGACGTCAAATCCTATAACCACTATAACAAATATGAAAGGCAAAGAGAAGAATCTCATCCTAAGTGGGTGAGACAAATGTGTAACACCTAATTTATTCCTTGCCTAATCCAGCAGCTAGAAACTTACATCCGCTTAACAAGTGAACTATTTAATGTCACCCAGTTTACTCGGATGAACAAGCTGTTTGGCACTAGATTTATTTAAAATCTCCAGTCTTTCGTTCATATATATCAATAACAGTTTACATTTATGAATATATTACAGCTCCTTTAATGTACAGCATTGTTCTTTAAAATATTTACATGATTAATCTTTATCTATTTCACAGAAAAGTTAGTTCAATTAGCAATTCATGCCACACCATTCTTTCTAAAATCTTATCACCAATGCTAGAGTTGATATGCCACTTAATACTAGTCTTACTTTGGACATTGTATTACCACTGTTGAGCCTTGGAGTGATAATAAAGCTCCTTCCCCAATTCTGTATTTCTCATTAGACAAACCAGCAAAAGCCAGCAATGGCTATCAGAGCAGCAGTATCTCTCTTCGGGAAAAGAGCTGCCCTTTGAGCGAGATATTGACAGAAACACAAGCACAGGCTGTAACTCATCAAACATCCTTCCCTGTTTCCCTGGCAACACTCAGAGGCCTAGACAAAGTGACTGCATCAAGCAGAAGGAAACTCAGAAGAGAGGAATCATTTCTGCACTTCAGCATCGTGTCACTACTACATTTGACAATAAACAAACCTCATAGAGATCAAAACCTCAAGAGAGTGGAAACAGAGTACAAATGTATCCCTGGAAGTTTGAGCCGGAAAGGGGAGGAGTTATGGTTTAGAAGTTCTCAGGCTTTATCTCAGTAAGAAACTATAAACCTGTCAAAGAAAAAAGTAACTAAAATGAAGCCATAAATGTGCTAACCTGGTTTTTCACTTTACTGTTAACTTCTAGGTTCACCACTGCATAGATATATAGTACAGATAGGTCTGCCTTATTTTCTCTTTTAGTCTTAAAACATACAGCTCAAATTAAACATTTCTTTTCCTAAGCCGTAGTCTATGCTGTCTATGTCTCCTAATCAACATGATCAACATCAGAACACTGCTGACAGGCACTGGTTGCCCACCCAGAAATGCCAGGATGCTTAGTCCTTTCCTTTTGATTCTACAAAATCTCTGTAGTCTGGTCTTCTTAAGCACAAAGACTTACAGTGAATGGGGTAACATCAGACTGGCAACCTGTCACTAGTGGGGTTCTGAAGGGCTCCATCTTATGGCCAGTTCTCTTCAGTGTCTTCATAGACAACTCCAAGGTATACTAAGTAAGTTTGATGATGATACTAAATTGGGAGGAGTTGTTGAGTCCCTCAAAGGCAGAAAGGCCCCTGCAGAGAGACCTTGAGAATTCAGAGGACTGAACAATCACCAAGAGTAGGAAGTTTAACAAGGGCAAGTGCTGGATTCTGCACCTGGGACAAGGCAACCCCAGATGTTAGTACAAACTGGGGAAGGAGACACTGAAAAGCAGCCCCACAGAAAGAGATCTGGGGGTTCTGGTCGATGTCAAGTTGAATATGGGGCAGCAGTGCCCTGTCAGACAGGAGGGACAGCTGTGTCCTGGGGGGCATCAGACAAAGCATCACCAGCTGGTCACAGGAGGTGAACTTCTTACCAACATAAGTAAATCAAAATATAGAATATACAACTTCCTGTTCACACTGAAAATATTCCTCTGCTCCTACATTAATTCCACTCTTCTGTACCATGCACGTGTCTTGTGCTTCTGCATATGGGCTAATTGGAAAGAAGAGAACACCAATAGCCTACCAGAAATAGTACATGAATTTACTAGGGAAAAAATCTCTATCTTGCATCTTTCTGCACATGTTCTATAAAAGGAAATTAAAACATCAAGTTGTTGACACACATAATTAAGACAACTACTTTCACAGGAATTGTCCGGTTGAGATACCAGAGAATCATATTCACAGACTTTCAACCAAGACTAACTTCAATACATGAAACAGGACTTTGACTAATTTGCTGAAAGAAATGTGATCTGATAAATATGCTGTTTTTTTCTGAAGACCAAGAATATGAAATATTTTCTGGTTTAAATGTTATTGCAGAAAGCAAACAGAAGCTGCAATTGCACTCCTCTAGGAAACAATATCAGAATCATACAAATAAAGGACTCTGCCAAACATCTGAGACTTCAATTCTTCTCCACGTTCATAACTAAAAGAATTCAGTCTACTGCTGATACTAGGGAAGAACAACAGGAACAAGGCAAGAGCACATCAAGGACGGAGCAGCATAGCAGAATACACTCTAGGAACAATTTTCTGCTTTTGCCCACACCCCCTCAGGCCACACAGTTTCTCCTGACAAAATACAACGGGCTTAAAACAAAGAAACGAACATAACAACCCCTAAATGTGTTCTCCTCTAGAATTCAGAGACAAAAGACTGCTATGCAAAGCTCAATGGGGTAGAAAACTGCACATTGAAGATTTTGCCAAGTGAAAACCAAGCTCACACAGCCCTTGCTTTCCATTTTAGAACAGTACTAAAGCATGCCTTTGATTTATATGTACTCATAAAATCTTTCATCCTTTCAGCAGTTGCATATTGCAGCCTGCATGAGATTAATTCAAATTCATCTATTAATGTCTCTGTAGCACCCAAAGTAAAGTTTGTATCTTTAAACTATACTATCTTCTCTTGCAACATCGCAGAAAATGGAAAGCACTAATTGCATTAGCCGATAAAAACCAGCTAGATAAGTTTATGAGAACTGCCTCCTCACAAAGATTTTGGCCGAGAAAAAACTGCCATGATAAGAGAAACGTAACTAATAACCACCAATCCTCACCAGAACACAACCTGAATCCATCAAGAATCCTTGCTAACCACAGCAGTAATGTGAGAACACTAACCTTGCAAGGGTTGAGTACCCATGCTTGCATGTGGCAGACACAAAATAACTTTTCTCCGTGCCCCAGAAATGGAAGAGGTAACCCCTCTACTACTTAACACTTTTACACTATTATTCTGGATCTCTCCAGTACCCACGAACTGGAAACATGAGCTGAAAATCGGGTCTGAAACATGGTTTTATAGGTCTCAGAATTTTGCCTGCAGCATCCCAAATTGTTCTTGATCATTAGATGTTTTTAAAACCACATACTATGAGGCCACTACGATTTAATGACAGGACTTCCTTGTATACTTTGAAAACAGAGGGAAACATAAATTTATGATGACTGCAAAGATAAGAATTTTCCAGCAAAGAACGACAATATTTCTCTGTTAGAGCTTTGCAACTTGTAGTAAACACCTAGTAGTCTCACCAATGATGCGATACTACCATAATAAAGATTGTGTCATCAACTACAAAAAGCAGCAACTTGGTGGGTGCAAATAAACAAGCAACAATGAACCATTTCGCAGTCTTACCAGTCCTGTACTTTCTGAGCTTCTGTAATCTTTAGCAGCCAACTAAAACTGGAACTGAGGGGGAAACTCTACAGAATAACTAACAGAATTAAGTGTGTATTCAAACTTGCCTATACAGGGCCAGTTTGAACCAGTCTGCATTTAGAGTAACAGCGCTTGCAGACACAGCAGTACCTGCAAATAGCAAGGCTATGCTCTTCCTCTTTCATGGCTGGTTATATTCAGTTTAGTTAGATCATTTGGCAGGAATGTTTGATTAAAGCTGAGAGAGGATTTTTTCAGTACAGCCAGTATCTTTCACATCCTTTTTATTTCTTATCTTTTGATCCTTTTTAGTAGGTAACCAAATTAATACAACAGAGCTTACAAAAAGAAAGATGAGTTCAGCTCATCTTTTACCTCCTATGTACCATTTAACCTGAAGGTTGAGCTACAAATCTGTGCACAGTCATTTCTTTTCTGTGTGATACTGTCACCAAATATGATGAAGCTGAGAAACTTCAGAGCCAAGAGGTACAAGTAGATTCTACAAGACTGTTTGGTCAAACGTTTTTGTCTCTCCTCTCATGCTTCACTTCCCCATCTGACCTTGCTGACATGCAAGGATTTGGTCTAATCAGCTGTGAGCCTACTGAACAAAGTCATAGTAGGAATATTTAACAAGGTGTTCCTACCACACCCATCTACAAAAGGGACCCCCAACTCTAAGTAATACATTTCTTTATATACAGTCTTCTCAGGGCTATGTACGCAGCAGCTGGTAAATTATAAAATAAAGGCTTTAATCTAAATGTCTAAGCAGTCCATTAATGCTTAAAAGGAATTATGAGAATGAAGTAATCCTTGAAATTGAGACTTAAGTGGCTATTTACAAAGAGTGTAGCACGAAGACTTAACAATAATCACCCTGGAAAATACAGAGGGTACTAAATATTGCAGCTGCACCTCAGATCACTTTGATGTGTAGCATTTATGCCTCCTTACAGCACAACTGTGGGAATATTAATGAAGCCAAGGGTGCAATATTAAATAAATGTGGTGTGAAATAAAGCCTAGAGCTAGCACTGAACTATGTGTAAATTATAGTCCATTAATACAGATCACAATCTAGATATATTAAATGCATTTAATATTACAATATTTAGGCAAAAAACAGGATATAAAAATAACTCCTTATGTATGAAAGCCTAGCTACTGAGTAAACTCTTAAAATTCATACATCTCTTGAGGGCAGTTGGCAGACTTTTAGAAGGAATTAACAAGTATGGAAAAAAACTTGCAAACTTCAGATCTTGAGGTCATTTTTGGAGAGAGGATAGGAGGAAATTAGCTATTAGCATATTTATTAAAAAACATTTATTAAAGTTTTTTTCTGAAGTGCTAGTTTGAAGGGCAAGATACTATGAGCCTGAGGTAAGTGAGTAACTTCTACACTGCAATAACCATTTGTGTCCAGACTCTTACTCCACAATAGAGTGGCTGGTCATTTTTACTGAGAAATTTCTTTGATTTAAATATGGCGTAAAGAACATATGCAGAACCAGCTGCCATAGGACCACTGACACACCACACCAAAACAACCTTTTTGCATGTCCACAAATTCTCATGCTTTAAAATTCTTTATGCATTCATGCATAAAACTCTAAACTAGGACAAATACAAGTAATTCATGTTGCAAGGCAAGAGTCTGGTATCACTTTGTGGATTCCAAAGAAAGAAGCTGTATTCTCTTCATGTTACAGCAACCTTCATCCACAAAATGCCTTCCTTTGTTTTCAGTAGCCCATTGAATTTCAAATATGGATTTGAGAAAATAGTTTGTAAAAGTCAGTAACTCCTGTCACTTACTTGGTTTAGAGTTAATGACGATGTTTTCAGCAGAGTGCTGGGGTGGAAACCTGCAGTTCTCTCCTTGGCCCTCACTGCTGCCGTATTCTATGACTTCCACTTGTCCCAGTGGTACACTCCACTTCAATAAATACCTCTGGCCAGATGTCATGGTGCCACTGCTTTCATAGGAAGAGCTGGAAGATGCACAAATTATTGCTGTGACAAGCAATTATGTTTCATGGCATCCTGTTTATTATTTTAGTGTCTAAAATCTGCTTTTTATCAGCTTGAATATAGTGCACAGCTTCAAAGAAATAAGTGCATCAGGCTGACTTTTGAGACTGACCTTTCCTGGGGTGCAAAGAGCAGCTATGCAGGTGCAGATAATCTTGTTTACAAACACCACAGGATGGCAAACAGCAATCCCTTCATTTCTATAGCATATATACATTTCTATAAATGACCATCTTTTAAGATCAATGTGCACTTTAACATCCTAATACAAGTGCTTGAGATTACACTTTGGCTCTGTATTTTCCTAATTCTTTCGAAATTGTGCTCAAAAGAAGTAACTGTTACATTTAGGGAAGTACGGATGAAGGGATCTTTGAATGACTGCTGGCAAGAGGAAGGACAATGTAACCTCCCAAGGGCTGAAAGATTAACATTGCTGCCAAGCCACACAGCCCAGAATGTTCTGTACAGGAGATCTCTGCAACTGCTGTGGTGTCCAAGTGTAATCCCACATGAGCTGCTGCTAAAAGAAGTGTGTATCAACACACATTTCAGGAGAAAGAGCACACTGAGGAAGCTCACTAGGAATAGAAATTACATTAACACTAATCTTACTTTGTTTCCCTCATTTCCTTATTCACATTCAAGCACACGTAACAACTATTTATTATAAAGGACAAATACATGTTAAAGTGAAAAAACCCATTTACTTCATAGAAAGCATGACTGAAATACAGAAGTTAAATGCTTGGGAGAAATCAGAAAAATGCATTTTTTGAGAACAGTACCTACATGCTGATGTTCAGTTACCTATTCATAACACAGTCATACTTTCATGTCAATAAAGAAGCAAGTACGAACAAAAAACACAAGTGCCACAGCTTAAGTAAATATTTATAAATTCTTGATCTAGCTCTTAAGAAAGAAAACAAAACTAGGCAGGATGCAGTTGTTCGGTCACTAGGAATAGCATCCACCCAGTCCAACTGCTGCTACTTCAAAGATAGGCCTCCAGCTCAAGATGGTCATCTGGACTACATATGAAGAAAGACCTTCTGAGGGTCATGTCTTCTGTAAAAATATGTATCTTTTGCAAGCCATAGAAAATTCATTTGGAACTAATGGTCCCCAGGCACCTGTGAAGTCTGAGTGTACCTGTAAAGGTTGGACAAAAAGGGGTCGAGAAAAGTGAGCTGATACATACTGCAGAGCTACATGTATGTGAAAAGCTTCTGAAGTCTACATCTCCAGTGAGAATCTGCAGGCATGCACGTCGATAACCACTGCTGTAACAGATGCCTAGCTTAGGTAAGGTGCCTAATGTCTATACAGCTAAAATGAAGAGAAATGAAGCTCATGCTGTGTGAGCCGAGCAGACAAGGGGTACATTCTACAGCATACTCTTGTTTCAAACAAAAACTTCTGGACGTTGTCACAGGTGAAGTATGGCAGACAATTTCCTTCAGTCCCTAACTCTATTTTTCTTGTAAAGGTAGCTCCTTCTGCAGTAAAAAACTATGAACAGTCCAAGTAATCATGGAGGAATTTTAAATAGACACACATAGTTTGTAGGTGGACCTACCCTCAACTGAACACCTCAAGGAAGTCACAAACCCTTTTCTTTGCTACTGAATAAAGCTAAAAGTGCTCTCAACTATTGTAAAAAAAAAAAAAAAAGAGTGTTATTTAAATAAGCAGGTTGGAAAGCAAACCTTAGCTGCTACACGAAGCCCCAATTAAACTTCTTCAGAGTTAGCAAACCCCCATGACACCTGCCTACCCAACTGCCATCCCAAAGGAGGTTGCTCAGCACCAGTTAATGCCTATGGGAACAACAGTGCTGTGATAACCAGAACTCTTGACTTAATGAGGAAGACAGAGACTTGGCATAATCATAAACTTCTCAGGTGGAAAATGAAAACAGACCATATCTTGTCACTTCAAAGGCAAATACAGAAAATCCAAGACTGAAATAGTATGGAACAAGATAAAAGATAAATGGTTAAAAGCAATGCTCTTAGGAAAAAGAAAAAAAAAATAAAACAAAACATGAGAAATATCCAGGTGTTACCAAGAAACTTAAGAATTTTTAAAGTAAAAGAATCACAGGATAAATAACAAGCTTGTTCATTTTCTAAGCGGTTATGTGGCACTTCCCACTCAGTAGCACAAACTCAAGCATTCACATGGCTAAAAAACATGTACTGTATTGATACTAAGATATCAACTCATGTTGTGCTTAAAATCTGATCTTGCAAAATTCTAATGATCCACATTTTCTCTGTTAGAATGTACTGTCACATCAAGCTATAATACAAGCAGCATTTGAATTTGAGTGTGACCTTGGCATACACAGAGGTTTAGTAATAGAATAATTACAGCCAACAAAAGCAGAGAAGGCACTCAAGAATGTTTTCTTCAAAGTACCTTTGCTTTAATCCTTAAATGTTTCATCTTGGAGAAAAACCCTTCCCCATCTGGAACTTTGTTAGTTGAGTTCCAGGTTTGTTCTGGCTACGTGTATTGTGTTTTTTGTGTTTTGCTTTGGGTTTTTTTTTATTTGCAAATTCTGTCAAGTTACAGATTTGTGTGTGTGTAACAGTATGAATTTAAGGAAGAAGAGAAACAAGTCCTACCTTGGCATGCCTGTACTTCGCTAAGCACTAATACACAGCAATAACTGGACACTACAGAGCATTTCTATGTGTAATCTCCAACTGATATAATCTCCTTACAAATTTACTCTATAACTTTTAAATATCAGCTGGATTGACATTAGAGAATTGTAACAAAGCTAGTTATTCATTTATTATGACCAGTCCTAAAAATCTCTAACCATAGTAAAAACAACAAGAAAAACAACAGCAGTGTGTGTCTCCTTTTCAAGCTGAAGCTTGAAGGATCATCTAAAAAATATGAATCAAGTCTTACCGAATATTTACTGTTGCACACATCAGCACATCATTTAACATGAAAAGTCGTCGTTCTTTCGTTTTGACAATTTCTCCTTTGTCATTGTAAACAGTCTCAACCATATCATCAGTCCGTATGAGGTATCTGTTTCCACTGCTGAGTAGCTAGATTTTGAAAACAAACAGCATTGTATATTATACATGGTACATCTAACAGCCAGCACAAAAAATAAAAGAAAATACAATAGGCTATCACTTGCCATCCTAGCACAAGTGATTGCAGATGGATTTGCTAAGGGAATTAAGCCTGCTTTTCATTTAAAGTAATTTCTGCTGCCACCAATATGGCCTGCAGGGGTTTTGGGTCTTAATGCAGATCATAATTGTTCTGGGAACCTTCCACACTGATAAAGGCTCCCTGGTGAAAAAAAATGATCACTTCCACAATTTCTGTGGTTTCCTTCCCTTGTCCCTTCTTTCACACTCCACTGATGCACTACCCATGACTCCAGCTGCCCAAAGCAGGAGGCCAGGGTGGGAAGAGGAGGTGTGCTCAGCCTGCTGTCCCCCAAGGCTCATAGAGCTAACTGAGAAGCACAGCTGGCAGGGCGCCACAAGACTGCAGACAAGATGACATGTCCAAGAGATACATGGCATATAAATTGCTCCTGACATTTGCCTGCTGAGAATCGGCACCGTGTGCAAGTGTGAACTGATCCCTCACCAATCAAACACACCTCTGTAGTATCCAACAGCACAAAAGTCTATAACTCATTTCCTATCCATTCACCTCCATCATCTATATCATTCTGCCGGGCACTGTTCCAAAACTGTATTGGCAAACATTAACACACAAAGTACAGAGAGTCCTATGAGATATGGAGTGATCATCCACATACATATCAATTCATCCCCAGGTGCATAACACACAAAATTTTACAGTCCATATTGACTAACAAAAGGAAGCCTGGGCCACCTCTTCCAAAGCACATTCTGTGTCTTGAACTCCTTTAAGTATCTGCAAATGATTAGTAGCTGCTTCAAGAAGCAGTATGAGAACAAGAAAGTAAAATGCCTCAATCCATCTTCCAATGCACATAGAACGGACATACCGCTCCAGTATGAAAATAAATTCAGTATTCCATTCCTGATAAATAGTATAAAACAATTGTATTCTGTTTGACTATTGTTTTCCTAAAAGCTAAGCTTTTATGTATGACCAAAACCCCAACACACTCCTTCAGTATGTCCCCATTACTTCATTCCAGAAAGAGTCCAAAGAACAAAAATCTGTAAATTCACAAAAGCAATAATCTGAGGATTTATGTCTCATTTCATGGGAAAGAAGGAATCATTTATGATACAAATAAGACAAGCACACATATATCCACAGTACAGATAGCTACTAACAAACTCAAACGAAGAAAGTTCTTCCATCTCTCTTAGCGAACATCTTCTGTAGTTCTTTAAAGATATTTCTATTGTATGATGCAAATGTATTAATGAAATAGAGTGGGATGCTCCTTAACACAAGAAAAATGTTGACCCATTCAATAGCACATCTTGAACTGCTCCAAAGTTGGAAGTACTGCAGTAACCTGGTCCCTTCCTTTATACAGAAGTAATTCCTCAATTCTAGGATAAATTAAAAGTTGAATTTTCCCATGCAGAAAATGTGCATGAGACTTTACTATTTAGTATAATTTCCTACACTGCCACAGAACACCAACACTGCTGCAGCTATTTCAGCATGTTGCCCACTCCAGCATGTGGTTTAACCAGCACGCCTGCTCAGTTCCAGAGGCAGGTCACATCTCACATCTACTACTAAAATGAGCCCATGTGGCTGACTCTACAGCAAAAAACACAGATGTCTGTTTGGTCTATGTTTTAGAGATTACCCAAGGCCCAGAAATGGACTCTTCCATCACGCTTTCCTACTTTCCTTACCTTGTTCAGGTAACGTTCATTCATTGCTTTTGCTATTTGTTTTATTTCACAGCGCTGATCTGCATCCCTTTTCCTTTCATTTAACTTCTCTGCCAGTGTTTCAAGTTCTGTAAGAGCCATCTGTAGAGGTAATCGGTCAGGATGTCCTTTATTAGTATTCTTCAACATATCCTGAGGGAAATTATAAAGCAAAACAAAAATCAGATTTACTTTCAAAGTCAAGTTCAAAAGATTGTACAATATAAAGTTACGAATACATTCTTTACCTGAGTACTACTAAAGAATAAGACTAGTGAACACCTAATGAATATTCAGACAGCACTTTTCTTACCTTCCTGAATATCTTAATAATTCTTAAAAAGGATACTGAATGGGATCACATATACCTTATTTAAAGGACAAAAATACAGAGAAGGAACATAATATTAAACAATTTGAAAATCAATAATATAGTACAATGTCAATGTCTGTGAACAATGATTTAAAATTAAACTTTTCTGATATTTCCTGCTGTAATAGTATTGTATTATCTTTACTACTGTTATTACTGCTCACTAAAACATGAATAACATGCTCATTCTAAAGTAGGAGACCTTACTTCATGAAGATCACAACTTTTCAAAGTCTTTCCCTTTTGTAGGCATACAGTGGGAACAGTTTGAATTATACTTTTTCTCCCTTTCCGCAGCACTTAAAAACCTCTACACATTCACTCTGTCCTCCTGCCACAACAAACTTCATTGCTCCTGCTGCCTAAAAGACTCTCACCATAGCTCCCAACCTACATGCCTGCCTCACAAGTATCCCTGTTCCTTCACCCACAGTAATTCCCAGACCTGCATCCCAAAGCCTGTCCTGCTCCATGGCACCCACAACACACAACTAGCAGGTAGTCCTCATGGGGGTAGATCTGCTGTGGTCTGGAAGGAGTTACAAACAGCGTAAATTGGTCTGGAGCAGGTGCTCCAGACACAGAGCACAGAGGAATCCTGCAGCTTGATGGTGTGTTGAGATGAGACCCAAGGACTTCCTGTCAAATCCCCAGTTTCCATGGGAAGAAAGAAAAGATGTTGCAGGTCAGAAGGAAGCTGCAACACACTCTAGCAGGTTCTGTGAGCTAAGTATAGTCAGGGAGAGTGCGTGCTGTTGTTCTGCATGCCACATATATTCTGAACTATCCAAGGCATGAATTAAATCCTCTTGTATTTTTCTTAAAAGGAAAGTAATGCCACCAAGTTCTTAGTCATGTTTTGAAGTGTTACTAGCTAACAAACTGATATAAACAAGTAGTACATTTGACCTACATCTTTACTACAAAGTGACTTATAAACTACACCTAACTTGACAAGTAGTCCAGAGTAAATCTATTTTGCTAAGCTTTTCCTGCAGTGTACTTACTGCCTGTCCCTGCAATCAGATTATGAGATCGGCACGTTTAATGCAGTGAAATTTTTTCTTTGTTATTTCCCCATTATATAGTGGTCATTTCCACTGCAGCACAGCACTTCTGCTCCTCCAGCAGAAGACAGCTGCCACGTAATCCCAAAGATAAAGCAAGCAAAAGTGCAACAAGAGCATCCCTTTGGTAAACATTATTTACCTGCAATAGTAGAATGAACTGTGGAAAACGTTGGATAGGTTTCATCATTAAACCATACAGTGTAATGCGATCAGGGCTTGACTCCTGGCACTGCTGCAATGCAAGAAAGCCACAAAGTTTACTACCATGAGTGCATTTCCATGAGTTACAGAATGAATGGAAAACATTTCCTAACAGTTCTTCTACATCACTTACATTAATTATAATAGTAGGACCGTAAATTCCACTTACTGTAAAGATTTAATTTTAAAATATTAAATCTTTAAAAATAAAAAAAACCCACCATTACTATTAAAATGATGGCCTGTCACTGAACTGAAAACTCCTCCTTAAATAAATGCAGCTGGACTAAAGCTACACCAGCAATGTAACAACCACGTATGTACTGACAGAGCAGAGTCACATTTCTTACATAAGCAGTGCGCTAAAACATCTCACTTAAATGTAAAAAATTTAAGTGATCTGTTGATTTATAGTCCATAATTTACTATTGCTGTTCTGTTTCTTGGGGCTAAGAGACTATAAATCTCTAGCTACTTATGTGTTTTTACCTACAGGTTTTTAAGACAAAATGTAAGGAAAACATCATAATCTCAGTGCTATGCAAACAGATTTTTCATCTTCTTTATTAAAAGAAACTAAGAAAAAGAACACTGATTTATGTTTGGAAATCAAAATGCAAGAATCCATTACTTTAGTTATCAGGAATGGCAGACAAAACCAAACAAATTTCATTTGCGTGTGCAGAAAAGCCCTCTTTGTATAAGACATTTGGAAATATTTTGACTGGAATCAAAACTGACACAAAATAAGGAGAGAAGAAGAAATACTCAACATTAAAAAGAAAGCAAACCTAAATTAAACTGATGTGGTGCTTAGAGTGTTCTTTTTTGCTACA
This sequence comes from Anabacerthia variegaticeps, assembly GCA_035583185.1. Taxonomy (NCBI): domain Eukaryota; kingdom Metazoa; phylum Chordata; class Aves; order Passeriformes; family Furnariidae; genus Anabacerthia; species Anabacerthia variegaticeps. The sequence goes on from JAWWEW010000112.1 coordinate 94,443,296, forward strand.
ACTATCAGCTTTACAACAATTTATTTGCATAATTATCTTCACAAGAATATTATTTTGCCCAAACAGCAGTAGTGAAGATTCTGGTCTTCACTGCTGATGGGCAAACAAAAAAAGGAAGGTACACAAATGTCTTCTGTCATCAGAGTTTGGCCATGAATCTTCAGCTCCGAGCAGCACCAGTGTGGCACTGACAAGCAGTGATGAGAGCAGCAGGTTATGTCTCTATTGAAACAACAGGCTTTTAACCATGTGAGAAATACAAAGTGTTTACACCTTCATTAGAGAGTCTCAACTTCATTGTGACTAAGGCTTCCAGAGTATCATCCTGCATAGTGTTAGCCCCACTCCAGAAAGTTGTTAGTTAACTTCAAGATCTGAAGACAACCTCCTGTCACCCTTCTCTAGGCAACCTAAGAGCTGTCCTAGATCTAACATTATGCTATTATCCTGAAAATACAGTAGTGGAAGTGAATTTAATGGATTTTTTTGTGCCAAATCCACAAAATATAAACCCCAAATCCATAAAAATAGTGAGGCAATATACAATATCAGCTGTATACTTGTACCTTACTTGTAACTTACACTTTCTTATTTATACCATATGCACAGATGTTTTAAGATTGAATGAACTCACCTTTAAGAAATCTAAAAAGGCAGGTTTGGTGGCACATGATTTCTTGAGAATCCCTACGGCTGTACTGAAGTTGTTCACATATTCACTGTACGCGTCCAATACCATAGATTTAGAAAACTGGAAAGACAAAAGGGCAACAAGCCTTAACTATAAACACAGAAGACAACTGACAGCATAGCTGTCTAGACCTCTGACCATTAAGGATTCACCTTGCTTGGTCCTAAGATCTTTGCTTCTCCTAGTCCTGGATCTACAGAAATACTTGTGATACCCAAAATAATCTTTCAGAAGGCAGGTTGGAAACATAAAGAGGTAACAGCTGTGAATTACAGGATATATATTTACAGAAATTGCTTTGTCTTGGCTACAACACTAGGGCAGAACATGAGGACTACGGGCAATCAAAGGGTATCTGCTGAGATTCAAAGTGGTACCTGGAATCCCCTGATCATCTCTCTGCTGCCTGTCTTTCAGATTAGGTGCACCAGAGAAGTCCCATGGCCTTCATTCCCTGACCTCAGCTAGTGGAGACTTAACAAGAAAGCAGACAGATTGTGTGGCCTGCAAACAGTCATGTGAATGGTAAGATAACTGCCCATCACCTAAACACTGGGAATAATGACCTTCTACCAACCAAGGCCACTACTTATTTTCTCTACTTTAAAACAGTGGGCAGTTCAGTCCTGAATGGAATTTCATTAAGGATTGCATAATGCTTTACAAATATTCTTTACCTGTGCCCCTGGCTCAGTTAGGCTTCAAGAATTCAGGACATCACCTACTGTGTTTTTTTCTACTCCCAAGATATGACCATCGACTTTTTAAGAGATGCTGAGCCTCAATCTCACCTTAATTTTCGTGGGTTTATGCATCTCTAATTTCTCAGAAAAAGAAACTGTTTACTTAAATGTCTGAAAGCTTGATCAAAGCCTGAAAATTTTACCCACAATCCATTCTCATCTCCCACCCAAGTCGAAGACGTTTGATGTCAGTTTCCTTACCAGGATGGTACATACATACTCTGACAGTTGCCATAGGCATTGATGAATGCAGGAATAAATCAGCCAAGTTAGACAAAAAAAAGGATATGGAGATGGAATAACAAGACTAAAATAAAACCAGATTATCTGTTCTGACACATTTGCTTACTGAAGCAACAAAGACATCACCGATCATTTCAACAGAGTCCCACTCAGATACACGACTCGCCAGTGCAATCTGAAACATTGAATGGCACTGAAGAATTTCCTTAATTCGATAAAAGACCATTTTAAGCTTTCTTTCACTCAGTAATTTTGGTTCCATATCTGAAAGGGGCTTCTCGTATTGCTGTGGGGGAAAAAAAAAAGCAAATAGATTTAAACAAACAAGCAAAAAAATGCATTTATACAAGCAGAAAAAACAACTTGCGTAACAGTACACACACACAGTCACTGAACATTTGGCATGAAGCATCTGTAGCAAAAGCTGTGTGAGTCACATGACAAGGTCTTTAAGGATCTCATTATTTTTCAAATTTTTAAAGTTAAAAAAACATAAAGGATATTAACATACCTCCAGGATTCTTTTGAGGGCATCCACATAATTCTTCTCGCTGTCAACTACAGAGCCCAAAATATACCTTCTCACAACCTGTTGAAACAACAAAGTTTTGTCCAAAGCTCTAATAAGGTAACACATTCATGACAGTTGGAAATGGTGATGATAAAATTCTCACATTAACAAAACACAAAAAATACAAACCAATTTCAATACTGGAACTGCTATAAAAGAATATCATACCTCTTCAAAAGTAATTAAATTTACTATTACTCTAAAACTATTTAAAGAACACAAGTATTGTATTTCTAATTTTTTTCTGACTGTTGTAATTCCAAGCCTTACTTTTGAAACTTGCATTTGGATGTTCTCGGGCACGTGGTGCAATTCTTAGGGCTGCCCTGTTTAGGGTCAGGAATTGGACTTTGATGACCCTTGGAAGTCACTTCCAGTTCAGGATATTCTAAGATCCTATGAACTTTAGATGTATAAATGTAGGCATCAATGGAAACAATTATAGGTGTAGGTTGATATTGACTACTTCAGTGAATTGCTGCAATGAAATAGGTAACCAGTTTTCAAAAATCGGTCTTCAATTTTATTTTTTTTAAATATGTTCTATAAGTTTATAAGGAATAACATGAAGGACAAAGTATCCAAGTAAGTAAAGCATTCTCTTTTGAGCATGTATAAGTGATAACCCCATCTCACCTATATTTACATGCATTGACAGAGTTGTAAGAGCTTTGGGAAATGCTACCATATTTCGTGTTTACAAACTACAGGCTATTTATCACACTTCCTTCTCCACCTTCTGCTTCTGTAATTCAGCTGAAACGCACTTTGTATGCACATGTGGGTGCCAGCACAGGAAGGACAGGGAAACCGATCTGGTTTAAAATTTAAACTTCTTACTGTCATTGATTAGATTTCTTGCTGATTATAAAGATTTGGTTTCACCAAAATCCATTTCCTAATCCAGCTCATTTCAGAGCTTTCAAAAGTGGGACTCTGAGGAAGAAGACAGCACAAGGGCAGGATCAAACCACTTTCCACAACTACAAGAGAAGGCAAAATTGCTTCTTTTGCTATTTTAAGATAGTCTAAATGATCATGAAACTCAAATCTCAGGCTTGCTTCTCTCTGCCTGAACCCCACAGCCTACCACCTCTTCTGCCATGGCTGCCTTTAATTCTTCACACTTGTATTTTGCATTATTAAATGCAGGTTATGTGAGAATTGTCTTTTAAAGTATTGCTATTTCAAAGGCAGACTTCAAAATTATCTGAGGCTTTGTCCAAAGCCTTTACAGTAAAATTAGTTGTGTCTAATCTGTGTTTAGAATTGGTTTAGCAGTGTCTTATTTGATATAATGTATCAGCTGCTCTGGTGAAGGATACTAACTCTAATTTTAGTCACAGTTAATTCTTCCTAGGGTAATAAACATCTGTAGAAATAAACATTTCAGGCTCTATAACGTGCAGAATGGACACTAAATAATGCCTACAAGTTATTACAATAGACATGAGACCCCGCCTCAGTCAGTATTTATGGGCACAGGATTTAAAGAGAAGCCATCATGCCACCTGCTGTTTAAAGCCAGCACATCCATAGCCCAGCTCTGCTGCTACAGGGCAGCTGGGTGGGAAGGAAGTCCTGGCACTGGCCCTCCCTGCCTGGAGTGCTCAGGGTTGTGACCCCCTCCCACAGCCAGGACTTGTGCTGGCCCCTGCTGAGCTGCTCAGATGTTTCTGTCCACCCCAGCCCACCAGAGTCTCACTGATGAGCAGCTCCCCTCCCACGCATGGCCTGCTGCACCTCAGCAGTTTGGTGTGGCCTCCAGATGTGCACTGCAGCTGGCATCCAGACTGCTAATAGAGGCACTGAATGCCACAGGCCTGTGCCCACTCCTGAGGGACAGCAGTAACTGACCACCCTAGTAGACTTTGTAGCATGGACTACAATCATAGAGCATGGTGTCCTCACCTGTTTTCCCCCCACCTTCTAGTCCATCCATACAAACTGTATGTCTCCTACAAGGGTACTTCAGGAAACTTCCGAAAGCCCTGTTGAGGCAGAAGTAAGTGATACCTGCTGCTCCCCTCTGCTCACAAGCCAGTCACCTCAAAGGGGCTTAAGTTGATCAGGCACAAATGGACTCTGGTCCATCTATGCTGACTGCTCCCACTCACCCTCCTGCCCTACTGAACCCAGACTTAGCTCCCAAGAGCATTTGCTCCATCACCTTTGCTGAGACTGAGGTGAGGCCAGACTCCATCCTCCTTCTAGTTGGTCAGTGTGACCCTTACTATTTCCCAGTCTTCTGATCACTGTGATCTTAGATGACCGAGAAAGACATGATCCTCAACACCTTTAAATCTATCCCATCTGGAGCCACAGACATCTCTATCACAGACATCTGGCCTCGGTCCCCTCAGCTGCAGATTAGGTTTCATCCCAGCAGAACCTGCCTTGGGCTTATGGGTTGAGTCCTGAAGACAAATCTCACCAGTAAAAGCTGAGGAAAAAGTGGTACAGAGTATCTTGGTCTTTGACCCTTTCTCACTATGTTCCTGCCCAACTAAGCTGCCTATTCATGTTTTTTCTCAGCCTCCTTTTGTTGCCAATGCAAATATAATAAACCCTTCACTGTTGCCCTTCACACTTCATTAACTCCAGCTGAGCTTTGGCTTTCCTAACTCCATTCCTGACCACTTGGACAGCTCCTCCTGGGTAGATAAGCAACATATATCATGACTTACAGAAATATTGCTGTTTTTTTCCAAACTAGAAGCACCCTATTTTTTTTGCAAAAGAAGGTAAATTTATTTTTAATTACCTAAAAAAAAATTCTCAGTGAAACTGAAATTTCTATTTGGAAAGAAGGAAAAGATAGCATTCAGACTGATACTGAAATCTCACATTATAATAAAATCTTACAGTAACGTAACAGAGTTTGGTAGTTGCATTGCTACAAGGTTAGCACTTTACTGTGTTAAACACATGAGAAAAGTAAACCTCACCAAGCAAACCAAAAAACATATATTGCATTCCTCGACTGCCCCTTAGTTTGTTTTTTTTGCTTGTTTCCTGAAGGTACTGACAACTAACTCATGACTTGACACTACAAAAAGCTAAAAATACTCATACAGTTACTAGTTGTCATAACAATACAGTAACAAGAACCCACTGGATTTATTTTCAGCCAAAATTTTTAACTGATGACGATTTCAGTGTTTTTTGAAGTAGTTTCCACAGTGACTATAGACTTTGAGGTGGAGAACAGCAAAATAAATTCTTCTGTAGACTTCACTTTACTGGGGACAAGTTTTTTTTACCCAAGAAAAACCTTAAGATTCAGAGAGCATACAGTATATTCTCTGCTTTTAAAATGGAATTCCCATAGCACCTGGAACAATATCTTCTGACTCAATAAGAATGCTTTAATTCTCTTCTTTTTCACTCACGACCATCACATCTAGTTTAAGTGTTCAGGTAGTGAAACAGTATAGTTATTATAGGTCATTTTACAATGCAAAACAGCTTTTTGTATCTCTGGCTGAATTTGGGACTGATGCAACTTACATGCACACATACCAATTTTCAAAAAGCTACTTATTCAGTTCTGAATTTGATGTCCATTTCAGTAAAATGTCAACATGTTTGAAGAGCAAAGGCACATAAGAGCCATTGATGTAGAGCAGAAGGGGAGGAAAAAGAGGCAAAGGACCATATTTCCCAAAGCCTACTACCTGCTGCTGTGATAATCCTTCAGGCATAGGAGTCATAATTGCTTCTGTATGCATACAGTCCACATCAATAAATAAATTTAGCTCTTCTTCTTCCAGACCTGATGATCTATGATCTACAAACAAATAACCAAAATGTCAACTTCTACAATATTTGGATTGAAAGAAGGGAAAAAACAAACAAACAAATAAAAACAAATAAAGCAAAGATCCTATCAATCCAAGCACAGCAGTTACACATTTTCACTTATCAAACAAATCTCCCAGCACTCCTGTGTCATGTGTGAAATCACATAAATACCACCAGCAATAGGTGCTCTAATACAGAACCTCTTTCAAAGGCATCCTAAAATCCACAAATCAGGCAACAGCCTATGCATCTTTTGCTAGGAGAACAGGGCTGTCCAGAGTGCAGAACATGACAACTAGGGTTAAAGCACTGCAGCTCCAGGGCCACCACTTTCAAAAAAAGTGGACTTTAGGAAGAAATTAAACACACGTATATATAATCCAGCTAAAAATGTTCCATACACCCTTCAACAACCAAACTAAAGCAAGTAGCCAAATTTACCAATGTTTGCTTTCGTCAGAAACAAGAGCAAGGGATTCTGCATTGCTCTGTTTGAACAAATTTTACTGAAAAACCACCACCAAAGTGCAGTGATAGGTGGCAGTACACAGCCAGCCAAACAAGCAGACATGAGGAAAGGACAAATAAAGGAAGAACAGCATGAGAAACTGTGTCTTAGAACAAAAAGGGAAGTAGATCTGATGGCTGGGAGAAATTAATGAGTTTATTCAACAAATTTGCCACTAACTCCCTGCTAATTTGGTAAGCGGTTATGGGATTCAACTATCCACAGATACAGTGTCTGCTACCTAACCTATAGAAAAGTAAGGATTGCCAGGTCCACTGTAACACTATGCTGAAGATCATTTTCATCTGTGCAACTGTAAGAAGTTGAGGATACATTTTTAATCACTAAGGTTTGTGCAAATACTTGTCTATATTCTAACTGTGAATTAAGTAAATTCAGAAGCAGTTAGAGGCCATGACAGGAATGTAAGATGTGTGCTGGTCCTTACAGAGAGGACGCAGTTTTATGTCAGCTCACTCACTAAAAATGTCTTGGTCCAGTCTTGTGGTTTTAGCTTCCTAAAATTGTAGTTTTATAAGCTCTGAAGTTACTACCACTCAAACAGTTGGGCAGAAACTTGAGCAGAAAGACATACTACCTCTCAGACTTATCCTGAAGAAGAAATTGGTTTCTTTTACTACCGCCCATCTCTTGAAAAAATTATGTGTGGACAGCTGTTGCTGAGGCTCAAAGGGCTCTTGCTTGCTCTTAACTATAGAAAGGACACAAATACTTCTGGCCTTGATTTTAGACCACTTTCTGTTTTCCCAATCCAAATTCAGCATTCATCAAAAATCAAACTGATAAAGCAGAACAGTCTTAGGCACAGAAAGTGTTATCCCTTGACAAGGATGAACTTTTTCAATAGTCAGCTATCCCTGCACTGAAAATCATGCCCTAACAGCTTATTTTCCTGACATTCAGGAGTTATGTAATGGAGAGAACTGGACAGACGTAGTAACTGTGCTGGTTTTGGCTGCAGTAGAGTTGTCTTCACAGTGGCTGGTATGGGGCTGTGCTTTGGATTTGTGCTGAACACAGGGTTGATAATACAGAGATGTTTATGTTCTTGCTGAGCCAAGGCCTTTTCTCCTTTCAATACTGCCATGCTGGGAAGGGAGACTGAGGGTGCATCAGAGGTTGTGAGGAGACATAGCCGGGACAGGTGACCCAAACTGATCAAAGGCATATTCTAGAACATATGACATCATGCACAGCATATAAAGTTGGGGGAAGTAGAGAGAAGGAGGAGACCTTTGGAGTAAGGGCACTTGTTTTCCCAAGTAACCATTACACATGATGGGGCCCTGCTCTCCTGGCTGAACACTTGCATGCCCATGGGAAGCCGTGAATTAATTCCTTGTTTTTCTTTGCTTGTGTGGATGGCTTTTGCTTTCCTTATTAAACTGTATTAACCCACAAGTTTTCTGGCTTTTACTCTTCTGATTCTCTCCCAGTTCTACTGGTGGGGCAGTGAGTGAGTGGGTGCATAGGGCCTGGTTCCTGGCTGGGCTTAAACCATGACAGTAACTTAATAAAATTTCCATACTTGCATCTACCAATATCTAGACAGCGTCTGTGACACTGTTTGGTGGGATTCTTTGTTGTTGTTTTTAAGTTGACCTTTCTCTGCAGGTCTTCAGGCTTCTCAGGTCACTCGGGTTCTTGCCCCTAACATAAAACTGCACAAGATGTATTGACCATACTGTCATCATATTACACCATATATTTTTGATACAAATCTGATTTCTTGCATCAAGTTCTCAGTTCCCAGTACAAAAATCTGCTATGCCACTCATTTTCTTTCTCAGAAGTTACTGGAGAGAGTGACAAAGAGAAACACTATAACTGGCATATACCTTGAGAAATGAAAGATTTTGTTCTAATGAAGCTACGACCCTTCTTCACAGCTGCTTTTGTCTTTTCGAGTCCATCTTTGGTACCTTCTCTAGCAGCTCTCATAAGCTTTTGCATCTGTAAGATAAAAAATATAGTCTACCTGTTCAGTGAATAATAGGAACACATTTGAGCCTGCACAAGATGTTGATTAAAATATCTTTATGAAGAATACTGTCAATTAGTTTACACTACAAATATAGTCCAAAGTCAAAGGAATATATAATAAGTAGGCAGACCCACCAAAGCTCAGATCTGAGCACCTGCATTGCTTAACAAAATAAAACCTGGAGACAGGGACTTACTTCATGGCAATACTGCATGCACATCTAAAATAGCAGAAATGCTTAAGAACCCTTCTGCATCAAACACAGGACCACAAAGGAGTCTCAAATGTTCAGCTTATGCTATGTAACAAATACATACTACTCACAAGTCATTAATGGCAAGGGGTCTTATCCATCTTCCCATGTCCCAGTAACTCTGCCAAAGTATTTCTGACTTAATCGGCTAGACTTGGTTCTATATTAACCATATTCTTAGACAGACATTGTTATGCAGAAAATCTTACAACTATTAATCACATTCATTGAAGAGATAAGCTGATTTAACTAAGAATTGTCTAATCTTATAGTACACTGATAGAGCCAAATGAAATTTCATGCAAAGCCAAAAAAAACACAAACCACTAAAGTGTTGTTTTGCTAGAAAGTATTTATTAAAAACCTGCTTTCTACTTTTGCTTTTCCAAAATGCCACCACAAAAAAGTCACCACTACTGTCAGAACACAAACAAAGCTGTCTTGATGCAATCAGGCAATTTCTTGGTTTGAGATGAAATTTTTAGCAAAAACCCAGCCTTTTCATACTGGCTCCATTCTGACTCCCACAATTTGATCCCATGTGGCTGGAGCACCAGGGTCAGGCTAGCTCCATGGAGCTCATCCAGATCTCAGAGAGGCACTGGGGCTGTACACCTGGCTATACTCTAGGATAAGGGCACCAGTCAGCAGGGAAAGACAATACCCTACCTCACCTTCTGAGATCTTCTGTAAACATTAAAAGTAAGCATCGGAAAAGGTGCTTGACCAAATACTTTTATGACCATGGCAATATTATAGTCTTTAATTTAAGACTGCATAGCAATTCAGCACATTTAGAATTTGTTTCATACAAATTATTGTCCAGTTTTTCAAGTTATTATTAAAAGACAACATTGTCTGTGTTGGAAAAGCAATTATTTAAATGTAGCTAGTTACAAAAATCAACTACGCTACCTTCAGCTCATGTTTTTGCTTTAGTTGCTGAATCTCTACTGCTCCCACAGTGTTTGCCATCAAATCTTTCATCTTTTTTTCATAATGCTCCTTTATACGCGTTAGGTCATGAGAAAGCTACAGTGTATAAAAAGACACAATCTTTTCAAAAAGCTGTAGTGCAAACTTCATGCCAAAACACTCGCACAAATCATGCATGTTGTCCCATCTGCCTACTGACACCCAGACAACTGAGGGAAAACTATCACTTAGGGAAGTCCAGCCTGACAAGTGGACCATCACTCCTGTGCAATGTTGAACTCAGATGGTTTTCTGCTATACTAGCAACTATGTAAACACAGGGGAAAGCCACTTCAGCTAAGCTAACTATACTGTTAAATATATTAACTATATTGTGTGTATCTCTTCACAACTGCATGGAAACATCAGCTTTAACCATGAGCATTATTCACTGGAGCACAAGCCCTAGCCAGTGTATTTTGGACTAACCTTCACAACAGTGAATTGGAACAATTCTCAGAGACTGAAAAAAAAGTTGCTGGCACCTGAGAAAAGGGAGATTGACAGTGCAGTGAGTCAGGTGAGGAGACACTAACAAGATGCATGGTCTTGTAATTTCCATATGCATCTACCACAGCCTCATTGTACGACCATGGGTGTAACCATCTCGTACATGAATATATCCATTTGCAAGGCAAGGAAACCATCATAGAGAAAGAAATGTTCTGGAATACTAATTAACATTTGTTAACAATTTTGAGAAGGTTAGATAAAAGAGATTAAAATGCAACCAGGAAAGGAAAAAAGGGAAATATTTGGTGTGTTCTATAATAGAAGTCCACTGGAAAACTCATCATTTTGATGTCAACAGAGGTATTTGGCAAGAGATCACAGCCTCAGGGAAGAGATGGCCACTGAGTTGAAGACAAAGGGACAGGTTCAGCATGTAGCTCCACTAGGCTGGATCAGGATGCAATTACATCCAACATGAGGATTCTGGCATTACAGCAGTATAATGAAGAAGAGCATCTGGTTCACAGACTAGAAATATTTAATAGCACAAAAACCTTCCCCTCTTAAAACAAATTAGTAAATAAATAAAATAGTTAGAATCATAATGAAAAATACTTTCAGAGAGGTCATAGCAGCACTCAAAATTAAAAATCCCACCTCCAACCTGCAACACTTTTCAACTAACAATAAGTATGGCAAGTCTCTCACACGTTCTGAAAGGCTACAGAAGGCAATGTGCTGGGAATATACTGAAATAGCCATTCTCCACAAGACCTGAGGAGAACTGATTGCAAGGAATGGATACAGAGAAAAAGTATACAAAGTGGAATAGTTTCTGCCTGTGTTGAAGTGCCAGTGCAGGGAGGGCTAGGGCTGGTTTGCTTGAGGTGTGGAGTGGGGGGGGCTGGGTTGTTTTGGTTTTGGCGGGTTTTTTTGTTTGTTTTGGTTTGGGTTTTTGAGGGGTTGGTTTGTTTGATTGGTTGGTTTGGTTTTTTAGTTGTTGGGTTTTTTTCAGCAATTCTAAAGTTTCTTTCTTCGTTCTCTGCCAAAATCTTTCTCTAGTTTCCTGATTTCTATACCTCCCACTAACCCATCCAGGGGCAGAAGCCTCTCTGACCTCTCCATCCACTCGCTGAAGTGTTCCTAGGCTCCTCATGCCCATCCTCACAAGGCAATCCCCAGAACCTTTTGTCACAGGTCTGAAAAAGCCAGCTGCAAGGCAGTATCCAGGAGCACACCTCTCTCCTCCCACCACTCCTCAGTCGCTTGCTCAGACACTTTGTGCCTGATGCTGGAACCATCACGCTCAACCACTGTGAAGAGTTTCCTGTGCCAGATCAA